>JAPDNY010000001.1:1675150-2247650 GCA_029375565.1 Gekko gecko | reverse complement strand
ACCACGCCTAGGCAAACCGTTATCTCTACAAACATCCTTGGGTCCCACAGGCTCTTTCCTCTTGCCTGGGACAATCTGGCTGTTTAGTTATTTACTGCTGTAACAACTTTCCCTGTGCGTGCGCTTGGCAACTATTGGTAGATAGATGGGGGGGGGGGCATTTTGAACATGGTATAACTGGGGGCACCTTTAGGCTCTGGGCATCGCTGACTATGCATTGCTAATGTATCTCTTAGAACTGCTTTCAGTAAACGCTATCTTCTTTATGGAGCCTGGTGTTTGACTGACTTTCTGGAGAACTTGACACTGTGTGACCGCACCATGTGGGTCAATTTCCTCCGGAGGAAACAGTCTCACTTCCCTGCCCTCACTTTATCTCGTGCGTGTGACCGCAACCTTTATCCAATAGAAAACCAGAGCTGGGAAAGGCCTGTTGCACTCACCCAGGGTTCCAGGCCCCCCGACAATTTCCTGAATTGAGTAGCATCTTTCGGAGCGCCCTATTGCCCCCGAGGGGAGTTATTTTGCCAGCTGTGGTCAGCCCTTGTGCGTCCTGCTGACAAAATCTGCCAACAGAGTGAACTGTGCTCTTCGAATCCAGTTCCTGATGGTGCTGGCAGTCCCTTGACAGGTTCTCCTGCGCCTTGGGTGGATTTGCCTCATCTCTTTATGCTCAAGGTTGTGTGGCACAAACGGGCCTGGCATTTCTCTGGAATCTTCCCTTTGGTTCCAGTCCAAGTATTAAATGGAACTGGTGGCATTTGCTGACAAAGTGTGCCTTCTTCTGGAGGATCAGGGTGTCAAACTCAGGAATGGTGTTTATGCAGGAGGAGCGTTTATCCCTTTGCAGCGTTTCAACAGAAAGCTGTCCGCAAGGAAGTTTGCAGTTGTCGAAAAACAGAAGCACTCCACACAAAACAGAAAAGCAACACACCAACACCTGACAAAGACAACCATTTAAAACTCCATAAAACTCTCCTAATTCCCAAGTGGATGGAAGGAGAAAAGCATACTAAATCTTCCTGAGAAAGGAGGCTAGGGAAGGACATGCAAGAGTCCCCACGCTGAAGTGTCCCACAGCTCTGGAGCAACTGCAGGAAAGCCTCTGCTCCTGGTCGAAGACAATCCTGCTGCCCCAACTCACTTTGAATCGTTCCCTTCCCCCACCCGCCCAGGGCCCATGTGGGAGAAAGATGGGAGGGCCAAGGAGAGGCTTGAAGGGCTAAGCACCTTGAAAGGGGCCCTGGAACAAGTTTCTGGCAACCATAAGAACATAGGAACATAAGAGAAGCCAATGTTGAATCACGCCAATGGCCCATCTAGTCTGACACTCTGTCACACAGCAGCCAAAAATATCACGTGCTATCAGGAGATCCAGCAGTGGGGCCAGGACACTAGCAGCCCTCCCACTGCTGCCCCCTCCAGCACCAAGAATAGAGTGCATCACCTGCCAAAGCAGATCCCTTAGAATGGACATCCTGATGATGGTACCAGGCTTAGAATTTGTGAACAGTCGTACTTGGTGAGACGTCTGGAGGCAGCTAGAAGGAACTCTAATGCCTCTGACATCAGCGATGGTCAGTATCTCCTGAACTGGACCCAAGTGGGACCCATCAGGACAGAGATGCCCTGGTGCCAGGATGGCCACCTCTGGTTTGGGAAATTCCTAAGGATTTGGGAGAGGAGGAGCTCTTGGGGAGAGGAGGGGCCTCATCAGGGTACAAGGCCACATAGAGTCCACTCTCTGAAGCAGCCCTTTTCTCTGCTACCCAGAAGTGTATGCTCCATCCAGTATGTGTGTCCTGGCCGCACTGCTGGACCTCCTGGTGGCCCCTGGTATTTTTGGCCACTGTGTGACACAAGAGTGTTGGACTGGATGGGCCACTGGCCTGATTCAGCACTGGCTTATGTTCTTATGTTCTCCAGGGGAACTGATCTCTTGTCATCTGGAGAGCTGGGAGGTTGTCAGCTCTGCTTGGTGTCCTCTCTGGTGAAAAGAGGGAGCAGATTTGTATCTAGGGGTGAAGCAGCTGAGGCAGGCAGGCAGACAGACAGACAGACAGACAGACAGACAGACAGACAGACAGACAGACAGACAGACAGACACCTCTGCAAGTGGGCAGAAGCTCAGGACAGCTAAAATAGAATTCAACCTCAAAACAAATAAGGCTCTCACAAGATTCCCCCTCTCAAAGGGAATTCCCTCCCCCTAAAAGCCAGTTAGTTTCCTATGATGCTTTGAGACTCGAAAGGTGCCCACACAGCTGGCTGTTTTCTCAACAGATCCTCTTTAGCAAACCGTACGAGAGGAGGCTGGGGTGGACAAGGGCCTCTGGCCACAGCCGACTCTCGGTGACCCCCTCGTGGGGTTATCCAGGCAAGAGACAGACAGAGGCCATTGGCCGTTGCCATACAATCTTTGAAAAAAATATATAACTGACCAGAGAGGAGCACCACTGGACATGTGATTGTACTGGAGGCCTCATTTGCAATTTTGTATTTTTCTTCCTTGCCCAGTGGTTAAACTTTCCTCTGTTTTCTGGTCTTTATTGATTTCAAACTTTATGTATGTATGGTTGTATGCATTTCTGTCTATATAATAGCCAATGTGTTCCATATGCATTTTGTATTAGACCTCTGAAGAAGGCCTGCTCAGGCCGAAACGCGTCAGGTCTATCTTATCAGCCCTTGTGTATATTTTTACAATTCTTTATGAGGCATGAATGGGCCCCTATATAATCTTTTAATCTGTGTTTAATAAATACATGTATGTTTTTGTATGTTTTTTAAGTGGATTTTAAATTTGGCCCTCTTTTGTTTTGGACTAACTTTTTTCAGGTACTGAATTCTTTATTTTGGGTTCAGTTTTCTTCCCTCCCCTTTTCTGTTCTCTGGACTCCATAGAGTTTTCAAGGCCAGAGATGAAGAGAGGTGGTTTGCCCTTGCCTGCCTCTGAGCAACAACCCTGGACTTCCTAGGTGGTCTCCCATCCAAATAGTAACCAGGACTAGCCCTACTTTGCCTCCAAGATTTGCCTCCAAGATCCACCCTTGGAGACTATTCCAAACCTACAACTGGTACAGAACGTCGCTGCTGTCCCTGCGGAGCCGCTCCCTCAGCCAAGCCACCTGCAGAGGTGAGTCAGCCGGGCTCCCTGGTTGCATCTGACCCTCCTGGGCTTCTGCAGGACCCGGTGTGGGGATTACAGGCTCAGGTGCTGGTGGCGGCAAGCCGTCAACTCCCGAGGAGTCATAGGGGCCGGCTTCTGGCAATGCCAGCGTCTCTGACTGTGCTGCCAACTCAGGCGGGGTCGCCCATGACCCTGAGCAGAGGTGAAAAAGACAGTCCAGATGCTTGGACACTGCATGGCTGGCATCGCCACCAGGATGACCACCAGCCTCCTCCATGGCTTCTCCCCACAAGCCACCTCCATGCCAAATGCAGCTCCCCCACCCCACCCTGGCCATGGGAAGAGAGGGCTGTCTTGAGCGCGGCAGTAAAAGCAGCCCAGGGGGCCGCTGGGTAATGGCCAGGGATGTCAGTTCACCCACTGCGGTGGTGGCATCTTAGGAGGCGGTGGCAGGTCAGCTCGCACCCAGTACCTGCCATCACTGGGCCTTGGTCGCTCCCGGGGCACCAGCAGCCCTCCCAGGCAGTGGCCCACCGAGAAGTTTCCCGCTAAGAGGCCAATCCACCTCTGACCTTGAGGCAGGAACTCTGATCCCTTTCAAAGCAGCTAGCAGGTTCCACGTCCCCTGGGCCCGTGGGCAGCTAGGGGCATGGGACCACAACAGCCTCCTGAGAGGGGAAGGACCTTGGACTGAACAGGGCAGGAAGGAATGTCCCAGCTGTTGGGAGCGGTGGTGCAGGCAGTAAGTGAAGCCTGCATGACATCTGGCCGAACAGCTTCGGCTGTTCGAGCCCCACCACGGCCGGAGTGAGCTCCCAGCCCTATGTCCCAGCTCCTGCCTACCCAGTGGTTCGAAAGCCTGTTAAAGGGCAAATAGATAAATTGGGTACCTGCCCTTAGAGCCGGGGGGCACCCACCCTTGTGGTGTAGCAGCAGCGGCATGAGTGGCAAGCGGCGAACAGTGAGCGGTAGCGGCAGCGACAGAAAAGTATGGTGGCGGCTGAGTGAGGCTGGCGAGCGAAAGGAGGCTGGGCCGACAGGTGTGGAGGTGGGGCGACGTGACAGGCCGGAGCCTGATGGACAGAGGCCGACAACGAGCATGCGCAAAACGTGCGCTCGGCCCGGACTCGAGGGTGTCGCAACAGCCAAAAATAAAGGCTGGAAAATCAAGACCAGCGCCAGGAGGACGCCGTCCGCAGACAACAGGAAAAAACAACTCGCTACAAAGAAAAGGTGCCTGGTTGGCTTGTCACCTTCCCTCGTATGTGGCCCTAGGTTAGGATTTGTATCGATGGAATATGTGAACCGCTCAGAGCCCTCAGGGGGTGAGCGGTATACAAATCGAAAGATAAATAAATAAATAAATAAACTCCATTTCAGTTGTTGACCTGTCTGACCAGATATGCAATGCAGGTTGCAGCAATACAAAAATTTATTCCTAGGATAACACAGTAGACTGTAGGAACTAAGCCAAGCTTTGGCTACCTAAAGTTCTACAAAAATGCAACACAACATCTATTCATTTTTCTTTTCTTTTCACCCTTTTCACAACTTTGTGGTGTCCCCTTTGGCCCCGGTGCCCTGAGCACCTGCTTGGTCTGCTTAAGGGTTAATCTGCCACTGGTTCTGTGTTTCGTCTTATATAGGACCCCTCTTCTTCCCTCTCTTGCCTGGGCTTGGAGCTGTAGCAAGTTAACCTTTCTGAAGTTAATCTGTTCACAATAAGTTACATTTTCCTCCAGGTCAGTTTGGCTGGAGATCCTGGAGGTTTTTTGTCATATTCTGGATGTGGAACAGCAGTCGCTGGGGGGGGGAGGTATTTGTGAATTTCCTCCCTTGTTCCGGGGGTTGGACTAGATGATCATGGAGGTCCCTTCCAACTCTAGGATTCTATGAATATGTCATGTAATATGTGCTTCTGTTTCTGTAAGTAAAATTTCTTTCTCTTGTTACCACTGGAATCATATCATCTTTGCAATTGGTTTGAACGGCATTTTCTCCTTAACTGGGAAATGTGGAAGATCGGGAATACTGCAGAAAGCCTTGTGTCCAGATCACGGGAGGTGGTAGTTCCGCTCTATTCTGCTATCGTCAGGCCTCACCTGTAGTCCTGTGTCCAGTTTTGAGCACCACACTTTAGGAAGGATGTTGACAAGCTCCAGCGTGTCCAGAAGAGGGCAACCAGGATGGTGAGAGGGTTGGAATCCAAGTCTTACGAGGAGAGGCTGAAAGAGTTGGGTATGTTTAGCCTGGGAAAGAGAAGGCTTAGAGGGGACATGATTGCAGTCTTCAAGTATCTGAAGGGCTGTCATGTAGAAGATGGAGCAGATCTGTTCTCTCTTGCTCCAGATTGCAAGACTAGATCTAATGGGTAGAAATTACAAGGGAGTCGTTACCGGCTAGATATCAGGAGAAACTTCCTAACTGTAAGAGTGGCTGAGCAGTGGAACAGACTGCCTCGGGTGGTGGTGGATGCTCCTTCCCTGGACATTTTCAAGTGGAGGCTGGATGACCATCTTTTGGGTATGTTGTAGGTATGTAGGTATGTAGGGCTATCTTTTGGCTACGCTACTGCAGAGTGCAGGGGGCTGGACTAGATGACCTGCAAGGTCCCTCCCAACTCTAACGTTCTATGATTCTAAGCTGCTGTGTTTGCAAGGCCAATGATATATTTTTTTTACATTTAACCCTGTAGGTTATTATGGGCTGAGTCTACCAGAAGCTTAGACTAAGCTTAATGTTTAGAAAGGACTTAAAGTCTTTGATTAGCAGATCCCCTTTGTGTTTTTTTAGCCTTAAAGATTCTCCATTGTTCTTCTCTGTGTTGCTGCGATAAGGATGTCTGAATCAAGCAGATATCTGGCGATCCCGAGCCATCCTGCTGAGATCTACAGAAGCTGGCTTAAAAGATTTCATCTACGCCTTGAAGGAAAAGGAGCTGCTGGAATCCTAGAGGAAGAAAAACCAGCCGAGACAGGCCAGCGACTGGACTCTTGGCTAATCAAAAATGAGACTGCCAAGAATGTTACTATGGGATCACTGGACAACAGCGAGACTTTCGTGTTTGAAAATTCCCAGACAGCAAAAGAAATGCTTAGGAGTCTAGAAGAGTCTTTTGGGTTTACTAGTATTAAATGACAAGGAGTATGGAGAAGAACAAGGTTACATAACAGAGAAAATTGTGGAATGTATATATCTGAACTGAGGCAGATGTTTGAGTATCTAGCAGTCTGTGGCTTTAATCTACCTGCTGAACAAAAGGCAAATTTTATGCCTGGGACTTTGGGGGGGGGAGATTTTTCTGTGTTTGTGAGCGCGCAGAGCCAAAGCGAAAAGAAAGACGCAAGAACTTTCAATCGGGCACTGAAAGAATTGTGGGAGGAATGCTCAAAACAGCTTAATGGCTCAAGTTACATTTCTGGAAAGAACTTGAAAGAGCAAGTCCCACCCAGAGAACAGGAGAAAAACCAATCGCCGCGTTGCTTTAATTGCAACAAGCGGGGCTGCTTCGCAAAGGCCTGTGGAAAGCCGCCAGCTAAGGTTAGTTTTTCTAAGACGCAGGGGACCAGCGCGCAAGCCACAAACAAACAGAGAGGCAATTTTAAAAATCAAAAGCACGGTGCTCCTAATGCAGCATGCAAAGAGAGCCAGTTTAGTGTAGTGGTTAGGTGTGCGGACTCTAATCTGGGAGAACCGGGTTCGATTCCCCACTCCTCCACTTGCACCTGCTGATGTGACCTTGGGTCAGTCACAAGCTCTGTCAGAGCTGTTCTTGAAAAAATAGCAGTTTCTGTCAGAGCTCTCTCAGCCCCACCTACCTCACAGGGTGCCTGTTGTAGGGAGGGGAAGGGAGAGGAGTTTGTAAGCCGCTCTGAGACTCCAAGTGAAGGGCGGGGTATAAATCCAATCTCCTCCTCTTCTTCTTCTTCTTCAAAGGGAAAAGCTTTCTACTAATTGACCAGAAAAGCCTTATTTATGACGCTGCCGATTCAGAATCAAAAGAGAATAAATGACTAATAGCGGAGCATTTAGTCACACGGCACACGCTGCAAAGACTTCTTCGATGAACTTAATGAGAGTGAGAACGGAGAAATAGAAATGGCGAAGGGTGAATGCGTACAGATTCAAGGCAGGGGTCCTGGCACCTTATGCTGCAGCACAAACATTTCCTCAATGAAGTTGGAGATGTCCTGTACATACCTGAATCAAACTGTAATTTACTGAACGTGTCTGCATTAGACAACAACAAGGGCTTGGGCAGGTGTTCTGGAAATGAGAAAGGTATGATTAGCAAGAACAATGTTGTATGAGCACAAGGTAACCCAAAGGGAAAAGTATATGAATTGACTCTTGCCGGTGAACAGGGACACCTGGCACATGAAAGGAACGGTGAAGAGAGCCTGGGACCGTGGCACAGACCCCTCAGACATCATAATCCAAAGGTAATCCTTTGGGCACTGGCGTTTCTTGGGGTCCCTGCTGCTCCTTGCCTGACACGAGGCACAAGATTTTGTTATCATCTGTTGCTGCCACTTATTGATTTATTGTTTTATTGTGTGATGTTTTTATGTTGTAAGCTGCCTTGAGCCCACTTGTGGGATAGGGCAGGGGAATAAATAAATAAATAAATAAATAAATAAATAAATAAATAGCCCTAGACCTTCGGAACAAGAATCTTGCCAAAGGCATAAAGAGAAAGCCATGAGAGACGTCAGTGACATAAGCATACATGAGTGCTGCATAAGAGCAAAAGGAGATAGACCAGGGGTTAGGGTTAGGGTCGGATCAGCCCGGGGGCCGGATCAGGTCTCCCGGAGGGCTTCCACCAGGCCCGCAGTGGAACTGGCCCTCTCCTGCTTCCAGTTCTGCTGCTGCTGCTGCATCATCGCTTGCTTCGCCAGACTCTCTCAATCGCTCAGCATGAGATTTCCGTGGTGCATGTCAATAAATCAAACGTAGGTTTGCAGCTTACAGATACGCACTTGGACAGCACACTCAAGACTGCAACAGCACAGGCATTTTGATGCAATAATTCAGAGCAAGGGGTGTCAGTTATCAGACACTGTGAAATAAACAAAATATTGCAAGGGCGCTGATGTTTTAAGCATGATTTTATTTTAAGTTAAAAAAACCCCACCCTTTCTCTTCGTGCCCTTTATAAAGCTTATATCTCCGCTCCCGGGCATTACATTTTATGACCCGCGTGGCCCGGCCCAACAAGGTCTCATTTATGTCAGACCCAGCCCTCATAACCAATGAGTTTTGACACCCCTGAATTAGACCCTCTTTCCCACCCAGAACCAAGAAACATACTAGCAAGCCGTTAGAATTCTTTAACAGTGATGTGTCCTTGGATCAGATCAAGCTGGGTAGCTGTGTTAGTCTGTCTGCCGCAGTACAAAACAGCACAGGAACACCTTAAAGACCAACACAATTGGTGGCCGGAGAGGAGCTTTCTTGAATCACTGCTGGGATATCGGAAGACGTGACCACGGCGACTCACCAGAGCTCCTCCTCCCCAGCCACCAATTTTGTTGGTCTTTAAGCTGCTGCTGGACGCTGGCTCTTTTCTACCGCCCTTGGACCAGCACGTGTAACATCAGATGGTGGGAATAGGGATCTTCGAATCTCTCTGCATGATTTCTCAAGGTAAAAGGTAAAGGTAAAGGTTCCCTTGCTCGAAAGCCAGTCGAATCCGACTCTAGGGTTGCGGTGCTCATCTCCGTTTCAAAGCTGAAGAGCCAGCGCTGTCCGAAGACGTTTCCGTGGTCATGTGGCCGGCATGACTAAACACCAAGGCGCACGGAACGCTGTTACCTTCCCACCGAAGTGGTACCTATTTATCTACTTGCAATTTCTTGCTTTCGAACTGCTAGGCTGGCAGGAGCTGGAACTAGAGACGGGACCTCACTCCCTCATGCGGCACTCTCGGGTCTCAAACTGCTGAACTACTGACCTTCCACAGCCTGCAGTTCAGCATCTTAACCACTTGCCAAGGTACTCATTGGCATATCAGCTGAGGCGAAAGAGCGAAGTTCACAGATTCCTCAAGAGATACGTCGCCATGGTTTCTAACAAGTTCGGAAGAAAGCCTCAAATGCTACACAGGGAGAACGGTGGTGAGTTTATATCACACTGCACAAAAGATCTTGTCAGGTAGATCCAGGTGGTCAGCCATGTCCATTTGAAGCAGTAGAACAAATTTAGAGTCCCCAGCGGCACCTTTAAGACCAACAAAGGTTTGTTCAAGGTAGCAGTTTTCATGTGCATGCACACTTAAAAAAAAAAAAAGGTGTGCATACACACGAAAGCTCATACCTTGAATAAAACTTTGTTAGTCTTAAAGTTGCCACCGGACGCTAAATTTGTCCTGTTTCTTGGAAGAGGAGGGCCTCCCGCACAGGAAGTTGGGGATCTTTCCGCCTGAGCGCAATGGCCCTGCTGAAAGGAAACGGAGATCTTTACTGGAGATGAATACATGCAGGCTCCTGGATGCGGGCCTACCGAAGAAACGGCGAAGGGAAGCAACCCTAACTGCAAACCAGTGTTCCCTCTAAGCTGAGTGAGTGTGAGCTAGCTCACAGTTTTTCAGCTTCCAGCTCACACATTTTTTGTGGTAGCTCAGGAAGGATGGGGCTCCAGAGCAAACTGATTTATGCAGCAGCCAAATCGCTCGCTCACAACTTTAAGGCCACCAGCTCGCAACGTAGAATTTTTGCTCACAAGACTCCACAGCTTAGAGGGAGCATTGCTGCAAACCTTCTCCAGAACAGACAAAAGGGAGCGCGCACACACACCCCCCCTTACCAAACATGGCACAGCAAGGTGCCAGACACGGGACCCATTAGAGCAGAGGCGTCGAACTCATTTGTCATGGAGGGCCAGATCTAACATAAATGAGACCTTGTTGGGTCGGGCCATGTGTGTGTCATAAAATGTAATGCCCAGTAGTGGAGATATAAACTTCATAAAGGACACCAACACAAAGGTGGGGTTTTTTTTTACTTAAAATAAAAACACTGCTTAAAACATTAGTACTCTTGCAATATATTGTTTATTTCACAGTGTCTGATAACTGACACCTCTTGCTCTGAGTTCTTGCATCAAAAATGCCTGTGCTGTTGCAGTCTTGAGTCTGCTGTTCAAGTGTGTATCTGTAAGCTGCAAACCTACTTTTGATTTATTGACATGCACCAGAGAAATCTCATGCTGTCTGTGCTGTTGCAGTCTTGAGTCTGCTGCTCAGGGGTGTATCTGTAAGCTGCAAACCTACGATGAGGCAGCAGCAGCAGAACTGGAAGAAGAAGCAGAAGTCAGCCAGTTCCCCTGTGGGCCTGATGGAAGCCCTCCAGGCCTGATAGAACCCTGATCCAGCTGCCGGGCCGCATGCTGGGTACCCCTGCATTAGAGTATTTGGCTGCAAGCCTTTTGTGTTTGAACCCGAGGAGAAAAGACAGCAACTGGATCCCCGAACCAGAGAAAGTGTTTTTGTGGGATATGATTCTGGAAGTGAGGGTTATAGAGTGCTGTGCCCAGAAACAGAAGTCTCCGTCAGGCACGTGTTTCCCTCTGATGAAACCCAAGCCAGTAGAGAAGGGACTGCATCATGTGACTCAGAAAAGGCAGATGAACAGTACCGGCTCTTGGACCTTGAACCAGTGCCCCCTGATGAAACATCAGAACGAGATAGACAACCTGAGAAGGCAGATTCCAAAGCAGTCATGCCAGAGATTCAGAGCACTACAACACAGGAAGAGGAAGCAAGTGGGAATGAGAAGACAGGTGACCCGGGCAGCTCTGTGACAGCAGATGAAAACCCAGAACCAACCCTCCGATGCTCATCACCACCGAACAAAGGCATAGCAGCCTTGCGCTGGTCCTACCTTGCAAGGCTGGTTTTACCATCTGAGCCTTCCACCTGGAAGGAAGTAAAATAGATGCCAGCAGCCGACGCCAGTTGGTGGAAGAAGGCAGCGCAAGGGGAGATGGGTGCTCTACACGAAAATAAAGTGTGGACCTTGACAAAGCTGCCACCAGGGAAGAACCTTATTGGATGCAAGCGGGTGTTTAAAGTCAAACAAAATACAGATGGAAACATGGAAAAATATGGTCAGGACTTTGATGCAATCTTTGCAGCGGTGGTGAAACACAGTACCATCAGATTACTTTTGAGCATAGCTGCATCCAAGAAGATGCAAGTCAAACATCTAGATGTAGAGACAATATTTATTCATGGGGAGATCTTGGAAGATCTGTACATGGAGCAGCCAGGAGGTTTTATGGACCCCAAAAAATCAAACTGGTCTGCAAACTGCAGAAGGGGCTGTATGGACTAAAACAGGCAGCACGTGCCTGGAATGAAAAATTACACACAATGCTCATAGCACAAGGCGTCAAGCAAGGAGAAGTGGATTCACATACATACACCAAACACAAAGATGGACATCACACTTTTATTCTTGCATATGTTGATGATTTGATTCTGGGTTATGACAAGCGAATGGACTGTAACACTGTGGTAGAGTGCCTATACAGAGAAGTAGAAATGAAGTTGCTAGGAGGTGTTTCTTACTACCTGGGCATACAAATTGAAAGGGAGGAAGATGATTCATTTCCCCTAAACCAGAGACAGAAAATAATTGAGCTCTTACAGTGGTCTAGAAGATGCCAACACAGTGGCAACAGCTATGGACCTGGACTTCTTAAGAACACCAAAATAAGTCAGCCTTTACCTAAAGATAATCAGTACGGAACAGCCATAGGAAAACTTCTATACCTAAGCACCACTAGCAGACCCGATATTGCAATCAGTGTTTGGGTTCTTTAGCAGAAAGACAAGTACATCTAGCAAGACAGAGTGCGTTGCAGTAAAAAGAGTGGCCAGATTTCTAAAAGGAACTTTAGATTTGAAACGAAAATTGCCATCCACCCGTAATCCAAAATTAGCTGGTTACAAGGATGCAGACTGGGCAGGAGGCAGCTTAGACTATAAATCCACAAGTAGGGTACTTGTTCCTGTGTGGAGGGGGAATCTCTTGGGCCAGTAGAAAGCAAACGGCTGTAAGTTTGTCTTCCACAGAGTTTGAACGTATAGCATCTGCTGAAGCCTGCAAGGGTACTGTTGTGGCCAGACCAGTTACTGAAGGACTTTGATGAGCAAAAGCCAATTCAGCCTAAAGAAAACAAGCAGAGCTGAATTAAGATTTCTCAATCAGAAAAAATGGCCACATGCAGTAAACAGGTTGGTGTGAAGTTTCACTTTGTGTGTGACCCAACTGAGAAGGGCATAATAGAGACTGAGGGCTGTTCAACAGTAGAGGTGGTGGCCGACATCCTGACCAAGCCTCTATTATGAAGAGGCAGGTTTGAAAAACCAAGAGATAAACTGAAAACTGAGAACTCCTGCATGCAAAGTTAAGGAGTGTTGGATATTGTAACTCTGTGTGCAAGAGGATTGGTAAGGGAAAGGGTTAAGAGAATTCCCTCACCTGGGCACACTTGGCAGTTGGCCCCCCCCCATCGGTTAGATGTTGAGCCTCCTTAGCCCTTTGCTTTTGCCTTCTGTTTCTTCTTATATAAGACCTCTCTTCTTCTTCTTCTCCTCCTCCTCCTCTCCTACCTGGGCTTGGAGCTGTAGCAAGTTAATCTTTCTGAAGCTAATCTGTTCACAATAAGTTAGATGTACCCTACATGAATATGTCCTGTAAGATGTGCTTCTGCTTTTGTGTAAGTAAAATTTCTTTCCCTTGTTACCATTGGAGTCAGATCATCTTTGTAATTTGTTTGAACAGCATTTTCTCCTTAACCGGGAAACGTGGAGGATCGGGGACAGCATGAAAACGCTTCCGTGCTTCCAAGTCAAATGATTATATATATATAGTCATTTAAACCAATGCTGGTTTCCTTGCAGAGTTTGCAGAGAAGGGTGGTGGCTGCATCTGTCCAGTGAATCTGGGGGGTTTGTCTGTGACGGAATGTGTGGGGTGGGGGAACCATCTGTCGTCCCTCTGCCCTGCCAGCAGTGCTCCCAGTGTGCTGAGGGCTCCCCGGGGCTTTCCAGTGGCTTGTCTGAGGGGTGCCCTCTGTGGAGAGGGAGGCCTGCATGGCCTGGATTGGGGCCACCCTACAAAACCTTCCAGGAAAGGGAGACGGTGCGGCAACGGCCAGCTTCCCAGGGGCTCTCCCAGACCGGTCAGATTTCTGCACAGCCAGGCAGACCGGTGGCCTCTCTGCCGCTCGGGGCTCTGGGCCCACGATGGGCGTGCTGCCTTGTCGCGTCCAAGGGGCTGTTCTTCGGTCTGCCCGGAGCTCGGGCTGCAACTCAAATCCGCCCCTCCCCGGCTGCTGCTGTTCTGCCCCCCCCACGGCCCTTTCACACAAAGTGCTTGTGGAGAAACCCAACCCAGTCCCCAGCAAGCCATTTCATTTCCACCTCATTAACTCCCCTCTAAAACTTTCAACCCCCCCCTCACTGCCCCTCCCGCCCTGTTCGCCTCCCACCTTCCCCTGTCAATCCTCTCCTCTTTCTCCCCCCCCCATTTCTTCCCCTTTCTTCCCTTCCCTTTCTTTCTTTCACACTCACTGGCTCCTCCCCCCCTTCTTTCTCCAATTGTGCCCGCCGCTGGCCTTTCCTGATAGGCCCCCGAGGGCTGTCCGTCACCTCCCTCGGCCGCCCCCTCCTTTTAAAAAATAATCCTTTCATTCACTTGAACTTGGACAAAGTTTGGCAAGAGGTGGAGAGAAAAGAGGAGGCATAAAATCCATGGGGGGGACGGAGCCCTTCAGACCGGAGAGTCTCTGGTGTGATGGTGGTGGGCAGAGACGCCAAGTGCCCTCCCGCCCGGGTCCCACAGCCGCTGCCCGCCCGGCCCATTGCCAGAGCCTGTGAGAAAGTTTGCAGGCAGTGAGAGAGAAGACAGTCTGCTGTGGCTGGACCGGTTCTGCTGCGAAGGGTCTGTTCCCGGGGGCTCCGGCCAGCTCCTCTTCACGCCTTCCCCGGACTCAAGGTAAGGGGGTGACAGACAGCAGAACAGGACTGGAGGCTGGGGTGGGGGGAGGCCCAGACTCCAGCAGGTGGCGGGCGGGCTTCCTCCCAGTGCAGCACAGGGTCCCGCCAGGATCTGGGCCACACGAGCAATCTTTGAGAGAGGACGGCGGACCGGGAGGGCGGACTGGGGCCGGGTGACTTCCCGCTCAGGAGGGGCCACGGGCTCCGGATCCTGCCTGCCTGCACTGCTGGATATTTCGTACCAAGGGAGCGTGCCCCGATAGGTCCTGGGAGCAGAAACTGAACGAGGACTGGGGCGGTCAGCCAAAGGCCCGTGAGGCAAAAGTTCTCTTCTGCCCCGTCTCCTCCCCCTGCCCCAGTGGGGGCCGCTCCCTCCAGCCCCACCTGCTGCGGCTGCTGCTGTTACGGCTGGCGTCTCCCCTTCCAGCTGCCCTCTCCCGAACCCCGCTCCACCCCTCGGGTCCCCCTGTGGAGCTCCACCCCGGTGGGGGCACAGTCAGCCGCGTGCTCAGAATGAATGCAGGTGCAGGGTGGGGGGTGGGGTGGGGGGACCCTCCGGGCCTTCCGCGGCTGCTCCTTGCGTGGGCCAGGACCTCACTCTGTGTCCGGACGGCCCCCTCTGCCAGCAGCAGCTCCTCCCAGGGAGGCAGAGGGAGGGTGGTTTGGCCAGCAGGTGCCAGGGTCAGGGGCGGGCCTGGTGAGCAGCTCCCAATCCGGCCGCCGAGGTTCAGCTCATCGGAACGGGCTTGTGCTGGCTGGAATCTCGGCCGCTGCCACCCCTGATCTGTGTGCCGGAGTCCTGAGAGGCCCCACCAAGACCGGTGCCGTGCTTCCCGAGGGGCTCAGCCAGGCCAGGAGGGGGCTTTTCATTCCAAGGGACTCAGGAGAGAGGGGGCGTCCGCTTCCTGGGAGTCCAGGGAGGTGGGGGGAGCTTTCACTGGGATGACCCACCATGGCCTCCCCAGTCCCGCCTTCGCAGCTTCCTCTGGATTTTGAGGCCAAATCGCTGTCCCGACTGCCGGGCTCTGCCAGAGACGAGCGGGCCTCTTGCGGCTCTCTTGAGAGGAGCAAAATTTCATTGCACAGAAAGCCTCCTGGGGCCTCAGGGCCGGGCTTGGTGGCTTGTCCACCATTGGAGGTCTTCTTGAGTGGGTCCCCCTAGGAGGATTTCGGGGGGGGGGAGTTGCTCACACACTCCGCCTCGGTTGTTCTGGCGTGTTTTTGGAGAGCCGGTGTGTGTGTGTGTGCAACAGCTAAAGTCATGCCAGGCTATGATTCCAGAAGGCCCAGGTTCAAATCCCCACTCGTGCCGTCCAAGGTCCACTGGGCGACCTTCAGACAACCACTGGCAGCCTGACCCACCTCAGAGGGCTGTTGTGAGGATAGACGGGAAGAGAGGGCAACAAGGTTAGATGCTTTGGGTTGCCATCATGGAGAAAAGTGGGGTGCGGATGAAGTAAATCTGTAAATAAAGGAATGAATGAATGACAGGGGACGGGACTGTCAGGAAGCGTAGTGGGTGAAATTTCCCTCTGCCTCTTCCAAAGCTCTGGGGGTTCTAGCAGGTCCCTGGGAAACCCCCTCCATTTTGATACCCCCCGCATAACTCAGCAGGGTCCCTGCACCTTTGTGTGTGCGATGTGTCGTCTGGCCCAAGTTGCAGCCAACTTACGGCGACCTTCAGAATGGACGGCCTCCAGAAGGTCCCCTCCTTCACTGCCTTGCTCAGGCCCTACTGACGGAGGGCCCTCCTCGTGGCTTCCTCGACAGACTCCGTCCACCTCCTGCTGGGCCTTCCTCTTCCCCCGCTGCCTTCCGCTTTCCCCCGGCGTTATTGTCTTCCCCAGGGACGCTTTGTCTTCTCGTGATGTGGCCAAAGTATGACAGCCTCAGTTTGGTCATTTTAGCATTTAGGTAGAGTCCAGGCTGGATTTGATCCCGAACCCACTGATTTTTGCCTTTTTGGTGGTCCTTGGGATCTGTGAACATAAGAACATAAGAGGGCCAGAACTCTAGAAGCCCTCCCACTGTTGCCCCCCAAGCACCAAGAATACAGAGCATCCCTTGCCCCAGACATAAGAGCATAAGAGAAGCCAATGTTGGATCAGGCCAATGGCCCATCCAGTCCAACACTCAGTGTCACATGGTGGCCAAAACCCAGGTGGCCACCACGAGGTCCACCAGCAGGGCCAGAACTCTAGAAGCCCTTCCACTGTTGCCCCCCAAGCACCAAGAATACAGAGCATCCCTTGCCCCAGACATAAGAGCATAAGAGAAGCCAATGTTGGATCAGGCCAACATTCCATGCAGTCCAACACTCAGTGTCACATGGTGGCCAAAACCCAGGTGGCCATCAGGAGGTCCATCAGTGGGGCCAGAACCCCAGAAGCCCCCCACTGTTGCCCCCCCCAGGCACCAAGAAGACAGAGCATCCCTTGCCCCAGACATAAGAGCATAAGAGAAGCCAATGTTGGATCAGGCCAACATTCCATGCAGTCCAACACTCAGTGTCACATGGTGGCCAAAACCCAGGTGGCCATCAGGAGGTCCATCAGTGGGGCCAGAACCCCAGAAGCCCCCCACTGTTGCCCCCCAGGCACCAAGAAGACAGAGCATCCCTTGCCCCAGACATAAGAGCATAAGAGAAGCCAATGTTGGATCAGGCCAATGGCCCATCCAGTCCAACACTCTGTCACACAGCGGCCAGAAATACCAGGTGCCCTCAGCAGAGGTCCACCTGTGGGGCCTCTCCCACGCATCTTTACATGCACCATCACGGAACTGAGGCAGCCTGTCAAGGGGGATTGCTTCCAAACACACACCCACGCACACACACCCCATTCACTTCTGCACTTTGGAGCAATCGTGCTGAGGAGCTGCTTTCTGGCCATTTCCTGAGGATGCGGCTGAGGGAGAAGGAACCACAAGCAGCACCCAGGCTGGGAAGGAGACTGTTTCTCCCACTGCATTTTGTGGGCTGCATCTCAAGGCCGCCCTGCTTGGGCAATGCGTCCCTCCGGAGCCTGCTGAGAGAACCAGCAGGCTCCTTTTCATCCCCTTGCAGGGGAAACGGGAGAGCCGCAGGGGCCTGGTGTGCTTAACAAAACCACAGGAATTAGCTGGTGCTCCCAGGGGCGACATCAAACGATATTAAAAGGGATTATTAGAAAGGGGAAGCAGGCAGCAGCGAAGGCCCTTGGAACACCCTCTATGAGGGGTTCATAGAAGGTCTGGGGAGTAGGACCCCCAAGACAGAGGGGATGCAGCCACCGGTACCGGCACCCGGAAGCTGTGGAGTCTTGTGAGCAAAAATTCTACTTTGTGAGCTACTGGCATTAAAGTTGTGAGTGAGAGATTTGGCTATAGCATAAATCAGTTTCCTCTGGAGCCATCTTTCCTGAGCTAAGACAGAAATCTGTGGGCTGGAGGCTAAAAACCTGTGAGCTAGCTCACGCTCACTCATCTGAGAGGGAACCAGGGCTATTTTTGGGCAGGAACATGCAGGAACGGTGTTCCGGCTAGCTCCTGAGTTGGCCACGCTCAGCAGGAACTCATTAGCATAATAGGCCACACCCTATTCATTAGGATTGGCTACATGAGGGGTGTGTGGCCTAACACGCAAAGGAGTTCCTGCTACCAAAAAAGCCCTGGGTTTTGACAACAAACAAGATAAACGGAATAAGAAGCAAAAGGTGGGTGTGGCTGGATGACCACACTTCTGGTAACCTGGGGGTGTGGCCTAATATGCTAATAAGCTGTGCCATCAGGGGTGTGGCCTAACACACTAATGAGTTTCTGCTGTTGGGTGTGGCCTATTATGCTAATGAGTTCCTGCTGGGCTTTTTCTACAAAAAGAGCCCTGGAGGGAACGCTGCCTGGAAGGCTGGAGGTGGCCTCCTAGGTCACCTGAAAGCCCTGCTGGATCCAAACAGAAACAGATTCTCATTTGAACATGTACTCTCGAGTCATAGAATTATAGAGTTGGAAGAGACCTCCAGGGTCATCTAGTCCAACCCCCTGCACAGTGCAGGAAATTCACAAACACCTCCCCCTCCACACCCGCAGTGACCCCTGTTCCATACCCAGAAGATGACAAATAAAATCTCCAGGACCTCCGGCCAAACTGGCCTGGATAAAAATTGCTTCCTGACCCCAAAGTGGCGACCAGCATTTCCCTGGGTGTGTCAGAAAGGGCCACGAGAGCCAAGCCCTGAGGCAACCCTTCCTGCCCTCCCTTCTCGTGATCTGCCCAAGTTCACGGAATCAAGTCAAAGTTCACAGAGTCTGTTTCAAGGATCCCACTAGCGGGTTCTGTAGAATGTAAGGAGAAAATCCAAGCAGAGAAGTTGAAATTTTGGCTCTGGCAGGAGGATGCTCAGCCTGATTGAGTTGTCTACAAGCAGGGCTATTTTGGGGCAGGAACACACAGGAACAGAGTTCTGGCTGGCTCCTGAGTTGGCCACACCCAGCAGGAACTCATTAGCATAACAGGCCACACCCAAAAGCAAAAACTCATTAGGATTGGCTACCCGAGGGGTGTGTGGCCTAACATGCAAAGGAGTTCCTGCTCCAAAAAAAGCCCTGGGTTTTGACAACAAACAAGGTAAACAGAATAAGAAGCAAAAGGTGGGTGTGGCTGGATGACCGCACTTCTGGTAACATGGGGGTGTGGCCTAATATGCTAATGAGTCTACAAGTAGCCTTCAAAGTGCCCTGACCAGCACAAGCTGGCCTGGTCTGATCAGATCTTGGCAGCTAAGCGGGGCCAGTCCTGCTTAGTACTGGGATGGGAGACCACCAAGAAGGTCCAGGGTCCCCTAGGCAGAGGCAGGCAATGGCAGACCACCATTGTTCACCTCTTGCCTTGGAAAGACCACCCCACCAGCCACCAGGGCCTCATTCCCAAAACAAAACTTGACAGGATCTAAGGAAGGGAGCTGTGACTCAAAGAATCCTAGAATGTTAGAGTTGGAAGGGACCTTGCAGGTCATCAACCCCCTGCACTCTGCAGGAGCAGAGCCGAAAGATGGCCCTACAACACACCCGAGTGACCCGGCTCTTCTTGGTAGCTTGTATCCTGCCATTCTGGTTGGTCTCTGAGGTGCTCCTGGATTGGAACCTAGTTGAAAAGAGTTGAGATCTAGGGAGGACAGCTGCTTGACCATTCTGGGCCATGCTTCTGGACTGGAACCTAGTTGAAAAGAGTTGAGATCTAGGGGAGATGGCTGCTTGACCATTCCGTGGAATCTTCAGGGCTGCCCCAGAGCTAAGCAGGAAGAGGCCTCCATGGCCCGGTGAGCCCAGGAAGTGGATGGAGGTCATCTGGTGCTTGTCTGACAGTGGGAGGGCTTCTGGTGCCCTGGCCCCACTGCTGGACCTCCTGATGGCACCTGGTATATTTTGGCCGCTGTGTGACAGAGTGTTGGACTAGATGGGCCATTGGCCTGATTCAACATTGGCTTCTCTTACGTTTTTATGTTTGACCACCTCCTTGCAGAGAGACGGACATAGTGTGCATTGAAGCTCCGATCCACCGTGTGGCGTGCTGGCCAATAGCGGGACAGGAAAGCTGGAGAAATAGCTGGATGTTTTTTTAAAAAAGGGGTTTGTGGGAAGGAAAAACCAAGATCTCGTGGAGGCCTTATGAAGAGACTGGCCTGAGGGACCCCCCCAGGCCCCCTTTAGTTTTTTGTTTAACAGCCAACCAAGTGAAGGATTCTGGAGAATGGCAAAGCCTGCGCACAGGAGTGGCTCTTGTTTCGGGGCTCTGCTCTGCAGCGATGAGGCTACCTGCTTTCCAAACATGGGATGGTTATTCCCCAGCAGTTGAAGAGATCCCAAATATTTCCGCTCCCTCTGTAAATTGAAAACACTGTGGAGATCTCCAGGAATTTTAGGACGAAGTTAAGAAGATTCTGCAAGACAGAACTTAGTCTACCATGCTGGAGAAATAATGATTATAGATGGTGGGACAGGGATTGGAGGGATTGATCTGTGAGACCCGCGTTCAAATCCTCACCTTGATACGAGGCTTGCTGTCAGTCATTCTGTCATCTGACAGCAATGAAGGACACCAGGAGTCTTTGTGGTCCCCCCAACCAGTGTCCTGTGTCAGTCATACCAGTCCCTGGTTCAATCCCCAGCATCTCCAGTTAAGACGACCAGGCAGGAGATGACATGAAAGACCGCAGCCTGAGACCCTGGAGAGCTGTCAAGAGCAGTTGTGGCTCAGTGGCAGAGCCTCTGCTTGGCATGCAGAAGGTTCCAGGTTCATTCCCCGGCATCTCCAGTAAAAAGGACCAGGCAGGAGGTGATGGGAAAGACCTCCGCCTGAGACCCTGGAGAGCTGTCAAGAGGGGCTGTGGCTCAGTGGAAGAGCCTCTACTTGGCATGCGGAAGGCCCCAGGTTCAGTCCCCGGCATCTCCAGTAAAAAGGACCAGGCAGGAGGTGATGGGAAAGACCTCCGCCTGAGACCCTGGAGAGCTGTCAAGAGGGGCTGTGGCTCAGTGGAAGAGCCTCTACTTGGCATGCGGAAGGCCCCAGGTTCAGTCCCCGGCATCTCCAGTAAAAAGGACCAGGCAGGAGGTGATGGGAAAGACCTCCGCCTGAGACCCTGGAGAGCTGTCAAGAGGGGCTGTGGCTCAGTGGAAGAGCCTCTACTTGGCATGCAGAAGGTTCCAGGTTCAGTCCCCGGCATCTCCAGTAAAAAGGACCAGGCAGGAGGTGATGGGAAAGACCTCCGCCTGAGACCCTGGAGAGCTGTCAAGAGGGGCTGTGGCTCAGTGGCGGAGCCTCTGCTTGGCATGCAGAAGGTCCCAGTTTCAGTCCCCGGCATCTCCAGTAAAAAGGACCAGGCAGGAGGTGATGGGAAAGACCTCCGCCTGAGACCCTGGAGAGCTGTCAAGAGGGGCTGTGGCTCAGTGGAAGAGCCTCTACTTGGCATGCGGAAGGCCCCAGGTTCAGTCCCCGGCATCTCCAGTAAAAAGGACCAGGCAGGAGGTGATGGGAAAGACCTCCGCCTGAGACCCTGGAGAGCTGTCAAGAGGGGCTGTGGCTCAGTGGAAGAGCCTCTACTTGGCATGCGGAAGGTCCCAGTTTCAGTCCCCGGCATCTCCAGTAAAAAGGACCAGGCAGGAGGTGATGGGAAAGACCTCCGCCTGAGACCCTGGAGAGCTGTCAAGAGGGGCTGTGGCTCAGTGGCGGAGCCTCTGCTTGGCATGCAGAAGGTTCCAGGTTCAGTCCCCGGCATCTCCAGTAAAAAGGACCAGGCAGGAGGTGATGGGAAAGACCTCTGCCTGAGACCCTGGAGAGCTGTCAAGAGGGGCTGTGGCTCAGTGGCAGAGCCTCTGCTTGGCATGCAGAAGGTTCCAGG
Organism: Gekko gecko; assembly: GCA_029375565.1. Classification (NCBI taxonomy): domain Eukaryota; kingdom Metazoa; phylum Chordata; class Lepidosauria; order Squamata; family Gekkonidae; genus Gekko; species Gekko gecko. The sequence goes on along the minus strand of JAPDNY010000001.1, from coordinate 2,226,139 downwards.
TTCAGTCCCCGGCATCTCCAGTAAAAAGGACCAGGCAGGAGGTGATGGGCAAGACCTCTGCCTGAGACCCTGGAGAGCTGTCAAGAGGGGCTGTGGCTCAGAGGCAGAGCCTCTCTTGGCATGCAGTCCCCGGCAGTATCTCCAGTTAAAAAGGACCAGGCAGTAGGTGATGGGAAAGACCTCAGCCTGAGGAGCCAAGCCCCACCCCCAGCCGGCGTCCCCCGGAGTCTTTCAGGCAGCCGAATGTCAATTTCAGCTCCATTATATCCTATGGGCCATTGAAGTCAATGGTGAAAACATAGGGTATATTCTGGGGGCTGGAGGGGAGGGGTTTGAGGGAAAGGCTCCAAACTCACAGGGTAGCTGATGGAGCCTCTCTCCAAGATACCCACCAAGTTTCAAGAACATTGGACCAGGGGGTCCAATTCTATGGGCCCCCAAACAGGTTTCCCCCATTCCCTCCATTGTTCTCTATGGTGGGAAAAAAGTAACTTTTTATGCTAATGAGCTCCTGCAGCTCTTTTTCTACGAAAAGACCCCTGGCTGTGGCATATGGGAAGAAAAAGGGGTGCCAGTCCTCCCCCCCCCCGATACGCCATGGTCCCAGGATGGGCTATTTGGCCCATGGTGGAAACCAACATATGCACACGTTGGTCTTCCCAACAGGCCAGAGAGAGCAGCCCCTCGCCCAGGCATTTCAGAAAATGGAGTGGAGGAAGAGGCTGAATTGAAGCTGCAACCCAAATTGAGAGCTGAGGGAAGGAGGGGTGGAGGCAGAGAAGGATCATGGAATCATAGAGTTGGGAGGGACCCCGAGGGTCATCTAGTCCAACCGCCTGCACAAAGCAGGAAATTCACAAACGCCTCCCCCTCCACACCCCCAGTGACCCTTGTTCCATGCCCAGAAGATGACAAAAAACCTCCAGGATCTCCAGCCAAAGTAGCCAGGAGAAAAACTGCTTCCTGACCCCAAAGTGGCCATCAGCATTTCCTTGGGTGTGTAAAAAGGGGCCACGAGAACTAAGCCCTGAGGTGACCCCTTCCTGCCCTCCCTTCTCGTGATCCGCCCAAGTTCACATTTAATTGTCATCGGGGGTTTTTAAATTTTATTTCTTCAACGTAGATCCCACCTTTTCTAGCCCAGGCTCCTTAAAGTTGTGACTGGCAATTTTCCTGCAAGATTCTTCTGCCCCCATGTCTGTTCTCGTGGGAAGCTGCCTTCTGCTGAGTCAGACCCCCTCCCAGGTCCAGCCTACTCTGACTGGCAGCCGCTTTCCAGGGTCTCAGGCAGAGAACTGCCAGACCCAGTTTGGTGTAGTGGTTAAGTGCGCGGACTCTAATCTGGGAGAACCAGGTTTGATTCCCCACTCCTCCACTTGCACCTTCGGCAAGCCATAGTTCTGACAAGAGCTGTCCTTGAAAAAGAGCAGTCTCTGTCAGAGCTCTCTCAGACCCACCTCCCTCACTGGCAGTCTTCCCTCTAAGCTGAGTTAGTGTGAGCTAGGTCACAGTATTTTAGCCTCCGGCTCAAACATTTTTGTCTCCACTCAGGAAGGAGGGCTCCAGAGCAAACTAATTTATGCGGCAGCCTAATCGCTCGCTCACAACTTGAATGCCAGCAACGCACCAAGTAGAATTTTTGCTCACAAGACTCCATGGCTTATAGGGAGCATTGCTCACAGGGTGTGCCTGTTGTGGGGAGGGGAGGGAAAGGAGTTTGTAAGCCGCTCTGAGACTCCCTCTGGGTAGTGAAGGGTGGGGTATAAATCCAACTCCTCCTCCTCCTCCTCCTCCTCCTCCTCCTCCTCCTCCTCCTCCTCCTCCTCCTCCTCTTCTTCTTCTTCTTCTTCTTCTTCTTCTTCTTCTTCTTCTTCTTCTTCTTCTTCTTCTTCTTCTTCTTCTTCTTCTTCTTCTTCTTCTTCTTCTTCTTCTTCTTCTTCTTCTTCTTCTTCTTCTTCTTCTTCTTCTTCTTCTTCTTCTCATGCCTGCCTGGTCCTTTTAAGAACTGGAGATGCTGCCGGGGATTGAGCCGGGGACCTTCTCCACGCCAAGCAGAGGTTCTCTCGCTGAGGCCTGGCCTCTCCTCCCGCTTTGCTCTCCTCCTCTCCCTGCCTGCTTCCCTTCCCCCTCTTCCCACCTGACTTCCTCTCCCAGTCCCTGACTGCCCGGCTCGGATGTCCTGGGGGGGGGGCACGCTCCATTAGTAGCCATGTGGGCCGGGCAGATGAGGGTCAACCGAGGCACAGTGTGGTGGGGGGGAAAGGAGCTCTGCCCCCCCCGACCCCCTTCCCCCGTTTCTTCTGCCCTTCTCCAAATGTGCTCTCCCTTGGGCAGGGGTCACTCACGGCGAGCCGCAGAGCTCTGCTGAGGGGGTGGTCTGGGGATGGGGTGTGTGGGGGGGGCAGGGAGGGGTTCAGAACTCCAGTCCCACTTGCTTGGGGGAGGGGGCTGCACTGGACAGGTTAGGCTTGATGGAGAAGAGACATAACCCCCCCAGAAAAAAAACCTGTCCCCCCCCAAGCACAGTGCTAAAAGGGATTTCTCCTCCTTGGCTGGGGGAAGGGCCAAGCCGCAGGCCGCTCCATCAGTTGGCAAAGGGCTCCCGGAGCTGGGCAGAGGCTGCCCAGGAAGCCCCCCCCCATGCAGCCTCTCCTTTGGTCTGCCTGTGCTGGCCTCCCCCCCTTCACCTGAGAGACGGAAAGTGCCAACTGGGCTGTGTGTGTGGGGGGAGGACATTTGGGTAAGGCCAGGCAGGCTGCCTCGGGATCTGGCCAAGTGGCGGGGGGGGGGCGCTTCCTGGCATTTCTAGTTGCACCGAATTATGATGAAGCAAAATTGGGCACAGGGTCTGTGGGGGAGGGGGAAGGCACCGCTCAGGCCAAACGCCCGGAGGCATTCCCAGGGAAAGCACAACATTTGCAGGGGATGGAGTGGGTGGGTGGCACTCCTGTCCCACCGGGTGGGCATTTCCGACACAGGTCTAGGAAGGCGAGAACCAGTCCAGCCCGGGGTGTCTTCTCTGAGGCTTGGCCTGGAAGCCGAAGGAGAAAGCGGGCAGCAGGGGGGGGCAACCGCCAGACCCCTTCTCCTCCTGGTGGGGAGAGGGAGAGCCCCTTGGGCTGGGGGCCAGGCAGAGTTGGGAAGCAGGGGGGCAGAGGTGTGGGGGGAGATGGGGGGGTCGGCTTCCCCTTCCTCCTCCAGGGCAGCAGCCACCAGCCTCCTCCTCCTCCTCCTCTCTGTGTGGGGGCTCTCCCTCCGCTCTTTGGGCCCCCCCTTGCCTGGCACACCTCCCTGAAGCACGAAGCAGAGAGAGGGACGGAGAGAGAGAGAGACCAAGAGAGAGAGAGAGAGAGAGAGAGAGAGAGAGACGGCGTGGGGCAGAGCGAGGCAGAGGAGGCCGCGCAGGACTGCCTCCCCACTGCGCATACTAACCAGGTTCCGCGCCTCAAAGCCCTTTTGTGTCCCTGGAAGCTCCATTCAGGCCTTCTCCGGGGGCACACAATGGAGCCACTGTCTGGGCTCCGCTCCCCGCACAAACAGTCCAATGCTTTCACCTCGAGTCCCCCCCCCGACCCCCCCCACCCCGGCTTGGACCGGCCCCTGCCCAGGCCTTTGGTTTCCAGCCTAACTGCGGAGATACAGCCTGTGTGTGTGTGTGCCCAACCTTGCCTGCCGCCCCCCAGCTCCACTGCCCCCCAAGTCCCTCCGTCCGGGGCCTGGCAAAGGGGTAGGGGGTGGGTGGGAGAAACTGGCCACGAGCATCTCGTCCGATTTCAAAAGCCAAAGAGAATCTGGCTGGATGAGCCACGGCGTGTCTCTTGGGGGAAGGGAGGGGGGGACGCAGAATCGCTCCCGAGAAACCCTCACTCGGGACCGGGTGGCTACTGGGGGAAGAGATCCGGGGGTGGGGGGCAGAGAGGAGGCAGGTATCCCTGGTGGGGGGGGGTGAGAAGGAGGACTCCCGGCAGCTGCAGCCCTTGCTGGGCCCTGGCCATGCCCCCTTGCTCCTGCTCCAGGAGCCTTGGGCATGTTTGCAAATGCCAGCGGCACGTCACATTTGATCAGCTCAGGGAGGAGTGGGACATGGGGTGGACCCAAGGCTCTGCTTCTCGGATGCCCACGGGAGAGAGGGAGGGACAGGCAGGCCCTTCTCGGCCAGGAAGAAGAAGAGGAAGAAGAACAAGGAGAGATTGGAGTTATTCCCCACCCTTCACTACCCAAAGGAGTCTCAGAGTGGCTGACAAACTCCTCTCCCTCCCCCTCCCCACAACAGACACCCTGTGAAGTAGGCGGGGCTGAGAGAGCTCAGACAGAAACTCCTCTTTTTCAAGGACAGCTCTTGTCAGAACTACGGCTTGCCCAAGGTCATCCACCCAGGTGCAAGTGGAGGAGTGGGGAATCAAACCCGGTTCTCCCAGATTAGAGTCCACACACTGAACCACTACACCAAACTGGCTCTCCTTGGAACTTTAATGGATCTTGAAAAAGATACCTCTTCTCCCTCCCTCTCTCTCTCCCTCCCTCTCTCTCTGTGTGCATGTGTGTGTATGTGTGTACACAGGGGGACTCTAGCAGGACTTTTGGCAGGGAGGGGTGTCTTAAGAACATAAGATAAGCCATGTTGGATCAGGCCACTGGCCCATCCAGTCCAACATTCTGTGTCACACAGTGGCTAAGACCCAGGGGCCATCAGGAGGTCCAGCAGTGGGGCCGGGACACAAGAAGCCCTCCCACTATTGCTCCCCCCCAAGCACCAAGAAGACAGAGCATCCCTTGCCCCAGACAGAGTGTTCCACCTAGACCTTGTGGGTGCCTCATAACCACTGATGGACTTCTGCTCCATGTGTTTATCCAATCCCGACTTGAAGCCGCCCATGCTTGTAGCTGCCACCACTTCTTGTGGCAGTGAATTCCACGTGTTAATCATTCTTTGGGTGAAAAAGGACTTCCTTTTACCTGTTCTACTGCTCATTGATTTCACGGAGTGCCCACGAGTTCTAGTTTTGTGAGAAAGGGAGAAAAAGCACTTCTTTCTCTGCCTTCTCTGTCCCAGACATAATTTTTGTCAACCTCCATCAGGTCACTCCTCAGTCATCCTTTCTCCAAGCTACAAAGCCCTCACCCCTTCAACCTTTCTTCACAGGGAAGGTGTTCCATCCCCTTGAGTTGCCCTGTTCTGCACCTTCTCCAGTGCTAGAATGTCTTTTCTGAGGTGTGGCGACCAGAACTGTACACGGTACTCCAAATGAGGCCGCACCATCGATTTATGCAGGGGCAGGATGATACTGGCTGATTTGTTTTCAGTCCCCAGCACAGCATGTCTAGGCATTTGGACCCACCGCCTGGCACTGGCACTGCCGCGCCTCCAGCCCATCGGGTCAACTGCTTCAGCACCTAGAGACCCACGGCACCCAACGCGCACTTCGCCCTGCACCCCGGAAGGTCCACTTTCCAGAAAAGAGTCCTCTTGGTAGCCAGCTCTTGTTTGGTTCGTGGCACGCACCACCGTGGCTCCTGGCGGGAAGCCATTCTCTGCCGCCCCTCGCTGGCCCTGGCTGGAGACCCCTGGGTGGGGGCTGCTGCCTGGCGTGGAGTGTCACCGCTAGGAGGGGTTCTCTCGGAGGGGGGCACAGTGTCAGCTCCCGGCTTGCAAAGTCCACCGGAAGGAGGAAGCTGCAGCCGCCGGGCTGTGTCCGAGAGCCGTCTGCACAGCAGGCCGTGACCTTGGCTGACAAGTGAGGGGCCCCTTCCCCTGGCCCAGATCCGATCCCGCCGCACCAGAAGCCCCCTTCCAGGTGAGATCCCATCTCTGGCGGGGCCTACACAACGGCGATGGCCGGGCTTGTGCCTCTGGGCTCCTCCCGTGCCCTCCGTGCCCCCGCTCAGTCCCTTGATGCTTGACACAGGTTTTAACAAGCTGACTCTTGTTCCAGATTCCACCGTGTTGCCCTGGGGGTAGGAACCAAGTTGCAGCCTAATCTTGTAAAGCGTCTCAGGGTTACACTTTAACCGCGTCTGCCGCAGGCTAGGAAGCTGCCTCCTGTTTGTGCGGCCAGCAGCAGCCGGCAGGTCTACCTCTTTGGGTGAGGGAGAGGACGGAGGTGCCAGGGACCCTCGGATCTGGCTAGCTGGCCTCAACAGGACCTCATGCCTGAAAGATGTCAGCAGGGGTGGGTCCTCTCTCTCGTGCACCACGTGTACCCATCGGCTCCCTTGCCACGGAAGCTCACAAAGAAAAGCGGGGGCTGCAGTTCAGAGGGGGAGGCGTGGCTCTCCGGCCGGCCCACTCCCTAAACTACAACTCCCAGGCTGTCTGGGAGGGAAGCCATGACAGCGAAACAGGCCACAGACAGAGTCACGTCCAGGCACCAATAGGGACTCTGGGACTTGAAGACCTGGATCATGAGAATGCCCTTTTTGTTGCTGTTCAGTTGCACAGTCGAGTCCAACTCTTTGCGAGCCCACGGGCCACACCACGCCAGGCCCTCCTGTCTTCCGTCGTCCTCCAGAGTTTGCTTAATTTCATGTTCATTGCATTGATAACACTGACCATCTCCTCCTTTGCCATCCCCTTCTTCTTTGACCTTCAGTCTTTCCCAGCATCAGGGTCTTCTTCTCCGGGGAGGGCTCCCTTCTCATTGGGTGGCCAAAGTATTTGAGCTTCAGCTTCAGGATCTGGCCTTCCAGGGAACAGTCAGGGTTGATTTCTTTTAGAACTGACTGATTTGATCTCCTTGCAGTCCAAGGGACTCTCAAAAGTCTTCTCCGGCACCATAATTTGAAAGCACCTGTTCTTCGGCGCTCGGCCTTCCTTATGGTCCAACTCTTGCAGCCATACGTGACTACTGGGAATACCATTGCAAAAAGGAGGACACAAGCCATATACATTTGGCTTCCATACAGAGCCCAGAGGGGCCTTGGCTCAGTGGCAGATCCTCTGCTTGGCAGGCAGAAGATCCCAGGTTCAATCCTTGGCATCTCCAGTTGAAAGGATCAGGCAGCAGATAACGTGAAAGACCTCTGCCTGAGACCCTGGAGGGCCGCTGCCAGTTTGAGTGGATGATGATTGAGCTTTGCAGAAGAGGGAAGTTAGAAGAATCCAAGAGCCAGGAGGCAACACCAGGGGAAGGCCTCGGCCTCTCTGCCCTGTTGCTGGCCCTCCAGAGGAACTGGCTGGCCTCTGTGTGAGATGGGAGGCTGGACTAGATGGACCCTCCCTGGTCTGACCGAGTGGGGCTCTTCTGGTGTCCTTCTCAGGGGGAGGCCTCGGCCTCTCTGCCCTGTTGCTGGCTCTCCAGAGGAACTGGCTGGCCCCTGTGTGAGACGGGAGGCTGGACTGGATGGACCCTCCCTGGTCTGTCCCAGCAGGGCTCTTCTGATGGTCCTATGCCTGGGCTGGATTCCAAGGAGCTGCTCTGCTTTCATGGAGCAAGAAGTCTGAGCAGGATGGGACCAGGGGATCCAAGAATAGTGGCCACAGATAGCTTCGCAGGAAGAGAACCGTTTCCTCTAGAAATCTAGCAGTTAGAGAAAGCAGCATGCAGGCTCTGTGTGTTTGTGGGGGGAGTATTGGGAGGGGTAGGCATAAAGGTGGAAGTGAGGGGCCTTCTGCCTCATTAATGCAAGTCAAAGTACAGGCGGTTAATGTTTAACGCCTGCAAGACTCAAACACCCCCCCCCCCCGCATCTCTTCCACAGCTTCTTGGCATTTGGGAGATGGGAGGAAAGAGGCAGGCGCTGTCCATGAAAAGAGGAGTGACTCTTGAATTGCACAGGTGACGGCAGTGGGGCACGTGCAATTTCTGAGGCTTCAGGGATAAGTTTATTCTGCGCAAACTCTCCAGCCTGTCGTAGGCAAAGAGGCCCCGTCCCAGGCTGAAAGTTGTCCCTTTGGGTTAAGAATTGTGCCATTTGCTCTGCGAGGCTCGTAGTTTTGGTCTCTGGGCCCTGCAGCATTCTACTGTCACCTTGGCAAATAGCTGGAAACCAGACGCATTGGCAAGGGCCCAATCCTCAGGAATTGTTCAGCCTCCTGGGCCAGTGAGTTTCTGAAGGCAGCTGGGCTTTGGAAACCAGCAGATTCTGGTGGCGCTTTCAACTTGCCAGTGTGACGCACGGTGTCTTAATACTTAAGACTTGTAGCTCCTCATGCATTGACTTTTTTGCTCGCAGTTGCTCTGCATTATGGGTTTTGTGGTTTTATGATGGCATGAATGATAGGCGGCGGTGGGAAGGGCTGTCAAGTCGCAGCCAATTTATGGAGACCCTTGTAGGGGTTTTCAGAGCTGGTTTTGCCATCGCCCGCCTCTGTGTGGCAACCCTGGACTTCCTTGGTGCTCTCCCATCCGAGCATGAACCAGGGCCAACCCTGCTTAGCTTCCGAGATCTGCTGAGGTTGGCCATCGAGGTCAGGACAAAAGACACACTGAGGGGGGTCTGCCATGGCCTGCCTCTGCATAGCAGCCTTGGGCTTTCTCGGTGGTCTCCGGTGTTCCCTCTAAGGTGAGTGAGTGTGAGCTGGCTCACCGTTTTTTAGCCTCCAGCTCACACATTTTTTTCCTCAGCTCAGGAAGGAGGGCTCCAGGGCAAACTGATTCTTGCAGCAGCCAAATCGCTCGCTCAGAACTTTTAAAGCCCGTAGCTCACGAAGTGGAATTTTTGCTCCCAAGACTGCACAGCTTAGAGGGAGTATCGGTGGTCTCCCATCCAAATACTAACCAGGGCTGACCCTGCTTAGCTCCTGAGATTGGACAGGATCAGGCTCGCCTGGCCCATCCAGGTTGAATGGCGGTAAAAAGCCACACTAGTGTCTGTCACTGCAGTAAACGTTGGCATCCTGGGAAGTGTAATTCGGCTCCGAGCTAGCAGCAGAGCGAGCGGGCTGGTTTTGAAAGGGTGGCGGAGCCTGCGTCCCCCAGACCCGACTGTTTCTTTCCAGAACAGATAAAACACTCCCGTGGGAAGACCGTGTTTCATGGGAATATGTCTTTGAAGAACTTGATCTTTTTCATTTATCAGGAGGTTTAAGAAGGGATGTGATTGTCCTGCCCAAGTAACTCGGAAGAGTAGAAGGAGATTTGGGGACTGGGAAGCCCTTTCATCGAGCTCTGGGCAGGGCGGGGGAGAGCGAACCTGAGCCCGTGGCCAGTAGTTAAAACTGGAGGCCTTCCCATCCGGATAAAGGCAGGCAGCGATCTCCCGGCTGAACGAACCACAGTGAGAGCCTGGCCGGGGGTGGGTGGGGCGGGGGCTGTATCGTAACAGTCCGTTCAGGGATTTATCACTTGGGCATGCCCCGGGCAAGGGGCAGTGCAGTTCAGTGGTGTTGAACTCATTTGTTACAAGGGCCAAATATGATATAAATGTCACTTTCTCAGGCCGGGCCATGCATGCCATAAAATATAATGCCGGATACCGGAGAGATAAACTTTGTAAAGGACACAGGAAAACCCAATTAACAATATTAATTTTGTTGCGGTAGATTTCCCGGGCTGTGTGGCCGTGGTCTTGGCACTGTAGGACCTGACGTTTCGCCAGTAGTTGCGACTGGCATCCTCAGAGGCATAACACAGAAAGATGGAGGACTCTCTGGGTCATGGTGTGTCAAGTACTCCAAATTTCTGCGTTATACCTGCCTGCCATTTTTCTTCTCACCTTGGCACAGAGAGTACCCCATCCTTCTGTGTTATACCTCTGAGGATGCCAGTCACAGCTGCTGGAGAAACGTCAGGCCCTACAATGCCCAGACCACGGCCACAGAACCCAGAAAATCTACAGCAGCTAATGAACTCCGGCCGTGAAAGCCTTCGACAAGATATTACTTTTACTCAACATACAAACAAAAGCTATCAGTTCCTAGCCCTGAAAGCAATCGATGTACTGGGGGGTCCACAAAAGCCCCAATAAATGAATCTAATCATACAGAAGATCAGTTTTTTTCCAAGGGATACCATGGGGGGGGGGAAGTCCCTTATGTTTCCATCCAGACCAGTTGCTTGCAGGCCGGGAAAGAGTCCTGGGCGGGTCTGTTCCAGCCACCAGGCCTTATGTTTGACACCCCTGGGTTAAAGGATCAGAGTAGGATGTGGGAGACCCAGGTTCGAATCCCTGCTGTGCCATGGAAACACCTCGAGTGACCTTGAACCAGTCACACGCTCTCCGTTTAACCTCCCTCACAGGTGTGTTTGAGAGAATAAAATAGAGAGCAGAATGAGGTAACCTGCCCCCAGGTCCCCTTTGGGGGGGGAAAGGTGGGGTACAGATGGAGTCAATACACGTTGATGGGGTCTGAACTGGCAGAGACGGACCAAGAGAGAGATCTTGGACTCGTAGTACATAACTCAATGAAAATGTCTAGACAGTGTGTAGCTGCAATAAAGAAGGCCAACGCTATGCTGGGGATTATTAGGAAGGGAATTGATAACAAATCAGCCGGTATCATCATGCCCCTGTTTAAATCATTGGTGCGACCTCATTTGGAGTACTGTGTACAGTTCTGGTCACCACATCTCAAAAAGGATATCATAGCACTGGAAAAAGTGCAGAGAAGGACAACTAGAATGATAAAAGAGTTGGAACACCTTCCCTATGAAGAAAAGTTAAAACACTTGGGGCTCTTTAGCTTGGAGAAACAACGGCTGAGGGGTGACATGATCGAGGTTTATAAGATTATGAATGGGATTGAGCAGGTTGAGAAAGAAGTACTTTTCTCCCTTTCTCACAATACAAGAACTCGTGGGCACTCCATGAAATTGCTGAACAGTCGGGTTAGAACAGATAAAAGGAAGTCCTTCTTCACCCAAAGAGTGATTAACATATGGAATTCACTGCCACAGGAGGTGGTGGCAGCTACAGGCATGGACAGTTTCAAGAGGTAATTAGATAAGCATATGGAGCAGAAGTCCATCAGTGGCTATTAGCCACAGGGTATAGATGGGAACTCTCAGTCTGGGGCAGGTGATGCACTCTATTCTTGGTGCTGGGGGGGGCAGCAGTGGGAGTGCTTCTAGTGTCCTGGCCCCACTGCTGGACCTCCTGAGGGCACCTGGTATATTCTGGCCACTGTGTGACAGAGTGTTGGACTAGATGGGCCATTGGCCTGATTCAACATTGGCTTCTCTTATGTTCTTATGTTCTTAACCCATCCAGGACATACTTGAGCCCAGAGCCATTTCCATAGGGCCCTCTTGAGCTGGGCGGCGCAGTGGATGGATGTCGACTTGCCTGCCCCAGCTCCTGCCACGTGGGAAGCGAGGATGCTCCCGGTAGCACGGGGTCATCCCTTAGATGTTGGTGGCCACAGGCTCGGGCGGCTGCCCTGCTGGAATCTGTCACCCGGCCACGGCCCAGGAGGGACCCTGGCTGGTGTAGTGGTGAAGTGCGCGGATTACTTTGGTGTAGTGGTGAAGTGCGCGGACTCTAATCTGGGAGAAGTGGGTTTGATTCCCCCACTCCTCCACTTGCACCTGCTGGATGACCTTGGGCAAGCCATAGTTCTGTCAGAGCTGTTCTTGGAAAAAGAGCAGTTTCTGTCAAGAGCTCTCTCAGCCCCACTGACCTCACAAGGTGTCTGTTGTGGGGAGGGGGAGGGAAGGGAGTTTGTAAGCTGCTCTGAGACACCTTTGGGTAGTGAAGGGTGGGGGTATAAATCCAGTCTCCTCCTCCTCCTCCTCCTCCTCCTCCTCCTCCTCCTCTTCTTCTTCTTCTTCTTCTTCTTCTTCTTCTCCTTCTCCTTCTTCTCCTTCTTCTCCTTCTCCTTCTCCCGTAACCCAGATTCAGTCACAACCGGAGGGCTTCAGGGTTAGGGTTTGTTTCATGGGCTTTAAAAAACCCAAACCACCATGGACTTTGGCCCTCTCCTTCCTTCCTTCTCCTCCGTGCCTCCTTGGACCCACAGAGTTCTGGGTCATTCTCTGATCATACCCTCCAGTGTTCCCTCTAGGCTGAATTAGTGTGAGCTACCTCACAGTTCTTTAGCCTCCGGCTCACACATTTTTGTCTCAGCTCAGGAAGGAAGGGCTCCAGAGTAAACTAATCTATGCAGCAGCCAAATCGCTCGCTCACAACTTTAATGCCAGCAGCTCGCAAGGTAGAATTTTTGCTCACAAGACGCCACAGCTTAGAGGGAGCGTTGACACTGAAGGGGGCCTCTGTGTGTGTCCCCCCGGACCCATCTCTCCCCCCTCACTCCCACTCCCGATCAAAGCTATCAGCTGCCTGGTACTACTGGGCTGTCCCAGCGGCCTCCTTCTCCCCAGTATCTGTTTCCTCCGGCACCCAGAGATCCTCTCCGCATGGAGGCTCCAGGTGAGAAAACTGATCCACAAAGCCGCCTTTGTCCAGCACAGGGACTCTGGAGCCAGCCAGTGCGCCTCCCGCCTCCACAGCCTCACCTCCTCCTCGCACCTGGGGCTCTCCGAACACTCATTCCCCTCGGCCCAGGCAGAGGAAGCCCCCCCCCCGGGCACAAGGCAGCCTCCTCCTGCCTGCCCACCTGCCTGGTGGAAAGGCAGGTGGGCACCTCTTGGCACAGGCGGCACTGAGCCCCAGGAAAGGTCACCGCGCGACCCAGAATGGGTTAATCAGTGACTGCGGAGGCCAGCCGGGGAGGGCTGGAGCCAGTGCTGGGCTCCGCAGCCAGATGCAACAGGCGGCGGAGGGAAGGTCAGAGAGGGGGAGAGCTGAGTGGCCCCCCCCCTCGTTCACACCTGCAAGGAAGTCAGCTGGCTTTCTCTCTTCTTACCCAGGGTTGCCAACCTCCAGGTGGAGTCTGGGGATTGCCTGAAATCACAGCTGCTCTCCAGACGACAGAGATCAGCTCCCCTGGAGAAAACGGCTGCTTTGGGGGCTGGCCTCTGTGGCACTCCTAGACTCCATGCCTGGTCTCCCTTCTCCCCCCAGGCTCCACCCGCAAAACCTCCAGCCATGTCCCCGCCTGGAGTTGGCAACCCTAGGACTCAGCAACAGGGAGGTCGTGACGAGACGAGGCACTCGGTCCGCTCTCAGAATCCTAGAATCACAGAGAGTTGGGAGGGGCCACACAGAGACCACCTAGTCCCACCCCTTGCCCAGTGCAGGACCAGCCTCGAGCATTCCTGACAAATATTCGCCCAGCCTCTTCTTGAAAGCGGCCAGTGAAGGGGAGCTGACCGCCTCCCTGGGCAGCTGATGATTCCACCTCTGAACCATCCTGACCGTGAAGAAGTTTCTCCTAATATCCAGCCGATACATTCCTGCGTGTAATTTAAACCCATTGTTTCGGGTCCTCTCCTCTGCTGCCGACTGGGACAGCTCCTTGCCCTCCTCCTCCCAATGACAGCCTTCCAGATATTGTAAGGAGAGCAGTCGTGTCCCCCCTCATGGTACTGGCTGGTCCCACTGGGCCAAGGCCTGGTGAAGGCTGACCCAGAGGAAAACCTGGGGGGGGGGAGCAGCTCTGCTTCCTGCCTGGAGGCCCCATCTCTGGCCGGATGTTGTCAGACAGCCAGATGCCCCGGGGGAAAAGGGCAGGATGCGTCCGCGTGCCCTTCTGCTCAAACACATCCTGCAGAGAAGCAGCTCGCTGCTGCCGGAGCCTGCAAAATGCATCCCCACCCCACCCCCGCCCGCCAAAGGTGCCATGCAAAAGCTCTTCCTTAAAAACATTTGCTTGGAGGCCTTCCCGGGCATGAGGTTCCCTGGAACAAGATCTCCTGTGCGTTGGCTGCCAAGGCAGATGGTCAGCTCCGATTCTGGACGTGCGATGGCAGAGAGGCCAGATCATCTGCCAGGGCTTTGGAAGCAGTTGAAAGTCCCAGTGTCTCTGTGGGCCCTCCGGCAAGGAGCCGGCGGGGGAGCGGGGCAAGGCTGCCGCTCCTGGGCCTGTGGATGTCGGGGCTGGTCCTCCAGCCAGGGCCCCCAAGAGGGAGGGGCCTGCCGAAGGACTGCAGGGGGGGCCACTGGCTCCCAGGGAGGGGACTGCCACCCTCTCCCGTGCCTGGGCCACCGCTGGGCCCCTCCGAAACGTCCCCCTGCCACCGTGCCACTGGGGGCCGGCTGGGACGTGGCAGGTATTGGCGTGGGCTCAGGAGGGGTGGGGGTGCCCCTCCTGGGGCAAGAAGAAGAAGAAGAAGAAGAAGAAGGAGAAGGAGAAGGAGAAGAAGGAGGAGGAGGAGAAGGAGAAGGAGGAGGAGAAGGAGGAGGAGAAGGAGAAGGAGAAGGAGAAGGAGAAGGAGAAGGAGAAGGAGAAGGAGAAGGAGAAGGAGAAGGAGAAGGAGAGACTGGATTTATACCCCGCCCTTCACTTGGGGTCTCAGAGCAGCTTACAAACTCCCTTCCCTTCCCCTCCCCACAACAGACACCCTGTGAGCAATGCTTCCTCTAAGCTGTGGAGTCTTGTGAGCAAAAATTCTACTTTGTGAGCTACTGGCATTAAAGTTGGGAGTGAGCGATTGGGCTTCTGCATAATTAGTTTGCTCTGGACCCCCATCCTTCCTGAGCAAAGACAAAAATGTGTGAGCCGGGGGCTAAAAACCTGTGAGGTAGCTCACACTAACTCAGCTTAGAGGGAACACTGCCTGTGAGGTAGGTGGGAGCCGAGAGAGCTCAAGAGAGAACTGTCCTTGAGAGAACAGCTCAGAGAGAACTTGTGACTGACCCAAGGTCACACCAGCAGCTGCATGTGGAAGAGAAGTGGGGAAATCAAGCCCGGTTCTCCCAGATTAGAGTCCATGCTCCTAATCACAACACCAAAAGCCCTTGAGCCAGCCTAGGCAGTGGGGTTGCCAAACTCCAGGTGTGGGCTGGGTAGAGATCTCCCAGAGTTACAGCTCTGGACTACCTGAATCACATCTTAATTTAGGTATTTATTACGTGTTTCTTTCAAACCTGTATTCTGCTCCTCCTGGAAGAAACAGCTGCTTTGGGAGGAGGGCTGCCTGGGGGGCCTGACGCCCTACCGAGGGGTCCCGTCCCTCCCCTGACCCCTCACCCTTCCCCCAGAGGTCAGGCCAACCAAGGTGTGAGTGTCGGCCGGCTCCCCTCCCTCTGCAGTTCCCAGCTGGCTGGGGTGGAGGGTGGGGCCCAATGCTCCCTCTAAGCTGTGGAGAGTCTTGTGAGCAAAAATTCCACTTTGTGAGCTCCTGGCATTCAAGTTGTGAGCGAGCCATTTGGCTGCTGCATCAGTTATTTTGCTCTGGAGCCCTCCTTCCTGGGCAAAGACAAAAATCTGTGAGCCAGAGGCTAAAAAAACTGTGAGCCAGTTAAGAACATAAGAGAAGCCAATGTTGAATCAGGCCAATGGCCCATCTAGTCCAACACTCTGTGTCACACAGCGGCCAAAACATACCAGGTGCCATCAGGAGGTCCAGCAATGGGGCCAGGACACCAGAAGCCCTCCCACTGCTGCCCCCTCCAGCACCAAGAATAGAGTGCATCACCTGCCCCAGACTGAGAGTTCCCATCTATACCCTGTGGCTAATAGCCACTGATGGACTTCTGCTCCAGATGTTTGTCTAATTCCCTCTTGAAACTGTCCATGCTTGTAGCTGCCACCACCTCCTGTGGCAGTGAATTCCATGTGTGTTAATCACTCTTTGGGTGAAGAAGTATTTCCTTTTATCCGTTCTAACCCGACTGCTCAGCAATTTCATGGAGTGCCCACGAGTTCTTGTATTGTGAGAAAGGGAGAAAAGTACTTCTTTCTCAACCTGCTCAATCCCATTCATAATCTTAAAAACCTCGATCATGTCACCCCTCAGCTGTCGTTTCTCCAAGCTGAAGAGCCCCAAGCGTTTTAACCTTTCTTCATAGGGAAGGTGCTCAACTAACCCAGCTTAGAGGGCACACTGGTGGGGACCCGTCTCTCCCCAGACTTGTCTTCCGCCTCCTGGCCTAGTCTTGGCTTCGCGACGAGCTGGAAGGATTTGGTGCCGTTTTCACCTGTCTCCTCAGAGGACCTAAGATGCCGCTGGCGCACGGGCGGGAGGGGGGTGAAGGATGGAAGCCGGGTCCTGAGGAGGCCCTGCCCCTGCCGCCGCCCCCCCGGAGGAAGGGGAGAGAGCTTTTGTGGGGCACTCTGGATGCCGGCTGAGGCTCCCTGGGGGCCTTGCCCGATTGTTCAGTGCAGGGGGCTTCTGGGAAGTTGGGGGCGGGGTGGGGGTGGTTTGAGGAGAAGCCTTGAAAGGAAATTGGGGCAGTTGAAGTCCGGCCATTCTGAGGCCTCCTCGGCAGGCCCTGCGGCGGTGGCCGAGGCCGACAAAGGACCCTCTCCTCAGACTCCGCGGCCAGCGAGCTCCTTTGGCAGCCATCTTGGCTGTCCTTCCCCTTGGCTGGAGGGGGAACTCTCCTTGCCCAAACCGGAGTGGCCCTTGAGAGACACTTGGCGACGCTGAGCCAGCCAAGAGGAAACTCTCGGTGCCAGTTCGAGCTTAAATCTGGGCGAGGAACAGAGTGCCCTCACTGCGGCGGGTGGCCGGAGGCTCCCCAGGAGGGCCTCGGGGGTGACGGGGAGGAAACACAATTCCTTGACCTCGGCCTCCCCCCCCAGCCCGGCCGGCTGGCTTTCACCAGAGAGAAAGGGCCGCATGCATTGGTGGGACCATCTGACGGCTTTGCTTCCACGAGACGCTTCCAAACATTGACAGGTCCAGATGAAAAGGGCCTTTCTTGTTTCCGATGGGCTTGTTTTCCCGCTGCGGCTACAGGGGATGGCTGGGCAGAGAATGGGCAGTGCCTCGGCCGGGAACACTGGGGGGGGGGGGGTGTCTCGGCCTTCTTTTCTTTTCCTCTTGATGTACTGAGCTCCGTGGATGGGGTGGGAGCGGGGCGGGGGGCAGGCCATCAGCCGGATGGTTGCCAAGGGCCAGTGACGTCTGGCGGGGCATGAGAGGTGGCAGAGACTGGCTCTGGCTTCTTCGCTCCCGCCAGCCCTGCCAGCTTCGGCACAGGATGTCTGGGGACTGGCTCGTCCGCCACAGTCAGCATCCGGGATCCAGAAGTCAAGCTGGGGGACTGGTCTAAGGGTTGCCAGCCTCCAGGCAAGGCCTGGGGATTTCCCAGAATGACAACCGACCTCAAATGATAGAGATGACAGACAAAACAGCCTGGAAGGGAGAGTGCATGGCAGTACACCCTCCTGAGTTCCCTCTCTCCCCCAACCCGGGTCCTCCCCACGCTCCACCCCCCAAATCTCCAGGTATTTCTCAACCTGGATTTGGCAAGCATAAGCAGGGACAGTGGTGCCGCAGGGTGCCTTGGCAGGCCTCATCCAGCAGGAACCCATATCAGCAACACTGCAGGGGTGGCGTCCACGTTTGGTGTAGTGCCAGTTTGGTGTCGTGGTTAAGTGTGAGAACTCTGATCTGGGAGAACCGGGTTTGATTCCCCACTCCTCCACTCGCACCTGTTGGATGACCTTGGGCAAGCCATAGTTCTGGCACAGCTGTCCTTGAAAAAGAGCAGTTTCTGTCAGAGTTCTCTCAGCCCCACCGACCTCACAGGGTGTCTGTTGTGGGGAGGGGGAGGGAAAGGGGTTTGCAAGCCACTCTGAGACTCCTTTGGGCAGTGAAGGGCAGGATATAAATCCAATCTCCTCCTCCTCCTCCTCCTCCTCCTCCTCCTCCTCTTCCTCTTCCTCTTCTTCTTCTTCTTCTTCTCCTTCTCCTTCTCCTTCTCCTTCTCCTTCTCCTTCTCCTTCTCCTTCTCCTTCTCCTTCTTCTCCTTCTTCTCCTTCTTCTTCTTCTCCTCCTCGTATGGCTTGGTCGTAGGGTTGCCAGGTTCCCCACCCCAGCCACAGTGGCAGGGGATGCGGGGGTCAGGTGACCAGATCCTGTCGGATTTTCTGATTATGCAGAGTGAATAACTGCAGCACAACACCTGTTTATTAGCTTTAGAAGGAAAACTTTACTTACTAATAAGGAAAGGCTGCAGGTGGTCAGCCGTGTTGGTCTGAAGCAACAGAACAATTTTAGAGTCCGGTAGCACCTTTAAGATTCCCCGGAGTACTGTATGGTTGCGAGAGTTGGACCATAAGGAAGGCCGAGCGCCAAAGAATATCCGCTTTTGAACTATGGTGCTGGAGAAGACTCTTGAGAGTCCCTTGGACTGCAAGGAGATGGAATCAGTCAATTCTAAAAGAAATCAACCTTGGATGTTCCCTGGAAGCCCAGATACCGAAGCGGAAGCTCCAATGCTTTGGCCACCCAATGAGAAGGGAGCCCTCCCTGGAGAAGAAGACCCTGATGCTGGGAAAGACTGAAGGCCAAAGAAGAAGTGGACGGCAAAGGATGAGATGGTCAGACAGTATTATCAAGGCAATGGACATGAAGTTGAGCAAACTCCGGAGCACGACGGAAGACAGGAGGGCCTGGTGTGATGTGGTCCATGGGGTCGCAAACAGTCGGACTCGACTGTGCGTCTGAATAACAACAAACAACAAAAGCACCTTTAAGACTTACAAATAGAGGCTGAACAATAATTAACATGGCATATACAGTGTTAGAAGATATGCCATTCAATGCCAAAAATGCCCTTCAACTCTCTACATAGGACATAGGGCAAACAGGACAAACCCTGCGCCAGAGGATAAATGGGCACAAATCCGACATCAGGAATCACAAGACTGAGAAACCTGCAGGAGAAATACTTCAGCCTTCCAGGACATTCAATGAACGACCTCAAAGTAGCTGTTTTATTGCTGTAATTCAGCTCTGATTGCTAAATTACAAGTTATTACAACACTTGGAACAAAAACATCCCCAGGACTCAACAGGGATATTGGGTTTCTTATCTCATTACATATGCTAACGCATTCAGTCCTCACAGATGTATTCTCAACAAGAAGGACCATACATCCTTTGTACTATAGTGTATTTCTTTTTTCAAAACAGTCTATTAGAATGCTGAATGTAAGGCAAGGAATATTGGAATGTTTTGCTGACATACCACTGCACCCACCTCCGAAAAGAAAGAAAAGAGTGCTGTTATATTACCTCCACGCTTGAGAGGCAATGAATGGAGCGTCTCAGTTTACTTCCCGCAATCAGAAAAGATACCTTTGCACATTTATCCCCAGTTTTGACGTATTTATTGCTTTGCTGCCTTTCCCCCCACCCTTGATTAAATCAAAACTCCTGTTGACCTTGTGGCCTGTTAATTTAGTTTTGCCTTTGCATATCTTAAAACATCTTCATCATGTGACATGCTAATTTGATGCTCAGCCTCTGTCTATAAGTTTGAACTCTCGCCTTCCATCCCAGTGTATTCGAAAAAGTGTGCCTTGCACACGAAAGCTAATACCTTCGATAAACCTTTGTTGGTCTTAAAGGTGCCCCACCGGACTAATGAGGAAAGGGCGACTGGGAGATTAAACAAACAAGCAAAGGATAAACATCCGCTCTAACTGCTGTCATCTACATCTTGACCGTAGGGCTTCTAAAATTTAGTTGCTGTAGATTTCCCGGGTCGGGTGGCTGTGGTCTGGGCACTGTAGGACCTGACGTTTCACCAGTAGCTGTGACAGGCATCCTCAGAGGTATAACACAGACTGATGGAGGACTCTCTGTGTCAAGCTTCTAAAACTCCTGCGAGAGTGGACGAGAGGAGAAGAACGAAGGGCGATAAAACGGAAACCCCGTGTCTGCTCACGACCCCGTCCTCAGTCTATTGATTGCCCAGCTGGAGAACCCCAGTGCTAACTAATTATGCATTTTACCACTTTGCTCCGGTGGGAAATATGTGCAGGCTCTACTACTGGGTCCCTAAACTTAGCTAGAGAGGACGTGAGCATGCATAAACAAAAATGTTCATTCTTTCATGACTACAGAGAGAGAGAACTTGCAAATCCCAACATTTCCAGGCTGGGAAACTCCTGGAGATTTGGGGATGGAGACTGGGGGGGAGGGCGGGGAGCCCAGTGGGGCACAAGGCCAGAGAGAGCCCACCCTCCAAAGGGATACTCTCTAGGCTGATCCTGCATTGAGCAGGGGGCTGGACTAGATGGCCTGTATGCCCCCTTCCAACTCCGTGATTCTAGGATTCTGTGATTCAAAGCAACCATTTTTCTCCCAGGGAACTGATCTCTGTAGTCTGGAAATGAGTTGTAATTCCAGGGGATCCCCAGGTCCCACCTGGAGGTTGGCATCCCTACTTGCTGGAGGGCTTCCTCCCCGTCCTTCAGAGGCCATCCCTGACTGCCCGCTCTGTCTCGGCTGCTTAGGTGGGCATGACTTGGGATCCCTGAACAGCTCTTTCAGAGGAAGAATGAGAAACCTCCTCCGAGGGCTGAAGGGAAAACGCGGGCACGCTTTGGGGCTTTCACCCAAGGCACCGACTACCACCCTCCCATGCTCTCTCCAGAGAATCTCCCAAAGCGGGTTGTGATCCATGAACAGCGGAGCGCCGGAGGTGGAATGCCCAGGCACCGGGTTTCTGAACTCAGCCAATGAATGCCACGGGTGGCATTTCATTGGGTGCCTAACAGAGCCAAAAATATTTTCAGAAGAGACTGGACTGGTGTGTGTGGGGGCAGTTGTGTAGTTTGGTGAGCCAGTTGGGGGTAGTGGTTTGGTGCAGTGGTGAAGAGCGTGGACCAGTGTTCCCTGCAAGCTGAGTGAGTGTGAGCTAGCTCACAGTTTTTTAGCCTCTGGCTCACACGTTTTTGTCTTAGCTCAGGAAGGCTTGCACCAGAGCAAAATAATTTATGCAGCAGCCAAATCGCTCGCTCACAACTTTAATGCCAGGAGCTCACAAAGTAGAAGTTTTGCTCACAAGACTCCGCAGCTTAGAGGGAGCATGGGCGTGGACTCTAATCTGGAAAACCCCACTCCTCCACATGCAGCTGCTGGAGTGACTTTGGGTCAGTCACAAGTTCTTTCAGAGCTCTCTCAGCCCCACCTATCACACAGGATGTCTGTTGTGGGGAGGAGGTTTGGGACGCATGAAGGGCAAGTGCTCTGCCTTTTTTGGTTTGCTTGGTGTGTGTGTGTGGGGTGGCTTCCTGGGGCCCCAGGCTCTCCACAGAGGAACCCTGTTTTATACTTTTGGTGGGATGGCCTCTGGACCTCCTGATGGCCCCTGGTATTTTTGGCCACTGAGTGACACAGAGGGTTGGACTGGATGGGCCACTGGCCTGATCCAACATGGCTTCTCTTATGCTCTTATGTCTGGGCCAGTGATGCTTTGTCTTTTTGGTGTTTGGGGGGCCCCACAGTGGGAGGGCTTCTGGAGTTCTGGCCCCGCTGGTGGGTTTCCTGATGGCCCCTGGGTTTTGGCCACTGAGTGACACAGAAGGTTGGACTAGAGGGGCCATTGGTCTGGCCCTACATGGCTTCTCTTATGTTCTCATGTCTGAAGCAGTGATGCTCTGTCTCCTTGTGGCTCGGGAGCCACAGCGGGAGGGTTTCTGGAGTTCTGGCCACACCGGTGGACTTCTTGATGGCACCTGGTGTTTTTGGTCACTGTATGACCCAGAGGGCTGGACTGGATGGGCCATTGGCCTGACCCAAGACTGGCTTCTCTTCTGTTCTTATATGTTGTGCGTTGGGTGGGGGGGGGCTCCCTCCTCATGCTCAGACCTCTGCCGCCATCTGCTGGAGTTCATGAAAGAAACAGGCCGCAGCCCTTCTGCCATTTCCTCTGGATATTTTTAGAGCTTTTAAAAGCCTAAACAGGATATATGGTAAAACCACAAATGCATTATAGTTACCTACTTAAGCTAGCGTATCATTTGATTTGATACAAACTGGAGCTCAGGGATGCCCAATTAGGAATTTATCACCAGTAGAACAGACGAATACACAATGCAGGTGACGTCTGTGTTTGGGGGGGGCGCCGAGGGGAATACTCTTTCACTACTTTGATAGATTCTTGGGAAATATGACCCGCCCCCCCGTGTGCTTTAACTCCCCAGCCGGGGTAGGGATAAAGAAAATGCAAAATGGGTGCATGGGGGGGGGGATAATTAGAAAGTGGGAGGAGAAGATAAGGGAGGCGTAGCAGGTTGGCTGAAGGGCTCAGCACTGCAGCCTCCCGTTTTCGCCTTAGCCTTCTCCGCTTTGCAGCCACGGAGAGCTTTCTTTTAGAAATCGTTGCTAAAAAAGGGGCAGCGAACCAAGTCGGCGCATCTGCGCGTTTGTTTCTTCTCGTCTGACTCCGCCCCCTAGTGGCTGCAGTGCAGAACTGCACGGCGAGTACAATAACCCGAGATGCCCTCGCGGAATTGCAGGCGGCTTCCAGCTTCCCTGAGCCCTCGAGCTGACTTGGGCGGCCCCGGGGATTTTTACCCCCAGTCCCCCTCTCTTGGCAGCCCTGCTGCCCTGAGCAAAAATCCAGGGGGGCATCTTAAAGATCTGGTCCTTAAGGGTTGGTCTCTGAGGTGCCAGTGGATTTTTGTTTCGTTTTGCCGCATGGCCGGGCACCCTGCTGGCTGCCATCACGCTCTGTTGAGCACCTGGGCCTTTCGACGACTAGGCAAGGGGGGGAAGGGGAAGCTCAGTGCCCCCAGGACTGCCAGCCTGGCGCTTCGCTCTCTTGGCTCTCCCCTTTCAACTGTCAGGGCATCTCCATTTCCTTGATTCAAACACCTGCTTCAAAAGACTCCGTTTATAAGGCGGCACGTGACTGTCCTAATGAGAGCCAGTGAATTAGTTCCGCCATCGGACTTTTTGCTAATAGCTCCTAATCTTCCTGGCAGAAAATTGTGATGAATATGGAAGCAACGCTTGACTTTTAAAAATAATCTCTGCATCCAATAAAGAAGAGGAAGAAGAGGAGGAGGAGGAGGAGGAGATTGGATTTATTCCCCGCCCTTCACTACCCAAGGGAGTCTCAGAGCGGCTTACAAACTCCTTTCTGTCCCCCTCCCCACAACAGGCACCGTGGGAGGTCGGTGGGGCTGAGAGAGCTCTGACAGAAACTGCTCTTTTTCAAGGACAGCTCTTGTCAGAACTACGGCTTGCCCAAGGTCATCCAGCCAGGTGCAAGCGGAGGAGTGGGGAATCAAACTCGGTTCTCCCAGATTTGAGTCCCTGCACTTAACCACGACACCAAACTGGTCCTAATTTACTAGCCCCCCCCCCCCCCCGGGAGGCCACAATTGACACCGCAGGAAGATTTAGAGATGTTATGATTAAAGTGGTTAAGAGCCATGGACACTAATCCGGGAGAACTGGGTTTGATTCCCCACTCTTCCTCCACATGCAGCCAGCTGGGTGACCAATCACAAGTTCCCTCTGAGCTGTTCTCTCAAGAGCAGTCCTCAAGAGAGCTCTCTCAGCCCCACCTGCCTCACAGGGTGTCTGTTGTGGGGAGGGGAAGGGAAGGCAATTGTAAGCCAACCTCACAATAGAGAAAAGCGGGGTATTAAACCCTACTCTTCTTCCTCTGCTGCTCTTCACTTTCTTGATCCCCTCCATCACAGGGTGAAACCAGGTGCTGCCCCAGAAGGTCTGGCTCGGTCCAGTCCTAGCTCAGCCCCCTCCGCTTGGTGTGATGGAGCCCCACAGGCAGGACCCTGGAAATCTGTGACCACGGATCTGGCCCATTCTGTCCTGTGCTGTTCTGCCCCATTCCATTTCATAGGCTATCCCGCATGGGGGCTGAGGACCAGCTGTGGATAGGCAGCAAACACACATGCCTACTCTGGACCCACAAGGCAATTTTTACACAGAGATTAAGGGAAACGTGATAGAGCCATAGAACCATAGAGTTGGAAAGGACCTCCAGGGTCATCTAGTCCAACCCCCTGCACAATGCTGGAAATTCACAAACACCTCCCCCTCCACACCCGCAGTGACCCCTGTTCCACACCCAGAAGATGGAAAAAAAACTTCCAGGATCTCCAGCCAAACAGGCCTGGAGAAAAATCGCTTCCTGACCCCAAAATGGTGATCAGCATTTCCCGGGGCGTGTAAGGGAGGGCCACGAGAACTAAGCACTGAGGCAGCCCTTCCTGCCCTCCCTCTCGTGATCTGCCTAAATTCACGTCATTGGTAAAGCATTCACACCTGGTCCTGCTTCAAGTCGGCCTACGCAATACACCCTTGCACCTTCTGGTGGACCATCGTACTACTCCCAAACGTCTGGTTTTGCATCAACAGAGCTGCTCCCTCTAAACAGCTTTAAAAGGGGATTAACCAGATTCATGGAGGATAAGTCTGTTAATGGCTCATAGCCATGGTGACTGAGGGCAACCTCCACATTCAGAGGCAGTCAACCTCTGAATCTCAGACCCAAGAGGCAACATCAGGGGAAGGCCTCAGCCCTCCACAGGAACTGGCTGGCCACTGGGAGAGACACGATGCTGGACTGGAGGGACCCTCCCTGGTCTGACCCAGCAGGGCTCTTCTGACATTCTTCTCAGGGGATGGCCTTGGCCTCTCTGTCCTGTTGTTGGACCTCCAGAGGAACTGGTTGGCCACTGTGTGAGACAGGAGGCTGGACTGGAGGGACCCTCCCTGGTCTGACCCAGCAGGGCTCTTCTGGTGTTCTTCTCAGGGGAAGGCCTCAGCCTCTCTGCCTTGTTGTTGGCCCTCCAGAGGAACTGGTTGGCCCCTGTGTGAGACAGGATGCTGGACTGGATGGACCCTCACTGGTCTGATCCAGCAAGGCTCTTCTGAGGTTCTTCTCAGGGGAAGGCACCTTCCTCTCTGCCCTGTTGTTGGCCCTCAAGGAGAACTGGTTGGCCTCTGTGTGAGACAGGAGGCTGGACTGGATGGACCCTCAGTGGTCTGATCCAGCAGGGCTCTTCTGATGTTCTTCTCAGGAGAAGGCCTTGGCCTCTCTGCCGTGCTGTTGGCCCTCAAGGGGAACTGGTTGGCCACTGTGTGAGACAGGAGGCTGGACTGAATGGACCCTCAGTGGTCTGATCCAGCAGGGCTCTTCTGATGTTCTTCTCAGGGGAAGGTCTTGACCTCTATGCTGTGCTGTTGGCCCTCAAGGGGAACTGGTTGGCCACTGTGATGGAGCTTGGTGTGATGGGAGACTGGACTGGATGGACCCTCAGTGGTCTGACCCAGCAGAGCTCTCCCAGTGCTCCTCCGTTCTCCTAACCCTCTCCTCTTGTTTTGTCCCCTCCCTGCCCTCCCACAGATGACTTCGGCTACCAAAGTGTATTACAGCCAGACGACGCAGACTGACAGCCGCCCCCTGATCGCGGCCGCCCTCCGCAAGAGGCGGGTGATGACGAAGGACGGGCGGAGCAACGTGAGGATGGAGCACATTGCGGACAAGCGGTTCCTCTACCTGAAGGACCTGTGGACCACCTTCATCGACATGCAGTGGCGCTACAAGCTGATCCTCTTCTCGGCTTCCTTCGCGGGGACCTGGTTCATCTTTGGCGTCATCTGGTACCTTGTGGCCCTGCTCCACGGAGACCTGCTGGAGTTCGACCCCCCCGCCAACCACACGCCATGCGTCATGCAAGTCCACACGCTGACGGGGGCCTTCCTCTTCTCCCTGGAGTCCCAGACCACCATCGGCTACGGCTTCCGCTACATCAGCGAGGAGTGCCCCCTCGCCATCGTCTTGCTCATCAGCCAGCTGGTCCTGACCACCATCATGGAGATCTTCATCACGGGCACTTTCCTGGCCAAGATCGCCCGGCCCAAGAAGAGGGCAGAGACCATCAAGTTCAGCCAGAACGCCGTGGTGGCACAGCATAACGGCAAGACGTGCCTGATGATCCGCGTGGCCAACATGCGCAAGAGCCTGCTCATCGGCTGCCAGGTCACGGGCAAACTCCTCCAGACGCACCTCACCAAAGAAGGCGAGAACGTCCGACTCAACCAGGTCAACGTGGACTTCCAGGTGGACACCTCCTCAGACAGCCCCTTCCTCATCCTGCCCCTCACCTTCTACCACGTGGTGGACGACCGGAGCCCCTTCCGGGACATGGCCCTGCGCACCGGCGAGGGAGACTTTGAGCTGGTGGTCATTCTCAGCGGCACCGTGGAATCCACCAGCGCCACCTGCCAGGTGCGGACCTCCTACCTCCCTGAAGAGATCCTCTGGGGCTATGAGTTCACCCCGGTCATCTCCCTGTCCGCCAGTGGGAAGTACGTCGCAGACTTCAGTCTCTTCGAGCAGGTGGTCAAAGTCTCGCCGCCTTGCTGCCTCCACGAGACCGTGAGATACGGAGACCCCGAAAAACTGAAGCTGGAGGAATCCTTCCGGGAGAAGGCCGGGAGGGAGAGCAGCCCTTTGAGCGTCCGGATCAGCAACGTTTGATGGTTCTGAGAACTTCCCAGGGCCACTGCCTCACGTGGACTTCCTTTTAACATCTCTAGTTGCTTCTGGATTCGCTCCTTCCTTCCTTCCTTCCTTCCTCCCCTCCTTTCTTCCTCCCTTCCTTCCTGCCTCCCTTCCTGCCTCCCTTCCTCCCTCCCCTCCTTTCTTCCTCCCTTCCTCCCTTCCTTCCTTCCTCCCCTCCTTTCTTCCTTCCTTCCTTCCTTCCTCCCTTCCTCCCTCCCCTCCTTTCTTCCTCCCTTCCTCCCTCCCTTCCTTCCTCCCCTCCTTCCTTCCTCCTTCCCTTCCTTCTTTCCTTCCCCTTCCTCTTCCAGACCAATCCAGTCCTCTCTCAGTGGGCATGGAGGGATCTCTCCTTCCCTTAGAACACTAATCTCCCTCCTAACGACACAGTCGGTAGCTCTCAGTCCGCTCCAGCAGAAAGAACTTTCACCACCCCTAGGAGGCCTTTGTTTCACCGCATTCATGGCTTAAATGCGTACAGTGGTGGAGCCATTGTCCGTGCGTCACCCACCCCTGGTTCCCAGGTGGCAGTGGGGTGCAAGCCAGCAGGACTGTGTCTCTCCAGGGTGGAAACAATTCTATAGAATGCTATAATTTTACAGAAATCTCTCTTTTGCTTTGAAAACTGTTACCATGGCAAGCAAAGCTCAGTCCCAGTCTAGCCTGGAAGGGGCTGATGGACGCAGAGCCCACCGGGTTGCAGAGAACAACGGGGGGCCCAGGTAGGCAGACCAGATCCCATCGGCTGGGTGCCTCAGACCTTTCCACATAGCAGAGGCACCTGGTGCAGCCGGCGTTCTGCAGCTCTTCTCTCCCCCAGACCTTTCTGTACGAGACTCTTATACCAAGAGGAAACACACTTCTGTCTCTTCCATAAATAGCCACTTCTTCAGAAACTTTTTTTGGCAACTTGGTTCTTAATTAACCCAGAGGGGGACTAGGCAGGTAGACACAACCACGCCTGGAGGACCTCAATGTGGGCCTCTGGGCTGGAGGGCCGATTCATCCATCTCTGTGTGTGGGGGTTTCTCTGTGAAACACAGCCCCCCTCCCCGGGGCTTCTCTGTTGGCTGTGGGGGTGGAAAAATCAAGACGGGCAGTTTCTAAAACAAGTTTTGCAAGTACGGCAGAATCACTCTCGAGTTCCAGGCAGCAAGAGAGCCCGCTCCCTGTTCGTTCCTGGGTGAAGATCCGGGCTTTCTGTGCTGGGCCTCACTGTCTGCCACCGCCATTGTTCTGGAAACAAAAGAGCTTTCCCTGCACAAAGGAAAGGAGAATTTCCCCGCACTCGGTGGGGGGCGCCAGGATTCCACAGAGAGAGTGCGCAACCTTGCCGGCTCCTCTCCTGAGGCCCCACGGACCACCTGCGGCTGTGCTGACCACAGAGCCACAACAGAATTGCTGTACTTGCTGGTGTCCGTACTGTAATATATCAACATCAGAAATGCTGAAGCTAAAAGCGGAGCACGTGGGAAACGCAGTCCTGTTCCCCTTCCTTTGGGAGAACCGGCCCTTCCTGGCTTCCCGCTCCTGTCCCATTGAGCACGCTGAAGATCTCAGGGGTGGCAAAAAGCCAGGCGGGGGCGTCTCCTGTCATAGACGGAAAGCGAGACAAGTGCCATCGTGCGCCATTGCGAAGGCAGGCGGACAGACTCCAAGGGCCTCTTCCACATGAAGAAATGACATCTCGGCATCTTGGCAAGACTAACACGTGATTGGATTTTTTTTTTAGAAAAAGCGTAGCCCAAATGTCCAAGATAACATGGAAGAAACTGCCAGCAAAAGCAGGGAAAGGAGAGAGGACGTAGGGAGGGAAGGCTGCTCATGGGGCATCGGGGACTGACAGCGGCCATCGCCAGGGATGGGTTCCCCAGGGCTGCCGGGAGGCCGTGTGAGCGCCCCATGCTCTCTGAATCACGGGATGCCCGTGAGGAACACGTGAAGCTGTGCGGCTGGCCAAGCATCGTGATGAGAAAGCCCCGCTCTGAGGCAGCATCGGAGGGGAAGGGGGTGGTCTCTTGGGGAGGAAGGAGGAGGAGGAGGAGGCAGCCAATGATTTCTCTCTGGAGAGGCCTTCCAGACCAAAGGTCCTTCGAGGGGGTTTAGCTGCTGGGCCAAGATGGTCCAAGACAACTGCTGCTGCTCATGGCCAGATAGGCGGCATGTGTGTGTTTGTGGGGGGGTCAGTGGGGTGTTGGGGGGTGGGGAGGCCAGCTGGCTCCGTTGAGGAGTCACCTTTTCGTGGGGCCAAGATGGTTCCTTACAGGAACGGGGTCACGTAAAGCAAGAAAAAGGGAGAGAGTGCGCTTCCTCTCCATAGAGAAATGTCTATTAAATATATATATATATATATATAAATCTATTTATATAAAAATGGTACATATATATATAAAATATCTTTATTTGTAAAACAGAACAAAGGACTAATGAGATTACTTTGCACTTTCTTCTTCGTCAGCGAGGCATTTGGAAATGCGGTGGGAACGCTATCCGAGCCAAAGGGCAAGTTAATCAGCCGTTATCTGGGTGGTCTTCCCTTCCCTTCCCTCTGGGAAATCCCCCCCCACCCCGGTGTTTGGAATCACTTCACAGATTTGCTTGCAACAGGAAAACCAGGTTTGCACGTTTGAAGAGAGACTGACCAATGGCAGGCGCCCCTGGTGCTCCAGCTAGCCCCGCCTCCATTGGGGGCCCAATACTGGCACCCCCCCCCCCATTGCACGCAGAAGTGAGTGCTGGCAGCACAACAAGAGAAGTGCATGAGGCGTATTGTGGGGACGGCAATGTTACAATAAGACAACTATTGCTTCGGAGCCCATAGCCCATAGCACATCTGGGAGGGTTTTTTTGTGGGTTGCCATGACACTGTCCCATAATATAAAGGGCCCGTCTGTCAGGGCATTAGGGAACCGCTGTCTTGCAGTGCTGGGCTTGGCAGACCCGAGTTCAAATCCTGCATAAAGAGCAAAGTTTGGTCAAATCACTCTGGGAGACGCTTTGTCATCTGGGAAAGCTGAGCCGATTATACTTCACCCTAATCTCCGTGGTGGGTGTGTGTTGGAACGGCATTTCTATCTGCTCCCTGATCAAGTGAATGTCTACAGAGCAGGTGTTTCTTTCAGAGACTCAGGGGATGTCAGCTGCAAAGTGTTGCCCCTCTGCCTGGCAGGGATTGGTGGACTTGTTAGGTAATACTAAATGTTATAAATTGACACAGCAAAACCTAGAAAGGACACTTTGCAAGGTTTTGCACATTCCTGTTTTCAAGAAAAGCAGTTTGTCTAAAGAGTGCCTTTAACATAAGAACCCCCACCATGGGCAGTCTTCCCTTCTGGCTGCCCCGTTAACCGTGATGTCACGTTCTCACCCCACGGATGGCTCCTGACCCGACTGTGGTGTGCCAGGGACTCTCCGCAGGCCCGGGTTCCACATCATGCCCCTGGAGAGCACCAGGGCTTGATAATCGGGTCCAGCTGCATAGTAACGTGATTCTTCCTTTTTAAAAAATGTTTATTTTTGTGCCTGTAATGACGTACTGTACTTCAGAGACGTGAAGATTTTTATCCACTGAAGACGACTTTGCACTACATGTCCAATGTTATTTGCAAAGGGGGTGGGGGGGGGGAGAGGAGCTGTCTGTTTCCTTCTGCTTGGAACAAAGGCACTAAATAAAAAACAATTTCAGATTTTAAAACGTCTTTAAAATGTTGCTTTCCTTGGTGCAGGTATAGCAGAAAATGAGTCCCGTCTCCCCCACTAGCGTCATTATAACAGCCAAGGCATCTTCTCTTGCAAGGGTGTGACGGAAATATTATCAATATCTGGAGGTGGCGGTGGTGGTACAGAGATCCCTCTCACCCGAGGGTTGCCAACTATTAGTTGAGGAATTCCTGGAGACTTTTTTTGGGGGGGGAGTCTAGAGGCAAGCAGGGTTTGGGGAAGAGCGGGACTTCAATGGGGTACAATGCCACGGAGCCCACCCTCCAAAACTGCCATCTTCTCCAGGGGAACTGATCTCTGTAGTCTGGAGAAGAGCTGTAATTCCAGGGGGTGCCCAGGTCCCACCCGGAGGTTGGCAACTCTCACTCATACACAATACTCCCACCTCAGGACAGGGTAGCACAGCACCAATTGCCCCTCTGGACACTTTCTGATTCTACGAAGTGGGGGCAAGAGAGACTACAGCACCCCCCGCCCTGTTTGGACTAGGGAACTGTACATACTGATCCCTGCTGGGTCAGACCAGGGAGGGTTCATCCAGTCCAGCCTCCTGTCTCACACAGGAGCCAGTCAGTTCCTCTGGAGGGCCAGCAACAGGGCATAGAGGCCGAGGCCTTCCCCCGAGAAGGACACCAGAAGAGCCCTGCTGGGTCACATCAGCGAGGGTCCATCCAGTCCAGCCTCCTATCTCACACAGGGGCCAGCCAATTCCTCTGGAAGGCCAGCAACAGGGCAGAGAAGCAGAGGCCTTCCCCCAAGAAGAACACCAGAAGAGCCCTGCTGGATCAGACCAGTGAGGGTCCATCTAGTCCAATCTCCTGTCTCACACAGCGGCCAACCAGTTCCTCTGGAGGCCCAACAATAAGGCATAGAGGCCAAGACCTTCCCCTCAGAAGAAAATCAGAAGAGCCCTGCTGGATCAGACCAGTGGACCAGGGAGGGTCCATCTAGTCCAACCTCCCATCTCACACAGTGGCCAGCCAGTTCCTCTGGAGGGCCATCAGCAGGGCATAGAGGCCGAGGCCTTCCCCTGAGACGAACATTGGAAGAGCCCTGCTGGGTCAGATCAGTGGTCCATCTAGTTCAGCATCCTGTCTCACAAAGTAGTCAAAAAAGTGAGAAAAAAGGGGGAAACTCAAGCCAAGATATGTCTGTGATATATGAGGACTCCATGGTAGGGATACAGAAGGGACACATAAGTACCACATGATACCGGAAACCAACAGATTGGATTTAGGTGAGATACTCAGAGGGGTAATAGGCATGGAGAAATCAGCATTGGTAATGCGACAGGAAACCTAGGTCTCGATTCAGTCCAGGTGGATGCATTGTCTTGAGCTTCGTTATCAGCTGCAATTCAGCACAGTCTCTCTTTCTAATCTCCCTTTGCAATTCCTCTGCATGCCTCCAGCCACCACCCCAACCACATCAAGCAATCCATTGTGTATAGCCAAGTCCTACACTATAGTCACATCTGCTCCAACCCCTCAGACAGAGATATTCACCTGAAGGATCCACAACAGGCATTTTCGCAACATTATCCTCC
Organism: Gekko gecko; assembly: GCA_029375565.1. NCBI lineage: Eukaryota > Metazoa > Chordata > Lepidosauria > Squamata > Gekkonidae > Gekko > Gekko gecko. The sequence goes on along the minus strand of JAPDNY010000001.1, from coordinate 2,194,650 downwards.
TGAGAAAGGCCAAAATGGTACCCAGGGACAGCTTACTACAAGACAAGCCCAAGGAGAATAACAACAGAACTCCACTGATGGTCACCTACAGCTCACAAGCCAGCCCAATGTATTATTAGCGACCTGCAACCCATGCTGGATAGTGATGCTTCCCTCACACAGGTACTGCGGGGGGACCTTTTCTTGCTTACAGACAGCCTGCTGACCTAAGACAACTTCTCACCCACAATGATGAACTGCTTAGCAGTAAGATGGACTCTGATCCCAAGGCCTGCAACAAACCAAGAGGCCAACTTTGCCCTCTTACAGATCCTGGCAACACCGTCAGGGGACCCAGCAGCAATGTCAGCCAGACTGTCTCAGGTTCCGACTCCTGCTCCTCCTCTGATGTGATTTCTGCCACCACGTGTCAGCAATACCCTTCCGCCTTCTATGTTGGACAAACAGGCCAGTCCCTGTAACAAAGAATTAATGGACATGAAGCTGACATTAGGAATCACAACATTCAGAAACCAGGGAGGGGGACATTTTAACCTTCCAGGACATTCACTTGCTGACCTAAGAGTAGCAGTCCTCTTACAAAGGAATTGCAAAGGGAGATTAGAAAGAGAGACTGCTGAATTGCAACTGATAACAAAGCTCAAGACAATGCATCCACCTGGACTGAATTGAGACCTCGGTTTCCTGTCCCATTACCAGTGCTGATTCCTCCACACCTACTGCCTCTCTGCATTTCACACCTAATCCAATCACAATGTGCCTGCTAATGTCATTTGGCATCTGAAATCACTCCACTCCACCAATAAATAGGACAGATGGACTCCCTTAATAGCTGCATCTGAAGAAGTGATCAGTGACTCCCAAAAGCTCCTCCACTGTCACACATTTTTGGAGTCCTGAAGGTGCTCCTGGACTGTCTTGCTCTTTTCTGCCACTCAAACAGTTTGTGGGGATCCTCTTGGAGCTCTTCATCATCCTAGATAAGAACATACGAACATAAGAGAAGCCAGTGTTGGATCAGGCCAGTGGCCCATCTAGTCCAACACTCTGTGTCACACAGTGGCCAAAAATACCAGGGGCCATCAGGAGGTCCGGCAGTGGGGCCGGGACACCAGAAGCCCTCCCACGGTGGTGCCCCCTCCAGCACCAAGAACAGAGTGCATCACCTGCCCCAGACTGAGAGTTCCCATCTATACCCTGTGGCTAAGAGCCACTGATGGACTTCTGCTCCATATGTTTATCTCATTCCCTCTTGAAACTGTCCATGCTTGCAGCTGCCACCACCTCCTGTGGCAGTGAATTCCACGTGTTAATCACTCTTTGGGTGAAGAAGTATTTCCTTTTATCTGTTCTAACCTGACTGCTCAGCAATTTCATGGAGTGCCGATGAGTTCTTGTACTGTGAGAAAGGGAGAAAAGCACCTCTTTCTTGACCTGCTCTATCCCATGCATAATCTTGTAAACCTCCATCATGTCACCCCTCAGCCATCGTTTCTCGAAGCTAAAGAGCCCCAAGCGTTTTAACCTTTCTTCATAGGGAAGGTGTTCCAACCCTTTTATCATTCTAGTTGCCCTTCTCTGCACTTTTTCCAATGCTTTAATATCCTTTTTGAGATGTGGTGACCAGAACTGTACACAGTACTCCAAATGAGGTCACGCCATCAATTTATACAGGGGCATTCTGATACTGACTGATTTGTTTTCAATTTTGGCCCTTTTTATTGCAGTCACACGCTGCCTTGACATTTTCAATGAGTTATCTACCACGACTCCAAGATCTCTCTCTTGGTCAGTCTCTGCCAGTTCAGACCCCATCAATGTGTATTTATAGTTAGGATTTTTGGCTCCAATGTGCATCACTTTGCACTTGGGCCACATTGAACCCCATTTGCCACGTTGACGCCCACTCGCTCATCCTCGACAGATCCCTTTGGAGTGCCTCACACTCCTCCCTGGTTCTCACCACCCTGAACAGCTTCCTGTCACCTGCCAATTTAGCCACTTCACTGCTTACTCCCAACTCCAAATAATTAATGAACAAGTTAAAAAGCATTGGGCAGAGTACTGATCCCTGCAGTACCCCACTGCTTACCACCCTCCACTGAGAGAATTGCCCATTTATACTCACTCTCTGAACATAAGAACATAAGAACATAAGAACATAAGAACATAAGAGAAGCCAATGTTGAATCAGGCCAATGGCCCATCTAGTCCAACACTCTGTCACACAGCGGCCAAAATATACCAGGTGCCATCAGGAGGTCCAGCAGTGGGGCCAGGGCACCAGAAGCCCTCCCACTGCTGCCCCCTCCAGCACCAGTCACCCGCAAACTTGGCCACTTACCCTACTCACTCCTCTTCCAGATTATGAACAAATTAAATACTACCGGCCACCCCCCCACTACTCCCCCATTGCGAGACCTAGTTATGCAGGTTATGGGCCCTGGTCCGCCCCAGGACCGTCTCCAGGCGCCTGTCGAGCCGAAGGGGCCCCCTGGCATCTGCGCGGCGAGTCGGGGGCGGCACGAGAAGGCAGCGCTGCAAGGTGCCGCTAGAGGGCCCCGGCTGCTGGCGCTGGGCGAGCCGGGGCTGGCGCCGAGCCTCTCCGCGGCGGGTCTGCTACTGCTGGGCGCCTCCCGAGCGGGATGATGGATGCGCGCGCACACACACACACACACACACACACACCCGCGAGGGCCAGCCGGGCGGGCAGCGGCTCCTCCGGGCGCACCAGGGTTGCGCGCCCCGCCTGGCTCTCTTCCCCCCCCCGGCTGGCCCAGCGGGGGCTGGGAAGACAGTCCTGGGCCGGATGACCCCCAGGCTCGAGGTGCGCCGGCTCCGACCGACCGTGCAGCCAGGCAGCTGCCCCAGCCCTGGGGCCATCCGAGGAGAGGAGGGGGCCCGGCCCGACGATGCTCCTTGCGAGCCCCAGCAAGCCCCCCGCACCTGGATGGAGCAGCCTTTCATTGTTTGCAAAGCACGAGTCAGTCCAGGCCCCCTCTCGGCCGCGGAGGTTGGCGGGGGGAGAGGAGAGAGGGAAGGCGTGCCTCCCCTTAACTCGGTTTTTCAGGCGAGCGAGTCCCTGCGTCTTAAGCAGTCTGGGTCCAGTGGGGACGCCTTGCAGACCATCAAAGTGGGGACACCTGTGAACGCGCACTTCTTCAGATACCAAGGAAATGGAAATGGCCAGTCCCCCTATATAGGCAGAGAGCGGCAAATGAGCAAAGGGCATAACCAAGATGTTTAACAGATTCAAGGCCCAAACAGGAATAACAAGCTTAGTTTATATGGTCACCGTTTGTTTGGGTTTAATTCGGGGGGGGGACACAGCGAAGGAAATAAATATGTCAGACTTGGAGATGGGTGGGCAGATTTTCCCTTCTTAAGGGTGGAATGCCGAGAGTAATTAAGGGAGGCATTGCACGGAATGTGAGTCGCCCTGAGCCCATCTGCGGGGAGGGCGGGATAGAAGTGCAATTATAAATGAATAAATTAGTAAATCCGCCTCCTCTCAAGTATGGAAGCGACCTTATCGCGTCTTCTTCTTTGAAACATCTGAATCCCAGCTCTAGGATGAGACATCAGAAGGGGAAGGCTGGGCTTTCTTCCCAGGGGAAGGCCTCAACCTCTGTGCCCTGCCATTGGCCCTCCAAGGGAACTGGTTGGCTACTGTGTGAAACATGATGCTGAACTAAATGGACCACTGCTCTGATCCAGCAGGGCTTTTCTGATGTTCTTCTCAGGGGAAGGTCTAGGCCTCTCTGCCCTGTTGTTGGCCCTCCAGAGGAACTGGCTGGCCCCTGTGTGAGACAGGATGCTGGACTAGATGGACCCTCACTGGTCTGATCCAGCAGGGCTCTTCTGACGTTCTTCTCAGGGGAAGGCCTCAACCTCTCTGCCCTGTTGCTGGCCCCACAGAGGAACTAGCTGGCCCCTGTGTGAGACAGGAGGCTGGACTAGACAGACCTAGGCACAAAAAATCAGAGGCACAGATATAGAATGGGAGGGACTTGGCTTGACAGCAGCACATGTGAAAGGGATCTGGGTGTTCTGGTTGACCACAAGCTCAATATGAGCCTGCAGTGCGATGTGGCTGTGAAGAAAGTTAATGCAATCTTAGGATGCATTAACAGAAGCCTTGTGTCCGGATCACGGGAGGCGGTAGTTCCGCTCTATTCTGCTACGGTCAGGCCTCACCTGGAGTCCTGTGTCCCAGTTTTGGGCACCACACTTTAGAAAGGATGTTGACAAGCTCGAGTGTGTCCAGAAGAGGGCGACCAGGATGGTGAGAGGGTTGGAATCCAAGTCTTAATGAGGAAAGGCTGAAAGAGTTGGGTCTGTTTAGCCTGAGAAAGAGAAGACTTAGAGGGGACATGATTGCAGTCTTCAAGTATTTGAAGGGCTGTCATGTAAAAGGTAGAGCAGATCTATTCTCTCTTGCTCCGGATTGCAAGACTAGATCTAATGGGTGGCAATTACAAGGGAGTCGTTACCGGCTAGATATCAGGAGAAACTTCCTAACTGTAAGAGTGGTTGAGCAGTGGGACGGCCTGCCTCGTGAGGTGGTGGATGCTCCTTTGCTGGACGTTTTCAAGTGGAGGCTGGATGACCATCTTTTGGGTATGTTGTAGGTATGTAGGGCTATCTTTTTGCTATGCTCCTGCAGAGTGCCGGGGGTTGGACTAGATGACCTTTAAGGTCCCTTCCAATTCTAACAGTCTATGATTCTATGATTTACTGGCCTGATCCAGCAGGGTTCTCCTAATGTTCTTTGAAGGGGAAGGCCTCATCCTCTATGCCCTGTTGTTGGAACTCCAGAGGAACTGATGGGACACTGTGTAAGATAAGATGGACCACTGGTCTGATTCAGCAGGGCTATTTTGACAGAATCAGAGAATTGGACCTCCAGGGTCAGAGGATCATAGAACTGGAAGGGACCTCCAGGGTCATCTAGTCCAACCCCCTGCACAATGCAGGAAATTCACAAATACCTCCCCACCCCCACCTCCAGTAAACTCTGTTCCATGCACAGAAGATGGCAAAAAACCCCAACAACCCCTCCTGGATCACTGGCCAAACTGGCCCGGAGAAAATTTGTTTCCTGACCAAAGCCGTGATCAGCATTTCCCTGGGCGTGCAAGAAAGGGACACGAGAACTAAGCACTGAGGCAGCCCTTCCTGGCCTCCCTCTCATGATCTGCCTGAGTTCACACAATTTGCCTTGCTGCCAGGTGGCCATCTAGCCTCCTTCAAAGAAGGAGAGTCCACCACCTCCCAAGGAAGCCTGTTCCACTGAGGAACCGCTCATTTATCCTTGGGGATAAGGCCTTCCTTCCATTTCCTAAAGGAGTCTTTTTTATTTTTTAAGTCTTTAGAAAGCTGTTTATAGACCCACCTTGGCTTCTTCCCAGGGGAAGGCCTCGGCCTCCATGCCCTGTTGTTGGACCTCCAGAGGAACTGGTTGGCCCCTGAGTGAGATGGGAGGCTGGACTGGATGGACCCTCATAAGAACATAAGAACGTAAGAGAAGCCAATGTTGGATCAGGCCAATGGCCCATCCAGTCCAACACTCTGTGTCACACAGTGGCCAAAAATAGCCGGTGCCATCAGTAGGTCCATCAGTGGGGGGCCAGGACACTGGAAGCCCTCCCACTGTTGCCACCCTCCCACTGTTGCCACCCCCCAGCACCAAGAGCACAAAGCATCACTTGCCCCAGCCTGAGAGTCCCTATCTATACCTTGTGGCTCATAGCCACTGACGGACCTCTGCCTCCATATGTTTATCCAATTCCCTCTTGAAGCCGTCCATGCTTGTAGCCATGGCCACCTCCTGTGGCAGCGAATTCCATCTGTGAATCACTCTTTGAGTAAAGAAGGACTTCCTTTTATCTCTTTTAACCCGACTGCTCATTGGTCTGATCCAGCAGGGTCCTTCTTATGTTCATATGACATTGAGAGGATATAAAGGCAAAGGTGCAGTCTGCACTCTTCCAGTTATAATTGCAATGAAAAGGGCTTACCAACTGGGAAACAGCAGATTGTGGCAATAGACCAGTATATTGTTATAGCAATCTAGCAATCCCCAACTTTTTTTTTTTTACAGTAAAGTCCACTCCCAGCCCTCTGATGTGTGTTGGGGGTAGCAGCTGTGAGAAGGCTGAGGCAAGGAGGACGGTGGAACACATAGAATCATAGGATGTTAAGAGTTGGAAGGGACCTTGCAGGTCATCTAGTCCAACCCCCTGCACTCTGCAGGAGTGATGCCGAAAGAGAGCCTGATATACCTACAACATACCCAAAAGATGGTCGCCCAGCCTCCGCTTGAAAACATCCAGCGAAGGAGCCTCCACCACCTCCCGAGGCAGACTGTTCGATTGCTCAACCACTCTGACAGTCAGGAAGTTTCTCCTGATATCTAGCCAGTAATGACTCCCTTGTAATTTCCACCCATTAGATCTAGTCTTGCAATCTGGAGCAAGAGAGAACAGATTTGCTCCATCTTCTACATGGCAGCCCTTCAGATATTGTCCCCAAGAAGAAGAAGAGGAGGAGGAGGACGAGGAGGAGGAGACTGGATTTATACCCCGCCCTTCACTACCTAGAGGAGTCTCAGAGTGGCTTACAGACTCCTTTCCCTTCCCCTCCCCACAACAGACACCCTGTGAGGGAGGTGGGGCTGAGAGAGCTCTGACAGAAACTGTTCTTTTTCAAGAACATAGAATCATAGAATCATAGAATGTTAGAGTTGGAAGGGACCTTGCAGGCCATCTAGTCCAACCCCCTGCACTCTGCAGGAACACAGCTGAAACCCCTACATACCTACAACATGCCCAAAAGATGGTTGTCCAGTCTCCTCTTGAAAACGTCCAGGGAAGGAGCATCCACCACCTCCCAAGGCAGGCTGTTCCACGGCTCAACCACTCTGACAGTCAGGAAGTTTCTCCTGATATTAAGCCGGTAACGACTCCCTTGTAATTTCCACCCGTTAGATCTAGTCTTGCAATCCGGAGCAAGAGAGAATAGATCCACTCCATCTTCTACATGACAGCCCTTCAAATACTTGAAGACTGCCATCCTGTCCCCTCTAAGCCTTCTCTTTCCCAGGCTAAACAGACCCAACTCTTTCAGCCTTTCCTCATAAGACTTGGACTCCAACCCTCTCACCATCCTGGTCGCCCTCCTCTGGACCCGCTCGAGCTTGTCAACATCCTTCCGAAAATGTGGTGCCCAAAACTGGACACAGTACTCCAGGTGGGACCTGACCATAGCAGAGTACAGTGGAACTACCACCTCCCGTGCTCTTGTCAGAACTACAGCTCTTGTCAGAACTACGGCTTGCCCAACCAGCAGGTGCAAGTGGAGGAGTGGGGAATCAAACCCGGCTCTCCCAGATTAGAGTCCGCCTGCACTTAACCACGACACCAGACTTTCCCAGGCTAAACAGACTCAACTCTTTCAGAGGGATGAGCCCACATTTTAATCATGTGAGAAGTGCCCAGGAGTCAAAGCCTGGCTGCCCCCCCCATTCAGTGTTTCTGTCTTGATTCTCTCTCCCCCCCCACTCTTCCAGGGGACCTGAGGGAAAAGCACACCGGCCTTCAGTGGGGGAGAGCTTCCCTGGGCTCCTCCCGAGGTACCTGCTGCAGCTGCCCACGGTGGGGGGGGGGGAAGAGGGCATACGGCTGCTTCCTCTGCGGGGAAGAGGCGAGTGAGAAAGGCGACCTCGTGGAGCACCAGCGAATCTACCGGGGGAAGGAGGCCCTCCTTGGCCAACATCTTCCCCACGGGGCCTCTTTCTCTGGAGGTGCCAGGATGGCCTGGTTCCCACCAACTCACTGCCCTTTCTGCTGACTCTCTCGTGGTGCAGCCTGTCCTTTTGTCCCTTTTCTTTGGACACCCAGTCGGAAGGAGGAACGGTAGGTTGTCAACCTCCAAGTGGCGCCTCTACTCCCCCTTGTACTCCAGCTCTGGGTCAGGGGTGCCAGTTTGGCATAGTGGTTAAGTGTGTGGACTCTAATCTGGGAGAACCGGGTTTGATTCCCCACTCCTCCACTTGCACCTGACTGGATGACCTTGGGCAAGCTGTAGTTCTGACAAGAGCTGTCCTTGGAAAAAAGCAGTTTCTGTCAGAGCTCTCTCAGCCCCACCTAGTCCACGCGGTGTCTGTTGTGGGGAGGGGAAGGGAAAAGAGATTGTCAGCCGCTCCTCCTCCTCCTCCTCCTCCTCTCTTCTTCTTCTTCTTCTTCTTCTTCTTCTTCTTCTTCTTCTTCTTCTTCTTCTTCTTCTTCTTCTTCTTCTTCTTCTTCTTCTTCTCTGGCCCCTGGGGTTTCCTCTCAGGCCTGGGAGAGACGCCTGCCCTGTTCTGTGATTCCCTGGAGAGTCTGGGAAAGAGCAGGCCCAGGGAGGGGCTATGCGTGTCGCGTCTCCTTTGTCACAACCAATGTGGCATTTTGTTCTTCTTTTCAGTGAAAACTGTTCAGTAAAAATTGTGACACTGTTATAGAGGTTGGGGAAGTTTGCAGCTCTCGAGGGTCACGCCAGGGTTGTGCTGCACGAAAGTGCTTGATGGCACGGGAGGCTACTGTTGGAAAGAGATTTCCTAGCGCCTGGGTTCCGACCTGAATTTTGATCTCCACAACAGAAGGGAGATGCGGCTTTGAAAAAGAGGACGGAAACATGCTTATATGCCTAGGACGCATGTCGCTGCATAACTTCCAGTTGTTGATCTGTTATATAAATTTGTCATACTGAGAACTTTGGAACTAGTAGCGTTAGACTGTAACCTTGATTTATTGTTCACGATTGCTGCATTTGGAGAGTTTGGGAATCTAATGTGTTACATTGTGACTCTGGCTTGGAGCTTTTGACTAAATACTTTTGGAGTTGGCATAAGAAAACCTTGATTACTGGATATATATTAGGAATATACACTCGTTTGGTACTTCAAAATATTTATTTAAAGGCATTGATATAAGCAGGGCTTTTTTTGTAGAAAAAGCCCAGCAGGAACTCATTAGCATATTAGGCCACACCCCCATGTTACCAGACATGTGGTCATCCAGCCACACCCACCTTTTGCTTCTTATTCTGTTTACCTTGTTTGTTGTCAAAACTCGGGGCTTTTTTTGGAGCAGGAACTCCTTTGCATGTTAGGCCACCCCCCCACCATGTAGCCAACCCTAATGAGTTTGGTGTACTGGTTAAGAGCGCGGACTCTAATCTGGGAGATCCAGGTTTGATTCCCCACTCCTCCACTTGCACCTGCTGATGTGACCTTGGGTCAGTCACAAGCTCTGGCACAGCTGTCCTTGAAAAAGAGCAGTTTCTGCCAGAGCTCTCTCAGCCCCGCCTACCTCACAGGGTGCCTGTTGTGGGGAGGGGAAGGGAAAGGAGTTTGTAAGCCGCTCTGAGACTCCTTCGGGTAGTGAAGGGCGGGGTCTAAATCCAATCTCTTCTTCTTCGTCTGTTGGGTGTGACCTATTATGCTAATGAGTTGCTGCTGGGTGTGGCCATCTTGGGAGCCAGCCAGAACTCCATTCCTGTGCGTTTCTGCCCCAAAATAGCCCTGGATATAAGACTTGTCAATTGCATTCGCAGTGTGATGCGCTGTGGCTAGTTCCCTTTCTTAACCGATGCCCTTTTTTGAACTGTCATAAAATGCACCATCTCTATTGTTTTCAATAGGCTAATTCTTAAATTTCCCTCGGGAGTGATCCACTGGCTGACGTGACCCCACTCTCTCTTCTCTGGTACCTTCAGGGCACGGCCCCAGTGCTGTCCCACTGCCAGGGGCGGAGCAATGTGTGGGAGGAAGCAGGAGAAAAAGCACCCCTGTCCTGAGTGCGGGAAAAGGTTTTACCACCCATCAGAGCTCAGTATGTGCCTGAGGATCCACGCTGGAGAGAAATCACAGGACTGCCCCAACTGCAGAAAGAAGTTCAGCTGGAAGCAGAGCTTGATGAAGAATCAGAGAGTCCACCCGGGTAAGGGAGAGGCCCTGCTGCCAGTCCAGCTAGACCGATCCCTTGCCAGCACTTGAACCCGGAGCCAGTTTGGATGTCGCAGTCAAGTGCGCGGACTCTAACCTGGGAGAACCGGGTTCGATTCCCCACTCCTCCACTTGCACCTGCTGGTGTGACCTTGGGTCAGTCATAAATTCTTTCAGAGCTGTTCTCTCAAGGGCAGTCCTCGAAGGAGATCTCTCAGCCCCACCTACCCCCACAGGCAATGCTCCCTCTAAGCTGTGGAGTCTTGTGAGCAAAAATTCCACTCTGTGAGCTCCTGGCATTAAAGTTGTGAGTGAGCGATCTGGCAGCTGCACAAATTAGTTTGCTCTAGTGCCATCTCTTCCTGAACTAAGGCAAAAATGTCTGAGCCGGAGGCTAATAAACTGTGGAGCTAGCTGACATAACTCCGCTTAGAGAGAACACTGCCCACGGGGTGCCTGTTGTGGGGAGGGGAAGGGAAAGGAGATTGTCAGCCGCTCTGAGACTCCTTCAGGTAGTGAAGGGCGGGGTATAAATCCAACCTCTCTCTCTTCTTCCCGGGCCTCCTTGCTGCCAGAGTACACCCCTTTGGTCCCTCTGAGAGGAGAGGGTTGTGGCTAGGTGGAAGATCCTCTGATTTGCAAGCAGAAGGTCCCAGGTTCAGTTCCCAGCATTGCCGATGAAAGGGATCTGATGGGAGGTGATGGAAAAGGCCTCGGTCTGAGATCCCGGAGAGCTGCTGCCCGCCTGAGTGGACAGTAGTAACTCTGATGAATGTCAGTAATGGCCTTTGTTTATGTTCCATACTGAGCCCATTGTTCTGTGTTTCCTATCCTGTCCCTGCTTGTGCGCTTGTGTAGGTATGCTGGCTGTAACGTGGGAGCTTCTCTGCTGCTGCTCGGTGTTATCACTGTGGCCTTGACTGCGGGCTATGGGCACTTCTTGAGTCTATGAGAATTTTCCAGTCCTGGGAAGCTGAGGGGTGGAGGGAGCAATCTCCCGCCTATTAAGTAACTCTCCTGCCGGGAGTTTCCCGCGCGCGCGCTTGAAGATCATTTGCTAGTTGCATTTTGCATCACACTATAACCATGCTTGAGCAGCTTGCCCCACCATTCCTGACAAGAACCTTGTACTGCGGGTTTTAGCACTGTATTCCCATAAAGCCCTTCTTGTTAACGAGAATGCTTGAATCTACTTGCTTTTGAACCTGACAGAAATTGTCAGAAATCCCACTTCAGTCTTCCTTGCTCCGCCATTCCTGACAAGAACCTTGTACTGCGGGTTTTAGCACTGTATTCCCATAAAGCCCTTCTTGTTAACGAGAATGCTTGAATCTACTTGCTTTTGAACCTGACAGAAATTGTCAGAAATCCCACTTCAGTCTTCCTTGCTCCGCCATTCCTGACAATAACCTTGTACTGTGGGTTTTAGCACTGTATTCCAATAAAACCCTTCTTGTTAACGAGAATGCTTGGATCTACTTGCTTTTGAACCTCACAGAAATTGTCAGGAATCCCACTTCAGTCTTCCTACCGGTTCGCGTCTCTCCACGCCAGGATGAGCGGCGCCGGTGGAACACCAGTGACGGTCCCGATTACCACCACCCCCGTCACCGTGATTCCAGTGACCACTGTTCCAGTTACCATGGTATCGGTCACAGTGGTACCTGTATCAATGATTCCAGTGACGACCGCGTTGGTCCCATACTCCTCGGCGGGGCCCATCACTCCCCCTGTCTCAGGGACTTTGGGAGCTGCATACACCCTCCCGATCTACAGCCCAGCCGGGTCGATCCAAAGTCTTGGAGGGGCCATCCCTTGAACTTACTACCAAAGTGCCCCAATCCCGTGGGACAGATGGGTCACTCAAACGGAAGTCCAGAGACTGGTCCAGGAACTTGTTGGACACTACCCATACCACATGGTCTTTGCCGGGGAATCAAAGCCGGGATAGCTGATGGATCCCCGCGGAAGCTTTGAACTACCCCAGGGATGAACTCCCCGTTGCCTGGTGCAGGCCAGCCCGAGTAAAGACGTGGACACTAGGATGGACACGATCGAAGATGACTGCCGGCGGCTGATGTGGGATATGGGCAAGTTAATGCAATCCCTCCCGGGGATGATGGACCAAGCTATCCGAACTCACATGTTGGCCCAGCTTGGACCAGTGCCCAGTCCAGAGCCTCCATTGCTGCTGAGGCACCCCCCGCCAGCTCCGCCCATCCCGGGGCAACCAGGGCCAGGCCAACCGGGCCCAGGACAGCCGGCCCCGGGGCAACCACCACCGGGACACCCGATCCCCGGGCAACCGGCTCCTGGGCAACCACCACAGGGGGTCCCACTGCCGGTCCCGGCGTTAGCACCTGTGCCAATGCCAGCCCCAGGGCCCGTCCCCGGACCAGTGCCAATGCCCTTTCCGCCGATTATACGCCGTAAAGATATGTTAGAGATCACGTTTGATGGAGACCCCGAGACTGTCTCCTTCTTCATTCTGCAAGTCGGGAAATTCGTACAGCGATGGGGCCACCTGTTCCCGGATGAAGAACAGCAGGTGGAGTTTATTGCCTCCCGGTTTCAAGGAGTTGCTACCAGCTGGTATGTGGCCTTGCATGATCTGGAGGCGGTGGAGTTGGGGAGTGTGGATGACTTCATGTGGGCCTTGAGAAACCGCTTTGAAGACCCAGCCGCTGCCCCGAAAGCCGAAGCTTTCCTCCGCACCTTCAAACAAGGGAAGCTTACGGTACGGGAGTACTCCAGAGAGTTCCAAAAGCATGCTGCCAAGATCCGAGATTGGACAGACCCGGTGCTAGCCCAGCAATATCGAATGGGGCTAGTGGTGGATGTCCGTAATAATGTTCTCAGCTCCAAGGAGTCATGCACCCTGCAGGGCTGGATGGAGGAAGCTGAACGAGCTGAGAGCAGACTACGCATCATGAAGCTGGATATGTCCCTGGGAACCACTCACCCAACCACGTCTACATCACAGCCCCGAGGGAAACCAGCCCCGGCCTCAGGCGGGCTCTGAGATCAACACATGAGACAAGGGTTGTGCCTGAAATGTGGGGAGAAAGGGCATTTCGCCACCTCCTGCCCAAGGGAGGATGTTGGCCGGTCCCCACCCCGAGAGGATGACAGACAACGACCTGGTCCCCCACCAAAAAGGGGCACAGCCAAACCACGCAACCCCCAGGCCCTCCTTGCCAACCAAGAAATTGTGGACCCGCTGTTCCTGGAGGAGGATGAAACAGAGCTGCAGGGAAACAAGAAGGTCCTGTTGTAAGTGGCGCAGCACAACAGGACCCGACCCCTGAGGCACCTAAACTGGTGAGCAATTATCCCTCTCTCTTCTTTGTGACGGTGATCATAATGAACCCGGCCATGATGACCCACATCAGCGTGCATGGCCTTATTGACTCTGGTTGCGGGAGGGACCTCATTAACCCTGCTTTAGTGACGGGGCTGGAGGCAGCAGTGATCAAGTTAAAAGACCCCATCACATTCACTCAAATGGATGGGTCACCGATGAAGGAACCCTGCAGATATGAAACTGTACCATTGCGAGTGGGGGCGGGCGAGCACTGGGAGCTCCGCTCGTTCATGGTAGCACCCCAAGCCAAATCCCCCTTGGTATTAGGCAGCCCCTGGCTACATGGACATGATCCGTACATCTTGTGGGAGGAAGGGGTGGTGCGTTTTATTTCCCCAAGGTGCTCAGAGCACAAGTGGGATCCTGATTCGGGCACCCCGCCAGATAATGAACCTCCCCGGGCTTGCCTAGCAGCAGAAGAGGTTGATCGCATCCCTGCGGAGTACTGGGATTTGGCTCGAGTTTTCGAGGAGGAGGAAGCTGATGAACTCCCCCCACCGTAATTCAGACTGTGCCATCGAGATTCTCCCAGGCCAGAAAATGCCAAGGGGCAAAATCTATGCCATGAGCCCCATGGAAAAGGAGGAGTTGCGCAAGTTCATTGACAAAAACTTGGCGCGGGGTTTCATCCGACCAGCTTCATCCCCCTTCAAAGCCGCGGTGTTGTTCTGCAAAAAGAAGGATGGGGGGCTGAGGTTGTGTACGGACTATAGGGGACTGAACGCAGTATCAGCCACCAATGCCTACCCCATGCCACTGATCAAGGATCTCTTAGCAGAGGTGGCTAAGGGGAAAATTTTCTCCAAATTGGATCTGTGAGATGCCCATTTCCGTGTGCGCATCCGACAAGGTGATGAATTTAAGACTGCCTTTAACACACCACTGGGGCAATTCGAGTACAGGGTCATGCCTTTCGGGCTCCAGGGGGCTCCGGGAGTCTTTATGAAACTGATAAATGAAATACTGCACCCCTATTTGTTCAAGGGGGTGGTTGTTTACTTGGATGATATCTTGGTGTATACCCCAGACCTAAACTCTCATGTAAACTTGCTCCGGGAAGTGCTTTCTAGGTTGTTAGAGCACAAACTATTTGTCAAGCTATCAAAATGTGAGTTTCACCAGACACGCATTGACTTCCTAGGCTACTGCATATCCCCTGAGGGTCTGGAAATGGATCCGACAAAGATCCAAGATGTGATGGGGTGGGAGCCTCCCAAGACCAGGAGACAACTTCAGAGTTTCCTCGGTTTCGCCAATTTTTACTGCCAATTCCTACCCCACTTTGCCCAAGTCAGCCTACCGCTCACAGACCTTAAGACCAAGGGGAGAGGGGGCAACGCCTCCCAACCAGGCGCCCGTTTGGACTGGACTCCTCAATGTCAGAGCGCGTTTGAACAGCTCAAACTATTGTTTACCACGGAACTGGTCCTGGCGCACCCTGATGAGACAAAAAAAAATATTGTGCAAGTGGACGCTTCTGACACGTCCATGGGGGGGGGGGATCCTCCAGGAGGATGCACAGGGGCGCCTACATCCCTTGGCTTATGTATCTCAAAAGTTTAATGATACTGAGCGGTTCTGGCCCATTTGGGACAAAGAAGCAGCCTCCATCCGGCTACCCCTTTTAACTTGGCGCCACTGGCTTGAAGGGGCCCGGGTTCCCTTTGAAATCTGGACTGATCACAAGAACCTAGAAGTGCTGCGAAAGCCATGCGTTCTCAATGCGAGACAATTCCGATGGGCTGAATTTTTCTCGAAATTCCAGTTCACTCTTCACCACTTCCCGGGGAAATCCAATCAATTAGCAGACGCCCTTTCACGCCTACCCCAGCATGATAGCAAAAGAATGGAAATACGGGAGTCATTCTTTACCCCAACCCAATTAACAGGGATAGTCACTACCCATCAACAAAAGCTACCAGCAGCCGTGCCCCAGCCCCTGGGTACCCCTTGGGAGGAACGCTTTGCAAGGGCTCTCACAGACCAAGAGAAGCAAGAGCTACAATCCCAGGGGGACTTGGAATGCAAAGCTAATGACTGTTGGTATAAGGGGAACAAACTGTATGTGCCTGAAGACATTCGGCTGCAAGTGTTGCAATACGTGCATGATTCAAAGCCAGCCGGGCATTTTGGATATGTTAGATCATTGCACCTGCTTCAGCGCAGTTTCTGGTGGCCTCGCATGAAAAAGGATTTGTCCCTCTATATCCAATCATGCCCCACTTGCAGCCTCTGTAAACCCAGGGGGGGGAGCCTCCAGGTTTGTTGCAACCGCTACCAACCCCCGGACGACCCTGGGAAGTCATCTCCATGGACTTTATTACAGATCTACCCCCCAGTAAGCACATGACAGTCATCTGGGTGGTGGTTGACTTATTTTCAAAGCAAGCCCATTTTATCCCTTTCCCTGGACTACCAACAGCCAAACTCCTGGCCAGAGCTTTCATGCAACATATTGTGAGATTACATACTTTGCCAATCAAAATAAACTCTGACCGCGGCTCACAGTTTGTTTCTAAGTTATGGACTGAATTAATGGCCCTCTTGGGCGTAGAATGCACTTTAAGCAGTGCCTACCATCCAGAGACTGTCGGGCAAACAGAACGGGTTAATCAAACCCTGGAACAATATTTGCGTTGCTTCACTAACTTTCAACAGGACAATTGGGTCGATCTTTTACCCCTTGCTGAATTTGCTTACAATAACTCGTGGCATGCATCTACTGGGGTTTCTCCGTTCAAAGCAGCGCTGGGCTATGATAGCCCCCCTTTGCTGTTTCTAAAACCCTCTGAGAATGCGGGGAATGCTGCGGAGTGGTGTAGAACTTTTCGTGATTCATGGCCTTTGATTTGTGAAACTTTGGAAACAGCTAAAGCCGCATACAAGAAACAGGCTGACAGGAAAAGGGTGGTGGGTCGGGACCTGCAGCCTGGAAAGTTTGTGTACCTGTCTACCAAAAACCTGTGCCTGCCCCAGGCCTCTAAGAAGCTGGCTTGGAAATACATTGACCCCTTTAAGATCCTCCGGTGCATCAATAAGGTCACTGTACAATTGGATTTACCAAAGACTTTTAAACATATTCATCCCATCTTTCATTTCAGCCTTCTCAAACCTGCGTACCCTCCGAATAAATGGCGCACGGAGCACCCCGCACCCCCCCCCCGCTGATCGTGGACGACGCTGAACATTATGAGATTGCTGACATCCTGGACTCTAAGCTCATGCAGGGCCAACTTTACTACCTGGTGGAATGGGTTCATTTCGGTCCCCAACACAGGGAATGGGTGAAAGTCACAGATATGCGGGCACCTGACCTTATCAAAGACTTTCACTCCCGCTTCCCAACCAAACCGGGAGGTTCTAAGAGGGCGGAGTGAAATTTAGGAGGGCAGAATGTCAGTAATGGCCTTTGTTTATGTTCCATACTGAGCCCATTGTTCTGTGTTTCCTATATTGTCCCTGCTTGTGCGCTGGCGTAGGTATGCTAGCTGTAACGTGGGAGCTTCTCTGCTGCTGCTCGGTGTTATCACTGTGGCCCTGACTGTGGGCTATGGGCAATTCTTGAGTCTATGAGAATTTTCCAGTCCTGGGAAGCCGAGGGGTGGAGGGAGCAGTCTCCCGCCTATTAAGTAACTCTCCCGCCGGGAGTTTCCCGCGTGCGCTTGAAGATCATTTGCTAGTTGCATTTTGCATCACACTATAACCATGCTTGAGCAGCTTGCCCCGCCATTCCTGACAATAACCCTGTACTGTGGGTTTTAGCACTGTATTCCAATAAAGCCCTTCTTGTTAACAAGAATGTTTGGATCTACTTGCTTTTGAACCTGACAATGGACCACAGCAGCTTCATTTGTGGCAGGGGAGAAGCCCTCCCGAGCCACTGAAGTGAGTACTCACTCAGAAAAGCTCATACCCCGCCACAGATTTTGTTAGTCTTTTCTACTGCTTTAAAGGTTAAAGGTTTCCCTTGCTTGAAAGCCCGTCGAATCCAACTCTAGGGGTGCGGTGCTCATCTCCGTTTCCAAGCTGAAGAGCCAGCGCTGTCCGAAGACATTTCCGTGGTCATGTGGCTGGCATGACTAGATGCCAGGGCGCACGGAACACTGAAATTCTACTGCTACAGACAGACTAACGCGGCTTCCCCATCTTGATCCAGCAGGAGGCATCTCCATGTGGGTTCACCTGAGAGCAGAGCAGAGCAGCAGCGGGGCTGTCTTTTGGCCTCCTCTGTGGGGAAAGTTGCCTTCGGAGGTGGTGGAGAGCAGAGGACTGGCCTCGGCCCTGCAGGCCTCTCCGGGTTATTTTCAGCTCCCCCTCTGCGGCCGCTTCCTGTTGCGCCATCTCTCCAGGGCACCGGGAGCGACTCTGGCCGGCCTTTCCTCTTTTTCTCAGGAAACAGCCAGACAACAAAGCATCCCTGTGCCGAGTGCAGAACTAGAGCTTTGTAGGGAAATCAAAGCTTTTGAAACTCCACGCGGGAGTGAAGAAGCCGCACGGAGGCTTGCCTTGTGGGAAGCCGTCTGCAGCCAGATCTGGGGCCCTGGCTATCCATGAGAGAACACTAGGGAGGAGCCCTCCGGATGTCTCCAGTGCGGAAAGTGGTTTGTCGACAAAGGAAGCCTTTCCGTACACAGGAGAATCCACACCGGAGCAATGCTCCCTCAAAGCTGTGGAGTCTTGTGAGTGGAAATGCTACCTTGTGAGCCACTGGCCTTAAAGTTGTGAGCAAGCCATTTGGCTCCTGCGTGGATTATTTTTCTCTGAAGCCATCCTTCCTGGGCTAAGAGAAAAATGGGTGAACTGGAGGCTAAAAAACTGTGAGCTAGCTCACACTCACTCAGCTTAGAGGGAACACTGCACAGGAGAGAAACCCTTTGAATGCCGGGGGTGTGGAAAGAGGTTTGCCCAGCGGCCCTCAGTGCTGGCTCAGCATCTGGTGACACGGTGAGGCGCCTGGCCCCCGTGGGTCATGACGGGGTATGCCCTGGTGCTTGTGAGCTTCTTAGGGCCCCGCTTCAAATCTCTTTCTCGACCTCTCAAGAGCCCTCGGTTCTTCCCAGCTCTGGGTCACTTGCTGATTTGACCCTAAAAGGGCAACTAGAATGATAAAAGGGTTGGAACACTTTCCTGATGAAGAAAGGTTGAGGCGCTTGTGGCTCTTTAGCCTGGAGAAATGACGGCTGAGGGGTGACATGATCGAGGTTTATAAGATTATGCATGGGATAGAGCAGGTTGAGAAAGAGGGACTTTTCTCCCTTTCTCACAATACAAGAACTTGTGGGCACGCAATGAAGTTGCTGAGCAGTCGGGTCAGAATGGATAAAAGGAAGTCCTTCACCCAAAGAGTGATTAACGCATGGAATTCATTGCCACAGGAGGTGGTGGCAGCTACAAGCATGGACAGTTTCAAGAGGGAATTAGATAAGCATATGGCGCAGAGGTCCATCTGTGGCTATTAGCCACAGGGTACAGATAGGACCTCTGGGGCAAGTGATGCTCTGTCTTCTTGATGCTTGGGGGTGGGGGGCAACAGAGGGAGGGCTTCTAGTGTCCTGGCCCCACTGCTGAATCTCCTGATGGCACCTGGTGTTTTTGGCCACTGTGTGACCCAGAGTGTTGGACTGGATGGGCCATTGGCCTGATCCAACACTGGCCTCTCTTATGTTCTTATGTTAGGAGCAGAGGTCCCTCAGTGGCTATTAGCCACAAGGCAGGGATAGGAACTCTCAGTCTGGGTCAAGGGATGCTCTGTATTCTTGGTGCTTGGGGGGGTGTTAACAGTGGGAGGGGCTTCTAGTGTCCTGGCCCCACTGCTGGACCTCCTCATGGCCCCTGGTATTTTTGGCCACTGTGTGACACAGTGTTGGACTGGAGGGGCCGTTGACCTGATCCAACACTGGCTTCTCTTATGTTCTTATGTTATGTTCACCCTGCTTTTCTTCCCCATGGGGGGCCAAACGCAGCTTACATCCTTCTCATCTCCCCTCTCCCCGCATTTTAACCTCACAACAGCCCTGTGAGGGTGGCCTATGGCGAGAGTGTGAGGCCAGTTCAATGAGGTCACCGAGCAGATTTCCGTGGCAAAGTTGGGATTCCAACCTGGTTCTCCCCAATCTTGGCCTGACCCTCTGACCCCTGCACCAAGCAGGATAACAGATGCTGCCCGCTCTTCTCTGGGTTATTTTGGAGGCTCCCCTCCGTCAGTTCCCCTTTTCGCCAGGGCCCCTTCCTTCCTTCCTTCCTCCCAGCCCAAAGTGCTGACTTCAGTGTTTGTTTGGTTCTTTCCACCCCCACCCCCCAGTGCATGGCTTGTGGAAAAAGCATTCTTGGCCTGACTGTGGCAAAAAATGGTTCCATGTGAAATCGAAACTGGCAAGACACCAGAGAACCCACACCGGAGAAAAACCCTTCGGGTGCTTGGAGTGTGACAGAAGAGTTACCCACAGAGGCAGACCTTGTGAAGCACCACAGAGCCCACACGGGGGAAAAGCCCGCTAGGTGACTGAAGTGCAGGAAACCGTTTAGCTGGAGAGAACCCCTCGCTAACCACCAGAGAGTCCGTCGGCACAAGAAGAGAAGAAGAAGAAGAGACTGGATTTATACCCCCCGCCCTCTCCTCAGAGTCTCAGAGCGGCTCACAATCTCCTTTCCCTTCCCCTCCCCACAACAGACACCCTTCTGAGCAGTGTTCCCTCTATGCTGAGTGAGTGTGAGCTAGCTCACAGTGTTTTTAGCCTCCGGCTCACACATTGCTCAGGAAGGGATTGGGCTCCAGAGAAAACTAATCTATGCAGTGGCCAAGCTGCTCGCTCACAACTTTAATGCCAGGAGCTCACAAAGTAGAATTTTTGCTCACAAGACTCCATGGCTTAGAGGGAGCATTGCCTGTGAGGTAGGTGGGGCTGAGAGAGCTCTGACTGCGAACTGCTCTTGAGAGAATAGCCCTGAAAGGACTTGTGATGGACCCAAGGTCACTCCAGCAGCTGCACGTGGAAGAGTGGGGAATCGAACCCGGTTCTCCCAGGTTAGAGTCTGCCGCTCCTAACCACAGCACCAAAATGCAGCACCAAATGTAGCACCAGTTCTTGCATGCCCTCCAACCAGGCAGCCGGAGGGGTGCTTCTGTAGCATTTGTGAGCATCACCGTCCCTTTGGAAATGGCCCCCCCTGCAGCCGCTGCTCTCTGTGACCCGGCCTTTGACTTGTCTTTCTTCACACCAGAGCTGCCCTCAAATTGAACAGAAGAACACAAGAGAAGCCATGTTGGGTCAGGCCAGTGGCCCGTCCAGTCCAACACTCTGTGTCACACAGTGGGCAAAACCCAGGGGCCACCAGGAGGTCCACCAGCAGGGTCAGAACTCCAGGAGCTCTCCCACTCTTGCCCCCCCAAACATCAAGAAGACAGAGCGTCACTGCCCCAGACAGAAGAACAGAAGAGAAGCCATGTTGGATCAGGCCAGTGGCCCATCCAGCCCAACACTCTGTGTCACACAGTGGCCAATACCCAGGTGCCCTCAGGAGGTCCACCGGTGGGACCAGAACTCCAGAAGCCCTCCCACTCTTACCCCCCCCAAGCACCAAGAAGCATCCCTGCCCCAGACTGAGAGTCCCTATCTATACCTTGTGGCTAATAGCCACTGCTGGACCTCTGCTCCATATGTTCATCCAATCCCCTCTTGAAGCTGTTGATGCTTGTAGCTGCTGCCACTTCATGTGGCAGTGAATCCCACATGTTCATTATTCTTTGGGTGAAGAAGGACTTCCTTCAATCTGTTCTAAGCTGACCGCTCATTAATTTCATGGAGTGCCCCCAATTTCTTGTTTTATGAGAAAGGGAGAAAAGTACCTCTTTCTCTGCCTTCTCTATCCCATACAGAATTTTGTAAACCTCTATCATGCCACCCCTCAGTTGTCAGTACTTCAAGCTAAAAAGCCCTAACCCTCTTCAACCTTTCTTCACAGGGAAGGTGTTCCATCCCCTTTAGCTGCCCTGTTCTGCACCTTTTCCAGTGCTAGAATGTCTTTTTAAGGTGTGGTGACCAGAACTGTGCACAGTACTCCAAATGAGGCTGCACCATCGATTTATACAGGGACATCCTGATACTGGTTGATTTGTTTTCAATTCCCTTCCTAATAATCCCCAGCATAGCATTGGCCTTTTTAAATTGCAGCTGCAGACTGAGTCGACATCTGTAGTTAGTTATCTACCACAACCCCAAGATCTCTCTCCTGCTCAGTTACCACCAGTTTGGACCCCATGAACATATATTTATAGTTAGGATTTTGGCTCCAGTGTGTATCACTTTGCACTTGGCCACATTGAACCTCATTTGCCACGTTGACGCCCACTCACCCAGCCTCGACAGATCTCTCTGGAGTGCCTCACAGTCCTCCCTGCTTCTCACCACCCTCAACAACTCAGTGCCATCTGCAAACTTGGCCACTTCACTGCTTACTGCCAACTCCACATCATTAAGGAACAAGTTAAAAAGCACCAGGCCTGGTACCGAACCCTGTGGTACCCCGCTGCTTACCACCTTCCACTGTGAAAACTGCCCACTCTCTGTTTCCTGCTAATTAATCAGTTTTTAACCCAGAAGAGGAATTGTTCTCTTATCCCATGACTGCTGAGTTTATTTAGGAGCATTTGATGACGAACTTTATCAAAAGCTGCAACAACATATTTATTAAAAGCTCTTTGGAAGTCTAGGTAAACAACATGTACTGAGTCACTCTTGTCCACATGCTTGTTCATCTCCTCAAAAAACTCTGAAAGGTGAGTGAGACAAGATCTTCCCTTCTAGAATCCATGCTGGTTCTTCCTCAATAGCTTTTGTTCATCAGTGTACCTACTAATTCTGTCTTTAATAACGGCTTCCACCAACTTACCCAATATCGATGTTAGACTGAGTGTGCTGTAATTTCCTGGATCTCCTCTGGAACCCTTTTTTATAGGAAGGAAGGAAGGAAGGAAGGAAGGAAGGAAGGAAGGAAGAGAGAAAGAAAGAAAGAAAGAAAGAAAGAAAGAAAGAAAGAAAGAAAGAAAGAAAGAAAGAAAGAAAGAGGGAAAGAAAGAAAGAAAGAAAGAAAGAGGGAAAGAAAGAAAGAGGGAAAGAAAGAAAGAGGGAAAGAAAGAGGGAAAGAAAAGAAAGAAGGAGGGGAAAAAGAAGGAAGGAAGAGGAAGAGAGGAGAGGAGAGGAGAGAGGGAAGGAAGGAAGGAAGGAAGGAAGGAAGGAAGGAAGGAAGGAAGGAAGGATACATAAAATAGAAAGCTTCCAGTTTTCTCTACAACAAATAAAGCCTCTCTCTCAAACCCCCTCCCCCCAGAGCTACTAACAGCACTGTGGGGAAAAAGTAACTTTCCCCCCACCATAGAGAACCATGGAGGGGATGGGGGCAACCAGTTTGGACCCCCTGGTCCAATGTTCTTGAAACTTGGTGGGTAACTTGGGGAGAGGCTCCAACAGCTACCCTGTGAGTTTTGAGCCTCCCTCAAACCCCTCCCCTCCAGCCCCCAGAATATACCCTATGTTTTCACCATTGACTTCAATGGCCTATAGCAGTGATGGCGAACCTTTTAGAGACCGAGTGCCCAAACTGCAATCCAAATCCCACTTATTTATTGCAAAGTGCCAACACGGCAATTTAACCTGAATACTGAGATTTTAGTTTAGAAAAAAAAAATCATACATTAACATCTTTTGTCTTAAAAGAAAAGCACAATAACAGAGCTTTCAATGATGCAAACAGCTTTTTATTGAAAGGTAAAAATTTGCATTTGGCATGAAGTTTGCATTTGACGTCATACACACAAACTCCTTCCAGTTAGTACAGGACAGGACCCTTCCTATTTACCTGGTCTGTCTTTCTCAACATGATCTTACACATCTTCACACCTAAAGTGACAGCCCTCTTCCCTCTTCCATGGGAAAGAGACAGAAAAACAGCACACTCAGTGGAATCTGCCACCTCTAGATTGATTCGAAGTAAATTAAATTTTGATCCTGCAAATCTTGACAGATGAACAAATAAAGCACTTCAACTTGAGCACTTCAACCAGGTGACCCACCCCCAAAGCATATCAAGGCTGCACGGAATGAGAGACCACGGAGTGGAATGACAGCCCCTGGGGGTAGCAGGAGTGGAATGACAGCCCCTGGGTGTAGCAGAACACTTCTGCTACCCCCAGGGACTGTCATTCCTCTCCATGGTCTTTCATTCCAGTCACAGAACACTCCTGCTACACCCTGGGGCCAACATTCCACTCCGTGGTCTCTCATTCCAGTCCCTGAACACTCCTGCTCACCCTGGGGCCATCATTTCACTCCGTGGTCTCTCATTCCAGTCACAGAACACTCCTGCTACACCCTGGGGCCATCATTTCACTCCGTGGTCTCTCATTCCAGTCACAGAATACTCCTGCTACACCCTGGGGCCATCATTCCACTCCATGGTCTCTCATTCCAGTCCCTGAACACTCCTGCTCACCCTGGGGCCATCATTTCACTCCGTGGTCTCTCATTCCAGTCACAGAACACTCCTGCTACACCCTGGGGCCATCATTTCACTCCGTGGTCTCTCATTCCAGTCACAGAATACTCCTGCTACACCCTGGGGCCATCATTCCACTCCATGGTCTCTCATTCCAGTCCCTGAACACTCCTGCTCACCCTGGGGCCATCATTTCACTCCGTGGTCTCTCATTCCAGTCACAGAACACTCCTGCTACACCCTGGGGCCATCATTTCACTCCGTGGTCTCTCATTCCAGTCACAGAACACTCCTGCTACACCCTGGGGCCATCATTCCACTCCATGGTCTCTCATTCCAGTCCCTGAACACTCCTGCTCACCCTGGGGCCATCATTTCACTCCGTGGTCTCTCATTCCAGTCACAGAACACTCCTGCTACACCCTGGGGCCATCATCACGGGGGGGTGCTCTATGTGTGATTCCCCAGAAACTCTCAGGAAGCTATAATTAGGCGGGAGGGGTGCTGCGCCTTACCTCCACAGGGCGGGAGCTCTGGCTCACCTTGAGCCACCTCACCACAGCACTGGCTGCCACCCCCTCCTGCAGCACCAGCTCCAAAACGGTCTCCATGTCCAACTCCTTGAACAGCCCTTCTAATCACAGCCTCTGAGCAGGTGCACAAGACATGCCACCCAAAGGAGCGGGGCAGCCCTGAAAGGAAGCGAAGGGGGTGGGTACTAAAGTTTTTCAGACTCCAGGTTATAGCACAGGACGCTGGAGGGCGCAGTGAGAGAGACCAGGCAGAGAGCCAAAGAGGGAGGAGGGGGAGGAGGAATAGCGCACCTCCCCAAAGAAGGCGGGTTTGGAAACTGAAGTGGCGCACTCATGCAGATGCAACTTTTGGCAACGAGCCTGAGTGGGCATCCCTGGGAATGCTCAGCCTCACTCCTCTGGGGCAGAAGGGGCATGGATTGGAGTGTGCATTTGCAAAGGAAGGGGAGTTGCCGCGCTTTCCCGGGCTAAGGGGGCAGGGGCAGGCTGTGGGGATTCCTTGCTGAGCAGCTCCTGGGCTTTGAGTAGGCAGGGATTGTGGGTTGGTGTCAGGCTGTGAGGAAGGTGGAGCCCATGGGGAAAGTGATTCCCCTCTTCTCCTTCCCCCATGTCAACAAGCGGGGCGCCTGCACTGGGGGTTTGCACATCTTTTCCTCTCGTGTGTGGTATTTGCTTTCCAACCAGGGCCCAGGGTTTGGCCTAGGGCCGGCTGGTGCAGCAGCTGCAGCAGCACAATAAGCAGGCTCAGCCGCCTCCTCGCCCATGCCCACAGAGAGGGCTCCGAGTGCCACCTCTGGCACCCGTGCCATAGGTTCGCCACCACTGGCCTATAGGATATAATGGGGCCAAATTGCCGCCGAATTTCTTTCATTCCCTCCTTTCCTTCTCTCCTTTTCCTCTTTCCCACCTTCTTCTCTTCCCTTTTTTCCTCCTTTCCCTGTTTTCCTCCTTCTTCCCTTCTCTCTCTTCCTTTCCCTCCTTCTTTCTTTCTCCTTCTTTCCTTCTCTTTCTCTCTCTCTTTCCTTCTCTCTACTCTCTCTCTTTCCTTCCCTGTTTCCTCCTTCTTTCACCCAACTCTAGTGAGAAGGGGTTTAAACTTTAAACCCCTTCTCTCTTCACTCCCCCACCCAGGCCAGCTGGGGAAGGGAAGGGGAGGCTTTTGAAAATGCCTCCCCCACCTTTTGCTTCCCCTTCTGACATCACCAGAAGTGGGGCATGGCATATGCTAATAGCCTAGTAGCTCATTAGTATGCCATATGCTAAGGAGCTCCTGCATTTCTTTTTCTACGAAAAGACCCCCGGTGGTGCCTATGCATCAGTAGTGTACTTTTACAGTAGTATCCAGAAAATTTATTTCTTGTATGGATTGGTTCATTGTCAGGTTGGTGGCAGGGTGAAAGTCATTGAACGACTGGTGGAATATGTCCACGGCTTCATTACCATGTGACCAGACAATAAAAATGTCATCAGTGTATCACAGGCTTAAGAGAGGTATGAGTGGGTGGGAGTTGAGGAAGCATTGCTCCAAGTCAGCCATAAAGACGTTGGCCTCCTGTGGGGCCATCTGGGTGCCCGTGGCTGTACCATTGATCTGAAGGAACAAGTTGGCGCCAGAGCTGAAGTGCATCTGAGTGAAAGCAAAATGGCACAGTTTGGTGCCAGCGCCAGCTGCGGTGTTGTCAGGAATCGTATTTCTTACAGCTTGTAATCCATAAGAACATAAGAATATAAGAACATAAGAGAAGCCAATGTTGAATCAGGCCAATGGCCCATCCAGTCCAACACTCTGTCACACAGCGGCCAAAATATACTAGGGGCCATCAGGAGGTCCAGCAGTGGGGCCATCT
The DNA here is from genome assembly GCA_029375565.1 of Gekko gecko. Classification (NCBI taxonomy): domain Eukaryota; kingdom Metazoa; phylum Chordata; class Lepidosauria; order Squamata; family Gekkonidae; genus Gekko; species Gekko gecko. Next base: position 2,168,427 of record JAPDNY010000001.1, on the reverse strand, counting down.
TTGTATGGGGTGCTGGTACGCAGAGATTCCACAGCCACGGTGGCTAAAATAGCGTCCTCTGGAAGGTTGTTCAAAGATTGTGTTTTCTTCAGAAAGTCTGTGGTGTTGTGAACATAACTAGGAGCGTTGATGGTATAGGGTCCTAAGGACAGAGTCCTTATAGCTAGATACCCTCAGGGAGATACTGCCTATGCCTGAGACAACAGGGCGCCCTGGGTGGCCGGGTTTGTGTATTTTGGGTAGAAGATAAAAGGTACCTGGGGTAGGACTGAGTCATTATCAGGAACAAAATAGCATAACAGGCCACACCCAACAGCAGAAACTCATTAGCATATTAGGCCACACCCCTGACAGCACAGCTCATTAGCATTTTAGGCCACACACACCCATGTTGCCAGAAGTGTGGTCATCCAGCCACGCCCACCTTTTGCTTCTTATTCTGTTTACCTTGTTTGTTGTCAAAACCCCGGGCTTTTTTTGGAGCAGGAACTCCTTTGCATGTTAGGCCACACACCCCTCATGTAGCCAATCCTAATGAGTTTCTGCTGTTGGGTGTGGCCTATTATGCTAATGAGTTCCTGCTGGGCGTGGCCAACCCAGGAGCCAGCTGGAACTCCGTTCCTGTGCGTTCCTGCCCCCAAATAGCCCTGGTCATTATCTTGTAGGAGCTCCCCAGGCTATGAAGGAGCTTTCCTGAGGAGGTTCTTCTGTATATGGATTGTTTCCTGAGGAGTTTTCCTGTTTCCTGAGGAAGTTCTTTTGTAGGTGGATTGGCTATTTCTTGAAACAGGAAACCTCCTCAGGAAACAATCCATATACCCCACCTTCCGGAGTAGATATAAATTATCTGCCTACCATTTTTCTTCTCACCTTGACGCAGAGAGCACTCCATCTTTCTGTGTTCTACCTCTGAGGATGCCAGTCACAGCTGCGGGCGAAACGTCAGGCCCTACAATGCCAAGACCACGGCCACACAACCCGGAAAATCTACAGCAACTAATGAACTCCGGCGGTGAAAGCCTTTGGCGACATATTAAACGAAGAACTGATTCCTCTGCAGGGCTGAGTCTGTGCTCTGGCAGGCTGCCAATATGCCTGCAGGGGTTCCTGTTGTTGAGATCAGCACCCTGCAGGTTAGAGAGGGTGTTGCTGTTTTTTAATTGTTCCTTCATCCACTCCCACGGAGGTCGGTAGACAGCTTGTCTTCTCCTGTGGGAGCTGCGTCAGCTGCCACTTGGGTGTGACTCAGAAATCCCCAGGAAGGGTGCCGGGCTTGGCAGGCTGAGCTAGGTAGCACAACGCTGCCCTCGGGCCCAGCCTCCTCGTGCCAGGGCTGGCGACAGGGAGACACAGGAGAGGGGGGCGAGGAGGGGTGGTCCTGGAAAGAGAAACGACTTGTTGTTTTGGCTTGGGCCCTTGGGTGGGGCCTCTCGCGAAAGGAGCAGGAGCAGCTTCAGGCTCTCCCCCCCCAGTCCCCGTTTCTGCAGAAAGTGGTGGGCAGCCAGGGGGTGTGAGTCAGAGGCCAGGGGCTTTGCTTCTTTATAGCAGAAATGTCTCTGTCCGTCAGCTGTGCCAGGAAGCTGTCAGGCTCCGTAGTCAGGTTACGCAACACAGGGCTTCTTCAGAAGAAAACTGTTTATTGGTATATCAGAACTAAAGACACATGTACAACTTCTGTCAGGAATGCCCGGGAACAGGAGGGCCTCCTCAGTTATACTACAATCAAACACCCCCTGAATAAGCTGAAGCCAATGAGTATAGTTCGTGCGCATGGGCTAAGCAAGCGGGAGAAGCAGGCAAACAATCTGAAAGCCGTTATTTCCCAGCCTAGAAGTTCTGCAGCTGGAGCATCTACAAGGTCATTGTTATATATGTGGGCCGCCACCAGGGGTCCGCGGTCACAGGTCGGAGCTTGGCTCCTTGGGACAAAAGAAATGTAGGATCCTAGTCCATCCAGTATCCACCAATAATATCCTTGGTGGGAAATTCAAATCCTCCAATGGGATTGTGGTTGTACCGGGTGCGTGTGTGTATATAGTTGGCCTTGCAGGGCCGTTTTGTATGTCATGTTGTGAAATACCAATAAGCGTGTCTGACTGCATGTTGTAGTCCGAGTCCTCCATGTAGCGAACCCAATACTTTACAGTCATACAAATGATACCGTACGGACAGTAGGAACAGTAATGGTCAGAGGCTGATAGACTGAGAGGGCTCCCTCCACATTCCTGTCCCCCTGACAGGGCTGCCTGATAGAAGCTCTGCAACGCACTCTTTTAAGGGGGGAGGTCATTGTGGGCATCAGGAGACCACAGCTGGATGTTATCAGACGCCTGGGGTGTTTTCCACAGTAAGGAGGGATTCAGTGAATGGCTCTCCTCTTAAGGGGGGAGGGGATCCACAGTGGGAAGGAAGGAAGGAAGGAAGGAAGGAAGGAAGGAAGGAAGGAAGGAAGGAAGGAAGGAAGGAAGGAAGGAGGAGAGAGAAGAAGAAGAAGAAGAAGAAGAAGAAGAAGAAGAAGAAGAAGAAGAAGGGGAATTGGATTTATACCCCGCCCTTCACTACCCAAAGGAGTCTCAGAGCGGCTTACAAACTCCTTTCCCTTCCCCTCCCCACAACAGACTCCCCATGAGGTAGGTGGGGCTGAGAGAGCTCTTGACAGAAATGGCTCTTTTTCAAGGACAGAACTACGGCTTGCCCAAGGTCATCCAGCAGGTGCAAGTGGAAGAGTGGGGAATCAAACCCGGTCCTCCCAGATTAGAGTCTGCGCACTTAAGAGAAGAAGAAGAAAAGATTGGGTTCATATGTTCCCTTTAAGTTGTGGAGTCTTGTGAGCAAAAATTCTACTTAATGAGCTACTGGCATTGAAGTTGTGAGCGAGCGATTTCGCTGCTGCATAAATTAGTTTGCTCTGGAGCCCTCCTTCCTGAGCCAAGACAAAAATCTGTGAGCCAGAGGCTAAAAAACTGTGAGCTAGCTCATACTAACAGCTTAGAGGGAACACTGATTCATACCCCACCCTTCACTACCCAAAGGAGTCTCAGAGCGGCTTACAAACTTCTTTCCCTTCTCCTCCCCACAACAGACACCCCGTGAGGTAGGCAGGGCTGAGAGAGCTCTTGACAGAAACTGCTCTTTCAGAACAGCTCTTGTCAGCACTACGGCTTGCCCAAGGTCATCCAGCCAGGTGCGAGTGGAGGAGTGGGGAATCAAACCCGGTTCTCCCAGATTAGAGTCCGCGCACTTAACCACTACAGCAAACTGAGAGGGATTAGGCTCTTCCCTTCCCCTGCGCTACTTCCTCCAAGGAGCAGAGGGCACCTCATACGATTTCCTCCCCCCATTTTATCCTCACAACAACCCTGTGAGGTGTAGTCCAGGGTCATCCCATGGACTACAAAGCAGAGGGAGCAATCCCAAGTCAATTATGTTGTCGGAGGCTTTCATGACCGGAGTTCATTAGTTGCCGTGGATTTTCCGGGCTGTGTGGCCGTGGTCTTGGCATTGTAGGGCCTGATGTTTCGCCAGTGGCCATGACTGGCATCCTCAGACGTATAACATAGAAAGATGAAGTACTCTCTGTGTCCAGGTGAGCAGAAAAATGGTAGGCAGGTAATTTATATCTACCCTGGAAGGTATATAGATATAAATTACCTGCCTACCATTTTTCTGCTCACCTTGACACAGAGAGTCCTCCGTCTTTCTGTGTTATACCTCTGAGGATGCCAGTCACGGCCTCTGGAGAAATGTCAGGTTCTACAAGGCCAAGACCATGGCCACCCAGCCCAGAAAATCTACGGCAACTAATCCCAAGACAGTCTGCACCAGTCTTGTGCTCTTAATTACTCCCGGGAAAGTGCCTTTAGGATTGTAGATGGAGAAGGGATTTGAACGCGGGCCTTCCTGTTCCTGACCCAGCACTCTGCAGTGCAAGATCTGGATCCAGGTGCAGCCATCCCTCGGCTTTGGCCTGGCCTTGACGGCCGTGGTGCCTCTCTTGGTCATGGTCACCCCCGTCTGGCTGCAGATCCCCACTCAGGAAGGGGTATTTTTTTACCTGAACAGACCCCCCCCCAGACTTCCATTTCCCACAGCTGTTCCTGGAAGACGTCCAGCTTCTTAAATTTATGGGTTGTGATTTAACCCCCACCCCCCACCCTAACCTTCACCCTATGTATGACCTCATAATTGTTTCTACAAGTTCAGGGAGCCATTTCGATTAAGTGAGGTGTGTTTTTGGATGTTTGTTGAGTTCTGAACTTGGGAAGCTCAAAGCCCCGCTGTCCGCTGTGGGAACTGTTCTCATCTGGACCCGAACTCTTCCCATGAACGGAGAGAAGCTGGTGGGAGAGCTTCCCACAAGCATCCTCTCTGTGACGGCAAGAGTGTTTATCGAACATCTGTTCCCTCCCTAGTTCACGGGCTTCAGAAGTTGACCCCGGTCTCTGACACCACATGAGGCAGGATGAATTGTGGCTCTCTGTGGGGAACAAGGCTGCCCTTTTAGGTGGAAGCTGGGGGTGGGGGTCACTGGGATGCGGCAAGAAGGGTGGAGAGCTGAAATCTGGGAAGGTGCCATGCGGACAAGGGACGGGCGGTTTGTGTCTAGGCCTCCTGAGTCCTGACCAGTAGAAAGCTACCCCGTTCAGACACCTTCCTCCCCCTTCCCCGCCAGCTGTAGTTTTGGAAAACAAGAAGCGTAGGGGCACCGCAGGGACCTCTGTTATAGATGGCAGAATAAGAACATCAGAAGAGCCCTGCTGGGTCAGACCAACCATCCAGTCCAGCCTCCCGCCTCACACTGGGGCCAAACCAGTTCCTCTGGATGGCCAACGACAGGGCAGAGAGGCCGAGGCCTTTCCCTGGTTCTGCCTCCTGGCTCTGCGATTCAGAGGATTAGGGCCTTTGAATGTGGAGGTGCTCCTTCAATACCATGGCTAGGGTAGCCTCTCCTCCGTGAATCTGACTGTGAAATAGTGGGGGTTCCATGGATGAACAGACTCCAAGTCCAGTGATAAGCTCTGCTTTATTCAGTGATTTCAGCAGGAACAAGGCTGCAGACCAGAACCTCAGCTCAGTTATACTGCCTGCAATGGCCACACTCCAAACCCACCCCACCCCCAACGATGGGCTATTTACATAACATCACACCTTGATTAGGAGCTGTGGTGGCTCAAATAGTTAAGACACTGAACTGCAGACTGGATGGTCAGTAGTTCCGCAGTTCGAGACCCGAGTGCCACATGATGGAATGCTGTGCGCCTTGGCCTTTAGTCATGCCGGCCACATGGCCACAGAAACGTCTTTGGACAGCGCTGGTTCTTCGGCTTGGAAACGGAGATGAGCACTGCAACCCTAGAGTCAGATTCGACTGGCTTTCGAGCAAGGGAACCTTTACCTTTACCTTTACACCTTGATTGGTGACTGCTGGAATCCTGTTGGTCTGTTTTCCTCCGGCTGGCAGCACAGTCCCGCAATGTTTCAGTCCCAATACATAACACTATCTAACCCTCCCTTTAAAGCCATCTATGCCTGTGGCCATCACTACATCCTCCACAGTGAATTCTACATCTTAATCACTCCCTCTGTGAAGAACAAAGTTTGAGTCCAGTGGAGGCACCTTTGAGACCAACAAAATTCTATTCAAAGCACACTTCTTCAGACAAACTGAATGAAATCTCCTTAAGGGCTACTTACAGGAAAAAAGTGGGTGGGCTGCTCAGTCATTATGAAGAGGCACTTACAGGAAAAAAGAGGGTGGGCTGCTCAGTCATTATGAAGAGGCACTTAGAGCCAAGATGCCTCTGCGGAGCAGAAATTAGATCAGGTGGCCAGTAAGGGCGATGGATAGCAGCAAATTAGCATGCAAACGCAGGAGTTAACAAAGAGATGTGAGAATGAAGCTAGTGCCCAGCAGTACCCCCAAGACAATGAAAAGAAGTATTTCCTTTTATCCAGGGGTCATTTCATAGAAAAAGAGGTGCAGGAGCTCATTAGCATAACTCATTAGCATAACTTATTTGCATATCCCACATCCCCTGACATCACCAGAAGTGTGTCAGAAGGCAACATCCACTGCTCAGGCTCCACCCCTAGGGACTGTGTTTCCATTCTGGGGGCTGTCATTCCAGTCCCAGAGTAGCCTATCTGGGCCCAGGAGGAATGCTACACCTGATGCTTCGCGCTCCTGCTGGGAGCTGGGGGCGGGGCTTGCCGCCACCTGTGCTTCTAACTGCCGGAGCTCCGCTCCTGCGCGCTCCTGCTCCAAATGACCCCTGCTTTTATCTGTCCTAACTCTACTGCCCATCAGCTTCATTTGATGTCCTCAAGGTCTAGTATTTTGAAGAGAGGAAGATTTCTCTTGGTCCACTGTCTCCACCCCATGCATAGTTTTATAAACCTCTCTCATGTCCCCCTCAGCCATCTCTATTCTAGACTGAAAAGTCCCCAACTCTTTTTCAGCCTTTCCTGATAGGGAAGGCCCTCCAACCCCCTCGTCATCTCCACTTCCTCTCAGCCTCGAGGACAAATTCCCGCATAAGAGAAATGCTCTATTTGTTCTTATCAACCCAAGCGGGCAAATTCCCCAAACAAACAGAAGTTCTCCACTAGTTCCTATCAGCCCCAGTGGACAAAGTCCAAAAACAGAGATTTCCATAAATTCTAACGCATCTTACCTCAGTGTTGCTGACTCTTCTTACCTCTGCTAACTCTTTATAGCGCTATATGGCAAAGTCTCACTTTGTATGTTGTATGCTGATTTGCTGCTCAGCCTCTGGCTATACGCGCGGGCTGGTAACTTCCATTTCGATGTATCGGAAGCAGTGTGCGTTGTTGGTCTTAAAGGTGTCGCTGGACTCAGCCGTTGTTCTACGGCAGTCCCGTCAGTTTCCAAGCAGCATAAAATGACAACAGAACGAGTCGGCTGTTTTTGTCCAATGGCAGAAATCTGGTCGAGAGGTTTTACGTCAACGTTCTTTGGACTCGCTCAGAGGAGGCAGAGGATAACCCGAAAAAGAGCGTGCGGAGGGGAGGGGTGTTGGCCTTTCCCCTCCCTACTGCTTCGGAGCTCTGCGGGCATTCCTGTGCCCTTTCTAGGGCATCCTCCCTCTCATACCATAAACTGAAATCATCCTGGACATATGTGCCATACAACCAGTTCTGGATTTTTCCAGTTTTGTTGGTCTCCCAGTAAAGGCACATGAAACTGGGCAAGAATTCTTGGCCTGGTCATTTTGTCATTAAGGGAAGACATGCAAATACCATATGGATTTCTCTTAATCGGTGTGGGCCAGGTCATCTGTTTCGGCTTTTTCTAATACCCATTATAAAGGGCTGTCAGGTGACTTACGGCGACCCCAACAAGGGGCTTTCAAGGCCAGCGAGGACCATAAAGTAGTCCTTCTGGAAGGTGAGCTTTAGTGAGCACTATTCCCCTTGTAAAGTTAAAGGGCTGTGGTGGCTCAAGAGGTTAAGACACTGAACTGCAGACCGGAAGGTCGGTAGTTTGGCGGTTCAAGACCTGAGTGCCGCGTGATGGAGTGAGCTCCCATCTCTGGTCTCAGCTCCTGCCAACCTAGCAGTTTGAAAGCAAGAAATTGCAGGTAGATAAACAGGTGGAAAGGTAACAGCGTTCTGTGTACCTCAGCATCTAGTCGTGCCGGCCACACGACCATGGAAATGTCTTCGGACAGCGCTGGCTCTTCAGCCTGGAAACAGAGATGAGCACCACATCCCTAGAGTCAGATTCGACTGGCTTTCGAGGAAGGGAAACCTTTGCCTTTACTATCCCCCTTGTGCACACATCTCAGGATCCCTTGACTGATGTCGTGAAGTTTCAACAGATGTACAGGGAATATATTTACTGTAGACCGGAAGACGTGTGTTGCTATGGGTAATGGGAACACATAGAGTATCGTGGTTAAAAGCAGTGGACTCTAATCTGGAGAACTGGATTTGATTCCCCACTCCTCCTCTACAGGAATCCTGCTGCTGGGTGACCTTGGGCCAGTCACAGTTCTCTCAGAGCTGTTCTGGAAAGAGCGCTTCTGGAAAGAGCTCTCTCAGCCCCACCTACCTCACAGGGTGTCTGTTGTAGGGGAAGGGAAAGGAGTTTGTAAGCTGCTTTGAGACTCTGAGTGAAGGGCGGGGTATGAATCAAATCTCCTCCTCCTAGTCCTTCTCCTTCTTCTTAAATACACAGGGAGAGGGCAGTGTGTGACTTTTGACGTTCCAGGTTATACTTTAGGGAACTAAGTTAATCCACCCAGCCTGATGGATTCATTTGACCATTGAAAGGCCTGGGTGTCCAAATGCCTTGCCAGTCTTCTCCGATGTCTCTCAGTTCCCCAACTGCCCCGCTGGACTTGACGTACGCCAGAGGACCTCAGTCATTAGACCCCCTGGCCCTGTAGTGATGCCGGTGGGGCTTTGCCTTGGAAGGCAATCATTCTTTATTTCTCCAAATGCAGGACCGAAATGCTTCAGTCTCATCCAGGCTTGGTCTCCTTCCCCCAAACGGGGTCTACGTCTCCATTGTCCTCAGCTGCTCTGACCTTCTGGGACCCCTGCCCACTGGAAGAAGCTTTGCCCAGGTCAGATACAGAGCAAACACCGAGACGTGAAGGCCCAACATCAATAGAAATTGTGCCAACATTTCCCAAATGAACAGGAAATGTTTCTCTTGCTGGGCATCAGGGCTCGTTTTAGTTCTGTTGGCCTTTGGTGGTCCCATCGATTGGTTGCTTGCAGGTCCCCTTTGGTCTTACAGGGTCAACGTTGTCAACATGCTTGTTCCCTTTCTCAACTCCCCAAGGTTGGTGAGGCAGGACTTCCCTTTGCAGAAGGAATCTAGCTACTCAAAGGCACCCTCAAAACCTCCCAAGGATGCTGGGGCGGTCTCCCTGGCCAAACAATGAGGAGCCAAGAGTAGAACAGACTGCCTCGGGAGGTGGTGGATGCTCCTTCGCTGGACGTTTTCAAGAGGAGACTGGACAACCATCTTTCGGGTATGTTGTAGGTATGTAGGGGTTTCGGCTGTCTCACACAGGTGCCAACCAGTTCCTCTGGATGCCCAACAGCAAGGCAGAGAGGCTGCCTTCTCCTGATAAGCGCATCAGAAGAGCCCTGCTGGGTCAGACCACTGAGGACCCATCTAGTCCATGCTCCTGTCTCACATAATGGCCAACCAGTTCCTCTGGAGGGCCGACAACAGGGCATAGGAGGCTGAGGCCTTCCCCTGAGAAGAACCTCAGAAGAGCCCTGCTGGATCAGACCAGTGAGGGTCCATCCAGTCCAGCCTCCCGTCTCACACAGGGGCCAGCCAGTTCCTCTGGAGGGCCAGCAACAGGGCAGAAAGGCCGAGTCCTTCCCCTGAGAAGAACACTCAGAAGAGCCCTGCTGGGTCAGAGCAGTGAGGGTCCATCCAGTCCAGCATCCTGTCTCACACAGTGACCAACCAGTTCCTCTGGAGGGCCAGCAACAGGGCAGAGAGGCCGAGGCCTTCCCCTGAGAAGAACCTCAGAAGAGCCCTGCTGGGTCAGACCAGTGAGGGTCCATCCAGTCCAACATCCCGTCTCACACAGTGGCCAACCAGTTCCTCTGGAGGGCTGACAACAGGGCAGAGAGGCCGAGGCCTTCTCCTGAGGTTTGTCACCTGGTGCTTATAGGGAAAGGCTAAAGAGTCTGGGACTTTTCAGTTTAGAAAAGAGATGACTAAGCGGAGCATGATAGAGTTTTATAAAATTATGCAAGTGGTGGAGAGAGCTGACAAAGGGAATCATAGAATCATAGAGTTGGAAGGGACGTCCAGGATCATCTAGTCGAACCCCCTGTGCAATGCAGGAAATTCACAGATACCTCCCTCTCACCCCCAGTCACCCCCTGCTCTATGCCCACAAGAGGGCAACCCCGCACCCAGGATCCCTGGCCAAACTGGCCTGGAGAAAATGGCTTCCTGAACCCAAAGTGGAGATCAGCACTTCCCTGGGCGTGTAAGAAAGGGCCATGGGAACTAAGCCCTGAGGCAACCCTTCCTGCCCTCCCTCTCGTGATCTGCCTGAGTTCACGGAATCAGCATTGCTGTCAGATGGCCTCCAAAGAAGGAGAGGCCACCACCTCCTAAGGAAGCCTGTTCCACTGAGGAACTGCTCTGTCAGGAAGTTCTTTCTAATGTTTATCTGAAAACCCTTTTTATTTAATTTCAACCTGTTGGTTCTGGTCCCACCTCCTGGGGCGCCAGAAAACAATTCCACGTCATCCTCTGGGTGACAGCCCTTTGAGTACTTGAAGATGGTTATCATATCACCCCTGTATAAATCAATGGTGTGACCTCATTTGGAATGCCGTGTGCAATTCTGGTTCCGCAGGGCCCGCAAGACGGAGCGCTTCCGTCAGGCATTTAATTAGGGGCCGCCGCCGAGCCCCGGCCCGTGGTTTCTTAACATCGAGGGGATGCTGTAACAAATTATGAGCAGAAGAACATCTGGGAAGTGGAAACCCATTGGAAATGTGCCACCTAAGCTAATTTTGACTGTCGCCAACACTTTTGGGATTGTATCTGTTTTACCTGTTGTGTTTTAAATAATTGTATGATTTTAATTGTATTTTTGTCTGTATGGACCCCCCCCCCCGAGTCTGCTTGCGGGGAGTTTATAGTCGATAACTCACTGAAAATGTCAAGACGGTGTGTGACTGCAATAAAAAAGGCGAACACGATGCTTGGGATTATTAGGAAGGGATCTGAAAACAAATCAGCCAGTATCATAATTTATTTATTTGGATTTGTATCCCGCCCTCCCCGAAGGCTCAGGGCGGCTAACAGCAAGGCATGCATGCCAACTTTAAAACAAGATCAACAATATAAAACCAGAAAACATATAATCAACATCCAAGCAATAAAACAAGATGGGGCAGATCATAGCCCCCGGCAAACCTTAACCCCCAGTAGCCAAACAGCAGCCAAACAGTAGCTCATCACCCCCTCTCCTGCCAGGGCCACCCCACACTCAATGATGACGATAGTGCGATGGCAGATGGCTAATCATGGCGGCGGCTCCTAATCATAGGCCCGGCGGAATAGCTCCGTCTTACAGGCCCTGCGGAACTGAGCAAGGGCCGGATCTCCTCCGGGAGCTCCCTCCACCAGGTAGGAGCCGCCACCGAGAAAGCCCTGGCTCTGGTGGCAGCAAATTTTACTTCCCTGGGGCCTGGAATTTCCAGGAGCTGTTGAGTCCCCGACCAAAGTGCCCTTGGGGGAACATATGGGGAACATAATGCCCCTGTATAAATCAATGGTGTGACCTCATTTGGAATACTGTGTGCAATTCTGGTGACTACATCTCAGAAAGCATATTATAGCACTGGCAAAAACTAGAATGATAAAAGGGTTGGAACACCTTCCCTGTGAAGAAAAGTTAAAACGCTTGGGGCTCTTCAGCTTGGAGAAACGACGGCTGAGGGGTGACATGATAAGAGGTTTACAAGATTATGCCTGGGATAGAGCAGACAGAGAAAGAGGTACTTTTCTCCCTTTCTCAAAAGACCAGAACTCGTGGGCACTCTATGAAATTGCTGAGCAATCAGGTTAGAACGAATCAAAGGAAGTCCTTCTTCACCCAAAGAGTGATTAATGGATGGAATTCACTGCCACAGGAGGTGGCGGCGGCTACAAGCATGGACGGCTTCAAGAGGGAACTGGATCAACATATGGAGCAGAGGTCCATCCGTGGCTATTAGCCAAAAGGTATAGGTAGGAACTCTCGGTCTGGGGCAAGTGATGCTCTGTAGTTTGGGGTGGGGAAGTATTTGTGAATTTCCTGCATAGTGCAGGGGGTTGAACTAGATGACCCTTCCATCTCCATGATTCTATGACAAATGTCACAGGCCTGTACAGCACGCCACTGGTACTGGTGGGCATCTCTCTCACCAGTCCTCCATGCTTATTTTGCAATATTTGTAAGACTACAATTCTGGGGAAAGCTTTTACAGAACAGTGCAGCTACCCAGAAAAGCGGCACGTCACCAACGTATTGCTCCAAGTTCAAAGAGTTCTCCACTCGGAACTGCAGGGGAAGGGAGTCAGCTGCCCTGGGGTATTGCGAAAAATGGCTGTTTTTTAAAAAAACAAAACAAAACAAGAAGCAGTTCCTTGGAACAGCACAGTCACACGGCTGCTGTCGTATTGGCTGGGTGTCCCAGTCCATGGGAGGCCTCCCCCTCTCCCGTGTGACAGGACGCAGCTGGGGGTGGAGACGGTGAAGAGCAGAGGTTTAATGGGGGGCATTACTCTCAAGCAACACAAGGCATGCGCCATTTTTTTAAAAAATGTTGGGCACGTATTCAGGACAGCAGCACGGCAGTGGCAGTGGTGGTGGTGGTGGAGAGATGCCATCCGTATCTGGGCATGAAGGGGAAACATGGCAAATAGTGGTGAAAACCAGCCCCCCCCCCGGGTCTGTGCAGAAACCCTGTTGCATGTGTGAATTCGCCATCGACCACGTGACCCACCCCCTGTGGAATCAGTCCGGGTGACTCCCGGTTAAATGCGCGTGGACTCTAATCTGGGAGAACTGGGTCTGATTCCCCACTCCTCCACTTGCACCTGCTAGATGACCTTGGGCAAGCCACAGTTTCATCAGAGCTGTTCTTAAAAGAGAGCATTTTCTGTCAGAGCTCTCTCAGCCCCGCCTACCTCACAGGGTGTCTGTTGTGAGGAGGGGGAGGGGAAAGGAGTTTGTAAGCCGCTCTGAGACTCCTTTGCATAGTGAAGGGCCAGGTATGAATCCAATATCATCATCATCATCATCATCATCATCATCTTCTTCTTCTTCTTCTTCTTCTTCTTCTTCTTCTTCTTCTTCTTCTTCTTCTTCTTCTTCTTCTTCTTCTTCTTCCTTCTCCTTCTCCTTCTCCTTCTCCTTCTCCTCCTCCTTCTCCTCCTCCTTCTCCTTCTCCTTCTCCTTCTTCTCCTCCTTCTTCACGTCACGAGAGACATTAGCTGCTGATCTCTACACCAGCCTCTGTCAAAGGGACGTGTTCTCTCCAGGCCTGTGGGTGACCCCACCTTTTATCGTGCCCTTCCCACTCTTCCTGTCCCCTCTTCCTCTTTGTTTATTTTTAACCTCCTATAAAAACCCGTCTGCCCAGGGAGCGTTTTGTTCCCTGCATGTGACAAAGTGGCCTCGACTCCTCAAAAGCTCCCATCTTGTGACTCTTTTCATGCTGCCCTTCGACGGGGATAGAGGCCCGAGAAGACGGGCTCCGCTCCTCCCAGTGCAACGCCAACCCCCTGCCAGACCTCGAGAGGACCCCCAGCTGCCCTGCTTGTGAGGCCGCAGCTCTGCCGTGGAGTTGCCGACTCTCTCCTCGTAGCCCAGCTCCTGCGCTGATGCCTCCCTCTCATGGGTAGGCAGCGATGGGGCGCCGTGACCTGTGGTTTTCTGGCCTGCCAGTGCAGCTTGTGAAGACACAGCAGTCTTGAGAGCCAATTTAGTGTAATAGTTAGGAGTGATCTGGGAGAACCAGGTTTGATTCCCCACTCCTCCTCTTGCAGCTGCTGGTGTGACCTTGGGTCAGTTACAGTTTCTCTCAAAACTGTTCTCTCAAGGGCAGTCCTCAGGAGAGCTCTCTCAGCCCTCACACAGGGTGTCTGCTCTGGGGAGGGGAAGGGGAAAGAGATTGTCAAAACCACTCTGAAACTCCTTCAGGTAGAAAGGAAGTCCTTCTTCATCCAAAGAGTGATTCACATATGGAATTCACTGCCACAGGAGGGGGTGGCAGCTACAAGCATGGACAGTTTCAAGAGGGAATTAGATAAACATACGGAGCAGAAGTCCATCAGGGGCTATTAGCCACAGGGTATAGATGGGAACTCTCAGTCTGGGGCAGGTGATGCACTCTATTCTTGGTGCTGGAGGGGCAGCAGTGGGAGGGGCTTCTGGTGCCCTGGCCCCACTGCTGGACCTCCTGATGGCACCTGGTATATTTTGGCCGCTGTGTGACAGAGTATTGGACTAGATGGGCCATTGGCCTGATTCAACATTGGCTTCTCTTATGTTCTTATGTTAAGGATGGGGATAAAGCCAATCTCGTCCTCCTCCTCCTCCTCTTCCTCCTCCTCCTCCTCAGCAAAGAGCGTTGGCAACTCCAGAGCCTTCAGGATTCCACAGCTGGAGAGTTCCACTGCCGTGTCTCTGTGTGGGCCTTGTCCATACCCTGCTCCTGTGGGCCAAGGGGCCCCTCTGCTTTGCACACAGTGGAGTTTACGTGAGGTTGGGGTGGGAGGCCCCTCCCAGTTTACCGCCACCAGAAGGCCTGCGGGGGTGGGGGCCAGAGTGCCCGGCCATGGATGGCCATGCTTCCTCATGCGGCTGGCGTGGGAAGGGACGGGGGAGGGGACTGCTGGCATGCTTCTCTGTGGTTGGTGGGTGTTGGTGGTGTCCCTGTGGGCTCCAAGGCAGCTGGGATTTCTCTGAAACTGCACCTTAAGGGGCCAACTGGCGATGCCAAGGTCAAGCTGACAGCAGGATGATGCCAGCTTCAAGGACTTTGGGTGGTTTGGCTGTAACTTCTTACATACTGTGGGGTTATGGGTCTCTTGGTCAGTTTGTTCTGCTTCAAGAGGACTCATGGCAGCCCCTGTTCAGGGTGCCCTTCCATGCCCGCAACTGAATTTCTGGTCCTGATGGAGCTTCCGTTCCCCACAGGGGAAATGGCAACTTCCCGGTGGGGTGGTGTTGAGTGGGTGGAGGTCAGGAAAACGGCACGGTGGGAAAAGGTTCGGCTCTTCTGTCACACTCGGCACACAGATCCTGGCTCAGTCACCCACTCTTGTACCTGCAGCTGTTCCTTCTGCTTTACAGACCCACAAGTCCAGTGCGTGACTCTCCCATTGCCCTGGCTTGAGCAGGTCTTAATTAGTAGCAGAAAACTGGTACAAAAACATCAGACCAGTGGTCTATCCAATCTAGCAATCTGCTCCCCACAGCTTCCAACCAGTTCCTCTGGAGGGCCAACAACAGGGCAGAGAGGCCAAGGCCTTCCCCTGAGAAGACCGTCAGAAGAGCCCTGCTGGGTCAGAGCAGTGAGGGTCCATCCAGTCCAGCCTCCTGTCTCACGCAGTGGCCAACCAGTTCTTCTGGAAGTCCAACAACAGGACAGAGAGGCTGAGGCCTTCCCCAATCAGAAGAGCCCTGCTGGGTCAGACCAGTGAGGGTCCAGCTAGTCCAGCCTCCTGTCTCACATAGTGACCAACCAGTTCCTCTCGAGGGCCAACAACAGGGCAGAGAGGCCAAGGCCTTCCCCTCAGAAGAACCTCAGAAGAGCCCTGCTGGGTCAGACCAGGGAGGGTCCATCTAGTCCAGTCTCCTGTCTCACACGGTGGCTAATAAACCAGAAGATAGCCTGACACTCAGAGCTTCAGTATGAAACAGAATGCAATTCCTCAAATATATTTCACAAAGTTATTTTATATGAGTTATTTAACATATCCACATTGTTGCATATTCCACAAATACAGAAAAAAGTGGGTTGTTGGTTGACGAAACTCCCCGGAGTTGGATTTCGTTTCGTTCACAACTTCATCCGAACGGACTGAAGCACCTTACAAAATGACATAAAATGATTATACAATGCAATACAAATTATACATATATTAAAGCTGTTTTTATACAAGTATTTCTATTCCATAAGATATTATGAGGCAATGTACCGTGGCAGTCTCTCCTGAAAACCTACTATTCAAGATGTCTTCCCATGGCATTCCATGCCATAATTTCAAGTACTAGAATGTATCTATAAAAACACACATGAAGTCACTTCACTATTGCATTATACATTTATACAAAAAGCATTTTATACAGTGTATACAAAAAACATTATTACAAAAAGCTTTTTATTGAACTGTTGAAAGTTGACAAGTCACCCTCATCCATTTCACTGGAACATCTTGTCCCGGGCATACAGACAAAATCAGTTTGCCTTAACAGGTGTTCTCAGAGGACTGCTCATATCCCGTATCCCCACTTAGTGCTTAAAGGAAACCTTACAACTTTTACAGTAACTACTTAACAATGATTACTTCCATCTATATTTACAGAAAATAAAACCTTACAACTTTTACAGTAACTGCTTAACAATGATTACTTCCATCTGTGTTCACAGTAGATAATACAAACCAACTACTCTACTCGCTTATTTCATCTTTCAACACACAACTGGCTAAAAGTCTTGTTAGAATCTTAAAGTGATATAAGAATTCCTGAATCCTTGTGTTAACCAATTACACCGAAAACTCCCTATAGACTTATATTTTAACTACTAATTAAAGGGAATGCTCTCAAGGACACACCCCTTACTAAGGGGAATATTGTTACACATCTTGACTGAACTTAAAATTAGTACCACTGAATATTATTATGTCTACAAAAAGACAAACCATACTCCAAATCACCACTCTACATAGATACCTGCATCAGACCATATTCAGCTGAGGGTCCTCAGGGTTCACATTCCAAAACCCCACTGTTAATTAAAGGGGGAATTCTCAAATACATGCTAACACAACTAAATGAAGTATTGGTGGCTAACCTGTTCCTCTGGAGAGCCAACAGCAGGGCAGAGAGGCCGAGGCCTTCCCCTGAGAAGACCATCAGAAGAGCCCTACTGGGTCAGAGCAGTGAGGGTCCATCCAGTCCAGCCTCCCGTCTCACACAGTGGCCAACCAGTTCCTCTGGAAGGCCAACAACAGGGCACAGAGGCTGAGGCCCTCCCCTGAGTAGAACATCAGAAGAGCCCTGCTGGGTCAGAGCAGTGAGGGTCCATCTCGTCCAGCATCCTGTCTCACACAGTGACCAACTAGTTCCTCTCGAGGGCCAACAACAGGACAGAGAGGCCAAGGCCTTCCCCAATCAGAACATCAGAAGAGCCCTGCTGGGTCAGACCAGTGAGGGTCCATCTAGTTCAGCCTCCTGTCTCACACAGTGGCCAAACAGTTCCTCTGGAAGGCCAACAACAGGGCAGAGAGGCCAAGGCCTTCCCCTCAGAAGAACCTCAGAAGAGCCCTGCTGGGTCAGACAAGGGAGGGTCCATCTAGTCCAGTCTCCTGTCTCACACGGTGGCTAATAAACCAGAAGATAGGCTGACACTCAGAGCTTCAGTATGAAATAGAATGCAATTCCTCAAATATATTTCACAAAGTTATTTTATATGAGTTATTTAACATATCCACATTGTTGCATATTCCACAAATATAGAAAAAAGTGGGTTGTTGGTTGACGAAACTCCCCGGAGTTGGATTTCGTTTCGTTCACAACTTCATCCGAACAGACTGAAGCACCTTACAAAATAACATAAAACGATTATACAATGCAATACAAATTATATATATACTAGGAATAAGGCCCATTGTGGAAATAAATACAATGAGCTCTAGAAAGAGGCTCTGGGAGAGTGCCCCGGCTTTGGGCACTCAGTGACAATTTGCTGTGGCAATCTCAGCAGGGTATAATGACAGAGTCCACCATTTTCTCCAGAGGAACTGATCTTTGCTACCTGAAGAGTAGTAGTAATTTTGAGTGATCTCCAGCCCACCTCCAAGATTGGTAACAGTGGTTCCCCAGGATGGAGTGGCTGGTTTGGAGGGTGGAGTCTATGGCATTGTACCTGTCTGAGGTCCCACCCCTCCTCAACACTCACCCTCTCCAGGTTCGACCCCTCAAATCTCCAGGGATTTCCCAACCTGGAGTCGACAACCCTATCTCCCTCCCAGCCAACCATCAACCTACCTTTAGTTTTCCATCTCCTCCCCCTCCCTCCTAGAGAGCAGTTGTAATTTTGAGTGATCTCCAGCCCCCACCTGGAGATTGGCAACAATGGTTCCCCATCAGGGAATGGCTGGATTGGAGGGTGGAGTCTATGGCATCGTACCTGTCTGAGGTGCCACCCCTCCTCAAACCTCACCCTCTCCAGGCTCCATCCCTCAAATCTCCAGGAATTGCCCACCTGGAGTTGGCAACCTGATCAGGACTGGGCCCAATGAGTTTTCTCCCAAAGGCCAACATAGGTGTGGAAAGGGCCTTTTACTGACAGAGGAGAAAGTACAGTTGCCAACTTTGATTAGGGAAATACCTGGAGATTTGGTGGGGTGGATCCTGTGGAGGGCAGCATTTGGGGTGTGTGTGGAAGGACTCAGCAGGGTATAATGCCATAGAGTCTACCCTCCAAAGCAACCATTTTCTCCCAAGAAACTGATCTCTGTCATCTGGAGGTCAATTGTAACAGTGGGAGATCTCCAGGTCCCACCTGGAGATTGGCAGCCCTAGGGGAAAGTCAGCCGCACAGCGGGGAGTTGAAGAAAATGGTCTGATGGTTGCTGGCCCACCTTGTTAGCCAGCCAGCCATGCTGAAGCTAAGCAGGAGAAAGAGCCTTTTCCCATTTATTCTGACAGGAAAGTGGCCACTGGGGAGGAGGTTATGCTGAAAGTCCTTTTTTTTTTACTCACAGAACCAAGCTTGGCTGTCTACCGACAGCCACTGAGCGGACAGTCCCTCACAGGAGTCAAGAGAACTGTCTTCCTCAGGAGAGAGATCTGTCTGCCAGTAAATCTGACATGCAAAATCTGTCTGAAGGGGGAGTGGGTGGGGAAGAGGAGCAGACCCAGCACCTGGCCAATGGCACGCGAGTACTCTTGAGTGGCGGCTGATGGGCCAATGGCTGAGGGAGGGCATTTTACAGCCAATGGGAGTGCATGGAATCTTGTGAAACCAAAAGATAATTATTTATAAGGAGAGATTAAAGCTATTTTTATACAAGTATTTCTATTCCATAAGGTATTATGAGGCAATGTACCATGGTAGTCTCTCCTGAAAACCTACTATTCAAGATGTCTTCCCATGGCATTCCATGCCATAATTTCAAGTACTAGACTGTATCTATAAAAACACACTCCCTCATGGATCACTGCCTTGTCGTGGCGAGGGGGCTTGTGTGGTTCGATGAGGCTGTGGGCTATGCCGTGGAGGGCCACCCAGGACGGACAGGCCACAGCAGAGAACTCAGACCAAGCGTGATCCCCTGGAGAAGGAAATGGCAACCCACTCCAGTATCTTTGCCAAGAAAACCCCATGGACAGTAACAAAAGGCTAAAAGATATGACGCCGGAAGATGAGCCCCTCAGGTCGGAAGGTGTCCAATATGCTACTGGGGAAGAGCAGAGGGCAAGTACGAGTAACCCTAGAAAGAGTGAAGTGGCTGGGCCAAAGCCGAAAGGATGCTCAGTTGTGGATGTGTCTGACGGTGAAAGGAAAGTTCGATGCTGCAAAGAACAATACTGCATAGGAACCTGGAATGTAAGGTCTATGAATCAAGGTAAGCTTGGCGTGGTCAAAAATGAGATGGCAAGAATGAACATTGACATCTTGGGAGTCAGTGAACTAAAGTGGACAGGAATGGGCGAATTTAACTCAGAAGACCATTATATCTATTACTGTGGCCAGGAATCCCGTAGAAAAAATGGTGTGGCCTTTATAGTCAACAAGAGAGTGAGAAAGGCAGTATTGGGATACAATCTCAAAAATGATAGAATGATCTCGGTCCGAATCCAAGGCAAACCATTCAACATCACAGTAATCCAAGTCTATGCCCCAACCACTGCTGCAGAAGAGGTTGAAGTGGACCGGTTCTATGAAGACCTACAACAGCTCATAGAACTAACACCAAAAAATGATGTCCTCATCATCAGAGGGGACTGGAATGCTAAAGTAGGAAATCAAAAAGTAACCGGAATAACACACAAGTTTGGCCTTGGAGAACAAAATAAGAACATAAGAACATAAGAGAAGCCAATGTTGAATCAGGCCAATGGCCTATCTAGTCCAACACTCTGTCACACAGCGGCCAAAATATACCAGGTGCCATCAGGAGGTCCAGCAGTGGGGCCAGGGCACCAGAAGCCCTCCCACTGCTGCCCCTCCAGCACCAAGAATAGAGTGCATCACCTGCCCCAGACTGAGAGTTCTCATTCTATACCCTGTGGCTAATAGCCACTGGTGGACTTCTGCTCCATATGTTTATCTAATTTCCTCTTGAAACTGTCCATGCTTGCAGCTGCCACGACCTCCTGTGGCAGTGAATTCCATATGTTAATCACTCTTTGGGTGAAGAAGTATTTCCTTTTATCTGTTCTAACCCGACTGCTCAGCAATTTCATAGAGTGCCCACGAGTTCTTGTATTGTGAGAAAGGGAGAAAAGTACTTCTTTCTCAACCTGCTCAATCCCATTCATAATCTTATAAACCTCGATCATGTCACCCCTCAGCCGTCGTTTCTCCAAGCTAAAGAGCCCCAAGCATTTTAACCTTTCTTCATAGGGAAGGTGTTCCAACCCTTTTATCATTCTAGTTGCCCTTCTCTGCACTTTTTCCAATGCTATAATATCCTTTTTGAGATGTGGTGACGAGAACTGTACACAGTATTCCAAATGAGGTCGCACCAATGATTTATACAGGGGCATGATGATACTGGCTGATTTGTTATCAATTCCCTTCCTAATAATCCCCAGCATAGCGTTGGCCTTCTTTATTGCAGCTACACATTGTGTAGACATTTTCAGCGAGTTATCCACTACGACTCCAAGATCTCTTTCTTGGTCAGTCTCTGCCAGATCAGACCCCATCAACGTGTATTTATATTTAGGATTTTTGGCTCCAATGTGCATCACTTTGCACTTGGCCACATTGAACCCCATTTGCCACGTTGACGCCCACTCACCCATCCTCAACAGATCCCTTTGGAGTGCCTCACAATCCTCCCTGGTTTTCACCACCCTGAACAACTTCGTGTCATCTGCAAATTTAGCCACATCACTGCTTACTCCCAATTCCAAATCGTTAATAAACAAGTTAAAAAGCATGGGACCGAGTACTGATCCCTGTGGTACCCCACTGCTTACCACCCTCCACTGAGAAAGTTTCCCATTTATACTCACTCTCTGTTTCCTATTTATAAGCCAGTTTTTGATCCACAAGAGGACTTGTCCTTTTATCCCATGACTATTGAGCTTACTTAGGAGCCTTTGATGAGGAACTGTATCAAAAGCTTTCCGGAAGTCAAGGTAAATAATATCGATTGGGTCCCCCTTGTCCACATGTTTGTTCACTCCCTCAAAAAACACTAACAGGTTAGTGAGACAAGATCTTCCCTTACAGAACCCATGCTGAGTCTGCCTCAATAGTTTTTGTTCATCAATGTGCCTACTAATTCTTTCCTTAATAACAGTTTCCACCAACTTACCCGGTATCGATGTCAGACTGACTGGCCTGTAATTTCCTGGATCTCCCCTGGAGCCCTTTTTAAAGATGGGAGTGACATTAGCTACCTTCCAGTCATCAGGAATGGAGGCAGATTTTAAAGAAAAATTACATATTTTTGTCAGGAGATCCACAAGTTCACATTTGAGTTCTTTCAGAACTCTCGGATGAATGCCATCCGGGCCTGGTGATTTATTAAATGAAGCAGGGCAAAGGCTAACAGAGTTTTGTCAAAAGAACACGCTGGTCATAGCAAACATCCTTTTCCAACAACCTAAGAGGCGTCTCTACACATGGACATCACCAGATGGGCAACACCGAAATCAGATTGACTATATGATTTGCAGTCAAAGATGGAGAAGCTCTATCCAGTCAGTAAAAACAAGACCTGGAGCTGACTGTGGCTCAGATCATGAGCTACTCATTGCAAAATTCAGACTTAAATTGAAAAAAGTTGGGAAACCACTAGGCCATTCAGATTTGACCTAGATCGCATCCCCGATGAATATACAGTAGAGGTGAAGAATAGGTTTAAGGGACTAGATTTGATAGACAAGAGTGCCTGAAGAACTATGGACAGAGGTTCATGACATTGTACAGGAGGCAGCAATCACCGCCATCCCAAAGAAAAAGAAATACAAGAAAGCAAAGTGGCTGTCTGATGAGGCTTTACAAATAGCAGAGGAAAGAAGGAAAGCAAAAGGCAAAGGTGAAAAGGAAAGATTTACCCAACTGAATGCAGATTTCCAGAGAATAGCAAGGAGAGATAAGGAGGCTTTCCTGAATAAACGATGCAAAGTAATAGAGGAAAACAATAGAATGGGAAGGACTAGAGATCTCTTCAAGAAAATTGGAGAAATCAAGGGAACGTTCCGTGCAAAGCTGGCCATGATAAAGGACAAAAAAGGTAGGGACCTAACAGAAGCAGAAGAGATTAGGAAAAGATGGCAAGAATACATAGAAGAACTATACAAGAAGGACCTCAATGTCCTTGACAACCACAATGGTATAATCACTGACCTCGAGCCAGACATCCTGGAATGTGAAGTTAAATGGGCCTTGGAAAGCATTACTAACAACAAAGCTAGTGGAGGTGATGGTATCCCAACTGAGCTATTCAAAGTCTTAAAAGAAGATGCTGTTAAAGTGCTGCACTCAATTTACCAACAAATTTGGAAAACACAACAGTGGCCACAGGATTGGAAAAGGTCAGTATACATTCCAATCCCAAAGAAGGGCAATGCCAAGGAATGTTCAAACTATTGCACAATTGCACTCATTTCACATGCTAGCAAGGTCATGCTAAAGATCCTACAAGCTAGGCTCCAACAGTACGTGGATAGAGAACTGCCAGAAGTACAAGCTGGGTTTCAATGAGGTAGAGGAACTAGAGATCAAATTTTCAACATTTGCTGGATTATGGAGAAAGCAAGAGAGTACCAGAAAAACATCTACTTCTGCTTCATTGACTACGCTAAAGCCTTTGATTGTGTGGATCACAATAAACTATGGCAGGTTCTTAAAGAGATGGGAGTACCAGACCACCTCACATGTCTCCTGAGAAACCTGTATAAGGGTCAAGAAGCTACAGTTAGAACCGGATATGGAACAATGGATTGGTTTAGCATAGAAAAAGGAGTACGACAAGAATGTATATTGTCACCTTGCTTATTTAATTAATATGCAGAGTATATCATGCAAAATGCTGGCCTGGATGAATCACAAGCTGGAGTTAAGATGGCTGGGGAAAAGATCAATAACCTCAGATATGCAGACGATACCACTCTGATGGCAGAAAGTGAAGAGGACCTCAAGAGCCTCTTGCTAACGGTGAAAGAGGAGAGTGCAAAAATGGGCTTGAAGCTCAATATCAAAAAAAACTGAGATCATGGCATCTGGCCCCATCACTCCTTGGCAAATAGAAGGGGAAGTCGTAGAAGTAGTGACAGACTTCACGTTCCTAGGATCCCAGATCACTGCAGATGGTGACTGCAGCCATGAAATTAAAAGACGCTTGCTCCTATTAGCCACAGGGTATAGATAAACATAAGAACATAAGAGAAGCCAATGTTGAATCAGGCCAATGGCCCATCTAGTCCAACACTCTGTCATACAGCGGCCAAAATATACCAGGTGCCATAAGGAGGTCCAGCAGTGGGGCCAGGGCACCAGAAGCCCCCTCCCACTGCTGCCCCCCCCAAGCACCAAGAATAGAGTGCATCACCTGCCCCAGACTGAGAGTTCCCATCTATACCCTGTGGCTAATAGCCACTGATGGACAAATAGATGTGGCCCTTCTTGGTGCTGGAAGGGGCAGCAGTGGGAGGGCTGCTAGTGTCCTGGCCCCTATGCTGGACCTCCTGATGGCATGTGGTATATTTTGGCCGCTGTGTGACAGAGTGTTGGACTAGATGGGCCATTGGCCTGATTCAACATTGGCTTCTCTTATGTTATGTTCTTATGTTATGTTCCTTGGGAGGAAAGCAATGGCAAACCTAAAGAGCATGATAAAAAACAGAGACATCACCCTGCCAACAAAAGTCCGCATGGTCAAAGCAATGGTATTCCCCGTAGTAATGTATGGCTGCGAGAGTTGGACTATAAGGAAGGCCGAGCGTCGAAGAATAGATTCTTTTGAACTATGGTGCTGGAGAAGACTCTTGAGAGACCCTTGGACTGCAAGGAGATCAAATCAGTCAATCCTAAAAGAAATCAACCCTGATTGTTCCTTGGAAGGCCAGATCCTGAAGCTGAAGCTCAAATACTTTGGCCACCCAATGAGAAGGGAGCACTCACTGGAGAAGACCCTGATGCTGGGAAAGACTGAAGGCCAAAGAAAAAGGGGACGGCAAAGGATGAGATGGTTAGACAGTGTCACCAAGGCAACAAACATGAAATTGAGCAGACTTCAGAGGACAGCAGAAGACAGGAGGGCCTGGCGTGATCTGGTCCATGGGGTCGCAAAGAGTCGGACTCGACTGTGCGACTGAACAACATAAAAACACACATGAAGTCACTTCACTATTGCATTATACATTTATACAAAAAGTATTTTATACAGTGTATACAAAAAACATTATTACAAAAAGCTTCTTATTGAACTGTTGAAAGTTGACAAGTCACCCTCATCCATTTCACTGGAACATCTTGTCCCGGGCATACAGACAAAATCAGTTTGCCTTAACAGGTGTTCTCAGAGGACTGCTCATATCCCGTATCCCCACTTAGTGCTTAAAGGAAACCTTACAACTTTTACAGTAACTACTTCACAATGATTACTTCCATCTATATTTACAGAAAATAAAACCTTACAACTTTTACAGTAACTGCTTAACAATGATTACTTCCAACTATGTTCACAGTAGATAATACAAACCAACTACTCTACTCGCTTATTTCATCTTTCATCACACAACTGGCTAAAAATCTTGTTAGAATCTTAAAGTGATATAAGAATTCCTGAATCCTTGTGTTAACCAATTACACCGAAAACTCCCTATAGACTTATATTTTAACTACTAATTAAAGGGAATGCTCTCAAGGACACACCTCTTACCAAGGGGAATCCAGCCTCCTGTCTCACACAGTGGCCAGCCAGTTCCTCTGGAGGGCCAGCAACAGGGCAGAGAGGCCAAGGCCTTCCCCTGAGAAGAACATCAGGAGAGCCCTGCTGGGTCAGACCAGTGAGGGTCCATCTAATCCAGCCTCCTGTCTCACACAGTGGCCAACCAGTTCCTCCGGAGGACCAACTGCAGTGCAGAGAGGCTGAGGTCTTCCCCAGATAACAACATCAGAAGAGCCCTGCTGGGTCAGACCAGTGAGGGTCCATCTAGTCCAGCCTCCTGCCTCATTCAGTGGCCAACCAGGTCCTCTGGGGGGCCAACAACAGTGCAGAGAGACCGAGGCTTTCCCCAGATAAGAACACCAGAACAGCCCTACTTTATCAGACCAATAGTCCGGCATCCTGTCTCACACAGTGGCCAACAGACAGGGCATAGAGACAGAGGTCTTCCCCTGATCTTGTGTCTTGGCTCTGGATTCAGATGTTTAGTGCCTCTGAACGTGGAGGTTCCCCTCAGCCACCACAGCTAGTAGCCATTGATGGACTTATCCTCCATGAATCTATCTAATCCCTCTTCAAAGCTGTTGATTCCTGTGGCCATCACTACATCCCCCAGCAGTGAAGTCAACATTTTAATTGCTCTCTGTGTAAAGTGGTATTTCCTTTTGTCCCTACTGAACATAAGAACATAAGAGAAGCCAATGTTGGATCAGGCCAATGGCCCATCCAGTCCAACACTCTGTGTCACACAGTGGCCAAAAATACCCGGTACCATCAGGAGGTTCACCAGTGGGGCCAGGACACTAGAAGCCCTCCCACTGCTGCCCCCTCCAAGCACCAAGAATACAGAGCATCACTTGCCCCAGAGTTCCTATCTATCCCTTGTGGCTAATATCCACTGATGGACTTCTGCTCCATATGTTTATCTAATTCCCTCTTGAAGCTGTCCATGCTTGTAGCTGCCACCGCCTCCTCTGACAGTGAATTCCATGTTTTGATCACTCTTTGGGTGAAGAAGTATTTCCTTTTATCTGTTCTAACCCGACTGCTCAGCAATTTCATGGAGTGCCCACGAGTTCTTCTATTGTGAGAAAGGGAGAAAAGTGCTTCTTTCTCAACCTGCTCAATCCCATTCATAATCTTATAAACCTCGATCATGTCACCCCTCAGCCGTCGTTTCTCCAAGCTAAAGAGCCCCAAGTGTTTTAACCTTTCTTCATAGGGAAAGTGTTCCAGCCCTTTTATCATTCTAGTTGCCCCTTCCTGCACTCTTTCTGCTCAGGATGGAACCTACTGTCCATCAGTTCAGTTGGATAACCTCGAGTTCTGGTCTCTGGGGAGAGGAAGGAAAGGTTCTCTCTGTCCACCCGCTCCACCCACGTGCATCATTTTGTAATCCTCCCTCATCTCCCGCCCCCCCCCCCCGCTCCTTAGTCATCTCTTTTCTAAACTGAAAAGTCCCGTCCTCTTCTTCAGCCCTGCTGCACGGAGAGAGGGAGACGGCGACAGTGGCTTGCTGAGCTGAGCTGTTCTGCCACCGCAGGGCCACCTTCCCCGAAGCCTCTTGCCACGAGAGAAAGCCCCATTTCACAGGCAGTCTGTCTGCGCAAGGGGGAAGTTCCTGGGTGCCACACCGGGCATCTTCTCAGGGGCTGTGGTTGTGGTAGGGCAGGATCCCGGAGCTCCCTTGGCACTCTCTCAGCCCTGAGGCCTCCCAACTGACCCACGGCACATGACACAACGTGCTGTGGCCTGTGGGTTGACACAAAAACGGTGGCCAGGAGCCAGGAGAGCTGGCAGCCGCTGCCACCTGCTAATCTCCAGCATCACAGTCTGGTGCTGCAAAGTAGAAAAGCTCCTCCTGGCACTTGGGGTGGTACCCGGGGGTGGGTCCCTCCAGAGCGGTGCCCAGACTGGCTATGCAAATGCTGGCTGGTCACATGAGCACCAACCCCTCAGGGCGGTCCCCCGGCCTCAGCTCCAGACTACAAGAGGCGAGCGAGGGGGAAGTGCCGTCCCGTCTGTGATCCTCCTCCTGAAGAGCTGCAGGGAGTCCCTTTCCCGGGGTGGTTGCCAGGATGGATGCCTCCTCTCCTCTCCTCTGGGCCTTGGTGCTCCAGGCGGCAAGTGAGTTCAGCCACCAGCTCCCGCTTTACTCTTGTTCTTCTCGGGCAGAGAGACGTGGTGCCAGGCAGCGTTCCCTCCCTCAGAGGGCTCCAGGCTTGCCAGAGGCTGGGGCAGGCCCTCGTCACATGCTGAGAGACGCTTTCCTGGCACCAGACGGCTGGCTCCTCAAGCCTCGCTTTGCTTCTCTGCTATGCCATTCTACTATGACAGCACCTCCTCGAGCTACCTCTGGGCGTCTGGGCGGTCGATGCTGCCTTCCCCGGGTGTGTGGGATTTGGTGAGAGAGTGGGTTTTGCTTATGTGCAACTGGTGGGCACTTCAGTGCTCCCAATGCAACTTGGCTGGGCGGGGGGCACGAAATGCCCAGTTGCTCTGGGAGCTAAGCTGCCCATGGCTCTGCGAGGGGAGGGAAAGCTGCCAGCTTGGCAGGGTGGTCTGAACCCCGGGGGGGGGGCCTGACTTTGCGGAGGCCTGCTGCAATAGCTATCGAGATGGATGTGGTTTTCATGTCGCTCCAAGAATGTGAGTCATGCCCTTTACTCTTGGTATGGAAGCCGCTCATATCAGGAAACCAGCCCGATTTGCGGTTTCATTTCTAGGTATGATGCTTTCCGCGGCCTATTCCCCCTCTTGGAGTTAGTCTTGGAGGTTGGCCAGGTTGGTCTCCAGTAGAAGAGATGGATTCGAATACAGGAGCACCTGAGACACCAGCAAGAATTTGGGGGTACAGGCTCTCAGGGGTCCAAGCTCCCTTGGCCATAACGCTTTGACCCTTGGAAGCTTTAGTGCCCCACATCTGGTTGGCACCCAAGGAGCTCCCGGACTCCCCAAAATCCAGCTCTTCTTGGGGCTGTTTCTTTTGCCCCTGGACCCCCCCCCATGCCTCAGGAGGACAGAGGAAAGTGTGAACTGGCACAGGATGAGCCTCTTCACACACCCCCTTCACTCACGGAGGACCTCAAGGGGGCAGTTTGGTGTAGTGGTTAAGTGTGTGGACTCTAATCTGGGAGAAGCGGGTTTGATTCCCCCACTCTTCCACTTGCACCTGCTGGATGACCTTGGGCGAGCCATAGTTCTGGCACAACTGTTCTTGGGAAAAGAGCAGTTTCTGTCAGAGCTCTCTCAGCCCCGCCTCCCTCACAGGGTGTCTGTTGTGGGGAGTAGAGGAAGGAAAAGGAGTTCGTAAGCCACTCTTAGACTCCCTTGGGTAGTGAAGGGCGGGGTATAAATCCAATAGTGTGTAGCTGCAATAAAGAAGGCCAACGCTATGCTGGGTATTATTAGGAAGGGAATTGAAAACAAATCAGCCAGTATCATCATGCCCCTGTATAAATCATTGGTGCGACCTCATTTGGAATACTGTGTACAGTTCTGGTCACCACATCTCAAAAAGGATATTATAGCACTGGAAAAAGTACAGAGAAGGGCAACTGGAATGATAAAAGGGTTGGAACACCTGCCCTATGAAGAAAGGTTAAAATGCTTGGGGCTCTTTAGCTTGGAGAAACGATGGCTGAGGGGTGACATGATCGAGGTTTATAAGATTAGGCATGGGATTGAGCAGGTTGAGAAAGAAGTACTTTTCTCCCTTTCTCACAATACAAGAACTCCTTGTGGGCACTCCATGAAATTGTTGAGCAGTCGGGTTAGAACAGATAAAGGAAAGACTTCTTCACCCAAAGAGTGATTAACACATGGAATTCACTGCCACAGGAGGTGGTGGCAGCTGCAAGCATGGACAGTTTCAAGAGGGAATTGGATAAGCATATGGAGCAGAAGTCCATCAGTGTCTATTAGCCACAGGGTATAGATGGGCACTCTCAGTCTGGGGCAGGTGATGCACTCTATTCTTGGTGCTGGAGGGGGCAGCAGTGGGAGGGCTTCTAGTGTCCTGGCCCCACTGCTGGACCTCCTGATGGCACCTGGTATATTTTGGCCGCTGTGTGACAGAGTGTTGGACTAGATGGGCCATTGGCCTGATCCAACATTGGCTTCTCTTATGTTCTTATGTTCTTACGTTCAATCTCCTCCTTCTTCTCCTCCTCCTCCTTCTTCTGGAATGGGGTGCTGTTAGGGTTTGGGAAATACCTGGAGACTTTGGGGGGTGGATCTGGGAGAGGGCGGGGTTTGGGGAGGGGCCTCAGCATGGTCCAATGCCATAGACTCCACCCTCCAAAGCAGCCGTTTCCTCTAGGGGAGCCGATCTCTGCCAGCTGGGGACCAGTTGTAAAAGCAGGCGATTCCCCCGGCCCCACCTGGAGGCTGGCAACCCTAGGTGCTGTTGTCATTTTGCCCAAATGTGGTGCGTGACCACAAACGCAGCCTCTTCCGCTCCACTGTCCTCCACTTCCCAGTCGGGCCGTCCTTTTGCCTTGGAACTGGGCAGGAGAAATATTTGTCATACAGCCGGGCTCTCCAGGGAAGGTGACGGGGACAGGGGGGCAGGACGAGACACCCTCACTGGCAAACGCTCATTTTGTTTAAAATGGATTCCTCCGGTTTTATATATGTGGGTGCACACGTACATCATGCCTCACACACACACAGAGCAGCAGTGCTTCTAAACACAACAAGATGGGTCACCATGTGAGTCTGTCTGTAGCAGCAGAAAGGGCTGTGGTGGCTCAGAGGTTAAGACACTGAGCTGCAGACCAGAAGGTCTGTAGTTCAGCAGTTCAAGACCCGAGTGCCGCACGACGGAGTCAACCCCCTTCTCTGGCCCCAGCTCCTGCCAAGCTAGCAGTTCGAAAGCAAGAAATTGTAAGTAGGTAAAATAGGTACCACTTCAGAGGGAAAGTAACAGTGTTCCGTGCGCCTCGGCATCTAGTCATGCTGGCCACATGACCACGGAAACGTCTTCGGGCAGCGCTGGCTCTTCGGCTTGGAAATTGAGATGAGTATCACGCCCTAGAGTCGGATTTGAATCGCTTTTGAGCAAGGGAAACTTTACCTTTTTGGCAGCAGAAAAGAGCTCCCACCCAGGAGTACCTTAAAGACTAATAAAATACATGGCAGGGCATGAGCTTTAATGAGCCACTGCAGTCACTTCTTCAGATGCAGCTAGAATGGGAGCCCATCTGTCCTATATATTGGAAACTGGAGTGATTTCAGATGCCAAATAACATTAGCAGGCAAATGACAATAGCAGGTGCGATTGGATTAGGTGTGATATGCTGAGAGGTAGTAGGTGTGGAGAAATCAGCACTGGTAATGAGACAGGAAACCTAGGTCTGGATTCAGTCCAGGTGGATGCACTGTCTTGAGCTTTGTTATCAGTTGCAATTCAGCAGTCTCTCTTTCTAATCTCCCTTTGAAATTCCTTTGTAAGAGAACTGCTACTTTTAGGTCAGCAATTGAATGTCCTGGAAGGTTAAAATGTCTCCCCATTGGTTTCTGAACATTGTGGTTCCTAATGTCAGCCTCATGTCCATTAATTCTTTGTTGAAGGGACTGGCCTATTTGTCTGACATAGAGGACAAAGAACATAAGAGAGAAGCCAATGTTGGATCAGGCCAATGGCTCATCCAGTCCAATACTCTGTGTCACACAGTGGTCAAAAATACCAGGGGCCACCAGGAGGTCCAGCAGTGGGGCCAGGACACTAGAAGCCCTCCCACTGTTGACCCCCCCAAGCACCAAGAATACAGAGCATCCCTTGCCCCAGCCTGAGAGCTCCTATCTGTACCTTGTGGCTAATAGCCACCGATGGACCTCTGCTCCCTATGCTTATCCAATTCCCTCTTGTAAGAACACAAGTGGAGACCTGCTGCCCCCTCCAGCACCAAGAATAGAGTGCATCACCTGCCCCAGACTGAGAGTTCCCATCTAGCGTGTGAGATAGATAAGGGTAGAGGGGAGGAAGCAAAGACTCTCTGCTCAACGCCCTCCAACCTCAGCTTGGCAGTGAAAAAAGAAGCAGACAGTTGCCAGGAAGGTCAGGCAGCATCAGGAAGAGATTACAAACGGGGCAAGGGAGGGGGGACCCCCCCTATCTGATTAACCACAACTTTGGGCTAGTCAGATAACAGGCAGATAAGAATCCTAATGTATTTGTTGATCAGGAAGGGGTCTTGCACCCAGGGCTTTTGTGTTCAGGAAGCTATTTTTCTCCAGGCCGGTTTGGCCACGGATCCTGGGGGGAGGGAGGTTTGGTCATCTTCTGCACATGGAACAGCAGTCACTGCGGGTGTGGAGGGGGAGGTATTCGTGGATTTCCTGCATTGTGCAGGGGGTTGGACTAGATGACCCTCGAGGTTCCTTCCAACTCTATGGTTCTATGATATGTCCCCCCTCTCCCTTGGGGGTTTTTGTCATAGATTTTGGAGGAACTGCAGGACTGCCAGCGGATGCTGTGGCTGAGTCAGGAGGGTTCATGTGTGACTCACTCTCCGCTTCGACAAACTCCTGATAGAGTTGAGCTCCAGAATTGAAACAGGCGATACGGGTGCCTTGGGGTGGTGCTGGCGGCCTCCGGCACACGCAAGGGGAGAACCTTCCCCCAAAGCTGTCTAGGTACCTCAGACGTTGGACTTTTAAAAACTTTGAAATGGGAGGCAATTGGACACTGGCCCTCTCTTTCCTACTCACATCCCCCCCCGAACTGGCCCACCCCCTTTGCTCCAGTCAGTTAGCAACACCCTTCAATTTTCCTTTTCCCTCCAAAAGAGGTTGTGAAAGAACATTCACAAGGGATGCTCTGTATTCATGGTGCTTGGGAGGCAACAGTGGGCGTGTCCTGGCCCCACTGCTGGACCTCCTGATGGCCCCTGGTATTTCTGGCCACTGTGTGACACGGAGTGCTGATCCAACACTGGCTTCTCTGACGTTCTTATGTACAGATAGGAACTCTCGGTCTGGGGCAAGTGAAGCTCTGTCTTCTTGGTGCTTGGGGGGGCAGCAGTGGGAGGGCTTCTAGTGTCCTGGTCCCACTGCTGGACCTCCTGATGGCCCCTGGTATTTTTGGCCACTGTGTGACACGGAGTGTTGGACTGGAGGGGCCACTGGCCTGATCCAACACTGGCTTCTCTTATGTTCTTATATATAGATAGGAACTCTCAGTCTGGGGCAAGGGATGCTCTGTATTCTTGGTGCTTGGGGGAGGCAGCAGTGGGAGGGGCTTCTAGTGCCCTGGCCCCACTGCTGGACCTCCTGATGGCCCCTGGTGTTTTTGGCCACTGTGTGATACAGAGTATTGGACTGGATGGGCCATTGGCCTGATCCAACATTGGCTTCTCTTGTGGTCTCTTATGTTTGTATGGTCTTTGGTGGCAAGGACAGTTGTCAGGACGAATCCATGCGGCAGTTAGCACAGGAGGAGTCGGACAGATCCACCCCTGAGCCCTGTTCAAGGGGTTGGCTTTGATCTCTAAAGCCCTACCTGGCTTGGTACCCAGATACCTGGAGCACCATCTCCTCCCATCCATTCGTGCCCGGGAACTAAGATCACAGGGAGGGGGCCCCCTGACTGCCCCATCAAGCAAAGCAGCTGGCTTCGTGGGCATACGAGACGGGGGCTTTTCGGTGGCGGCCCTGTGATTACAGAACAACCTGGCCCCCTCCCTTTCGGTCTTCAGGGGGGAAGCTGGAGACACTTTTACTCATGACAATAGAAAGGAGCCAGAACCCATACAAAGGCTTTATGCTCAGGCTAGTGTAGAGTAGAGCCTACTCTTAATTAATAAGGAAAAAAGAGTATGTTATGACGATTTATTGGACGATACAGATAAAATAGGAGAAAGATCTCCGTAGTCAAAACATCCATTTAACGTGGTGGGAAATTACACAATTAAAATCTAGATTTAGTAGCAAGACTGGGTTTTATAAACAAAAAAAATGATTTGGATAAAATTTGGTTACCCACGGTCCAGATGATAAAATGATTAGGAAGCTATATGATTTCTTACTGGAGGAATATATGCAGGATGAAGTAATTAAAAATATGAAGGTCACCTGGATGCAGGACATAGGACACAGCATAGAATTAGATCAATGGCAAAAAAATTGGAAAGCCTTAAAACTTATGAGGTCTTCTTCGTACAAAGAAAATATTTATAAACTCATTCATAGATGGCACTGGTCTCCGGACAGAATCGCTAAGTGTTTTCCTGCCACATCAAATAAACTGCTGGAAATGTAAGAATAATGTGGGTACTTAGTATCATATGTGGTGGGGATGCAGAAAGATTTATAAATATTTGGAAAAGATTCGTAGTATGATACGAGAAATAACCAATATAGAG
This sequence comes from Gekko gecko, assembly GCA_029375565.1. NCBI lineage: Eukaryota > Metazoa > Chordata > Lepidosauria > Squamata > Gekkonidae > Gekko > Gekko gecko. The sequence goes on along the minus strand of JAPDNY010000001.1, from coordinate 2,135,196 downwards.
CTTCCATTAAAACTAGAATTTTTTTTAATTAAACATACTACCAGATAGCTGTAATCATAATGACTCTTATCTTATAACATATATCTTTTCAGCTAGAATTCTACTAGCCAAGCATTGGAAAAGCGAGCGGATTCCCACCAGGGAAGAACTAATATGTAGATTGATTGAAATAGCTGAACTGGATAGATTAAGTGTTGAGTTACAGGGTAAAGATGATATAACCTGTACCAGAAGCGATGGTCAAAAGTTTATGCATGATTGAACGATAGTGTGGAATCAGACTCGAAAATGGATGTGTAACTTTTGGATTTGAATTTCTTCAAAATATAAATAAACTTATATAAAAAAGAAAAAGAAGAGCCAGAGCCCAGGAGCGCCGTAAAGACTAACCAAATTTGTGGCAGGGGAGGATCTTGCGTGAGTCACACGGATCACTTCTTCAGATAGATGAAGATGGTGTGTGTGTGTGTTTTAGTCTGTCTGGAGTAGCAGAAGAAGAAGAGGAGGAGGAGATTGGATTTATACCCTGCCCTTCACTACCCGAAGGAGTCTGGCTTACAAACTCCTTTCCCTTCCCCTCCCCACAACAGACACCCGTGTCACCCGGTGAGGTAGGTGGGGCTGAGAGAGCTCTTTCAAGGACTGCCCGTGAGAGAACAGCTGTGCCAGAGCTTGTGACGGACCCAAGGTCACATCAGCAGGTGCATGTGGAGGAGTGGGGAATCAAACCCGGTTCTCCCAGATTAGAGATTACACCTGAAAGACTAACAAAATGTATGTATGTATTTATTTATTCGGGTTTCTACCCCGCCCTCCTGGCCGAAACCGGCTCAGGGCGGCTTATGTAAAAATTTGTGGCAGGAGAGGAGCTTGTGTGAGTCCCGGCTCAGGTCTGCAGATACAGCTAGCATGTATCCTGGGTAAGTGTCAAGCGATGCCCGCCGAAACAAGAAGTAGTGAGGCGTGACTCACAGAAGCTCCTCCCCTGCCACAAATCTCATTTGACTTGAAGGTGCTGCTGCAGACAGACTACGGGGGCCGCCCATCGTGACCTGTCTCCATGGAAGGCACCACACTTAGCCGTACAGAATGGAAGCCCGTCAGCCTTGTTGTGACAGAAGGACAGATGGACTCACGGAACCTCCTCCCCTGCTGCCACAAATTCCGTTCGTCTTTTAAGTTGCTGCTGGTCTCTTTGGTGTCGTGGTGAAGTGCGCAGACTCTAATCTGGGAGAACCTGGTTTGATTCCCCCACTCCTCCACCTGCAGCTGCTGATGTGACTTTGGGTCAGTCACAAGCTCTGTCAGAGCTGGTCTTGAGAAAGTGCAGTTTCTATCAGAGCTCTCTCAGCCCCGCCTCCCTCACAGGGTGTCTGCTGTGGGGAGTAGGGGAAGGGAAAGGAGTCTGTAAGCCGCTCTGAGACACCTTTGGGTAGTGAAGGGCGGGGTATAAATCCAATCTCCTCCTTCTCTTCTTCTTCTTCTTGCTCTTTTCAACTGCTACAGACAGACTCACACGGCTCTGCCCATCTTGATCTTATTCATGACCGTATTCGATTGAAACAGTTCTAAACTGTGATTTTAAAATTCTGGTTTTTTATGTTTTGAGGTCTTCTATTCTGGGTGTTTTCACCTGTGCTGTGAGCTGTCTTGAGCTCCGCCAGGAAGAAAGGTGGATAATAAATATCTGAAATAAAATAAATGCCTGAAATAAAATAAAATAAATAATTGCACATTTATCTAATTCCTCTGTACCCCACCTTTCTCTCCAGAGGGGACCCAGTGCGCCTTCCGTGAGAGTCAGTTTGGTGTCGTGGTTAGGAGCGGCAGACTCTAAACTGGGAGGACCGGGTTTGATTCCCCACTCCTCCATATGCAGCCAGCTGGGTGACCCTGGGTCAGGCACAAGTTCTCTCAGGGCTGTTCTCTCAAGGGTGGTCTTCGAGAGAGCTCTCTCAGCCCCGCTGACTTCACAGGGTGTCTCTTGTGGGGAGGCGAAGGGAGTGCAGGGGGCTGGACTAGATGACCAGCAAGGTCCCTTCCAACTCTAACCTTCTACGATTCTAAGAAGTTGTGAGCCACTCTGAGACTCCTGCGGATAGCGAAGGGCAGGGTATAAATCCAATCTCCGCCTCCTCCTCCTCCTCCCTCTCCTCCATTTTTATCCTCACAGCAAGCCTGTGGTGTGGGTGAGGCTGACAGAGAATGTGCGTGGCCCAGGATGTGTAATGGTTTAGAACAAAAAATACACACCCACACCCACATTCAATGTTCCCTCTAAGCTGTGGAGGCTTGTGAGCAAAAATTCTACTTTTTGAGCTACCGGCATTAAAGTCGTGAGCGAGCGATTTGGCCGCTGCATAAATTAGTTTGCTCTGGAGCCCTCCCTTCCAGAGCGAAGACAAAAATGTGTGAGCCAGAGGCTAAAAAACTACGAGCTAGCTCACACTAACTCTGCTTAGAGGGAACGCTGCCCACATTGTCTGCTCATTCTCCCCCCCACCCCCCGCTGCCCTCCCTGGGCTCCTCCTCACGTCCCCTCTGGCTTTGTGTCTTCAGGACTGGCCTCGGCAGAGCCAACCCCCACCCAGGACCTCATTTACCAAGTGGGCGACGTGGCAACCTTGTCGCTGGAGGCTCCGCAGAGATCCAACGTCTCCAATCTCATTTGGAGGACTTCCTCGAGGGGGTCTATGGACGCAGTGGCCATCTGGGACCCAGAGAACTTTCTCACCGTCCTGAGTCCGAATTACGTTGGAAGAGTCACCTTCCTCGAAGACAGCTGGGCCTTAAGGATCAGCAACCTGAGCACAGCCGACGGGGGCAACTATGAAGTGGGCGTGCGCCAGGACCCTTCCGACCTGGTGCTGAAGAAGTACACCCTGGCCGTATTCAGTAAGTCCCGACAACCATGAGCGAGGGAGGGAGGGAGGAGCCCCTAGCTTGGATTCCCTGCCCCTAAAAGCTGCTTCGGACATTACAGGCCAAGCTAGTTCCCCAGCTGTCATTCGCTCCGTTTTAACAGGGAATCCAGACAGCTTTGTGGCATTCCGTTGTTTTCCCCGGTGCCCTCCTGCCTTTTCCTTCGGCGTAAAAGGCCGCTACAGTCCCAAGCTTTCCTTTAATAGTTTTATTATTTTCCAACACATAACATCAACACCAACACACAGAACAAAGAGAACAAATACTGCGGTCCCAAGCTTTCCGATGCGGACAGACAAAGCGCTCTGGAAGTTTCTCGGGGCTGCCGCTTTTCTACGGCTTCTTCAACTTCTCCCGCTTCTGCCTTACTTATTTAGTTCTCTTCTCCCCTGCGGCCGAAGGCGGCATCATCGAGCAAACACACAGGAAGCTGCCTCATACCAGACCAGACCTTTTGGTCCATCGAGGTCAATACTGTCGACCACTCAGACTGGCAGCTGCTCCCCAGGGTCTCAGGCGGAGGTCTTCATAGAATCACAGAATGTTAAGAGTTCGAAGGGACCTTGCAGGTCATCTAGTCCAACCCCCGCACTCTGCAGGAGCATAGCCGAAAAGATAGCCCTACAACATCCCCGAAAGGCGGTCATCCAGCCTCCGCTTGAAAACGTCCAGGGAAGGAGCATCCACCACCTCCCGGGGCAGACCGTTCCGCTGCTCAACCACTCTGACAGTGAGGAAGTTTCTCCTGATATCTAGCCGGTAATGACTCCCTCGTAATTCCCACCCATTCGATCTAGTCTCGTGATCCGGAGCAAGAGAGAATAGATCTGCTCCATCTTCTATGTGACAGTATGTAGGGCTATCTTTGGGCTGTGCTCCTGCAGAGTGCAGGGGGTTTGGACTAGATGACCTGCAAGGTCCCTTCCAACTCTAACATTCTATGATTCTGTGATTCAGTGAAATATTTGAAGACTGCGATCATGTCCCCTCTGAGCCTTCTCTTTCCCAGGCTAAACATACACATCCTTCCCCACTCCTCCACTTGCAGCTGCTGGATAACCTTGGGCAAGCCATAGTTCTGTCAGAGCTGTTCTCTCAAGGACAGTTCTTGAAAGAGCTCTCTCAGCCCCGCCTCCCTCACCGGGTGTCTGTTGTGGGGAGGGGGAGGGACGGGAGTTTGTAAGCCGCTCTGAGACTCCGAGTGAAGGACAAGGGGCATCGATCCAATCTCTTCTTCTCTCCTCTTCTTTTTGGTAGTCGTGCGATTACAGACACTAAATGTCAAATAAAGACGAGGAACGGATTTGACTGAAAAGCGAAAAGCAGCACTTCACAGACACCCCAAAAGAAGAAGGGGTGATGGGGTGTGTGTAAAGGGCCCTTGAGTGGCAGCTGACTCAGGGCGACCCAAGCAGGGGGCCTCCAAGGCAAGCGAGAAGTAGAGGCGTCTGGCCAATGCCTTCCTCTGCAGAGTCTTCCAAGAAGAAGAAGAGGAGGAGGAGGAGGAGGAAGAGGAGCAGGAGGAGCAGGATGAGGAGGCAATTGGATGTATACCCCTTGCCCTTCACTCGGAGACTCAGAGCGGCTGACAAACGCCTTTCCCTTCCCCCTCCCCACAACAGACACCCTGCGAGGTAGGCAGGGCTGAGAGAGCTCTTCCGAGGACTGCCCAATAGTTAAGGGGAGGCCCAATAGAGAGTTAAAAAGGAAGATGCATGCCGTGTCAACTGAAAGCATGGTAGAACAGCTCCGCCTTGCAGGCTTGGGGGAACTGCGAAAGGGGTGACTGACCCAAGCAGCTGCGAGTGGAGGAGCGGGGGAATCGAACCCGGTTCTCCCCGATCAGAGTCCTCCCACTTGGCCACGACACCAAACTGGCTCTCAACTTGGTGGTCCCTCACCCCAAGCGTGGACCCTGCTTAGCTTCTGAGATCTGAGGAGAGGTGGGCGGCGATCCCGGGCTGCCCCTGATAATACACCACCCAAGGAACATGGCAGGAGAAGCAGGGCCTTACTTCCAAATAAACCTGTAGTGGGAGTGGGCTTGTGGGGGTGGGGTTCCTGAGCTGCGACTTCTAGGCACCGGGCATTATCTTAAGGGCCGAGGCCATTCTGCTTGCCAAGGAAGGCCTGGCTGAGGGAGACCAAAGGATGTCCGTGGGGAGGGGTACGCTGGGGGAAGGCACAAGGGTGCCCACACACTTCTCCTGGTTCCCCCGCAGCTCACAGAGCCCCCGCTGGGCAAAGCTGTCAGAGAAACATAGAGCTGGAAGACAGCCGGTGCAGTGGTGTGGTGAAGAGAGGCTTTGATCCCCCACTCCTCCTCCACATGCAGCCAGCGGGGTGATCTTGGGTCAGTCACAGTTCTCTCAGAGCTCTCTCAGCCCCACCTACCACACGGGGTGCCTGTTGTGGGGAGAGGAAGGGAAGGCGATTGGAAGCCGCTCTGAGATGCCTTCGGGCTGTGAAAGGCGGGGTATCAAAACCAACTCTTCTTCTTCTTCTTCCTCCTCCTCCTCAGGAGTCATCTAGTCCAGCCCCTGCACAATGCAGGAAATCGACTCTCTATGCCCAGGGGAAGGCAAAAAAAACCCCTCCAGGATCCCTGGGCCAATCTGGCTGGGAGGAAAACTCCTTCCTGACTAGGGTTGCCAACCTCCAGGGGAACTCCTGCCATTATAATCTATCACCAGGTGGCCAGGATTAATCCCCTTGGAGAAAATGACTGCTTTGAAGGGTGGAGTCTGCGGCCTCGTGCCCCGTTGCAGTCCCCCCGCCCTCCTCACACCTTGCCTTCCCTGGTCTCCACCCCCAATATCTGCAGGGATTTCCCAACCCAGAGCCGGTGCACCCTGGGCGTGTCAGGAAGGGCCACGAGGGCCGAGCCTGGCCCTCCTGCTCACCATCGGCCTAAATTCATAATGAGCCACCGAATCAGCACGGCTGTCAGGCAGCCCCCCGCCTCTGCTTAACAGCCTCCCAAGCAGAAGAACCCACCAGAAAGCCTGTGTCACTGTGGTACCGCTCTGTCAGGGAGTCCGTCCTAATGTTTAGTGGAAAACTCTTTTGATTCCAACGCACTGGTTCTGGTCCGACCTTCCAGGGCCACAGAAAACAACCCCACTCTACCCTCCTATAGGACAGCCCTTCAGTCGTCCCCTCTCCAGGCTCCACACGCCCGGCTCCTTCAACCTTCCCTCCGCAGTCGGGGTCTCCAGACCCCTCACCCTCCTTGTCACCCTCCTCTGGATGTGTTCCAGCCGGGCCTGTAGCCACAGCGGGGCATCTCGGGGGCCCGCCCCCATAATTTGCAGTCCCGCCCCACCAGAGGCATGGGTGGGGAATTGGTACAGGGAAGGAAACAGATGGCTCGGTCGCTTGGAGGGTAGGGAGGGCTGCTGATTCTTGAGCAACAGATGAGTGAATCCACCTTGGGAAGGGCTGGGAGGGGGACTGGGGTGCTGAGCTGGGTGGAAACAGAATGCCGCGCCAACACACAGCCTTGCATGCTGGATATTAGGAAAGACTTTTCTACAGTCAGAGCTGTGCCACAGTGGGATCAGCTGCCTCGGGAGGTGGTGAGCTCCCCCTCACTGGCAGTCTTGAAGCAGCGGCTGGACAAACCTTTGTTGTCGGCAGGGGTCATTTGGAGCAGGAGCACACAGGAGCGGCGCTCCGGCAGTTAGAAGCACAGGTGGCGGCAAGCCCCGCCCCCAGCTCCCAGCAGGAGTGGAAAGCAGCATGTGTAGCATTCCTCCTGGGCCCAGATAGGCTACTCTGGAACCGGAATGACAGCCCCCAGAGTGGAAAGACAGTCCCTGGGGGCGGAGCCTGAGCGGTGGGTGCTGCCCTCTGACACACTTCCAGTGATGTCAGGGTGTGTGGGATATGCAAATAAGTTATGCTAATGAGTTATGCTAATGAGCTCTCCTGCACCTCTTTTTTCAACAAAATGACCCCTGGTTGTCAGGGATGCTCTAGGCTGATCCTAAATGGCGTAGGGGTTTGGACTAGATGGCCTGCAGGGCCCCTTCCAGCTCTGCGATTCTATACTTCAGCATACTTCCATGTTATTTATGCATAACTTAGCTACTTGATCCCATGCAGCACTGGTACTGGTACACACGTCCCTAGAGAGAACGTATTATTTATACCAAGCCCTTCACTCCCTCAAAATGGTTGCCCTACAAGAAAAAAATATGCCCCACAAAAGAAACGACCCTGGCCGGGGGCCTGGTTCCAGCTTGCCAGCGTCCTTCTGGAACTCGGGTGCCTCTGGGCTCTCCTTTCTTGTTGACGGCGGGGGGAATCTGGGCATGCTTGGCTCCCAGCCCAGAGGGGCTTTTCTGCCATGTTTATACCCTGCTTTCCAATAAAGCAATAATCTCAGCATCACAAGGCACAAAAAGACACGCCTACCCCAATTTAGGGCATCAAATAAAATGGCGTGTTGCCAGGCCCAAACGGCTCTCACCCCACGCAACGGACAGGTTTAAGGACAGATCCAAATGTACCACAGAGGAAATTAAGCAAAGCAAAACCATTGGTTTTTTTGGGGGGAGGCAATTGGGCCTTGTTGAACCAGTGAGGGTCTCCTCCTTCACAAATTGATTTGCGGGGGGATTTCCACAGGCCCAAACATCTGATCTTTCCCCTTCTGCACCAGGAGACGACTGAGAGGGGATATGATCGCCATCTTCAAGCACCTAAAGGGCTGTCCTGTAGACGATGGGGCGGAGTTGTTTTCTGTTGCCCCAGAAGGTCGGACCGGAACTCACGGGTTGAAATTAAATCAGAAGAGTTTCCGGCTAAACATGAGGAAGGACTTCCTGACAGTTGGAGCAGTTCCTCAGAGGAACAGGCTAGATGGCCCCATCTGACAGCAACGCTGATCCTGTGAACTTGGGCAGATCACGAGAGGGAGGGCAGGAAGGGTTGCCTCAGGGCTTAGTTCTTGTGGCCAGTTTGGTGTAGTGGTTAAGTGCGCGGACTCTTATGTGGGAGAACCGGGTTTGATTCCCCACTCCTCCACTTGCACCTGTTGATGTGACCTTGGGTCAGTCACAAGCTCTGGCACAGCTGTTCTCTCAAGGACAGTTTCTGTCAGAAGTTCTCTCAGCCCCCGCCTACCTCACAGGGTGTCTGTTTGGGGAGGGGAAGGGAAAGGAGTTTGTAAGCTGCTCTGAGACGCCTTTTGGGCAGTGAAGGGCGGGGTATAAATCCAAACTCTTCTTCTTCTTCTTCTTCTACCTCCCAGGGTGTCTGTTGTGGGGAGAAGGGAAAGGAGTTTGTAAGCCGCTCTGAGACACCTTTGGGCAGTGAAGGGCGGGGTATAAATCCAAACTCTTCCTCTTCTTCTTCTTCTTTTTTACATGCCCAATTTACATGCCCAGTTTACATCACCAATTTGGGATCAGGAAGCAATCCTGGAGGTTTCTTGTCATCTTCTGGGCGTGGAACAGGGGTCACTACAGTTGTGGAGGGGGAGGTATTTGTGAATGTCCTGCATCGTGCAGGGGGGTGGACTAGATGACCCTGGAGGTCCCTCCCGACTGTATGATTCTATGAGACCAGGGCCTTGTGGTTCTACAGGGCCTGGAAGACGGAGCTCTTCTGCCAGGCATTTAGTTGAGGCGTGGGCATCCTCCTTTTTATCTGTCTACTGGGCCTCCCCTTTGGTGGATCAGATCTGAGGAATACCTGGAACCCAATTGTGACCGGTTACTTGTGTTGAAGCTCTGAAGGGATACACAGAAACTGCGCTGCATTCGATCTGATGTATTTTAAACTGTTTTTAATTACTGTATATTACATTTGATGGAACCCGCCGTGAACCTGCTATGGGGGGGGGCAGGATAGAAAGCCAATAAAACAAAATAAATCTTGTATGTGCTCCCCCCTGCACAGAAATCAGCACCACCGCAAGCCGTCTGGCAAACGGCAGCTGCAGCGTCTCTCTGCTGTGTGAGGCCGGCATGGGGGCGAGGACCCTGGTGGAGTACAGCTGGGGTGCCGGGCTTCAGGGCTCAGCCCTCCGTCTCATCCTGCGCCCTGACGAGAAGGACAAGGCCTCCACTTGTACGGCAACAGCTCTGGGCACCCGGCACTCCCGCAAAGTCACTCCCTACGAGGCCTGCTCTTCGGCGACCAGGGCCGCAGGTGAGGAACCCCCTCCCCCCACCCTGGGAAGGAAGGGCCCAGGCGGACCCCAAAGGGTAGAGACCCACTCTCCCAATGCTCCCTCTAAGCTGTGGAGTCTGGTGAGCAAAAATTCCACTTGGTGAGCGACTGGCATTAAAGTTGCGAGAGAGCCGTTTAGCTACTGGTGGACCTCCTGATGGCCCCTGGTATTTTTGGCCACTGTGTGACCCAGAGTGTTGGACTGGATGGGCCGTTGGCCTGATCCAACATTGGCTTCTCTCTTATGTTCTTATAGAAACTCTCAGTCTGGGGCAAGTGATGCTCTGTGTTCTTGGTGCTTGGGGGTTGGGGTGCAACAGTGGGAGGGCTTCTAGTGTCCTGGCCCCACTGCTGGACCTCCTGATGGCACCTGGTATTTCTGCTGATAAGGACACCAGAAGAGCCCTGCTGGGTCAGACCAGGGAGGGTCCATCTAGTCCAGCCTCCCCTCTCACACAGGGGCCAGCCAGCTCCTCTGGAGGGTCAGCAACAGGACTGAGAGCCCGAGGCCTTCCCCTGATGTTGCCTCCTTGCTCTGGGATTCAGAGGCTGACTGAACAAGGCTACTGGCTATTGATAGGTACATAAGAACCTCAGGGCAGAGGCCGAGGCCGAGGCCTTTCCCTGAGAAGGACATCAGAAGAGCCCTGCTGGGTCAGACCAGGGAGGGCCCATCTAGTCCAGCCTCCTGTCCCACATAGGCAGGGGCCAACCAGTTCTTCTGAAGGGCCAACAACAGGGCACAGAGGCCTGAGATTGCCTCCTGGCCCTGGGGTTCCCTGTAGCTGCCATGCCTCTCCTCCATGAATCTGCCCAGTCCCCCTGTGGCCCTCATTCCATCCTCTAATGGAACCTGCCCATGAATCCATCTGTTCAGGTCCAGAGAGATCTGGTGGAGAAATGGGGGGGTGCCTGGGAACCGTATAGAACACCCGCTAAGGTCCCCCCGCCCGATTATGTGCCACCCAGGCCCCCGTGCCCGCCCCGCCACCAGCTCCAGCCAGCTCTTCCACTTACCAGCCCCTGCCCGGCTTGGCCATCAGGAGACGTCTGGCCTAGTCCTGCTCCCGCCATTCTGTGGCAGCCCCCCGCCCCCCCGAGGAAGGCGCTTTTGGGGTTTCGTGTCCCCTCCTTCTTTCCAAAGACAACAACAATCCAGCGGCACCTGCAGGAAGAGCGACATGTATTATTTATTCATTATTATTTATTTAACAACATAAACGTTGTGAGCCTTGAAGGCGTCACTGGGTTTTTGTTGCATTTTGCAAGGAGAGACCAACTCCCCTCCCCACTTTGTAAGTCTCCCTCATCTTTCACCTGCAAATGGCGGGGCGGGGGGGGGGAGCAGGCCTCCAACAGGCGCCTCTTTGGAAGTATCATAGACTCATAGAATGTTAGAGTTGGAAGGGACCTTGCTGGTCATCTAGTCTGACCCCCTGCACTCTGCAGGAGCGAAGCCGAAAGATAGCCCTGCGACATACCCGGAAGAAGGTCCCCCAGCCTCCACTTGAAATCCAATCTCCCTTCCACACAGCGTCCGCTGGACTGGCTCGGCTGGCTCCAGGCAGCAAGAGAGTTTCACCTTTGACACCCGGCGCAGCCTGAACTCAGAACTGCCTCCCTTGGAAGGTGCCTGGTTGAAGTCCAGCGGGCTGCCTACCTCTCTGGGCCCCTCCCTCCTTTTTCACTGGGGATGCCCCACCCGGGGAAGAAAGGGCACAGGGGCACATGCCAGCAGAGAGCCTGGGAGAGAGGGCGGTGGCCGGATCAGACCCCTCTGGGTCTAGCACGGCCAGCAAGTGGCCTCTAAAAAGCCCCCAAGTGGCAGGGAAGGAAGGTCCGAGGCTCCCGTGCTTCTTCTCTCTCTCTCTCTCTCTCTCTCTGTGTTACCCCTGGCAGCCAGTGTACACAGGTACACTGCTCTTGATCATGGAGGTTCCATGAAACACCCCTTCCCTTTAGGCTCAGGGAGTTGCCAAGTTGGTGGGGCTGCTGTGGAACAGCAAGATTGATTCCGGAGCCCCTTAGAAGCCAACAAGCATCCGGGGAAGGGACGGCTTTGAGTCCTGAGAGCCCCCGCCCTGGAAATCTTGTTGCTCTCTAAGGTGTGACCGAACCGGAATCTAGCTCTTCCCCTTCAGGGCTGCCAACTGCTGGGAGGGGAGAAAAAGTGTCCTGTCCCTTTAACAGAGGCTGACCAGGCTGTGATTTAGCAGCTGGTGGGTGGGGCCAAACTCCCCACCATGAAAAGCTCCCCCTGCCCCCCCCACCTCAGGCCTCTGCGAAAGGGACCGGGCGCTGTCCTCCAGGCTGGGTGGCAAGCAACCCTGCTTCTCCTTGAGTTTGCCCTGGAGCCCCTGAAGGCAATGGCCATCGCTGTCTCTTGTGGCAGTGAGTTCCACAGGTTAACGGCGCCATAGGTACTGTCCAGCCTGAATGACCTCCCCCCCCCGGACAAATCCCACATGGGAGAGGGTGAAGAAGCCCCCCACACACACCAGACCCGGCCAGACCTCTCTCATAACGCACTGCTCCCCCCACACTAAAACTCTTCAGCTCTTCCTGCTGGAGGCTCTCCACCACTGGGTTGCCAACCTCTAGGTGGTGCCTGGACATCTCCCAAACTCCCAACTGACTTCCAGATAACAGAGAGCCCCCCTTGGAGAAAAGGGCTGCTTGGGGGGGGGGCTCTGCCCCATCACATCCCTGCTCAGCTGGAACTGGCAACTCCGCGGGAGAGCCGAGCCCCTTGCTCCTTTTGACCGCCCCCTTCGCCAGCTCTGCCAGGTCCGCCTCCCTCCCACCTCCGGCCCTGGAAGGGCCCTGTTCTCTCCCCCCCCCCGTGACGCTGCCCTCCTTGCCAGTTGGGTGTAGTGGTTAGGAACGCAGACTCTAATCTGGGAGAACCGGATTTGATTCCCCACTCCTGCACACGCAGCCAGCTGGGTGACCCTGGGTCAGTCACAAGTTCTCTCAGAGCTGTTCTCTCAAGAGCAGTTCTCGAGAGAGCTCTCTCGGCCCCACCTGCCTCACAGGGTGTCTGTTGCGGGGAGGGGAAGGAGATTGTCAGCTGCCCTGAGACTCAGAGGGAAGGCCGGGGTATCAATCCAATCCCTTCTATCTTCCTTCCTTCCTTCCCTCCCGCAGGACTCCTCGCGCCCGCCTTCCTCCTCGTCCACCTGCTCCAGCCGCTGCTGCAGTGACCGGGCCGGGCCGGCCTCCCCTCTTCGCCGCAGCCAGCTGAACTCAGGACTAGGTGCCTTCGGAAGGAAAGGCGGCCCGCTGCAATGTGAGACCGACCGCCCGCCCCCCCCCCCTCCCCGACGACTGGTCGCTGCGCAGAACCGGGACGTACCTTGAACTGGCGTGCAAATAGCAGAGGACGCCCCCTCCCTTTGCATTCGGTGGCATCCCGGCCTTGCATCGGAATCCGTACAGTCCCGGACCCCGACGCCCAGAGGCACTTCCCGGGCAGGCGCTTCGGTGCCCCGCAGACCGCCCCGCTCTCCCTCCAGGGGCTGCAACTCTGAGGGGGCGGCGGGCGAGAAGAGAACGACCAACGATGCCTCGCGCGGCCCAGAACGTCACCGGGCCCTCGATGCTGCGTCTTGCAGCCGTCCCAAAGGATGCCGCGACCCTCTCCGGCGGTGCTGAAGAAGGGGCCCTTTTCCCAGCAATGCAACCGCGGATCTTCCGTGAAGGAAAGTCTCCGACCTGTCCAGCAGATGGCGCCGCGAGGCCGTGCGGAGGCTGGCCGGATTTCTGGGCTTTCTGCATTGCACTTAACTTCCAGCGGCCTATTTGTCCTATGCACCGCAAGGGAACAGTCTGTGTGCCCCCCCCCCCAACCCCGATATTTGTGGAGGGGAGTCTCTGCCCCTTCCTTCTCTGTGTTCGACAGACGGGTAGACGGCCCTTCTTGCCCCGAAACCCTTTACTCACGTCCTTGTATCCTCTTGCTAATAAATGGATGTTGTTTTGAACACAAGACACCCCCTCTGCTGTGTGAGTGTGAGAATCCTGCGCCTGGTTTGTGAGCAAAAGGGAACATCACCCTTTCAAATAAATCCCGGGCCTCGGTGCCACTTACTTCCAGGTGACCGTGCCTGAGTGCCGTCCTGTCCACTAGCCAGGAGCCTCCATGTGCCCCCCCCCAAAAAAAGCAGTTGGCCCACAGCAGGTCGGTTACACTAACAGAAATCCTCCATGAGCCCTAAGACTCTCCAAGATGTAAGTGTCAGAGTCCTTCAGCAATCAGGAATCAACAACAGGCTTTCAATGAAGTTTCAGTTTATTGTTCCAGTACAGGCAAGTCATCCACACGCGTTCAGAGTCAGAACTAATTCAAGAAGTGGGAAAGGGTCAATTAGACCTGATTCAAGGCGGGGTCTCCTGAGGGCTCAAGGCCAATCAGGGAAGAAGAGGCCCTTTGCCCGCCTAAAACTAACGGGTTCACCTCCCAAGGGAAAGCGGTGCAGCAGACACCACCAAGGTCCAGCAGCGATACCAGGGATATGGGGAACTGAAACCAAACATACCAAGTCTGAAGGGAGACACAAATCGACCACCTCCCCCTCCACCAGCCACCGTGGCAGTGTAACTGATATTCTGCCCCTCCGAAGGAACCCCCCCCCCAGACTTATCAGGATACATTCTATGAAAAGCAGGTAACAGTTCAGGAGCATTAACATGACATTCCTCCACCCACTCATCGTGCAAAGGATCAAAATCCTAAGTAATCCTAAGTAAAACACGTCCCCCCTTTTGGTTTCAGAGTCCAAAATTTGGGCACCTTCTCGATGTGGTTCACCATTCACCACCAGTGGAGGTGGGGCTGGAGGATGGGGTCTGCAGGTGTTCGGTCCCAGGTCCTTCTTGGGTAGACTGAAATGAAAGAGAGGATGTGCTTTTCTTTAGTGATTTAGGCAAATCAAGTTCAACAGTCACCTCACTTATCCTGGGCAGGACTCTGAAAGGGCCCGCCTATTTCCAGCCCGACTTCCTATGAGTCCTGACAGGTGGACTCACAGTCTAGCTGTATCTGAAGAACTGAGCCGTGACTCACAAAAGAGCCAGTTTGGTGTAGTGGTTAAGTGCGTGGACTCTAATTTGGGAGAACTGGGTTTGATTCCCCACTCCTCCACTTGCAGCTGCTGGTGTGACCTTGGGTCAGTCACAAGCTCCGGCACAGCTGTCCTTGAAAAAGAGCAGTTTCAGTCAAGAGCTCTCTCAGCCCCGCCTACCTCACGGGGTGTCTGTTGTGGGGAGGGGAAGGGAAAGGAGTTTGTAAGCCGCTCTGAGACGCCTTTGGGCAGTGAAGGGCGGGGTATAAGTCCAATCTCCTCCTCCTCCTTCTCCTCCTCCTCCCCGGCCACAAATGTTGTTAGTCCTTAAGGGGCTCTGGGACTCTGGCTCTTTTCTGCTGCTACAGACAAGACTCACACAGCTCTGCCCATCCCGATCTGTCCTCATGAGCCCAAGAGCTGGATTCGAGTCCCAGAGCCCCTTAGAGGCTGGCAAGATTCTCAGGGTTTAAGTTTTCGAGAGTCAACTCTCCCTTCATCAACTACTTCATCATCGGCTCAAGGATTTCTCTCTGGATCACCTCCCTTGGGGCCAGGGAAGTGAGAAAGAAGGCCGGCCAGAGCCAGCCCAAACAGAACCCTTGCGCCCCCCCCGTACAATGTTCCCTCTAAGCTGCGGAGTCTTGTGAGCAAAAATTCTACTTGACAAACTACAGGCATTCGAGCTGTGAGCGAGCGATTTGGCCGCTGCATACATTAGTTTGCTCTGGGGCCCTCTTTCCTGAGCCAAGGCAAAAATGCGTGAGCTGGAGGCTAAAAAACTGTGAGCTAGCTCGCACTCACTCAGCCTAGAGGGAACACTGGACCCCCCCCCCAGGAATCACATGCAAACGCATTGTGTGAACTGCTCCCCCCCCAGTTAGCAGGGCCCCTGGAACTGCCAGCCCCTGTTCCCACCCCTCTCGCAGGAGCCCAGATAGAGCTGGTGGTGGCATAGTAGTTGATAGCCCCCCACACACACCCAATGGACTTGGGGCAGCTGGCGGGGGCTGATGGGCCCAACTCCAGGAGCAGAAAGGCAGAGACGGGACAGAGGCAGAGACGGGACGGAGGCCTGTGCTAGAGGAAGACAGATCGTGGGCACTACGTCTCTTCCTCTCATCCGGTGAGGGGGTGGAGAAGATGTTTTGGGCAGCGGCAGCCAAGCCTGGCGCACAAGAGGGCGGGCAAGACCAGCGGGCACAAGGAAAGGGCAGTGAGTCTGCGGCTGATTGCCGGATGCATGAAAAAACAGCAGGCACAAAGAGGAGGGAGGGGTGTGTGTGGGGGGGGAATGCATAGCTCAGTCGTAGAGCCTCTGCTTGGCCTGCAGAAGGCCCCAGGTTCAATCCCCACCAGCATCTCCAGTTGAAAGGACCACCGGGTGATGGGCAAGGCCTCTCTCTGCCTGAGGCCCTGGAGAGCGGCTGCCAGTCTGAGTGGGCGATACTGGCCTGGATGGACCCATGGAGGTCCGGTTCAGTAGAAGGCAGCCCAAAGGGGGTGTGGAGTTTCAATGGGGAGAAGTCTCAGCAGGGCCAGGTGGATGCTTCCCTGGCTGGGAGGAAGAGGGTGGGGTCCGCAGCAGGTTCCGGCATGCCCCTCTCACCTTGGGGCCTCAGCATCAATCACTCCGCTGGCCCTCACAGACTGGACCCCTGCCTCTAGCCGCCAAGCCCTGCAATCCCCACCCGCCCCATGCTTTGGCCTGTGGAGTCCGTGCTCCTCGCCTGGGGCAAGCCGGGGCCAGTCCTCCCATCCCCCCCCCATCTACCTATAAGAATATAAGAACATCAAAAGAGCCCTGCTGGATCAGACCAGTGAGGGTCCATCTCGTCCAGAATCCTGTCTCACCCAGTGGCCAACCAGTTCCTCTGGAGAGCCAACAACAGGGCAGAGAGGCCGAGGCTTTCCCCTGATAAGGACACCAGAAGAGTCCTGCTGGATTAGACCACTGAGGGTCCATCTAGGCCAGCTTCCCATCTCGCACAGGGGCCAGTCAGTTCCTCTGGAGGGCCAGCAACAGGGCAGAGAGGCCGAGGCCTTCCCCTGAGAAGAACCTCAGAAGAGCCCTGCTGGATCATGCCAGTGAGAGTCCCTCCAGTCCAGCCTCCTGTCTCACACAGGGCCCACAAGAAGGTACAGAGGCCGAGGCCTTCCCCTGAGAAGACCATCAGAAGAGCTCTGCTGGATCATGCCAGTGGTCCATCAAGTCCAGCATCCTCACACAGTGGCCAACCAGTTCCTCTGGAGCACCAGGAAACAGAGGCCCTCCCACTGTTGCCCCCCGCTAGGCACCAAGAATTCAGAGCATCACTTGCCCCAGACTGAGAGTTCCTGTCTATCCCTTGTGGCTCATAGCCACTGAGGGACTTCTGCTCCAGTTGTTTCTCCAATTCCCCCTTGACATCGTCCATGCTTGTAGCCACCGCCACTTCTTGTGGCAGTGAATTCCACGTGTTAATCACTCTTCTTTAATCACTGTTCTAAGCCTACTGTCAATTTGGTTGTATCGGTTAGGAGCACGGACTCTAATCTGGGAGAACCAAGTTTGATTCTCCACTCCTGCTGCTGGCGTGACCTTGGATCAGTCACAAGTTCTCTCAGAGCTGAAAAAGAGCCATTTCTGCCAGAGCTCTCTCAGCCCCGCCTACCTCACAGGGCCGCTCTGAGACTCCCTCGGGTAGTGAAGGGCGGGGCACAAATCCAATCTCCTCTTCTTCTGCTCATTGATTTCACGGAGTGCCCACAAGTTCTTGTATTGTGAGAAAGGGGGAAAGTCCTTTTTTCTCTACCTTCTCTGTCCCAGGCATAATTTTGTAGACCTCTGTCATGTCACCCCTCAGTGGTCATTTCTCCAACCTAATAAGTCCTAACCTTTCTTCATAGGGAAGGTGTTCCATCCCTTTTATCATTCTAGTTGCCCTTCTCTGCACTTTTTCCAATGCTATAATATCCATTTTGAGGTGTGGTGACCAGAACTGTACACAGGACTCCAAATGAGGCCGCACCATGGATTTATACAGGGGCATTCTGATACCAGCTGATTGGTTTCCAATCCCCTTCCTTATAATCCCCAGCATAGCATTGCTCTTTTTTATTGCCATCGCACACTGTCTCGACATTTTCAGTGAGAAAGTCCCTTTCTGTCCATCAAGTCCATTTTAATCCTGCCCTCCCTCCCTTCCTTTTCCTCCCTCCCCCCTCCCTTTTCTTTCTTTCCTTCCTTCCTTCCTTCCTTCCTTCCTTCCTTCCTTCCTTCCTTCCTTCCTTCCTTCCTTCCTTCCTTCCCTCCCTCCCTCCCTCCCTCCCTCCCTCCCTCCCTCCCTCCCTCCCTCCAAGGATGAGCCCTTCGCGACCCAGAATAGCTGCGCTGGGCAGGATGGTCCACAGTTTCCTTTCCTCCCTTCCAGAGCCACCTCATGGGGCTGAGCAGGCTGGGAGAGAGGAGCTGTCAGCAGGCGTCGCGGCTGAGGGGGGATTTGAACCCGGGTCTTCCAGGTCCTCCTCTGGCCGGCTGCCCGCTTCACCCCTCCGGGCCTGCCAGTGGACCCGTGCCCTGCCCGCCCCCCCCCCCCGGCCTCCTCCGCTCCAGCTCAGTTGGGCTTGGACGGTTCTTCCCGGGGACTCCTTGCTGGGAAGCAAATAGTCTGTAGAGAAATAATAGCGCCAAGTAACAGCCTCGTCTTGATTGAAAAAGCCATTTGCTCGGATGTTGCCCACCGGAGAGCCGTTTGCTTCCAGGCATGGGAAGATGGAAGAGAGTCTCTCCTTGTCCAGCTGGGAGCTGGTGGGTGGCGTTCGTGCCCGCCCAGAAGGAATCACCTGCGCCTGGTCTCCCCCCCATACTCCACTCATACCCACAAGCATGCCGGCCACAGGTCCGCGATCGGCGCAAAGCTAGCCAAGGATTGTCGTGAGACGGCACAAGCAAGCTGCAGGGAGGGGGCGATTCAGCCCCCCACCCCACCCCCAAGCCTGATCCACGGCAGATCTGGCCCGTGATCGAGACGCGTCTGCCATGAGGCAAGCAACGCTGCAACCTCTTAGTAATGGGGGAGAGTTGGGGTCCAGGGGTACCTTTAGGACCAACAAAGCTTAATTCTGGGCCACTCATGATTGAATCACCCCAGAGACTGGCTGAGCTTGGAGCACAAGAACAATAGCCAGCCAGGATTCTGAAAGTCACCAATCTAGTAGTGATGTCACGTAAATAGCCTATCACTGAAAGTGGGGGGTGTTTGGGTGTGGCCATTGCATGCTGTTCAAGAGCGCTGAGGCTCGGGAGTCTTGTCTTGCTCTTGCTGAAATCACAAATAAAGTGGAACTGGTCACTAAACTTGTGGTCTTGTTCATCCTTGGAACCCCCACTATTTAACACCGTGCAAATCAGAGGACATCCCCGAAGTTCTGGCAGTTCCCATTTGGGCAGTCAGTCCCCAGGTAAGTGGGGTCCCAGCGTGCGGGGGGGGCACTTAGACCTGCACCCCACACCTTCCTCCTTACATGCCCACTGCAGGAAAAACCTGCAGGTAAGTCGCCTCAAGGGGGCAAATAACCCCCGTGGTTTTTCTGTTTGGAAAATCAGCACCAGGGCAGTGGGGGGACGGGGACTGAAGGTCACACACACCACATTCCCAGTACCCAGTACCCAGAATTGGGTCTGCTCAGAAGCTGTTCTCTAAAGGCTGGCAGAGATGGAGCTCAGTTGGCATCCGGAGGATGGGCATTACAGCCCCGGTGCCACCACTGCAAAGGCCCGGCTTCACGTTGGGTGGGGGCATGAAGGAAAGCCTCCAAAGATAGCCTTGGAACAGAGGGAAGTCCCAAGGGGAAGGCTCCGTCCTCAAAGCGTCCCGGTCCCAGGCCCTTAAAGGTCAAAAATAGGAGTTTGGATTGGGACCAGAAGCCAGTTTGGTTAAGTGCACAGACTCTAATCTGGGAGAACCGGGTTTGATTCCCCACTCCTCCACTTGCAGCTGCTGGGTGACCTTGGGCGAGCCATAGTTCTGACAAGAGCTGTCCTTGAAAAAGAGCAGTTTCTGTCAGAGCTCTCTCAGCCCCACCTCCGTCACAGGGTGTCTGTTGTGGGGAGGGGAAGGGAAAGGAGTTTGTAGGCCACTCCGAGACTCCGAGTGAAGGGCAGGGTATAAATCCAATCTCTTCTTCTTCTCCTTCTAATGGGAAACAAGAAGGGGTGGCTGGGAAAACCAGAGCCGTTTTTCAGGCTGTAATGTTACGATCGGATCACACTGGCATCCCCTGTGAGAGGCAAGCAGGTAATTTGCTTCAGTTTGCTGCTGGTTTGCCATCACAGCATGGCTCATTCTCTGGGAAGGGATACACAGCCTGTGACTGCAGCACATGGAGCCCATGGTGGAGCAAGCAGTGCCCCCCCCCCGGGGGTCATTTTGGCTCAGGAAAGTGGCACAGGAGGGAAGGCTGAAACTTCAAGCGTGTCCAGAAGAGGGCAACCAGGATGGTGAGAGGGTTGGAATCCAAGTCTTATGAGGAAAGGCTGAAAGAGTTGGGTCTGTTTAGCCTGGGAAAGAGTAGATGGGACACGATTGCAGTCTTCAAATATCTGAAGGGCTGTCGTGTAGAAGACGTAGAAGACCTATTCTCTCTTGCTCCAGATTGCAAGACTAGATCTAATGGGTGGAAATGACAAGGGAGTCATTACCGGCTAGATATCAGGAGAAACTTCCTGACTGTCAGAGTGGTTGAGGAGTGGAACAGAGACTGCCTCGGGAGGTGGTGGATGCTCCTTCGCTGGACGTTTTCAGGCGGAGGCTGGATGACCCTCTTTCAGGTATGTTGTACGGCTATCTTTCAGCTATGCTCCTGCAGAGTGCAGGGGGTTGGACTAGATGACCTGCAAAGTCCCTCCCAACTCTTAACATTCCATGTTTCTATGATTCTCTTCCACCTGCACAACGCTTCTGAGCTGAATCAGGCCCTGGAGCCCTTGGGAGTCTTAGTTCCCCAATGCTACCTGTGGCATGTATTATCTCTTTGGGCCCCCAGAGCAACAGGAAGCCTGGCACATCCATTGACAACATTTAATCAGCTGCCTTTCTGCCTTGCAGAACTCAAGTTGGTTTACAATGTAAATAGAATAACACTTATTATAGGAACACCTAAAAGCGCATAATTTAAAAACTCCAGCTGAGACTGCCAATAAATAAATAAAATAAATAAATTAGTCAAATGAAGTGGTAAGTAAAATCAGCTTCACTTGCCTCCTGAAGATCAAAACTGAGGAGGCCAGGCGCACCTCCCTGAGGGAGTTGGTTCCATAATTGTGGGGCTGCCACCAAAAAGGCCCTGAACACCAGAAAGGTGTGCCCGCCAGATGAGACTCCCTTAAGGTAGTGAAGAATGGGGTATATATCCAGTCTTCTCTTCCTCCTCCTCCTCCTTCTTGGGGTTGGACTAGATGACCTTCAAGGTCCCTTCCAATTCTAACATTCTTCTTCTTCTTCTTGGGGTTGGACTAGATGACCTGCAACGTCCCTTCCAATTCTAACGTTCTTCTTCTTCTTCTTGGGGTTGGACTAGATGATCTGCAAGGTCCCTTCCAATTCTAACATTCTTCTTCTTCTTCTTCTTCTTCTTCTTCTTCTTCTTCTTCTTCTTCTTCTTCTTCTTCTTCTTCTTCTTCTTCTTCTTCTTCTTCTTCTTCTTCTTCTTCTTCTCTGCCCCAAGGAGAGTACAACCCCAACCTCTCCAGTAGGGGAGAAAGCAGAGGAAAAGGAGTAAAGAAAAAGGGAAACGGAGAGAGGCAAAGGAATGGGGAATGGTGGAACACATAGAATGTTAAGAGTTGGAAGGGACCTTGCAGGTCATCTAGTCCAACCCCCTGCACTCTGCAGGAGCGTAGCTGAAAGAGAGCCTTACAACATCCCGGCTAGATATCAGGAGAAACTTCCTAACTGGTTGAGCAGTGGAATAGACTGCCTCGGGAGGTGGTGGATGCTCCTTCCCTGGACGTTTTCAAGCGGAGGCTGGACAACCATCTTTTGGGTATGTTGTAAGTATGTTGGGCTATCTTTCAGCTACGCTCCTGCAGCGTGCAGGGGTTGGACTAGATGACCTGCAGGGTCCCTTCCAACTCTTAACATTCTGTGATTCTGTGATTCTATTTTGTGGCCCTGAGGCCATCTCATTTGCCCTTCTCTGAGGACATCTCAGCTTTCATAGCAGAACAGCATGAAATTCAGCACCCAACTGTCCAGCCCCCGAAGAGGACCCAGCAATCTGTCTCCCCCTGCTACGCAGACTTGGGGGTGGGTGGGCCATCAGGTCAGCATGCCGGAGGGGAGGGGGCTCCTCCAGGGATCCTGCCGGTGGATGCAGACTGAGGGCAGGATGTGGCTGGAGGGGGGGGAGCCATTCTAGAGTGCTGGCCGGGCTTGAGAGTCGGTGGGAGCTGGCAGGGCCGGAAAGCATCTTCTTAGGGGCCCCTGCTGGTGACCCTGCACTGCAGTCCCTGCCGGGCTGAGCTGTGAATGCCTGCCCTCTGGTGCTTTGCCCTGGCTGAGCAGCAGCAGGCCTGAATGAGCGGCCATCCCAGGTGACTCACGGCTCTCCACTCTCTGTGTTTGGAAGCCCCTTCCACACAATCACACCGAGTTGGAAGGGGTCATAGAGGCCATCCAGTCCAACCCCCTGCTCAATGCAGGATTAGCCTAGATCGGGGTGGCCAAACTGTGGCTCGGGAGCCACATTGTGTGGCTCCCGGCAGGGCAGCTGGGGAAGTGGAGGGGAGGCCTGCCTTTTTCTCCCTCCTTCCCATCTATTAGCTTTCTTTGTCTTTGTCTCTCTTTCTCCTTTGCTTTCTTTGTTTCTCTCTCTCTCTCTTTCCACCCCTTTCATTCTTTCCACCTTTATATCTTTCTCTCTCTCTTAGACAAATAAATATTATTAGCAAACAAATCAATACAATTGGACAAATAGATATCATTATAATTTATTTTATTTTATTTATTTATTATTGCATATATATCCTGCCCTCCCCGCGAATGGGCTCAGGGCGGCTAACAATATTTGGCATCATGCACCAAATCCATCTAAAACATTTAAAACCATTTAAAACAGTTAAACAATTTACAGCTAAAGTGCTCACAGTATTAAGTCACGGTGGCGTGCCATATAGGACAGCACCCGATGTTCTCAGATTAACAGTTTCTGGACTCCGCAAGGTGGTATAACGCAATGTCGGTCAGGCTGGCCTTACACCGCAGGTATTGGTTGTGGGCTTTGATGGTAGTGGTGGTTGGCCCCTAATTGAAGGCCTGGCGGAAGAGCTCTGTCTTACAGGCCCTGAGGAATTGCGCAAGACCATGCAGGGCCCTGATCTCCTCTGGGAGCTCGTTCTACCAGTAAGGAGCCACCACTGAAAAGGCCCTGGCCCTGGTGGCAGCAAGCCTGGCATCCCTGGGGCCTGGGATAACCAGTCGATTTTGTGACCCTGACCGTAGTGCTCTCTGGGGCATGTATGGGGAAAGGCGGTCCCTCAGGTATGTCGGGCCCTGGCCATATAGGGCTTTAAAGGTAAGCACCGGCACCTTGAAGCGAACTCGGTATGCTACTGGCAGCCAGTGCAGCGCCTTCAGCACAGGCCGGATGTGCTCCCGTCTAGGGAGACCCATCAGAAACCTAGCCGCGGCATTCTGCACCAGCTGCAGCCTTTGGATTTGCGACAAGGACAGCCCCATGTAGAGAGCGTTACAGTGGTCTAGTCTTGAGATGACCGTCGCGTGGATCACTGTAGCCAGGTCGTCGCGGTCGAGGAAGGGCGCCAGCTGCCGTACCAGCCGAAGATGGTAGAAGGCCGACTTAGCAGCGGCTGCTTCTTGGGTCTCCGTTGCTAAGGAGGGATCCAGGCGCACTCCCGAACTCCTAACCACCGATGCAGGCACCAATGGCGCCCCATCGAAGGTCGGAAGCGGGAGCCCCAACCCCAAACCGCCCCAACTCAGGCCCAGGACCTCCGTCTTCGCCGGATTTAGCTTCAGCCGGCTCAGTCTAAGCCGTGCAAGGCTCCGGTCCAAGTCTATCCGGTCTGGAGTCTGAGCGGCCGCCCAACATCAGATAGAGCTGGGTGTCATCCGCATAAACATCTGTTTTTACTCCCTTTGTTTTTATCTTTGGCAGTCTCATTTAATGTTAACAAAAGGCAAATTTGCATATTTTAAAAATAAAAACACGCATGCAGCATCTGTTCACGTCTTGCAGCTCTCAACATCTGACTTTTATTCTATGTGGCTCTTGCATCGGGCAAGTCTGGGCACCCCTGGCCGAGAGCACCCCTGACCAGTCTTTGTCTGGCCGCTGCTTGAAGACTGCCGGGGGGGGGGGAGAGCCCACCGCCTCCCCAGACTGCTGATTCCACCGCGGCACAACTCTGACTGCCGAGAAGTTCTTCCTGAGATCCAGCCAGGACCTTCCCGCCCTTCATTTCAACCCATCCTCGCCAGTCCTCTCCTCTGCTGCCGACAGGAACCGCTCCCTGCCCTCGTCCGAGTGTGACAGCCCTTGAAAGACGTAAAGGGAGCCATCCTGTCCCCCCTCCGCCTCCTCTTCTGCAGACTGAACCTTCCCAAGAAGTCCCTCCGCCTTTCCTCACAGAGGGCTTCTTGGTCTCCAGGCCCCCCATCATCCTGGCCGCTCTCCTCTGCACCCGCTCTGTCCTGCTCACATCCCTTTGGAAGGGAGGCCTCCAGAACTGCAAACGGGACTCCAGGTGCAGCCGGACCCAGGCAGGGTACAGCAGGACTATCACATCTTGCGATTTCGATAAGCTCACTTCGAAAACCCTGAGCAGCCATCAAGCCCCCAACTGGGGGCAAAGACATAGCTGCGGATGGGACCGAGCCATCTAGGTCAACAGCCTGTCCTGCAGTGTTGCAGAACTGGGGCAGTCTGAACACCCGCCACCACACCCACTGGGTCTTTTGCAGCATATTCCTACTCCGGGGACTGAAACTGGGACCTCCTGCATGTCGAGAAGAAGAAGAAGAAGGAGAAGGAGAAGGAGAAGGAGAAGGAGAAGGAGGAGGAGGAGGAGGAGGAGGAGGAGGAGGAGGAGGAGGAGGAGGAGGAGGAGGAGGAGGAGGAGGAGGAGGAGGAGGAGAAGGAGAAGGAGAAGAAGAAGAAGAAGAAGAAGAAGAAGAAGAAGAAGAAGAAGAAGAAGAAGAAGAGGAGGAGGAGGAGGAGGAGGTGGAGGAGGAGGAGGAGGTGGAGGAGGAGGTGGAGGAGGAGGAGGAGGAGGAGGAGGAGATTGGATTTATACCCTGCCCTTCACTACCCAAAGGTGTCTCAGAGCGGCTTACAAAGTCCTTTCCCTTCCCCTCCCCACAACAGACACCCGGCTGAGAGAGCTCTTGACAGAAACTGCCCTTTGAGGAACAGCTGTGCCAGAGCTTGTGACTGACCCAAAGTCACATCAGCAGCTCCAAGTGGAGGAGTGGGGGAGCAAACCCGGTTCTCCCAGATTAGAGTCTGTGCTCTTAACCAATAGAGAAGAAGAAGAAATTGGATTTATACCCCGCCTTTCACTTGGAGTCTCAGAGCGGCTCACAAACTCCTTTCCCTTCCCTCCCCACAACAGACACCCTGTGAGGTAGGTGGGGCTGAGAGAGCTCTTTCCAGAACTGCTCTTGAGAGAACAGCTCTGAGAGAAAGAGAGAGGAGAGAAGAGATTGGATTCATACCCCGACCTTCACTCGGAGTCTCAGAGCAGCTTACAAACTCCTTTCCCTTCCCCTCCCCACAACAGACACCCTGTGAGGTAGGTGGGGCTGAGGGAGCTCTGACAGAAACTGCGCTTTCAGGAACAGCTGTGCCAGAGCTTGTGACTGGCCCAAGGTCACATCAGCAGGTGCAAGTGGAGGAGTGGGGAATCAAACCCGGTTCTCCCAGATTAGAGTCTACGCTCTTAACCAGTAGAGAAGAAGAAGAGATTGGATTTCTACCCTGCCCTTCACTTGGAGTTTCAGAGCGCCTTACAAACGCCTTTCCCTTCCCCTCCCCACAACAGACACCCTGTGAGGTAGGCGGGGCTGAGAGAGCTCTGACAGAAACTGCGTTTTCAGGAACAGCTGTGCCAGAGCTTGTGACTGGCCCAAGGTCACATCAGCAGGTGCAAGTGGAGGAGTGGAGGATCAAACCCGGTTCTCCCAGATTAGAGTCCGCGCACTTCACCACGACACCAAACTGGCTTGGCCACTGAGCCAGGCCACAACTCCGCCCTGGAGGTGCCCCAGAGAGGGCAGTTCCGTGAGATGTGCCACGTCGTCCACAGCAAAAGCAACGGGGGTCTTCTCCCTCGTTCCCGTCTGGGTGGATCCAGGCCCCGGCTCCGACAGGGCCGTCACCGCTTCTCATATTTACGGTCCCGAATCAGGAGGGAGGCGATAAATCCAGGAGCTCATAAAACATCCCTCCGTTTATAATAAGTGAATTATTTACTGGCGACCCAGGCTAAACGCAGAGCGCCATAAATTATGGAGCTACGAATCTGTCAAGACGCGCCCATAAATAAGTAATCCAGTGCCGTCTTCTTCGTGTGCCCACTCAATTACTCACTCCAGCTCCCGTCTAAACGCCCTCCTGGGAAAATCACTCATGGTTCAGGAATTAGGACTTGGCGGAAAAGGCAAAATTGGTAAATTGTGTTAAGGGGGGTGGTGAGAGATTGAGAGAGAGAGAGAGACGGAGAGAGAAGATCTTGGAGAGGCCCCTCCCTGCCCTGCCCCCCCCCAGTCCACAGGGGAAACGGCCACAGGTTGAGGGCCCAGGGCCAAGTCGGGTTGCCAACCACCCAGGCAGGACCTGGGGAATCTCCTGAGGTTACATCAGGTCTCCAGACTACAGAAATCAGTTCTCCTGGAGGAAAGGGCTGCTTTGGAGGGTGGACTCCCTGGTATTACACTCTCCTGACCTCCCGCCCCTCCCCAAACCCCTCCCTCCACAGGCCCCACCCTTAAATCGCCAGAATTTTCTCAACCTGGGGTTGGCAAACCTAGGTCCATGACTCTAGCAGGAGGAGGAGGAGGAGGAGGAGAACAAGGAGGAGGAGGAGGAGATTGGATTTCTACCCCACCCTTCACTACCCAAAGGAGTCTCAGAGCAACTTACAATCTCCTTTCCTCTCGTCCAACTCCCTGCACTCTGCAGGAACATAGAGAGAACAGCTCCTTGAGAGAACAGCTCTGAGAGAACTTGGGACGGACCCAAGGTCACATCAGTAGCTTCATGTGGAGGCATGGGGAATCAAACCCGGCTCTCCCAGATTAGAGTCCATGCTCTTATCCACTACACCAAACTGGCTCTACACTGGGGTTGCCACAGGGGGAATCAGTGCAGCAGTAACCACACAGTACACAATAGTCCTTTAGCAGGTTTATTGGCAAAGTATGGCTTCTGGACAGGTGAACACCTTTGCCAGAACTAGCAATCGATAGCATGGGACAAAGGAAAAGGGATTAGGGTCTACCCTCAGGCATATGTCACACACAGACACCTAGGCCACTATAGGTCATGAGAGAATACGAGACCTAACTAGCTATCTCAAGGCTCTTGTCTCCGATGGCCATGGACCCAGCTGGGCTCATGGGCTACATGGAGGCTGCTTAGGAAAGGTTACCGGAGAAGCCACTACAACACTCCTCTCATTCATTCACATGCTCCCCTCTTACGTCTCTCACACACAAGCAATACAAAAAACCACGACAGATATATTGGTTTCAGCTAGCGATTCACAGAGTCTTATCTCTCCGAGGTCGACGCTCATGTGAAAGATCCTTGGGGCTGCTTAGAGACCAGTTACTCCAGCGCCGCCTCCCTAATTCTACGGACAGACTCTCACACTCCCCGCCCCCCTCCAGGAATGTCATGTCAGTGAGGGCGCAAGTGATAAGTGGCCGAGGTAGAAAACCAGATGTTCTTAATGAACAGGCAAGGAACGTCAGGCAGCAAATACAACCGGTGGAGAAGACAGCCTGCCCGAATCTGACAGTATGTCAGCGCAGTCAACACTGTGAGACAGAGAACAGGCCAGGCCATAGGCCAAGGGTCACAAAAATTAGAAACTGTGTGGCTGGATATCAGACAGCGCAGTAAGGGCAGGTTAATACATGCAACAGAGAACTAACATCGCCTGTGCAGTCCTGTTCATTTTACAGAAGTGCCTTCCTGCACCCTTCCGTTCTGGGCGATCCGTCCCCGAGGTAGACTGAGGCTCTTAGGTGAAGGTGGGCTGCCCTGTGAGTCTGTCTGCGGCAGCAGAGAAGAGTGAGAGTCCAGGAGCACCTTCAAGACTAACCAAATCAGTGATGGGAAAGACCTCCGCCTGAGACCCTGGAGAGCTGTCAAGAGGGGCCGTGGCTCAGTGGGAGAGCCTCTGCTTGGCCTGCAGAAGGTCCCAGGTTCAGTCCCCGGCAGCATCTCCAGCTAAAAAGGACCAGGCAGGAGGTGATGGGAAAGACCTCCGCCTGAGACGCTGGAGAACCGCAAAGAGGGGCTGTGGCTCAGTGGCAGAGCCTCTGCTTGGCCTGCAGAAGGTCCCAGGTTCAATCCCCAGCATCTCCAGTTAAAAGGACCAGGTAGGAGGTGGTGGGAAAGACCTCCGCCTGAGACTTCAGAGAGCTGTCAAGAGGGGGCGTGGCTCAGTGGCAGACCCTCTGCTTGGCATGCAGAAGGTCCCAAGTTCAGTCCCCGGCACCTCCAGTTAAAGGGACCAGGCAGGAGGTGATGGGAAAGACCTCCGCCTGAGACCCTGGAGAGCTGCAAAGAGGGGCTGTGGCTCAGTGGCAGAGCCTCTGCTTGGCCTGCAGAAGGTCCCAGGTTCAGTCCCTGGCACCTCCAGTTAAAAGGACCAGGCAGTAGGTGATGGGAAAGGCCTCCACCTGAGACCCTGGAGAGCTGTAAAGAGGGGCCGTGGTTCAGTGGCAGAGCGTCTGCCTGGCATGCAGGAGGTCCCAGGTTCCATCCCCAGCATCTCCAGTTAAAAAGGACCAGGCAGGAGGTGATGGGAAGGACCTCAGCCAGAGACCCTGGAGAGCTGTAAAGAGGGGCTGTGGCTCAGTGGCAGAGCCTCTGCTTGGCCTGCAGAAGGTCCCAGGTTCAGTCCCTGGCACCTCCAGTTAAAAGGACCAGGCAGTAGGTGATGGGAAAGACCTCTGCCTGAGACCCTGGAGAGCTGTCAAGCGGGGCTGTGGCTCAGTGGGACAGCCTCTGCTTGGCATGCAGAAGGTCCCAGGTTCAGTCCCCGGCACCTCCAGTTAAAGGGACCAGGCAGGAGGTGATGGGAAAGACCTCCACCTGAGACCCTGGAGAGCTGGCAAGAGGGGCTGTGGCTCAGTGGGAGAGCCTCTGCTTGGCATGCAGAAGGTCCCAGGTTCAGTCCCCGGCAACTCCAGTTAAAGGGACCAGGCAGGAGGTGATGGGAAAGCCCTTCTCTGCCTGAGACCCTGGAGAGCTGTAAAGAGGGGGTGTGGCTCACTGGCAGAGCCTCTGCGTGGCCTGCAGGAGGTCCCAGGTTCAGTCCCCACCCTGGCATCGCCAATTAAAAGCACCAGGCAGGAGGTCATGGGAGAGACCTCCCTCTGCCTGAGACCCTGGAGAGCGGCTGCCAGCCTGTGTAGGTGATACTGTCCTTGATGGACCAAGGTGGGGCCTGACTCAGTAGGAGGCAGCTCAGCATGTACACGCGTACCCTGGCCAGGATGCCAGAGGCGGAGGAGTCTGCTGTGGGTGAGAAGAGCCCCGGGAGGTGCCCCAATGCATTCCCTGTCTCACTTGAGGGAACGCTGGTGTCTCTCCCTCCCTCCTTTCTGTGTCTGCCTCCCCGCGGCAGCCCTGGGCCAGGACAGCCGCTTGCCTCCCAGCGGTGCCAGGGGAAGGGATGCGGGCGGAGGGCTCATGAGTTCACCCCGAGGCTTGCCAACCTCCAGGTGGCACCTGGGGACCTCCCGCTATTACACCTGATCTCCAGACCACCAAGATCAGTTTCCTTGGAGGAAATGGATGCTTTGGAGGGTGGGCTCTGCGGCCTCATCCCCCGCGGAGGTGCCTCCCCCTCCCACAAGCCCACCCCCCAAATCTCCAAACACTTCCCAGCCCAGAGTTGGCAACTCTAGCCCCGCCCCCAGGTATGGAGTGGAAGGCAGATGGGGGATGGGCTCCCTCCCCACCTGGGGTGCAAAACAGCCTCCGGCTGGCCCAGATTCCATCACGCTAGCCCTGCTGCTTGGGTTGCCAACCTCCAGGTGGCACCTGGAGATCCCCTGCTGCTAAAACTGATCTCCAGGTGGCCAAGATCAATTCCCCTGAAGAAAATGGAGGATGCTTCGGAGACGGGACACCGTGGCAGCAGGAGGAGGAGGAGGAGATTGGATTCTATACCCCTGGCCCTTCACTACCGAAGGGAGTCTCAGAGCGACTTACAAACTCCTTTCCCTTCCCCTCCCCACAACAGACGCCCTGTGAGGTAGGTGGGGCTGAGAGAGCTCTGAAAGAACTGCCCTTGAGAGAACAGCTCTGCGAGAACTTGTGACTGTCCCAGGGTCACACCAGCAGCTGCATTTGGAGGAGGAGAAGGAGGAGCGGGGAATCAAACCTGGTTCTCCCAGATTAGAAGAAGAGATTGGATGTATCCTCCGCCCTTCACTCAGAGTCTCAGAGCAGTTTACAACCTCCTTTCCCTTCCCCCTCCCCACAACAGACACCCTGTGAGGCAGGTGGGGCTGAGGGAGCTCTTTCGAGGGCTGCCCTTGAGAGGACGACTCTGAGAGAACTTGTGACTGACCCAAGGGCACACCAGCAGCTGCATGTGGAGGAGGAGTGGGGAATCAAACCCGCTTCTCCCAGATTAGAGTCCGCGTTCCTAACCACTACGCCAAACTGGCATTATTCCCCCACCCAAACCCTTCCTTCCCCAGGTTCCACCCCGAAAGCTCCAGGGGCTTCCCAGTCCAGAGGTGGCAACCGTACCGGATCCCTTTATAAAAGCTGCCTGCTGTTCTGTCTTGCACATGCTGCCGCATACTAGAAGGGCGGGGGCCTTCCTGTCTCCGCTCAGGCGGACTGACCCATAAACTGGGGCCCCCGCAGAGAACGCGCGTGGACCGGCACCTGCCGATCCCACCTGTTTTCAGAGCGGCACACACAGACTCACGCAGAGAGCGCCTGCACATGCTTTCCAGTTGCCTTGGTCCGGACGAGTGGATTTATGCCCTGGATCTGCCCACTTTATTTCTCCAGAACGACCCGGCCTCCCCCAGCCGCCACCTGGCGCTCCCCACCGGCGCAGCGGAAGCCCTCTCTGGTCTCTGGCCTGTGATAATATTTTATAGGCGCTCATATATCCTGCCCTGAGTGAGCTGTAGGTTTTACTGGGCCTGCAACGACTGCCCGGGAAATAAGCTAGCCCCCCCCCCGCCACACCCCGACGACCCGTGCAGGGGATTAAATCTTTATTGGCAAAGTTCTTTTGCATGCACTGCTGCCTTTGTGCGGGGATAAATATTTTCCCACCGATGACCGTTAAAGCAACGGCAGCCGGAGCAGGGCAGTAAACAGCAAAGACAGTCGCAGGGTCCCTGGAGGCAGCTCCACTCGGGGTTCACGGCCCCTCGTCTTTCACCTGCACATGAGGGGGGGGGCAGGCTGCCAAGAGGCGCCTCTTTGGCCAAGCAATGGGTGCGGGTGCGAGGAGTCAGAAGAGGAGGAGGAGGAGATGAGATTAGATTAGATTAGGTGTATAAACTGCCCTTCACTACCCAAAGGAGTCTCAGAGAGGCTTACAGACTCCCTTCCCTTCCCCTCCCCACAACAGACACACCCTGTGAGGCAGGTGGGGCTGAGAGAGCTCTGACAGAAACTGCTCTTTTTCAAGGACAGCTCTTGTCAGAACTATGGCTTGCCCAAGGTCATCCAGCAGCTGCAAATGGAGGAGTGGGGAATCAAACCCGGTTCTCCCAGATTAGAGTCCACACTCCTAACCACTCTCCAGGCTGCCCTTCTGCACAGCACCCGCTGCACTGGCTTGGCTGGCTCCAGGCAGCAAGAGCGTTTCACCTTTGACACCTGGCGCAGCCGGAACCCAGAACCGCCTCCCTCTGAAGGTGCCCGTCAGGAGTCTGCTGGGGCCACCAAGTCCCACTGGGCCGTCCTCAGCCTGCAGAGTCAGGGCCCCCTCCCAGCTCAGCTTCCGTCCACTCTTTTCCGCTGGAAATGCCACATCCCATCTCTGTGTTACTCCCAGAGCGATGAGCACCCGGTTCAATGGCACTGGCCCGAAATAGCCTTTTGCGTGTGAGAGCCAGTTTGGTGTTGTGGTTAGGAGCACAGACTCTAATCTGGGAGAACTGGGCTTGATTCCCCACTCCGCCTCCACATGGAGCCAGCTGGGTGACCTTGGGCCAGTCACAAGTTCTCTCAGAGCTGTTCTTGAAAAAGAGCCGTTCCCTCAGCCTCGCCTGCCTCACAGGGGAGAGGAAGGGAGGGAGATTGTCAGCCGCTCTGAGATTCCTTCAGGTAACGAAGGGCAGGGTACGAATCCAATCTCTTCTCTTCTTCTTCTGAAACGAAACATGTAGTGGGTATGGTCGCCACAATGCTCCTTCCAAGCTGCGGGGTCTTCTGAGCAAAAGCTCTACTTGGTGAGCGCTACCGGCATTAAAGTTGTGAGTGAGCAATTTGGCTGTTGCATAAATTAGTTTGCTCTCTGGAGCGCCATCCTTCCCGAGCACAGGCAAAAATGGGTGAGCCAGAGGCTAAAAAACTGTGAGCCGGCTCACACTCTCTCGGCTTAGAGGGAACACTCATTTCCAGCTCTGGTCTGGGAAATACCTGGAGATCTGGGAGGCTGAGCCTGGGGGGGGGCTGGGGAGGGGAGTGGCCTCGGCAGGGTCGAACGCCAGAAAGCCCCCCCCGAAAGCAGCTGTTTGCTCGAGAGGAACCGATATCTGTCACCGGGAGAGCAGCTGGAATTCGGGGTGGGGGGAGTCTCCAGCCAGCACCTGGAGGCTGGCAACCCTGGTGC
The DNA here is from genome assembly GCA_029375565.1 of Gekko gecko. Lineage (NCBI taxonomy): Eukaryota > Metazoa > Chordata > Lepidosauria > Squamata > Gekkonidae > Gekko > Gekko gecko. The sequence continues at coordinate 2,102,979 of JAPDNY010000001.1, read as the reverse complement.
TCAGCACAAAGGGGGCTGACAGCTGACAGCGGGTGAGAGTTCCCACGACCTGCCCAGGGCCCCAAGGAGTCCGGAGCCTTCTGATGTGGATCCCCGTCTCTTCCACGGGGGCGGCAGCAGGCCCCTCGTTGCTATGCAAGACGCAGGGCTCCCGGCAAGTCCGCTCCGGCTCCACCCGGCCCTTGAGCTCTTCCCTCGCCCTGAACCTGACAGCTGAGCTGCATCCCCGGGACTCTGTGCTGGAACTGCTGGGGCGGGGGGAGCATGCCAATTCACCGGGCACTGTGGCAGCAGGGCTCCGTGGCCACCCACCCCACCCCTCCCCACCGGGGCTTCAGCCGGGGCCGCGCAGGAGGGCTTCTCTTCTCCAGAAGGACGCTCTTCTCCAGGAGCAGATCTGACTGGGATAACCCACGAGGGGTGCCCCAAACGCCTCTCCTGATGCCCCTCTGCAGAAGAGAGGTCCTCGGGAGGACAGCCAGGGAGCCATTCCGTCCACCTGGACGGACGGAGAGCAGAAGGGGGAGGACTTAGAAGGGGAGGGGGGACAAGAGACACAGCGGGAGCGGCAGGTTTCACTGGATGCCATAGACCAGGGATCTCCGACATGGCCCTCACCCGTGGGTACCCGTGGTGCTCACTGACACCTTTCACTGATACCCCAAAAGAGCCAATTTGGTGTCGTGGTCAAGTGCGCGGACTCTGATCTGGGAGAACTGGGTTTGACTCCCCACTCCTCCACTCGCAGCTGCTGGATGACCTTGGGCAAGCTGTAGTTCTGATAAGAGCTGTTCTTTCAAGGACAGTTCTGGAAAGAGCTCTCTCTGCCCTGCCTCCCTCACAGGGTGTCTGTTGTGGGGAGTAGGGGAAGGGGAAGGAGTTTGTCAGCCGCTCTGAGACTCCGAGTGAAGGGCAAGGGGTATAAACCCAATCTCCTCTTCTTTTCTTCTTCTTCTTTCCTGAGGCCAGCAAGTGTTTCTCGCAAGCGGGTGGGGCCAGGTGAAACCTTTGTCCAGCAAGACTCCTGATTGGCCACGGGAGGCCTTGCTGGTCGTGCAGGCCCAAAGGCAGCCGGGGAAGCAGGGCTTTTGCCTGAAAGGCTGCAAAGTTACCCCTGGAGTTCTGCATCACCCCATGCCCTGACACGCTGGGCCTCTCTCCACCTCTCGTGGCAGCCATGCCGGGGCAGTGCCCCCCACCCCGCACCTGCGGGCTCACAAAGGTTGGGGACCCCAGCTGCCTTAAAAAGTTCTGGATCCACAACAGAGAAAGGGAGAGAAGAGCCTCCCGGAAGAGATGGGCGCGGGACGAGGGATGTGCTCAGAGGCCTGCCACCTCAGCTCACTTCCTGTCCACCAGGGGCCATCAGGCAGCCAACGAATCGACGGGCTGTTAGGCTGTTCCCACACCAAACATGAGAGGCTCTTAGCAGGAACAGACTGCCTACAGCCACCAAAAACCAATGGCCCCTCCAGTCCAACACTCTGTGTCACACAGTGGCCAAAACCCAGGGGCCGTCAGGAAGTCCACCAGCGGGGCCAGAACTCCAGAAGCCCCTCCCACTCACTGCTGCTCCCCAAGCAACAATAAGACAGAGCATCACTGCCCCAGACATAAGAACACAAGAGAAGCCACGTTGGATTAGACCAGTGGCCCATCCAGTCCAACACTATGGGTCTCTCCATGGCCAAAACCCAGGGGCCCTCATGAGGTCCACCAGCCGGGCCAGAACTCCAGAAGCCCTCCCACTCTTGCCCCCCAGGCACCAAGAAGACAGAGCATCACTGCCCCAGACATAAGGACACAAGAGAAGCCATGCTGGATCAGGTCAACAGTTCACCCAGTCCAACACTCTGTGTCACACAGTGGTCGAAACCCAGGGGCCATCAGTAGGTTCACCAGTGGGGCCAGAACTCCAGAAGCCCTCCCACTCTTCCCCCCCACAGCACCAAGAAGACAGAGCATCCCTGCCCCAGACATAAGAACACAAGAGAAGCCACGTTGGATTAGACCAGTGGCCCATCCAGTCCAACACTATGGGTCTCTCCATGGCCAAAACCCAGGGGCCCTCATGAGGTCCACCAGCCGGGCCAGAACTCCAGAAGCCCTCCCACTCTTGCCCCCCAGGCACCAAGAAGACAGAGCATCACTGCCCCAGACATAAGGACACAAGAGAAGCCATGCTGGATCAGGTCAACAGTTCACCCAGTCCAACACTCTGTGTCACACAGTGGCCAAAACCCAGGGGCCATCAGTAGGTTCACCAGTGGGGCCAGAACTCCAGAAGCCCTCCCACTCTTCCCCCCCACAGCACCAAGAAGACAGAGCATCCCTGCCCCAGACATAAGAACGTAAGAGAAGCCAATGTTGGATCAGGCCAGTGGCCCCTCCAGTCCAACACTCCGTGTCACACCGTGGCCAAGACCCAGGGGCCATCAGGAGGTCCACCAGCGGGGCCAGATATCCAAAAATGCACATGCAGTTATTGCAAAGTAGATTGAAAAACAGATATTGGCCCTGGTGATAGCTTCAATCGAGAATCAAACTGTACAGCGACAGCCAAAAGGAACCATTATTGACCCTGACCAGACGTGTTTCGGCCCATTGGCCTTCCCCAGCGCTCAGACAAATGATATTACAGAACGGCTCCTGACATTACAAAGCAACAATCTTTTTTAAAATGAATTGACTAAGATTGTTGTTTTTTTAAACTGATTATTGTCTGTAACCAAAGGCAAAGGTATTAATCAGAGGCCTCGTTCTTCGCCGTTTGCTGCCGTGGTGAGGGACGCTTTCCGAGAGTGGAGGTTCAATTGTGTTCCTTTCTTGCTTGGTCAGGAAAATCCGATACAGCCGGGAGCCGATAGTCACATTCAAACCGATCTTTGCGTCTGTTAAAGGGAGGAGGGAAAGGGCTGTGCTCACGTGACCCCATGGGACACGCAGGGTCCACCATTCTCTGCCCCCTCCTCCTATCAGGATACCCTCCCAAGTGGCAGGAGGCGCTGCAGAAAACTGTGCCTGGGGGTCATTATGCAGCACGCAGCACCTCTCCACACGCCCATGCGCCCATGCCAGAGCGATTCCTGCCTGTCTTGGCCTGCCCCCTTGCCGTGGTGAGCAGACGTATTGTTTTATATTTGGTTTTTACTTACTTCGCTTATACCCGGCCTTTCCCCCCGGTGGGGACCCAAAGACGCATTCATCATTTCCCTCTCCTCTCTTTTATCCTCACAAGAGCCCTGTGAGGGAGGCCAGGGAGCGAGACGGTGCCTGGGTCCAAGGTCACCCAGCCAGCTTCCAGGGCACGAGTGAGCGTTTGGACCTGGTTCTCCCAGATCCTCATCCAACTGCTCTTCCACGCGCCCCAGGGGTGAGACGGCCCTCTCGCCTGGGACCTCGCCAGTGCTGCTCTCTGCTCAGAAGGGATCTGCCCTCTCGGCTTACCAGCGAGTGGGCGCCAGTGTTCCCTCTAAGCTGAGATAGTGTGAGCTAGCTCACAGTTTTTTAGCCTCTGGCTCACACATCTTTGTCTTAGCTCAGGAAGGAGGGCTCCAGAGCAAACTCATTTATGCAGTAGCCGAATTGCTCGCTCACAACTTTAATGCCAGTGGCTCACAAAGTCAAATTTTTGCTCACAAGACTCCACAGCTTAGAGGGAGCATTGTCTCGTCTCAAACTCCACACTGGCCTGAGGCTCAGCCCCGCCTCGGCGCCTCTCTCCCCTGCAAGCCTCCTTTCCAAACAGTCACCTGGAATTCATTGCCACAGGAGGTGATGGTGGCTACAAGCACGGATGACTTCAAGAGGGAACTGGATAAACATCTGGAGCAGAGATCCGTCAGTGGCTGTTAGCCACAAGGTAGAATCATAGAATCACAGAATGTTAGAGTTGGAAGGGACCTTGCAAGGTCATCTAGTCCAAGTCCTTGCACTCTGCAAGAGCAGAGCCGAAAGAGAGCCCTACATACTTACAACATACCCGAAAGATGGTCGTCCAGCCTCCGCTTGAAAACGTCCAGGGAAGGAGCATCCACCACCTCCTGAGGCAGGCTGTTCCACTGCTCAGCCACTCTGACAGTGAGGAAGTTTCTCCTGATATTTAGCCGTTATTGACTCCCTTGCAATTTCCACCCATTAGATCTAGTCTTGCAATCCAGAGCAAGAGAGAATAGGTCTTCTCTGTCTTCTACACGACAGCCCTTTGGATACTTGAAGACTGCCATCCTGTCCCCTCTGAGCCTTTCCTTTCCCAGGCCAAACATACCCAACTCTTCCAGCCTTTCCTCGTAAGACTTGGATCCCAACCCTCTCACCCTCCTGGTTGCCCTCTTCTGGACGCGCTCGAGCTTGTCGACGTCCTTCCTAAAGTGTGAGATGGAAAGAGGGGCTGTGGTGGCTCAAGTAGTTAAGATGCTGAACTGCTGACCAGAAGGTCGATAGTTCGTCAGTTCGAGACCCGGGTGCCGCACAACGGAGTGAGCTCCGGTCTCTGGTCCCAGCCTCTGCCAACCTAGCAGTTCAAAAGCAAGACATTGCAAGTAGATAGACAGGGACCAGTTCGGTGGGAAGGGAACAGCGTTCCACGTGCCTCGGCGTCTAGTCATGCTGACGCACTGCAGCCTAGAGCTGGATTCCACTGGCTTTTGAGCAAGGGACACCTTTACCCTTACTTGACTGTTATGTCCGCAGACCGCCACTAGGGCACAGCGGTTTACACACGGAGCTTGGCTCCAAGAGAACAACGGGGACTGAGATCCTGAGACTCCTCCTCGTCGGGAAATTCAAACCTGCCAATGGGACCTGTGGGTGGCACCCGGGGATTGTATATAGTTGGTCGCTTGACCCGCTGGTGTGTTCTTGTGTTGTGTACAGTAAAGTGTGAGCTGCTAATCACTCGGCGTCTGTTCTCCTTATGCGTCAAACCCACTACACAACATTTACTATAGATAGGAACTCTCAGTTCTGGGGCAAGGATGCTCTGTCTTCTTGGTGCTTGTGAGGGGAGTCAACAGTGGGAGGGCTTCTAGTGTCCTGGCCCCACTGGTGGACCTCTTGATGTGGCCCCTGGTATTTTTGGCCACTGTGTGACACAGAGAGTATTGAACTGGAGGGGCCATTGGCCTGATCCAACATTGGCTTCTCTTATGTTCTTAATATGGAGCAGAAGTCCATCAGAGGCCATTAGCCACAAGGTATAGATAGGTATAGACAGGGCTCTTTTTGTAGCAGGAACTCCTTTGCAGGTAATAGAGGGGCAGGTAATGCACTCTATTCTTGGTGCTGGAGGGGGCAGCAGTGGTAGGGCTTCTGGTGCCCTGGCCCCACTGCTGGACCTCCTGATGGCACCTGGTAATTTTGGCCGCTGTGTGACAGAGTGTTGGACTAGATGGGCCATTGGCCTGATTCAACATTGGCTTCTCTTATGTTCTTATCTTCTTATGCATATTAGGCGACACACCCCTAATGTAGCCAATCCTCCAGGAGCTAACAGAGCTCTTCTTCCAGGGGCTACTGTAAGCTTTTAGAGGATTGGCCACATTAGGGGTGTGTCACCTAATATGCAAAGGAGTTCCTGCTACAAAAAGAGCCCTGGGTATAGATATTCAAAGTCTTAAAAGAAGATGCTGTTAAAGTGCTGCACTCAATTTGCCAACAAATTTGGAAAACACAACAGTGGCCACAGGATTGGAAAAGGTCAGTATACATCCCAATCCCAAAGAAGGGCAATGCCAAGGAATATTCAAACTATCGCACAATTGCACTCATTTCACACGCTAGCAAGGTCATGCTAAAGATCCTACAAACTAGGCTCCAACAGTACGTGGATAGAGAACTGCCAGAAGTACAAGCTGGGTTTTGAAGAGGTAGAGGAACTGGAGATCAAATTGCCAACATTTGCTGGATTATGGAGAAAGCAAGAGAGTACCAGAAAAACATCTACTTCTGCTTCATTGACTACGCTAAAGCCTTTGATTGTGTGGATCACAATAAACTATGGCAGGTTCTTAAAGAGATGGGAGTACCGGACCACCTCACATGTCTCCTGAGAAACCTGTATAAGGGTCAAGAAGCAACAGTTAGAACCGGATATGGAACAACTGATTGGTTTAGCATAAAAAAAGGAGTACAACAAGGATGTATATTGTCACCGTGCTTATTTAATTTATATGCAGAGTACATCATGCGAAATGCTGGCCTGGATGAATCACAAGCTGGAGTTAGGATTGCTGGGGAAAAGATCAATAACTTCAGATATGCAGACGATACCACTCTGATGGCAGAAAGTGAAGAGGACCTCAAGAGCCTCTTGTTCAGAGTGAAAGAGGAGAGCGCAAAAGTGGGCTTCAAGCTCAACATCAAAAAAACTAAGATCATGGCATCCGGCCCCATCGCTCCTTGGCCAATAGAAGGGGAAGTCGTAGAAGTAGTGATAGACTTCACGTTCCTGGGATCCCAGATCACTGCAGATGGTTGACTGCAGCCATGAAATTAAAAGACGCCTGCTCCTTGGGAGGAAAGTGATGGCAAACCTAAACAGCATGATAAAAAGCAGAGACATCACCCTGCCAACAAAAGTCCGCATGGTCAAAGCAATGGTATTCCCCGTAGTAATGTATGGCTGCGAGAGTTGGACTATAAGGAAGGCCGAGCGCCGAAGAATAGATTCTTTTGAACTATGGTGCTGGAGAAGACTCTTGAGAGTCCCTTGGACTGCAAGGAGATGGAATCAGTCAATCCTAAAAGAAATCAACCCTGACTGTTCCCTGGAAGGCCAGATCCTGAAGCTGAAGCTCAAATACTTTGGCCACCCAATGAGAAGGGAGCCCTCGCTGGAGAAGACCTTGATGCTGGGAAAGACTGAAGGTCAAAGCAGAAGGGGACGGCAAAAGATGAGATGGTCAGACAGTGTCACCAAGGCAACGAACATGAAATTGAGCAAACTTCAGAGGACAGCAGAAGACAGGACGGCCTGGCGTGATGTGGTCTGTAAAGTACTGGGTTTCAGGCCTCATGACTCGGACGACGACATAAGAGAAGACGCGTTTATTCATACTTCACACAAGACAAGAACAAACAGTAACGGCCGGAGGCCAACTATATACAGTTAGGGGGGGACGGCCCCATATTCCTATTGGCGGGTTTGAATCGCCCGCCAATGCTGCCATTGGTTCACTACTGGCGAGCTCAGGAACCTAGTCCCTATTGTTCTCAGAGAGCGAAGCTTGGCTGTATTTCGCCAGCTCTGCCTTCTGATCCCAGGACACAACACCCCTCCTCCCATAGTTCGTCTCCTATCAGGTGACGTAGTCTTTTAAGTATGTTGGTGCCCCCCGTTCTCTTAGCGATCGTCGGGGGGCCGGTACCGGACTGGCGGGGCCCCCATCGGGTGGTCCTCCAGCACAAGGAGCTTGGATCTCTGGTAGTAGCCGAGGCGGTGACGGTGGCGGTTGTAACGGCGGCGGCAGCAGCGGCGGCGGTTCAGCTGTCTCCGGGACCCCCTCCGGATTCCGTGGACTTTCCGGCGCTGGCTCCGCTGTCGGTGCTTGCAGTCGATCGGATGCTGGGGCGGCCGTGGCGTTTCCCGGTAACTGGATCCCTGTGTCGGGGTCTTGCCGCCTCCGGAGCTGGTCGACGTGTTTACGGAGGACCCGGTCCCCATCTGTTAGGACCTCGTATGACACTGGCCCGGTGGGTTTTAGGATGCGCCCGGCCACCCACTGAGGCCCCGCCCCGTAATTCCGGAAGTAAACAGGTTCCCCCGGGAGGAAGCTTCGGGGCGCCTCCCGGGTCTCGACCAGCTTTCTCTCTGGGGCTCGGTCCGGGTGGAGCCTGTCTAACAAAGTGGTAGGGCGGCGGCCCATCAATAGTTCTGCGGGGCAATGCCCGGAGATGGGGTTTGGGGTGGTGCAGTATGTTAGAAGGAAGCGGGCCAGCCGGAACTCCCAGTCCCCCTCCGTTATGCGGCTCAGGGCTTCTTTGGCGGTGCGTACCGTTCTCTCCGCCTGTCCATTTGTTGCCGGGTGGAAGGGCGCTGATCGTATGTGCCTGATTAGGTTCTTTTCGAGGAACGCTTGAAACTCAGCAGATGTGAACGCTGCCCCGTTGTCCGACACGATTGTGTCTGGTAACCCGTGCGTCGCGAATATTTTCCGCAGGGCCCTTATTGCCGCTTTGGCAGAGGTGGTAGACACTGGGCTTATTTCCACCCATTTCGAGTAGGAGTCTACCGTCACCATGAACTGGAGCCCCTGAAACGGCCCCGCAAAATCTATGTGTAGGCGTGACCACGGCTTGTGGGTAGACTCCCAGCTTTGGGTTGGCGCTCTCGGGGGATTGGGGCGGACTTCCTGACACCGTGTGCACCCTCGGACCCAGGTTTCAATTTCGGCGTCCATCCCGGGCCACCACACGTAGCTCCTTGCCAGAGCTTTCATTCGTACAATGCCGGGGTGGGCCTCATGTAGCGTTTCTAGAACCCCTTGTCTCATGGGCCCCGGGATGACCACCCTGTCCCCCCATAACAAGCACCCTTTTAAGGCGGATAGCTCTTCCCGCCTGGCTTTGTATGCCGTGAACTCTGGCCCTGTCTGTTCCGCTGGCTATCCCCTCACCACCCAGTTTAGGACCCGGGAGAGAATGGGATCTCGGGACGTGCGGGTGGCCACGTCTGCAGCCTGAAGGGGGGTTTGGCAGCTCCTCCATTAACAATACTGCGGGAGCCGGGGCCGGATCTTCCCCTGTATGCGGCAGCGGCAGGTGGCTCAAGGCATCGGCATGACCCAGCGCCTTGCCCGGCCGATGCTCCAACTGGTACTGGTAGCCCACCAAAAACAAGGACCAGCGCAACACCCGGGGCGACAGTACCTGCGGCGTTTGTTTGTCCGCCGCAAACAGTCCCAAGAGCGGCTTATGATCGGTTACGAGCGTGAAGGGCCGCCCGTACACAAAGTTGTGAAACTTTTTAACCCCCGCCACCAGTGCCAAGCCCTCCCGGTCGATTTGAGCATAGTTCCGCTCCGCGGGGACAGCGTGCGGGAGTAGTAAGCCACCGGGACTTCCCTCCCATCCGGTAGCTTATGGGCCAAGACCGCCCCAACCCCATACGGTGATGCGTCGCACGCAAGGATTACCGGGAGCTTTTCATCAAAGTGGGCGAGTACTACGTTAGAAATCAAGAGTACTTTGACCCCCCGAAACGCTGCCTCCTCCCTCGCTCCCCATGCCCAAGGTGTCGCCTTATCCAGTAGCCTGTGCAGGGGTTCGGCCACGGCGGCTTTGTGAGGGAGAAAGGCGTGGTAAAAGTTCAGGAGGCCTAAGAACGCCTGGAGCTCGGCCTTGGACTTCGGGGCGGGGGCCTCCACGATGGCCTTCACCTTGTCCCTCGCCGGATGCAGGCCTGTTGCGTCTACCCAGTATCCCAAGAACTCCACCTCCGGCACCCCGAGGAGGCACTTTTCCCGCTTCACTTTCAGCCCCGCGGCTTGGAAGCGTCCCAGTACAGTTCGGAGGCGGGCGGCGAAGCTTTCAGGGGTGGTCGCGGCGATGAGGACGTCGTCGAAGAACAGCGTCACCCCAGGGATCCCTTTCAACAAATCATCCATTAGATTTTGGAATATCCCTGGGGCCACACTGACCCCGAACTGCAGCCGCTTCACCCGGAAGGCCCCCGGTGGGTCACTATGGTTTGCGCCTCGGCAGTGGCCTCATCTACCGGGAGTTGCTGGTACGCCTGCGCGAGATCCAGCTTTCCAAATATGCGCGCCCCGCCAGTGTGGCTAAGACATGGCTGACCACGGGTACGGGGTATGCGTGCGCCTGAAGTGCCTGGTTAATGGTGCACTTATAATCCGCGCAGATGCGGATTTCCCAGTTTGGCTTGACGGGTGTCACAATCGGGGTCTCCCTCGAGCGTTCGGGACGGGCTCTAGGACTCCCTGGGCCACTAACCGGTCCAGTTCGGCCTCTATTTTCGGGCGGAGGGCCAGGGGCACGGTGCGGAAGCGCCGTCGGACGGGCGTCACTGTGGGGTCTAAGTGGAGCGACACCGGGGGCCCTTTATAACACCCCAGTTTTCCGTCAAAGACCTCAGGGAATTCCTTGCACACCGCCCCCCAGTCCCGCACCCCGCACTTATTCACTCCCCCAATCGTGATGCCTAGGGCCTCGAACCACGCCCGCCCCAGGAGACTCACGAGATTTCCCTCCACCACCACCAAGTCCAAGTTCCCCTCAAAGTCTCGGTACTGCACTCGGAAAGTGCCGACTCCCCGGATGGGGACAGGGTTCCTTTGAAAGTCCACCAAGCTTAGTGGCGATGGACGTAGAGGGGTCCCCCTGATGGGCAAAGTCTTTTTAAAGTGTCCATGGAAATGATGGACGCCGCCGATCCCGAGTCCACTTCCATGCAACAGGGGGACCCCTCGATCCGCACGGTTACTTGGATCTTCGGGGCAGAGGAGAGGTTGGGGTTGGGGAGGCAAAGTACCTGCAGCGGCTGGTCGGTGAGATGGTACAACTCGGCGACCTCTTCCGTCGTCTCGTAGGCGGTGGACGATGCGCGGTGCGGTGGGACCGACGATCTCGAATTCCGGGGGCCCTTGGATCGGCGGACCCGTGCGAGGTGTCCCTGCTTCCCGCACCCGTGACAGACAGCATCCCGGAACTTGCAGGATTTCCTTCCGTGGCCTTCCCCGCAGCTGGCACAGACGGTCCGGTTGCCGGAAGGCTGGGCTGGCTCCCTGTTGGCCTGCTGGAACGGCGCCGGCCGGCGGTGTTGGGGTCTGAGGGCGAAGACCTCTTCGGTGTCTGAGTTCCCGGGGCTGGGACTCCTCCCGACTACCTGCGCGGCTGTGGCCGGGCGTTCCCCTTCAGCGGCCTCGTGGGCTGTTGCGGCGTCGATGGCCTTGTCCAGGGAGAGCCTCCGGTAGCCAACCAACTTGCGCCGCAGCTTGGAGTCTGCCAGGCCCCACACGAACTGCGTCAGCAAGTTGTCCTCCACCTTCGGGAACCCGCAGTCCACCGCGAGCGCCCTCAGCGCGGCCAGGAAGGTGGCAACGGATTCCCCTTGGGCCTGGACTCGCCTCTGGAAATCCATCCTCTTGGCCAGGAAGGTCGGCCGGGGGCTGAAGTAAGCGTTGAGGACATCCAGGATCTCCCCAAACGAGCTTTCCAAGGCCGTGTGGGGCACCAAGAGGCTCTTGGCGAGGCGGACGGTTTGGGTGCCGCACGCGTTCAGCAGGAGCGATCGTTTCTTGTCTGGGTGGCGGATCTCGTTGAGCTCCAAATAGCTGATGAGCTGGTCGACCCACGCGTCCCAGGTTTCTGGCTGCGACGGATCGAAGCGCTCCAGTGTTACATGAGAGGCGGCCATGGCTCTGTCTGGGAAGGCGTGCGCCGGGGCGAGCGGTGCGGTGCTGCTCTCGGGGTCAGCGATGCGATGCTCGGCGAGCGGTGCGGTGCTGCTCTCGGGGTCAGCGATGCGGTGCTCGGCGGTGTCCTTTTCGTCACTCATGGAGTCACGGAAGGCGTTGAAATCCCACCTTCGTCGCCACTGTAAAGTACTGGGTTTCGGGCCTCATGACTCGGACGACGACATAAGAGAAGACGCGTTTATTCGTACTTCACGCAAGACAAGAACAACAGTAACGGCCGGAGGCCAACTATATACAGTTAGGGGGGGGACGGCCCCATATTCCTATTGGCGGGTTTGAATCGCCCGCCAATGCTGCCATTGGTTCTCTACTGGCGAGCTCAGGAACCTAGTCCCTATTGTTCTCAGAGAGCGAAGCTTGGCTGTATTTCGCCAGCTCTGCCTTCTGATCCCAGGACACAACAGATCACAATAAACTATGGCAGGTTCTTAAAGAGATGGGAGTACCAGACCACCTCACATGTCTCCTGAGAAACCTGTATAAGGGTCAAGAAGCAACAGTTAGAACCGGATATGGAACAACTGATTGGTTTAGCATAGGGAAAGGAGTACGACAAGGATGTATATTGTCACCGTTCTTATTTAATTTATATGCAGAGTACATCATGCGAAATGCTGGCCTGGATGAATCACAAGCCGGAGTTAAGATTGCTGGGGAAAAGATCAATAACCTCAGATATGCAGACGATACCACTCTGATGGCAGAAAGTGAAGAGGACCTCAAGAGCCTCTTGTTCAGGGTGAAAGAGGAGAGCGCAAAAGTGGGCTTCAAGCTCAACATTAAAAAAACTAAGATCATGGCATCCGGCCCCATCACTCCTTGGCCAATAGAAGGGGAAGTCGTAGAAGTAGTGACAGACTTCACGTTCCTAGGATCCCAGATCACTGCAGATGGTGACTGCAGCCATGAAATTAAAAGACACCTGCTCCTTGGGAGGAAAGCGATGGCAAACCTAAACAGCATGATAAAAAGCAGAGACATCACCCTGCCAACAAAAGTCTGCATGGTCAAAGCAATGGTATTCCCCATAGTCATGTATGGCTGCGAGAGCTGGACTATAAGGAAGGCCGAGTGCCGAAGAATGGATTCTTTTGAACTATGGTGCTGGAGAAGACTCTTGAGAGTCCCTTGGACTGCAGAGAGATGGAATCAGTCAATCCTAAAAGAAATCAACCCTGACTGTTCCCTGGAAGGCCAGATCCTGAAGCTGAAGCTCAAATACTTTGGCCACCAAATGAGAAGGGAGCCCTCACTGGAGAAGACCCTGATGCTGGGAAAGACTGAAGGTCAAAGAAGAAGGGGACGGCAAAGGATGAGATGGTCAGACAGTGTCACCGAGGCAACGAACATGAAATTGAGCAAACTTCAGAGGACAGCAGAAGACAGGAGGGCCTGGCGTGATGTGGTCCATGGGGTCGCGAAGAGTCGGACTCGAATGTGCGACTGAACAACAATAGATAGGAACTCTCAGTTCTGGGGCAAATGATGCTCTTTATTCTTGGTGCTTGGGGGGAGGGCTTCTGGAGTTCTGGCCCCACTGGTGGACCTCCTGATGGCCCCTGGTATTTCTGGCCACTGTGTGGCACAGAGAGTGTTGGACTGGATGGGCCACTGGCCTGATCCAACATTGGCTTCTCTCATGCTCTTATGTTCTTATGACACACACACCCCCCCGCGGCCCGACCCCCCTCAGCTGGTCTGGTCTGATGGGAGAGTGGCCTGTCAGCTGGAATCCCCCCCCGGTTAACCAGAGGGAAGGCAGGAGCCCCCCACCCCCCGCCCCGCTGCCTGGGCCTGGCCCCTTCCCGCGAAGGCCTTGTTCCCTTCGGTATCTACCTCAGCAGGCCTGACTTCTCCCACAGAACCACTTTGCGCCTAAATGGAAAATAATCTCACGGCTGCTCACCTTTCCACCTCAGGAGAACAAAGAGACATTCACTCAGCATGCGAGAGAGACGGCAAATTAAGATCCTGGGGGGGGGGAAGGGGGGAGAGAGAGAGAGCACCCGCGCCAGGGAGCAGAGCGAAGCTGCCTTCTCCAAAAACAGTTTCAGAGGAGGGCCCTGTCGGTCTGCAGGGGAGGGCTGAATTCGAGTCCAATAGCCCTTGACAGACAAACCAGATTGTGGGGGGTGGTTAAGACGCTTAGCTGCACGTCGGGAGTTTGGCAGTTCGAGACCCGAGTGCCACATGACGGAGTGAGCTCCCGTCTCTGGCCCCAGCTCCTGCCAACCTAGCAGTTTGAAAGCAAGGAAGACTGGCTGGCCCCTGAGTGAGAGGGGAGGCTGGACTGGATGGACCCTCCCTCTGACCCAGCAGGGCTCTTCTGAGGTTCTCCTCAGGGGAAGGCCTTGGCCCCTCTGCCCTGTTGCTGCCCTCCAGAGGAACTGGCTGGCCCCTGTGTGGGACAGGATGCTGGACTGGATGGACCCTCCCTGGTCTGGCCCAGCAGGGCTCTTCTGAGGTTTTCCTCAGGGGAAGGCCTTGGCCTCTCTGCCCTGTTGCTGCCCTCCAGAGGAACTGGCTGGCCACCGTGTGAGACGGGATGCTGGACTGGAGGGACCCTCCCTGGTCTGACCCAGCAGGGCTCTTCTGAGGTTCTCCTCAGGGGAAGGCCTTGGCCCCTCTGCCCTGTTGCTGCCCTCCAGAGGAACTGGCTGGCCCCTGAGTGAGAGGGGAGGCTGGACTGGATGGACCCTCCCTGGTCTGGCCCAGCAGGGCTCTTCTGAGGTTCTCCTCAGGGGAAGGCCTTGGCCCCTCTGCCCTGTTGCTGCCCTCCAGAGGAACTGGCGGGCCCCTGTGTGGGACAGGATGCTGGACTGGATGGACCCTCCCTGGTCTGACCCAGCAGGGCTCTTCTGAGGTTCTCCTCAGGGGAAGGCCTTGGCCCCTCTGCCCTGTTGCTGCCCTCCAGAGGAACTGGCTGGCCCCTGTGTGGGACAGGATGCTGGACTGGAGGGACCCTCCCTGGTCTGACCCAGCAGGGCTCTTCTGAGGTTCTTATCAGGGGAAGGCTTCGGCCTCTCTGCCCTGTTGCTGCCCTCCAGAGGAACTGGTTGGCCCCTGAGAGGGGAGGCTGGACTGGATGGACCCTCCCTGGTCTGGCCCAGCAGGGCTCTTCTGAGGTTCTCCTCAGGGGAAGGCCTTGGCCCCTCTGCCCTGTTGCTGCCCTCCAGAGGAACTGGCTGGCCGCTGTGTGACACAGGATGCTGGACTGGATGGACCCTCCCTGGTCTGGCCCAGCAGGGCTCTTCTGAGGTTCTCCTCAGGGGAAGGCCTTGGCCCCTCTGCCCTGTTGCTGCCCTCCAGAGGAACTGGCTGGCCCCTGAGTGAGAGGGGAGGCTGGACTGGATGGACCCTCCCTGGTCTGGCCCAGCAGGGCTCTTCTGAGGTTCTCCTCAGGGGAAGGCCTTGGCCCCTCTGCCCTGTTGCTGCCCTCCAGAGGAACTGGCTGGCCCCTGTGTGGGACAGGATGCTGGACTGGATGGACCCTCCCTGGTCTGACCCAGCAGGGCTCTTCTGAGGTTCTCCTCAGGGGAAGGCCTTGGCCCCTCTGCCCTGTTGCTGCCCTCCAGAGGAACTGGCTGGCCCCTGTGTGGGACAGGATGCTGGACTGGAGGGACCCTCCCTGGTCTGACCCAGCAGGGCTCTTCTGAGGTTGTTAGCAGGGGAAGGCTTCGGCCTCTCTGCCCTGTTGCTGCCCTCCAGAGGAACTGGTTGGCCCCTGAGAGGGGAGGCTGGACTGGATGGACCCTCCCTGGTCTGGCCCAGCAGGGCTCTTCTGAGGTTCTCCTCAGGGGAAGGCCTTGGCCTCTCTGCCCTGTTGCTGCCCTCCAGAGGAACTGGCTGGCCACCGTGTGAGACGGGATGCTGGACTGGAGGGACCCTCCCTGGTCTGACCCAGCAGGGCTCTTCTGAGGTTCTCCTCAGGGGAAGGCCTTGGCCCCTCTGCCCTGTTGCTGCCCTCCAGAGGAACTGGCTGGCCCCTGAGTGAGAGGGGAGGCTGGACTGGATGGACCCTCCCTGGTCTGGCCCAGCAGGGCTCTTCTGAGGTTCTCCTCAGGGGAAGGCCTTGGCCCCTCTGCCCTGTTGCTGCCCTCCAGAGGAACTGGCTGGCCCCTGAGTGAGAGGGGAGGCTGGACTGGATGGACCCTCCCTGGTCTGGCCCAGCAGGGCTCTTCTGAGGTTCTCCTCAGGGGAAGGCCTTGGCCCCTCTGCCCTGTTGCTGCCCTCCAGAGGAACTGGCTGGCCACCGTGTGAGACGGGATGCTGGACTGGATGGACCCTACCTGGTCTGGCCCAGCAGGGCTCTTCTGAGGTTCTCCTCAGGGGAAGGCCTTGGCCCCTCTGCCCTGTTGCTGCCCTCCAGAGGAACTGGCTGGCCCCTGTGTGGGACAGGATGCTGGACTGGATGGACCCTCCCTGGTCTGACCCAGCAGGGCTCTTCTGAGGTTCTCCTCAGGGGAAGGCCTTGGCCCCTCTGCCCTGTTGCTGCCCTCCAGAGGAACTGGCTGGCCCCTGAGTGAGAGGGGAGGCTGGACTGGATGGACCCTCCCTGGTCTGGCCCAGCAGGGCTCTTCTGAGGTTCTCCTCAGGGGAAGGCCTTGGCCCCTCTGCCCTGTTGCTGCCCTCCAGAGGAACTGGCTGGCCCCTGAGTGAGAGGGGAGGCTGGACTGGATGGACCCTCCCTGGTCTGACCCAACAGGGCTCTTCTGAGGTTCTTCTCAGGGGAAGGCCTTGGCCCCTCTGCCCTGTTGCTGCCCTCCAGAGGAACTGGCTGGCCCCTGAGTGAGAGGGGAGGCTGGACTGGATGGACCCTCCCTGGTCTGACCCAACAGGGCTCTTCTGATGTTCTTCTCAGGGGAAGGCCTTGGCCCCTCTGCCCTGTTGCTGCCCTCCAGAGGAACTGGCTGGCCCCTGAGTGAGAGGGGAGGCTGGACTGGATGGACCCTCCCTGGTCTGGCCCAGCAGGGCTCTTCTGAGGTTCTCCTCAGGGGAAGGCCTTGGCCCCTCTGCCCTGTTGCTGCCCTCCAGAGGAACTGGCTGGCCACCGTGTGAGACGGGATGCTGGACTGGATGGACCCTCCCTGGTCTGGCCCAGCAGGGCTCTTCTGAGGTTCTCCTCAGGGGAAGGCCTTGGCCCCTCTGCCCTGTTGCTGCCCTCCAGAGGAACTGGCTGGCCCCTGTGTGGGACAGGATGCTGGACTGGATGGACCCTCCCTGGTCTGACCCAGCAGGGCTCTTCTGAGGTTCTCCTCAGGGGAAGGCCTTGGCCCCTCTGCCCTGTTGCTGCCCTCCAGAGGAACTGGCTGGCCACCGTGTGAGACGGGATGCTGGACTGGATGGACCCTCCCTGGTCTGACCCAGCAGGGCTCTTCTGAGGTTCTCCTCAGGGGAAGGCCTTGGCCCCTCTGCCCTGTTGCTGCCCTCCAGAGGAGCTGGCTGGCCACCGTGTGAGACGGGATGCTGGACTGGATGGACCCTCCCTGGTTTGGCCCAGCAGGGCTCTTCTGAGGTTCTCCTCAGGGGAAGGCCTTGGCCCCTCTGCCCTGTTGCTGCCCTCCAGAGGAACTGGCTGGCCCCTGTGTGGGACAGGATGCTGGACTGGATGGACCCTCCCTGGTCTGACCCAGCAGGGCTCTTCTGAGGTTCTCCTCAGGGGAAGGCCTTGGCCCCTCTGCCCTGTTGCTGCCCTCCAGAGGAACTGGCTGGCCCCTGTGTGGGACTGGATGCTGGACTGGATGGACCCTCCCTGGTCTGACCCAGCAGGGCTCTTCTGAGGTTCTCCTCAGGGGAAGGCCTTGGCCCCTCTGCCCTGTTGCTGCCCTCCAGAGGAACTGGCTGGCCCCTGAGTGAGAGGGGAGGCTGGACTGGATGGACCCTCCCTGGTCTGGCCCAGCAGGGCTCTTCTGAGGTTCTCCTTAGGGGAAGGCCTTGGCCCCTCTGCCCTGTTGCTGCCCTCCAGAGGAACTGGCTGGCCACCGTGTGAGACGAGAGGCTGGACTGGATGGACCCTCCCTGGTCTGACCCAGCAGGGCTCTTCTGAGGTTCTCCTCAGGGGAAGGCCTTGGCCCCTCTGCCCTGTTGCTGCCCTCCAGAGGAACTGGCTGGCCACCGTGTGAGACGGGATGCTGGACTGGATGGACCCTCCCTGGTCTGACCCAGCAGGGCTCTTCTGAGGTTCTCCTCAGGGGAAGGCCTTGGCCCCTCTGCCCTGTTGCTGCCCTCCAGAGGAACTGGCTGGCCCCTGAGTGAGAGGGGAGGCTGGACTGGAGGGACCCTCCCTGGTCTGGCCCAGCAGGGCTCTTCTGAGGTTCTCCTCAGGGGAAGGCCTTGGCCCCTCTGCCCTGTTGCTGCCCTCCAGAGGAACTGGCTGGCCACCGTGTGAGACGGGATGCTGGACTGGATGGACCCTCCCTGGTCTGACCCAGCAGGGCTCTTCTGAGGTTCTCCTCAGGGGAAGGCCTTGGCCCCTCTGCCCTGTTGCTGCCTTCCAGAGGAACTGGCTGGCCCCTGAGTGAGAGGGGAGGCTGGACTGGAGGGACCCTCCCTGGTCTGGCCCAGCAGGGCTCTTCTGAGGTTCTCCTCAGGGGAAGGCCTTGGCCCCTCTGCCCTGTTGCTGCCCTCCAGAGGAACTGGCTGGCCACCGTGTGAGACGGGATGCTGGACTGGATGGACCCTCCCTGGTCTGACCCAGCAGGGCTCTTCTGAGGTTCTCCTCAGGGGAAGGCCTTGGCCCCTCTGCCCTGTTGCTGCCCTCCAGAGGAACTGGCTGGCCCCTGAGTGAGAGGGGAGGCTGGACTGGAGGGACCCTCCCTGGTCTGGCCCAGCAGGGCTCTTCTGAGGTTCTCCTCAGGGGAAGGCCTTGGCCCCTCTGCCCTGTTGCTGCCCTCCAGAGGAACTGGCTGGCCACCGTGTGAGACGGGATGCTGGACTGGAGGGACCCTCCCTGGTCTGACCCAGCAGGGCTCTTCTGAGGTTCTTCTCAGGGGAAGGCCTCAGCCTCTCTGCCCTGTTGCTGCCCTCCAGAGGAACTGGCTGGCCACCGTGTGAGACGGGAGGCTGGACTGGATGGACCCTCCCTGGTCTGACCCAGCAGGGCTCTTCTGAGGTTCTCCTCAGGGGAAGGCCTTGGCCCCTCTGCCCTGTTGCTGCCCTCCAGAGGAACTGGCTGGCCACCGTGTGAGACGAGAGGCTGGACTGGATGGACCCTCCCTGGTCCGACCCAGCAGGGCTCTTCTGAGGTTCTTCTCAGGGGAAGGCCTTGGCCTCTCTGCCTTGTTGTTGGTCCTCCAGGGGAACTGGTTGGCCTCTGTGTGAGACGGGAGGCTGGACTGGATGGACCCTCCCTGGTTTGACCCAGCAGGGCTCTTCCTATTTCCTTCTCAGGGGAAGGCCTCGGCCTCTCTGCTGTTGTTGGCCCTCCAGAGGAACTGGTTGAGGCCACTGTGGGAGACAGGTAGATAAATAGGTACCGCTTTGGTGGGAAGGTAACAGCATTCTGTGTGCCTTGGCATCTAGTCATGCCGGCCACATGACCACGGAGACGTCTTCGGACAGCGCTGGCTCTTTGGCCTGGAAACGGAGATGAGCACCGCAACCCTAAAGTCCGATTCGACCGGCTTTCGAGGAAGGGAAACTTTGACCTTTACACCTTAGAAGCCTTTGAGAGTCTGGGAGTACTTGACGAAGGGAGTTTTGACTCTCCAAAGCTCATACTCCTGAAATCTTGTTGTTCTGCTGTGCTGCTGGACTTGAATTTAGCAGTCCTCAAAACAAACACACACACACACACACACCAGATCACAGAGAAGGGAGGGTTCGGGCGGGAAGAGCTTTCTCAGCTCAGTCACCAGAGCTCAGCTGGTCATTCCAGGTGGCTCAGGAAAGTGAGTCAGGCCACAAAGCTCGAGGTCAGCCTGAACTGGGATTGGGAGGGGAGGGAGGGGGCTCCCCACTTCAAGAGAGCAGAGATGATCCTGCCGGAAGGCCGTCTTTGGGGAGAGCCCTTCTAGCCGCTGGAGGGAACTCCTGATTGCGTGAACGCCTGCAGCCGCCTTCCACTGAATCAGACAACCCCCCCCCTCGGGCCCATAAAAGTCAGCATCGTCTACTCAGACAGGCAGCGGCTCTCCAGGGTCTCAGCGGAGGTCTTCCCCGTCACCTACCGCCTGGTCCTTTCAAGTGGAGAAGCTTCCTCCGGGGCTTGAACCTGGGACCTTCTGCATGCCAAACAGATGCTCTACCAATGAGCCACCAGGCCCTCCCACCATCCTCTCCTTTCCTGGCAAAAGAAGAGGAGAAGAAGAAGAGGAGATTGGATTTATACCCCCCGCCCTTCACTACCCAAGGGAGTCTCAGAGCAGCTTACAACACCCTGTGAGGTCGGTGGGGCTGAGAGAGCTCAGACAGAAATTGCTCTTTTTTCAAGGACAGCTCTTGTCAGAACTACGGCTTGCCCCAGGTCATCCAGCAGCTGCGAGTGGAGGAGTGGGGAATCAAACCCGGTTCTCCCAGATTAGAGTCCGCACGCTTAACCAGGACCCCAAACTGGCTCTTCACCCCAGACAGCTTAGTTTTCAGCAACTGATATACATTCCACAAGCATGGCCAGTGTGCCTTTCTCCAGCATAATTCATGTTGTGCCTGCTCATTCAAGACCACCAGAAGTTTCTGCAGTGGCTTCTGGGAACCCACATGAACCTGGGTCCTGAGATTTCACCCGATGTTTCCCGTGCTCACAAGTTGCCCCACTGCTGGACCTCCTGATGGCACCTGGTATATTTTGGCCACTGTGTGACAGGGTGTGTTGGACTAGATGGGCCATTGGCCTGATTCAGCATTGGCTTCTCTTATGTTCGTATGACTAGCAGCTTCCTGTTTTTGAAATAAAACTGAGACGCCGTTCTGCATGAGAGGATTCCCGCGTCTTCCCCAGGGATTCAGTCCTCAGGGCCAGCCAGAGAACCTGGGCAGGTCCTGTGGCTGCTTGGATGGAAATATTGCCAGGCGTGGAGAGGGCAGATCTTGCAGCGGCTTGGAGGATGCCCGGGCCTGGGAAATGGCAGGAGTGCCTGGGGGGTGCCTTCCGCTGGGGGAGAGGAAGGATCTTGGGGTGCCCCCTCCACTCACCCCTCGGCAGGCCAGCGGAGAAGGAGACAGGAGGGCGGCTGGTGGAGTTCTAGCCCCGGAGCAGCCAAATTAGGCCTTGTCTTTTGTTTAATAATTGAAGGGAAGTTTGGGGGCAATTATTTATTTAGAGGAAAACAGCGTGTTAACAAGGACGTGAGCCTAATCCTTTGTGACGGTGTGTCTGCTGTATTAGCACCTCTGCCCAAGAGCCGAGCCCGCGAGGCAAACAAACACACGTCACAAATCAGGGGCACGCGCCACAGACGGGAGCACACCGCTCCAGGAGTCCGCAGGTCGACCACAACAGAAGATGGCACTGCCGCAAAACTGCCCCGGCCCCCGGGGTGTGCCGCTTTGCTGCAAAATCCTCCAGCCACAGAAAAACGGAGCCGGCCTTGGCGAGGACGGGCCTCCCCTCTGCCTCTCCTTGTATCGGAGCCCGGCCTGGGAGGACTGAGCAACAGCAGCAGGCGCGGGACTCTATGGTACATGCATGCATGGTGTGGCCAAAAGAGAGAGAAGCCAAGTGGGGGAAAGGCTGGCTCCAGCTCCACTGTGACCCCTCCTATGACCCCTTCCGGCTCCTTTCGCTCAGCTTGGCTGCTTCCGCTCCAGAGGGGCAAAACTGGTTCCCTCCAGCAGGGGGAGCGAGCAGGTAGCTCTTGCTCCCTCTGCTGGCCCAGGCCAGAACTGCTGGCAAATGCCGAAAGGGTGACCATTCAGCACTCTTGATGGTGGCGGCCAGTGGAGCTATCCACGCAGT
This sequence comes from Gekko gecko, assembly GCA_029375565.1. Taxonomy (NCBI): domain Eukaryota; kingdom Metazoa; phylum Chordata; class Lepidosauria; order Squamata; family Gekkonidae; genus Gekko; species Gekko gecko. Next base: position 2,081,649 of record JAPDNY010000001.1, on the reverse strand, counting down.
CGCCCGCAAGTCAGGGGGCCAGCTGACACCCTCTTCGTGCAGGAGGCTTACAGTGCAGCAAGCTCAAGCAGGCCCCCTATGGGGGAAAGGCCCTGGCATCCATAACTTCTGTTGGCCTGGAGAGAGGGGGCATGGCTCAGAGCATCTGCTTGGCATGCTGAAGGTCCCAGGTTCATTCCCCGGCATCTCCAGTTAAAAGGAATCAGGCAATAGGTGATGTGGAAGACCTTTGTGCCTAAGACCTTGGAAAGACATGGAGAGAGGCCATGGCTCAGTGTCAGAGCATCTGCTTGGCAGGCAGAAGGTCCCAGGTTCAATCCCCGGCGTCTCCAGTTAAAAGGAATCAAGTAGTAGGTGATGTGGAAGACCTCCACCTTGAGACTCTAGAGAGCAGCTGCCAGTCTGAGTGGACAATACTGACTGTGATGGACCAGTGGTCAGATTCAGTCGAAGGCAGCTTCATGTGACTGCTGCCGCCCCGCCCCAAGCCAAGCTTCTTTTACACAGAGAATGATTAAAATGTGGGATTCCCTGCCAGGGGGACATGGGGATGGTCACAGGAATAAACAGCTTTAAAGGGGGATTGGACAGATTTACGGGGGAGAGGTCTATTAGTGGCTACTAGCCATGGTGACTGAGGAGAACCTCCATGTTCACAGGCACTAATCCTTGGAATCCCAGAGCCAGGAGGCAACATAAGGGGAAGGCCTCGGCTTCTATGCTCCATTGCTTGCCCTCCAGGGGAATTTGTTGGCCCCTGTGTGAGACAGGATGCTGGACTAGATGGACCACTGGCTTGATCCAGCAGGGCTCTTCTGATGTTCTTCTCAAGGGAAGGCCTCGGCCTCTGTGCCCCATTGTTGGCTCTCCAGGGGCACTGGCTGGCAACTGTGTGAGACGGGAGGCTGGACTGGATGGACCTTCACTGGTCTGGCCCAGCAGGGCCCTTCTGAGGTTCATCGCAGGGGAAGGCCTCGGCCTCTCTGCCCCATTGTTGGCCCTCCAGGGGAACTGGCTGGCCCCTGTGTGAGACGGGAGGCTGGACTGGATGGACCTTCATTGGTCTGGCCCAGCAGGGCTCTTCTGAGGTTCTTCGCAGGGGAAGGCCTCTGCCTCTCTGCCCCATTGTTGGCCCTCCAGGGGAACTGGCTGGCCACTGTGTGAGACGGGAGGCTGGACTGGATGGACCTTTTCTCCCTTTCTCACAATACAAGAACTCGTGGGCACTCAATGAAATTGCTGAGCAGTCGGGTTAGAACAGATAAAAGGAAATACTTCTTCACCCAAAGAGTGATTAACATATGGAATTCACTGCCACAGGAGGTGGTGGCCGCTACAAGCATGGACAGTTTCAAGAGGGAATTAGATAAACATATGGAGCAGAAGTCCATCAGTGGCTTGCAGGCTGGCTTATATCCCTAAGGCAAAACCACACCCCAAGCACGCACCCCACACCCGGGCCATGACAGGATGATTTACAGTGGCAAGAGTTCCATAGGCCCTTTCTCGGACCCCAGCCCTCGGATAGGAGCGGGCTAGGATCCGCTCTGGCTATTGTCTCTTGTAGCAACGCTAGGGCTCTTCACCTGACCATGTGCGGACCTGACCTTGCACGTGGTTGAACTCAGTACACAACAGTCTCCCCCTACCCCACCCGGGGGGAGGGCTTTGCAGCTGCACGAAGCACCTCCCCCTCCTGTTTCTCCCTGCAAACGGATGCAACGCTCGCTCTGGGCAAGAGGAAGGGGCGGGTGGAAGCGGCGGCTGGGGGAGGGAGGGGCTCTTTCCATGGTGCCGCCATTCTGTGCGGTTGAGGCCTGGGGCGGAGCCTCATCCTGCCCCCCCCATCCTCTTGACTCCGTTCACACCCAGCCACGGCTGGCCTTGCAAGGTAGTGGCCCTGCAGGCATTTTCCTAGCCACGGGGAGGGCCGCTCTGCCCCCGAACGGGAAGGCCTTTGCTTGGGTCCACAGCTGCCTTGGGAGTCATCAGCTCACCCCCTTCCCCGCCACTGGTCTCAAACGCCTCCTCCGATTTTGCCTGGGAAAGACGCTGCCCCACTTCACGTCACACTCCTCACGCCTCCTGCTTGCCAGGGCAGTGGCGAGGGAAGAAGCCCAGAATTCCTTCTCCATGGCCCCCTGCAGAGGAGGAAGAGGAGGAGGAGGGGAGGGCAGCGTGGGTCCCGGGGAGGGTCCGCTGACTGCAAGCGCAGGCCCTTCTCTCCCGCCTTTGGGCCCCCAGAACCCGCCGGAGCTGGCTTCAGAAGGGGGGCTGGGGGTGCTTTCTGGAGCCAGGCTGCCACATGCTGCGGTCCCCACTGCCAGCTTCAGCCCGTTCCCCTCAGACAGCTGGTGGCACCTGCCTGGCACCTCCGCTTGGTCGTACCCCACCACTCTGCCACCTGAGGCGCCCTCCTCCTGCCAAGGCCGCCTCTGGCCACAGAACCCCCGGCAGGGAGCTGGAGAGACCGGCGAGGCCTGGCCTGGCACGCCAAGCTCCAGCAAGCCACACCCTTAGCTCTCCCCCTCCTCGGGAAACTGGCCCAGGGGGCCTTGGGGGAGGCCCCGTGGGAGGCCGGGAGAGCGCACCGAGGTGAGGCTGGGCATCTCCACTCTTGCAGCTGTGCAGTCCAGACTCAAGCAGCGTCCCAGCAGTGCCCACCAGGAGCCCAGAGTGCGCGGCTGCCTCGAGAAGGCTTCTGGAAGAGGCCCAGAAACATCCGACTCCGTGGAAATATCACAACGATCATTTGGAGGATTGCTGCAGACGGGCTTCCATCAAGCGCAGCGCACAGCGGGAGTCCGTTTTGCCTGCTGCACCCAGCGAGGGGGAGAGAGATGAACCTTTCACACACACACACCCTCCCCAAGCCAGGCAGTTGGGTGCTAGGGGTGTGACTACATAGGTGCATTTGTGTGTGAGAGAGAGATCCCAAGAGAAGATAGACACATTTCTCTGGCATTCTGGAAGCTTCTGTCCATAGATCCCTTTTCAAAGCCACATGTCCCCTCCTCTCCCACAAAACCAGAACTCCACGGTGCTCACTGAAGTTGTTGGGAAACACATAAACAAAAGGAAATACCTGTTTACTCAAGACTGCCAGTGGACACAGCGGTCACCACAAGCACAGATGGGTTCCAAAGGGGACTGGAGAGATCTATGGAAGAGAGATTTATCAGTTGCTACTAGCCATGGTGAAGGAAGCCTCCATGTTCAGAGGCAGTCGGGCTCTGAGTCCCAGAGCCAGAAGGCAACATCAGGGGAAGGCCTCGGCCTCTCTGCCCTGTTTGTTTGGCCCTCCAGAGGAACTGGCTGGCCCCCGTGTGAGATGAGAAGCTGGACTGGATGGACCCTCCCTGGTCTGACCCAGCAGGGCTCTTCTGATGTCCTTATCAGGGGAAGGCCTCGGCCTCCCTGCCCCATTGTTGGCCCTCCAGAGGAACTGGTTGAGGCCACTGTGTGAGACGGGAGGCTGGACTGGATGGACCCTCCCTGGTCTGACCCAGCAGGGCCCTTCTGAGGTTCTTCTCAGGGGAAGGCCTCGGCCTCTCTGCCCTGTTTTTGGCCCTCCAGAGGAACCGGTTGGGCACTATGTGAGAAAAGATGCTGGACCAGATGGACCCTCCCTGATCTGATCCAGCAGGGCTCTTCCAATGTTCTTCTCAGGGGAAGGCCTCGGCCTCTCTGCCCTCTTGGTAGCCCTCCAGAGGAACTGGTTGGCCACTAAGTGAGACAGAAGGCTGGACTGGATGGACCCTCCCTGGTCTGATCCAGCAGGGCTCTTCTGATGTTCTTCTCAGGGGAAGGCCTCGGCCTCTCTGCCCTCTTGGTAGCCCTCCAGAGGAACTGGTTGGCCACTAAGTGAGACAGAAGGCTGGACTGGATGGACCCTCCCTGGTCTGATCCAGCAGGGCTCTTCTGAGGTTCTTCTCAGGGGAAGGCCTCGGCCTCTCTGCCCTGTTGCTGGCCCTCCAGAGGAACTGGCTGGCCCCTGTGTGAGACGGGAGGCTGGACTAGATGGACCCTCACTGGTTTGACCCAGCAGGGCTCTTCTGATGTTCTTCTCAGGGGAAGGCCTCGGCCTCTCTGCCCTGTTGCTGGCCCTCCAGAGGAACTGGTTGGCCGCTGTGTGAAGCAGGAGGCTGGACTAGAGGGACCCTCCCTGGTCCGACCCAGCAGGGCTCTTCCGGTGTTCTTCTCAGGGGAAGGCCTCGGCCTCTCTTCCTTATTGTTGGCCCTCCAGAGGAACTGGCTGGCCCCTGGGTGAGACGGGAGGCTGGACTAGATGGACCCTCACTGGGCTGACCCAGCAGGGCTCTTCTGATGTTCTTCTCAGGGGAAGGCCTCGGCCTCTGTGCCATGTTGCTTGGCCCTCCAGAGGAACTGGTTGAGGCCCCTGGGTGAGACGGGATGCTGGACTAGGTGGACCCTCACTGGCCTGACCCAGCAGGGCCCTTCTGGGGTTCTTCTCAAGGGAAGGCCTCAGCCTCCATGCCCTGCTGTTGGCCCTCCAGAGGAACTGGTTAGTCACTGTGTGAGACGGGAGGCTGGACTGGATGGACCACCGGCCTGATCCTGTGCAGCTGCTGCTGTGTTCTCTTATGTTCAGCTTCAGACAGTGGGCAGGGTATCCCACCAGAACATCATAGGCCGGCTTCCCTTCTGGTCTTAACATCCCTCTGATGTGCAGAAATCCCCATTCGGGGCACAGAGGCAAAGATGATCACGTCCAAATGTCTGCACCCCTCTTTGCTGTTGGTGCTGCTGGGGCTGGTCAGAAAAGCTGGCCGACGTGGTCAGTGGTTGGGCCCAGGTTTCTGATTCCAGCCATAAAGGAGGGACAGGATGGAAGCCCCGGGGGTGGGGGTGGTACCGAGGCAGCTTGCCAGGGCATGGGAGTGGCTTCTCTGGCCCCAGCACACCCAGTAAGGGAGATAATAAAGTAAAGCAAGCCCCCAAGTCCTCTGCCTCCTGGGCCCGAGAGAGGTCCTGGAAACACCTCCCGACCCCCAAACAACTGAACACCCACCTCCTCGGTGCATGGAGAGAGACTGACGAGAGCACTGGGACTGAGTTCAGGTCATGTCTGCATGGCAAGCACCAGGTTGCTCTTGTCACCGGGGCAAGAGTCCATTTGGTGTAGTGGTTAAGTGCGCGGACTCTAATCTGGGAGAACCGGGTTTGATTCCCCACTCCTTCTCCACTCACAGCTGCTGGATGACCTCGGGCAGGCCGTAGTCCTGTCGGAGCTGTTCTCTCACCTCTTCTCTCCTTCTGCCCTCTTTCCCTCCTCACCCAGGGTTCAGTGGGGACAGCAAGGGAAAGTGGGGGGGCGGGCTGTGGGGGGGAATGAGGGAAGGGGAATGGCAGCAGAAAACGCACCCCCTCCCGGTGCCACAGCCAGGCTCCTTCCCCCAAAGACCCCAGCCCAGCCGGTTTGAGAAAGAGTGCTCTGGGGGTGGGGGAGGGGCAGTTGGAGCAGGGGACCGGGGGGGGGGAGCTGGAGGTCCCAGAGGAGCCAAACCTCTGCGCAGAAGCGGGGGGGGGGCGCCTTAGGGACTCGTGTTCCTGGTGAGTGCGCTCGGTCCTCTCCTTCTGAAACCGAGGCAGACGGGACCAAGCTTCGTGCCACGTCTGCCGTGAGATCTCCACAGGGACTGGCAGCAGATGCCAGCTGCACACGGGAACTCGGCTGAGAAGCGCCACAAGGGCCCACTTCTGGGGGGAGGAGGAGGGGCTGCCGCCGCCTCCCCCTTCCCAGTGCGGTTCCCCCCACATGAAAATGTGCCTGGCAATGCTCCCCCCCAAGCTGTGGAGAGCCTTGTGAGCAAAAATTAAGCTTTGTGAGCTACTGGCACTAAAGTTGTGAGCAAGTAGTTTGGCTACTGCTTAAATTAGTTTGCTCTGGAGCCCTCCTTCCTGAGCGGAGACACAAATCTGTGAGCCAGAGGCTAAAAAAAACGGTGGGCTAGCCCACCCTAACTCAGCTTAGAGGGAACACTGGTGCCAGGGGGCATTTTTTGCCCCGCCAGGGGCTGCAGGCGCAAGCATTCCGCACATGTGCCCCCTCCGCAGAGCTGTCGAGGGCTTTCCCGCCAGCTGGACCACCTGACCCAGCCAGGAGAGAGGAACTGGGACGCTGGCTGCCCTGGAGAGTCTCCCCTGGGTGGGGGGGTGGCAGCTGGGGGGAAGGCCAGAGTCACAGGCAGGACCACCAGCTGCGGCCACGCCAGCCAGAGCCACGGAGACGCCTGCCTCCACAGCCAGGGGCCAGGCAGACCTCAGCATGCAGCATCCCGCAGCCCAGGGCTCGGCGGAGGCAGACGTCTCCGTGGCTCTTGCCGGCGTGGCGGAGCCCTCAGGTGGAGATACCGGGGCAGAGCCAGGGGCCTCCACCGGAAGGAGGAGGCACCGTGCAGGCGAGCCAGGGCCCCTCCAGAGTGCCCCGGCCGTGGCCTTTTTGGACGCCCACCCAAGTCGTCCCCGACTCGACTGTTACGCCCGTCTGTTCCACTGCTCAACCACTGTTACAGTTAGGAAGTCTCTCCGGCTAAATATCGGGAGAAACTTCCTGATGGTGAGAGTGGTTGAGCAGTGGAACAGACTGCCTCGGGAGGTGGTGGATGCTCCTTCGCGGGACGTTTTCAAGTGGAGGCTGGACGACCATCTTTCGGGTGTGTTGCTGTAGGGCTCTCTTTCGGCTGCGTTCCTGCAGAGTGCAGGGGGCTGGACAAGATGACCTGCAAGGTCCCTTCCAGCTCTTAACATTCTATGATCTTCTGCTGGGCAAGTCTGGGGGGTTCAGGTGTCGATGCCCTGCCCCTACCGCCCCCTTGGCAAGGCCCAGTGTGGGGAGTGTGGCCCCCGGCCGTTCTCCCGCCTCAGCCAGGCTGGAGACAAGCAAGCCAAGGGGGGCTGCCCTCCCGCGGCAAGCGCTGCCGTGCACCTGCAGCCCCAAGGGACCGGAGCCCTCCTTCAGCTCCGCTGGCCGCCCTCAGGGACTGCCTTCCCCTGCCGCCAGCTGGGGCTCTGGGCTTTCTTCTCTGCAAGGGTCCCCCGGGCAGCAGGCACAGGGTAGTGGAGAGTGCCCGGCTTGCTCCTGAGCAGACCCTGAATCTCTGTGGTCTCGAGCCGACACACTCGAGGGGAGAGACGGACTTGAAACAGCTGTCCTCTGCTGGCTGAAGAGGGCGGGCGTCACACCCCTCTTCCTCTTCCAGCGATGCTGCACACGTCGAGGCCACACACGTGGCTGGCCCACGGCACCGAGGATGGGCACACGGGGCAGGGGAGCCCGCCATCATTTTGCAAAGGAACCCAGGAAACCCAGCTCCAGCCTGACGGAGCCACATCCGAAGCCCCGAGAAAAGCGTTTGCCTGGGAGGGACACGCGAGGCCCCGCTGGGTGTGCCGGTCGGCCAGCAGCGTGCGCAGAAGACCCGCTTGTGCCCACTGGTGGGGTGGGCAGACCTGCAGCGGGATGCGGCATCTGCCTCTCTCCAAAGCCGCTGCTGCCTGCAAACTGATTAGGCCTGCCTGACTGGTTCCCGGGTTCAACCGAGGCTGCGCCTTCTGCTCAGAGAACGTCCGCCGGTCCTTGGGCAAAGGGCAGCAGCGGTGGCGGTGAGTGCCCAGGAGCAGGGCCAGCTGGTGCCAGGTGCCCAACTGCGCCCTTCCTTTGGCCTTGGGGCAGCCTCCTCTGCCGGCTGCCTGCCACCTCTGTCTGCTGCCCACATCAGCCAGAGAGCGCCCGTGTGGCGCATGGCAACGGGAGCCTTGGAGTAGGAACTGGGAGACCCCGGTTCAAATCCCTGTGTGCATGCTGGGTGGCCTTGGGCCGGTCACTCCACCTCACCTACCTTGCAGGACTGTTGTGAGGATAACCGAGAGAAGGATGGAAGCCACTCTGGGTCCCCGTCAGAGAGAAAGGCAGAATGGAAATCGAATTACTCAAACAATAAGATAAGGAAATAAACCAGGTGTGTGGGAAGGGGGCTCTTTCTCACCCCCCCCCCATCAAGGCGATGCTCTCCTGGGGATCCCGGCTAAACGAGAAGTTGGCTGGAGGTGGCCCCCATCCGCTGAGCAGCTTGTCCGCTGAGCAGCTAGAGAACAGGGTCCGCTCACCGGTCGGTTGCAGCCCCACATCCTAGGAACTGGGCTCAGGGCGGCTAACAAACATGCACGTGAAAAATACATTAAAACTCCATAACATGGTAAAAACAAAGTAAATTAAGATTACAGTATAAAACCATAACTACTCGTACGTCCTATTACAAGGGACGGCAACGTTCCACCAACATTTGAATGGCTGCTTCCATCCAATCCAGGCGTCTGCCAGGCTGTTAGCTGCCCAATTGGCAGTGAGGTTGGTGTTGGGGCTGGGGCCACGGTGGCACCCTATTTAAAAGCCTAGCAGAAGATCTCTGTTTTACAGCCCTGCGGAACTGCAAAAGGTCCCGCGGGGCCCTGATGTCATCCGGGAGCTCATTCCACCAGGTAGGAGCCGCCACTGAAAAGGCCCCGGCCCTCGTTGCAGCCAACCTGGCCTCCTCTGGGCCAGGGGAGAGCCAGGTGATTTTGGGATCTCGATCTTGGTGCTTTCTGAGACACACGTGGAGAAAGGCAGTCCCTTAGGTAGATAATTGCATTCACAGCCCTCCTTTCCCCCTGCTCTTCCATATATTGATTGTAGGGTATTTTATGATGGTTGTAACTTAATTTAAATTATCTGTTGTTTTTACCTTGTTGTAAACCGCCCTGAGCCCTGCTGGCAGGGAAGGGTGGTCTAGAGGGATAGACAGATGACAGACAGATCGGGCAGGGCTTTGCTGTACCATCCGAAATCCCACCCGGTGCCAGGGGCCCGCCTAGGCAGAACCCCAGTCCCCCCCCTGCACTTGCCCGCCCGCCCGCCGCCTAGCGCGGCCGGCGGCTGGCGGGGCGGCGATGGCGGGCGGCGGTCAGCAGAGAGCAGCAGCGAGCCGTCGGAGAGCCCCGCGCCCGGGCGGCCGAGAGAGTGAAGGGGGAGGTCAAAGTTGGTGCGCGGCGGCGGTGGCGCAGGCCGGCCGGGAGGCGGCGGGGATCCGCCTCCTCCAGCTCCGTGGCGGGACCGACCGGGGCAGCCGCCGCGTTCTCCCCGGGGCGCCAGAGAAGGAGGCCCGGGCGGCTGGCTCCTCCCCGCCGGAGGCTCTCCGGGGTGTCTGTGGCCGGGCGGCCCCGCGAAGCTCTCCCAGGCGCGCGGGTGGGTGCTAGCCGGGCGGGCCCGTCCTCGCTTGCAAGGCCCGCGGCGGAGGCTCGGCTCGAGGGGGGCCCGGTGACACCCCCCCCCGTGACCGCCACCAGGCCGGGCCGGTCGGCTTTGCATGACCGGGATGCCCGCGCTTCACGGCCAGCGCCCGCGGCGGCTCTTTCCTGGCTCAGCGCGGGCTCCGACGCCTGCAGCTCCGGCTTAAGCAGCCCAGGAGGAGGAGGAGGGCCCAGCATGCTTTGCAGCGCCACCCCCCTGCCGCCGCCGCCCACTGGCCCTGGCGGGATTCTCTGCACACCACCGGGTCCAGTGGGCCACCATCCAACTTCCACCTTCCCCAGGCGGGGCGAACGAGCAAGTGGCCCGAAGAGCAGGAGCCGAGCTCAAAGCCCCGGCTCGACGCGCGGGTCACTTGGTGGCGGGGTCAGTGCAGCTGCGCCCAGCCTCCCTCACAGGGCTGTTGTGAGGACAGCACTGCCCGGGGAAGGAGCCGGGATCCTCCGGAGTATGCCAGCCGGACCCGCTCTTCCTGCGGCTTCCGCGGCACGGCTTTCGAGGTCTGAAGGGCTCCGGCCAGGCCTGGTCTCTCTCCTCGTCAGCGCAAGTCCTTGGCAAGCGGCCGAGTCCGAGGGGGCGAGCCGGAGCCCGGCCTCGCTCCCCTCCAGAAGGCCCGCCAAACTTTACTCCGCTCGGCCTCTGCTCCGGGGGCGAGAGCGGGCCAAGGCCGTCGGCCGCACGGCTGGAGAGCTGCGCGCCCCGCCGCCTTGAACTCCTCCATGTGCGTAAAGGGCTCCCGCGGGCCAGCCGCGGCACTTGGAGAGCGTCCCTGCGCGCTGGCCCATCCCAGCCCGGCCCGGCCCGCCTCCTCTCTCTCCCTGCCTCCCTCCTTCCTTCCTTCCCTCCCTCCCTCGCCGGCTCTGGCTGGCTCCCTCCCTCCGCCCCCCTCCGCCCCCCCCTTCCCCCGGCGCGGGGTCCTCCCTCGCTCGCTCGCTCGCTCCCTCCCCGCTCGCCTTGCTCCAGCCCAGCCGGGTGTTTTCGCCTTTCCGCGAGAGGCGGCGGCGGCGCGTCGCTGGCAGGCTGGCTAGCTGCTCGCTGGCTGGCTGGCTCGGCGGGTCGGTGCCGGGAGGGAGGCCCGGGCGCCGGGAGCGATGCTGGTCCTGGCCGCGCTCTGGATCTTCACGGGAGCCGGCGCTGCCTTCGCCCAGGGTGAGTCCTCGACGGGACGGCCGCCGCGCCTCTCGCCGCCAGCCGGGGCGCAGGGCGGACGGGGAGCCAGGCTTCGGGTCGCGCGGCGCTGGTGCTCCAGCTCCGGAGAAGCCCAAGTCCCGCTCCAGCGCGGGCGGGCGGGCCGGGCGGGGGGATCGGGCCCCCCAAGATGGCCGGGGAGGGAGGGTTGAGCCATCCATCCAGCGAGCTGGAACGTCCGGTGTGGTTTGGCTCCAGACGGGGTGTTTGTGCAGACCGGGGGGGGGGGGCCGCGGGGGGCGGAGTGGGATTGCGCGGGGCGGGCGGGCGGGCGCTCTGCCCTCCGTTCCTCGGGAGGAAAGTTCACGTTGGGCCGGAGCTGCGTGGCCGGGCCGGGGCGTGTGTTTGGGGCGCGCGTTCCGCGGCATCCAGCCCCCCTCCCGCCAAGGCACCCTGGCTGATCGGGGGCGGGGGGCCAGCCAAAAGAGAGTTCTTTGCGGGGGCGGGGAGGCTTGGAATGTGGTGGTGGCTCCCCGGCGGCCGGACACGTGGTGGGGCACCGATGCCTGGGCCGCGGGCAGGGCGCGCGGGTGTTGTGGCTGGTGACGAGTTGGCGGGGCGGGGGGGAGGGGGCGGGGGGGCGCTCTGCCTCGCCGGCGGGGGCCTCTCTCTCCTTCCTCCCTCCCTCCCTCCCTCGCTTCCCGGCTGCGGCTCGGAAGGGAAAGGGGCCGCGGGCGCGCGTGGGAAACCCCGCTGGCCAGTGGCGGGGGGGGGCGGCTCGAGAAGGGCCTCGTTCTCGGTCGAGGGGGGGACATTCAAGGGTGCCCGGGGGGCTTCTGCGAGGCGACCCTCAAGGAGCCACGGGGGGGGGCGGCCTGGGGTCTGGACCGTCGAACAGGCAAGTCCCCGGAACGTCCTCTCCGCAGGGGGCGCCCCCGGGTCTCCCCCCCCCGCGTTCCCCGGCTCTCCTCCCGGGACCGGGGCTGCCGGCGCGTGCGTGGGCGGGCGTGCAGGTAGCACAACGCGCGCGGGAGGGGGGGAGATGCCGTCGTGCGCGCAGCCGGGGAGGCTCGGACGTCGACGGCGCCGCAGGGATGAAGCCGGGCGGGGGGGGGGGACTCCGGCTTGGTGGCCGCCGTGAGGGCTAGGAACTTGATGCGCGCGTCGGAAACCTTTCGGCTTCGCTCCACAGGGGGGGCGCCGTCCCTGGCTTGGCCGTCGATCCCGGGACCCCCGAGGTCCACCGCAGTGGCTTCCCTTCCACACACCGTGCACCCCAGCGGGGGATTTTGCCGCCCCCCGCCCCGGGGGTGGGCAGAGGCCGCTGTGAACGTGGCCGGCCAGGGAGAGGGAGGAGAGCCTCCTCGTGCCGAGGCAGTCGATCTGGGCTGTGTGGCTGGGCAGAGGGCTTCTCGGGCGGGAGAGCAGGGCCGGCCGGGGCGGTGCAGGGCAGCCCTGCTTGTGATGCGCCCCCATCCCCCTCCCCCCCCGCCGGCCGTGCTCCGCCTGCGTTTTTGTCTGAGACGGTGCGCTTTTCTTATGCAAAAACCTCCTTTCAAGAACAGGGGGGGATCAGATTACGCGCCGGGGGGGGGTGGGGAGGTGGAGGGAACCGGCGGGGCTGTTGATTGGCCGGGGGAGGCACAATGGGAGGGGGCTTAGGCCCCGCCCCCTCCTCAGCTGCCACATTCCTTTTAATTAGCGGGGGAGGGGCTACTGGGGGAGCCGGCCGGGCCCGGGGGGGATTATTGGGGAGGGGGAGAGCCGGGGGGGGGATGGCTTGCTCCTGCCCCCACTTCGGGGGATCTTGGCCAAGGGGCCGGAGAAGGGAGTGGGGGGGGACACACCTTCCTTTTGGGCTGCCAGGAGAAGATTTCGGGGGGGGAGCCCAGTCTGGGTGGGCTGGCCCAGCCGCTGGCTCCCCCTCCCGGTGTGGAAGCTTGCAAGGGACTGACCCCCCCCCAAACCCGGCCCCATGGATCCTGGCGGCCCAAGACAGCCCGTCAGTCCCCAGGGCCACAAGTGGTGGTGGGGGGACATGCTCCCTGTGGGCCACCCTCTGCCTGGAGGGGGGAGAGGGGTGCCCCCGGGACGGGCTCTTCTGCCCCAGAGAGCCCTCCTTCCAGGGACGCCCTCCAAGGGACTGCGGGGGGGGGATGCATCTCATAGCAGTGGCTTTTCAGCCCCCCCCCTCCAATGATGGGGGGCAGAGCTGCCTGGCTGTGTGGAAGGAGGGGAGTGGGGGGCTTGGGGGCCGTGTTGCTGGTTGCAGCTGAGACTGGCGGGGGGAGGCGCCGGCATGCTGAATGAGTTTCATCACTCTTCATTTTTCGCTAAATAATTTTCTGTATTTTATCCAAATGAAAGCCATTCTTCTTCTCCCCCCGCCTGCCTCCCCGTTTCAGTCGCCCTGCAGGGATCTTTCCACAACTGCGTGTCACAAATTGAAATATTCATTCATTTTTGGGGCCTCTCTCTCTCTCTTTCTCTCTGTCTCTCTCTCTCTGTGGATTATTTTTCATCTTCTCCTTTCCAGGAGAAGGATGGGGGAAATTTAAAGCAGAAAAGATGAAAGCTAATTGTCAGGGGAGGGGAGAGGGAGGGGAGCCGTGTGGGGAGGGTTCTCTCCTGGACGGGATTGGGGAGGGGGGCCCGGGGAGCTGGACCCAGGCGGGACCCACCCCAGTGCCGGACCCGTGGCCCCGGGGTCCCTTGCCCTGGCAGACCAGATGCCCCCTGGAAAGCCCCCCCCCAACACTGCCTCTGACCATGGATAGGTCGGTCATTGGTAGGCCCTGCCCCTTGGAATTGTGGACACTGCTGAGCAAGGGATAAGAGGAAGTCCTTCTTCACCCAAAGGGTGATCAACGCATGGAATTCACTGCCACAGGAGGTGGTGGCGGCTACAAGCATGGATGGCTTCCAGAGGAAATTAGATAAACATCTGGAGCAGAGGTCCATCATTGGCTGTTAGCCACAAGTTGTACATAGGACCTCTCGGTCTGGGGCAAGGGATGCTCTGTCTTCTTGGTGCTTGGGGGGGGGCAACAGTGGGAGGGCTTCTGGTGTCCTGGCCCCACTGCTGGACCTCCTGATGGCCCCTGGTATTTTTGGCCACTGTGTGACAACAGAGTGTCATGGGCCTGATCCATCATAGGCTTCTCTTATGTTCTTATATGGAGCAGAGGTCCATCAGTGGCTGTTAGCCACCAGGTATAGATAGGAGCTCTCCGTCTGGGGCAAGTGATGATCTGTCTTCTTGGTGCTTGGTGTGGGGGGCAACAGTGGGAGGGCTTCTGGTGTCCTGGCCCCACCGGCGGACCTCCTGATGGCACTGGGTATTTTTGGCCACTGTGTGACACAGAGTGTTGGCCTGGACGGGCCTCTGGCCTGATCCAACATTGGCTTCTCTTAGGTTCTTATGACTATCTCAAGTCTCCTTTTAAGCCCCACCCAAGCCAGTGGCGGGGAGTTCCACAAGCAGCCGTTGTGCGGAGAAGCACTTTAAAAAGTTTGCCTTGAAGTGGCGCCCCTGAATTCTATGGTTTGGGGAGAGGGGGAGAAAGGTCTCCACATTCCACCACCCGTCCTCTTGACTTGGTGAGAGAACCCGGCCACGGTCCTCTGCCCTCTGCTGCTGGGCACTCAGTCCAAAGCTTTCCTGACCCCCTGGCAACAATTTCTCCACTGCCATTCTAGGTGGGGGGCACGGGCTGGGGACCCCGTTGGCTTGTGCTGGGGCGATGCAGCGGTCCCGGGGAGTCAGGCTTGCCAAGGCACCTGGCTGAGCCAGTGGGCACTTGGGCAAGCCTTGCAAAACAGCCGGGACCCCAAGGGCTCTGGGGAGCCTTTAGTGTGCACTTCCGGGTTGCAGAGCGGGCAAACTAGCCCACAGTGACTTCTGTGGGCCTCAGAGCACTGAACCGCCTTCTTGGATCCGCGCCATCTTCTTGGCACGGGGCCCAGCCAGATCACTGTTGAGCAGCCCCACTGCTGGGCATGAGGGCAGTGAGCCCCTCCGCCCCCCCAAAAAAGTGTTACTTGCCAGTTCCCTTGATGGTGTCCCTGAAATGGGACCCTCCACGTTCCATCTGGGAGCCTTTGAAGCAGACCTCATGGCCCTGAGCGGCGGAAGTTGGGACAGACCTCCTTTTGTCTTTGCTGCTCTGGTTGTGGACTAAGGGTTTGCCCCCTTGATTGGGAGGGGCTGGATGGTAACGGTTCAGCGGGCAGGACTATGGGGAGGGGCTGCGGCTCAGTGGCAGAGCAGCTGCTTGGCTCACAGGAAGCGCCAGGTTCACTTCCTGGCATCTCCACTTTGAAAAGGACCAGGCAGTCGGTGATGTGAAAGACCTTCCTCTGCTTGTGACCCCGGCAAGACGGACCTTGATGGGCGGAGGAGGGCCTGATTCGGGAGAAGGCAGCTTCCTATGTTCATTTGAGAGCTTTTATGAAGTTCTGTTGTGACGATTGTCCTCACTCATTCTGGGGCTGAACCGTGGAACCAGATTCAGGGTCCAAAGTTTGCTCCCGGGCCTGAATAAGCCCTGAACATAAGAACCTCAGAGAAGCCAATGTTGAATCAGGCCAGTGGCCCATCCAGTCCAACACTCCGGGTCACACAGTGGCCAAAAATACCAGGGGCCATCAGGAGGTCCAGCAGTGGGGCCAGAACTCCAGAATCCCTCCCATTCCTGCCCCCCCCAAGCATCAAGAAGACAGAGTATCATTGTCCCAGAAATAATAACACGAGAGAAGCCATGTTGGCTCAGACCAGTGGCCCATCCAGTCCGACACTCTATGTCACACGGTGGCCAAAATTACCAGGGGTCATCAGGAGGTCCACCAGCAGGGCCTGGGACTTCTTCATGCACTGTACAGTGTTAATGTGTGGAACTCACTGCTACAAGGTGTGGTGCTGGGTAAGCTTTACAAATTCATCACAGAGGAGTGGTCTGTCAATGGCTGTTAGCCTTGATCACTGAGTGGAACATCCACAGTCAGAGGAAGCCTACCTGTGAATACTGAGGGCTTCAGTGTTTGTCCCCTGCTTGTAGGAAGGATCGAGACAGCCAATGTTGGGTGTGGACTGAGGGCACCTGGTTTTTGGCCACTGTGTGACAAAAGAGTGATCCAACATTGGCTTCTCTTATGTTGGGCCAGTGATGCTCTGTATCTTTGGTGCTTGGGGGGCAACAGTGGGAGGACTTCTGGAGTTAGGGCCCTTCTGGTGGACCTCCTGATGGCCACTGTGTGACACAGAGTGTTGGATTGGGTGAGCCATGGCCTGATCCAGCATGGCTTCTCTTATGTTGTTATGTCTGGGACAATGATGTTCTGTCCTCTTGGTGCTTGGGGGGCAAGAGTGGGAGGGCTTCTGGAGTTAGGGCCCTTCTGGTGGACCTCCTGATGGCCACTGTGACACAGAATGTTGGACTGGACGAGCCATTGGCCTGATCCAACATGGCTTCTCTTATGTTGTTATGTCTGGGCCAGTGATGTTCTGTCCTCTTGGTGCTTGGGGGGCAAGAGTGGGAGGGCTTCTGGAGTTAGGGCCCTTCTGGTGGACCTCCTGATGGCCACTGTGTGACACAGAGTGTTGGACTGGACGAGCCATTGGCCTGATCCAGCATGGCTTCTCTTATGTTGTTATGTCTGGGTCAATGATGTTCTGTCCTCTTGGTGCTTGGGGGGCAAGAGTGGGAGGGCTTCTGGAGTTAGGGCCCTTCTGGTGGACCTCCTGATGGCCCCTGGGTTTTGGCCACTGTGTGACACAAGAGTGCTGGACTGGAAGGGCCATTGGCCTGATCCAGCATGGCTTCTCTGATGTTCTTATGTCTGGGGCAGTGATGCTCTGTCTTCTTGGTGCTTGGGGGGCCACAGTGGGAGGGCTTCTGGAGTTCTGGCCATTGGCCTGATCCAGCACGGCTTCTCTTTTAAGTTCTTCCGACTGCAGAGACCCACCAGCAGCTGATCCCACAAGGCCTAAGAACATAAGAGAAGCCAATGTTGAATCAGGCCAATGGCCCATCCAGTCCAACACTCTGTCACACAGCAGCCAAAATATACCAGGTGCCATCAGGAGGTCCAGCAGTGGGGCCAGGACACTAGAAGCCCTCCCACTGCTGCCCCCTCCAGCACCAAGAATAGAGTGCATCACCTGCCCCAGACTGAGAGTTCCCATCTAGACCCTGTGGCTAATAGCCACTGATGGACTTCTGCTCCAGATGTTTATCTAATTCCCTTGTGAAGCCATCCATGCTTGTAGCTGCCACCACCTCCTGTGGCAGTGAATTCCACATGTTAATCACTCTTTGGGTAAAGAAGTATTTCCTTTTATCTGTTCTAACCCGACTGCTCAGCAATTCCATGGAGTGCCCACGAGTTCTTGTATTGTGAGAAAGGGAGAAAAGTACTTCTTTCTCAACCTGCTCAATCCCATGCATAATCTTATAAACCTCAATCATGTCACCCCTCAGCTGTCGTTAAGGCAATTCTCATATCCTCAGCATGGCCAACGGGAGCTGATGCAGACGTGCATGAGAGGGGCCTTGGCTCGGCGGTAGAGCATCTGCTTTGTAGGCAGAAGGTCCCTGGTCCAAAAGGACAGGGCAGGAGGTGATGGGAAAGAACCTCTCTGTCTGGGACCCTGGAGAGCCGCTGCCTGTCTTGAGCAGACAAGGCTGACCCTGGTGGACCCCGTGGTGTGTGTGTGTGTGTGTCTGATTCTGGAACAGGCAGCTTTGTGTGTGTGTTTGTGTGTAGCAATCGGCCAGTGGGCTGCCCAGCAGTAGGACCTGGGGACTGGAGCCTTGGCCTCCCCCTGCCCCGGCCTTTCTGTAGCATGAGGTGGGGTCCCCAGCTTCTCCCCACCCTCGAGTAAAGCTGGGCCCGTTTTGCACAGGCAGGAGTGCTGCTGTGTCTGGAGAGGGCACCGCAGGCAGCCCCTACGGGGGTCCACTTAGGGCCCGGCTGGGCAGAGCAGGGGGAGGGTCTGTGGTGTCTCTGGGGCGGGGAGCAGAGCGCTGTGGGGTGCCCCCTGCCGTGCCCCTCCGCCTCCCTGCTTCTCCTTTCCCTTTTCTGTTCTTGCTGCTGACGGTTCACCTTCTGGCGCTGCACCCGAGAGCTTCTCTTTGCGGCCCCCCTGCGAGGTAGACCGTCGGGCCCCTGAGCCGCTGCCGAGGGCCTTCTCCTCCCACCGAGGGCCAGTGGGTGCTCTCTTCCTTGCCGGAGTCTCACCTCCCTCTGCCTGCCTGACTGCCGGATCCGTCCATCAACCGTGTCTCCGCCTCTGTCACTCCTTCCCGATCTAGCAAGAACGGCTCTCTCGGAAATGCTTTTGTGCCGGGCTCCGGGTGCCACTGGCTCTCTGGCAGGCCTGTGTGGAGGCAGTCAAGCGGTGGGCTTCTGCCCCTGCAAGACCCCACTTTCTGAGGACATGGTATGCTTGGCAGGGCGGGGTGGCACTTGGCCACCCCCAGTAGTCCTGGGTCTCTAAGTGTGCAGACTCTGATCTGGGAGAACCGGGTTTGATTCCCCACTCCTCCATGTGCAGCTGCTGGTGTGACCTTGGGCCAGTCACAAGTTTGCTCAGAGCTGTTCTCTCAAGGGCAGTCCTTGAGAGAGCTTTCTCAGCCCCACCTACCTCACAGGGTGTCTGTTGTGGGGAGGGGAAGGGAAAAGGAGTTTGTAAGCCACTCTGAGACTCCGAGTGAAGGGCAAGCGGTATAAATCCACTCTCCTCCTCCTCCTCCTCCTCCTCCTCTTCTTCCAGTTTGGTGTAGTGGTTAAGTGCACTGATCTGGGAGAACTGGATTTGATTCCCCACTCATCCATGCGCAGCTGCTGGTGTGACCTTGGGTCAGTCACAAGTTCTCTCAGAGCTGTTCTCTCAAGGGCAGTCCTTGAAAGAGCTTTCTCAGCCCCACCTACCTCACAGGGTGTCTGTTGTGGGGAGGGGGAAGGGAAAGGAGGTTATAAGCTGCTCTGAGACTCTGAGTGAAGGGCAAGGGGTATAAATTGACTCTCCTCCTCCAAACCTTTTGGAAGAGCCAAAGGGACTCATGGAGCCCAAGATAGACTTGTATTGTGGGGAGGCTTTCCAGCAGGTAACGGGGGTGGGGCCGGGCTGTCTTGGGATGAGGAATGCACTCTGTCGGGGAGGTGTTGCCAGTCACCCGGGAGAGCCAGCTTTGGGGCCTTTTATTTCCTCCTGGAGCCCCTCTGGTGTGTGTGTGTGTGTTTTTTTGGGGGGGTGTCTGGCTACCCCACTTGCCACCTGCTCTGGCTGGTCCGGGGCTCTGCCCTCGCCTCCCCCCCTCCCGCCCAGGCACTTCCCTGCCTGGCCTTCCAGTCGATGCTCTCGCTGGGAAGAGCAGAAGGCAGGCGTCTTGAACACGGGCCACGATCTCCAAGCATTCCAGGGCTGAATGGTCCCCTCCCCCCCCCCAGCTCTTAGTGAAAAGGAGGCACGGAGAGGGTCAGCGGGGACCCCCTTTTATTGGAGGAGAAAGGCAGAGGGAACAGACTTCAGTCAAAGCCGCGTCGGGGAGGGGATTCGGTCAGCAGGTGCCGCGTCCGACCCTGGATTTCGAGGCACGACTGGGCACGATTTCAGGGAGGGGGCCTGGATGTCGGGGCTTCGGGACTCTGTGCCAGGGGGCCACAGGAACGAGAGAACTTCTCACTGGAAACGCAGAGCAATGAAATTGAGTAACCGAAATCTGTCTTTGCTTCTGTTGATTTTTGTTACTTGTTTGGTTCAGTAAAATTTGATCTTTTCTTAACCCTCCATGACGGAGAAACTCAGGTGGTTCTATACCTCCCCCCCCAACAAACAAGACTCTGCAGCCTGCATAGATGGTGGCCAACGAGGCAGCTGCAGATGCTATCTTGCAGTCTCTGCATAATTCACTTTGCCTCTGCTGGCGGTAGAGAGGGACAGAGACCCCACCGGTGCTCCCCCAAGTGCCAGAACTCCTGCTTCACCCCTTCACAGGCACCCACCCCCCTTGAGAACACCAGAAGAGCCTGGCTGGGTCAGACCAGGGAAGGTCCCTCTAGTCCAGCCTCCCGTCTCACACAGGGGCCAACCAGATCCTCTGGACGGCCAACAATGGGCAGAGAGACCAAGGCCTTCCCCTGAGAAGAACATCAGGAGAGCCCCGCTGGGTCAGATCAGGGAGGGCATTCCGCCTCTCACAGTGGGTCCATCTAGTCCAGCCTCCCACCTCACACAGTGGCCAACCAGTTCCTCTGGAAGTCCAACAACAGAGCAGAGAGGCCGAGGCCTCCCCCTGGTTGGCCTCTATGTGAGACAGGAGGCTGGACTAGATGGACCCTCCCTGGTCTGAACCAGCAGGGCTCTTCTGAGGTTCTTCCCAGGGGAAGGCCTCAGCCTCTGTGCCCTCTTGCTGGTCCTCCAGAGGAACTGGCTGGCCCCTGTGTGAGACGGGAGGCTGGACTGGATGGACCCTCCCTGGTCTGAACCAGCAGGGCTCTTCTGAGGTTCTTCTCAGGGGAAGGCCTCAGCCTCTCTGCCCTCTTGCTGGTCCTCCAGAGGAACTGACTGGCCCCTGTGTGAGACGGGAGGCTGGACTGGATGGACCCTCACTGGTCTGACCCAGCAGGGCTTTTCTGAGGGTCTTATCAGGGGAAGGCCTCGGCCTCTCTGCCCTGTTGTTGGCCCTCCAGAGGGACTGGTTGGCTGCTGTGTGAGACGGGAGGCTGGACTGGATGGACCCTCCCTGGTCCGACCCAGCAGGGCTCTTCTGAGGTTCTTCTCAGGGGAAGGCCTCGGCCTCTCTGCCCTGTTGTTGGCCCTCCAGAGGGACTGGTTGGCTGCTGTGTGAGACGGGAGGCTGGACTGGATGGACCCAGCCTGGTCCGACCCAGCAGGGCTCTTCTGAGGTTCTTCTCAGGGGAAGGCCTCGGCCTCTCTGCCCTGTTAACATAAGAACATAAGAGAAGCCAATGTTGAATCAGGCCAATGGCCCATCTAGTCCAACACTCTGTCACACAGCGGCCAAAATATACCAGGTGCCATCCGGAGGTCCAGCAGTGGGGCCAGGGCACCAGAAGCCCTCCCACTGCTGCCCCCTCCAGCACCAAGAATAGAGTGCATCACCTGCCCCAGACTGAGAGTTCCCATCCATACCCTGTGGCTAATAGCCACTGGTGGACTTCTGCTCCATATGTTTATCTAATTTCCTCTTGAAACTGTCCATGCTTGCAGCTGCCACGACCTCCTGTGGCAGTGAATTCCATATGTTAATCACTCTTTGGGTGAAGAAGTATTTCCTTTTATCTGTTTTAACCCGACTGCTCAGCAATTTCATAGAGTGCCCACGAGTTCTTGTATTGTGAGAAAGGGAGAAAAGTACTTCTTTCTCAACCTGCTCAATCCCATTCATAATCTTATAAACCTCGATCATGTCACCCCTCAGCCGTCGTTTCTCCAAGCTAAAGAGCCCCAAGCATTTTAACCTTTCTTCATAGGGAAGGTGTTCCAACCCTTTTATCATTCTAGTTGCCCTTCTCTGCACTTTTTCCAATGCTATAATATCCTTTTTGAGATGTGGTGACCAGAACTGTACACAGTATTCCAAATGAGGTCGCACCAATGATTTATACAGGGGCATGATGATACTGGCTGATTTGTTATCAATTCCCTTCCTAATAATCCCCAGCATAGCGTTGGCCTTCTTTATTGCAGCTACACATTGTGTAGACATTTTCAGCGAGTTATCCACTACGACTCCAAGATCTCTCTCTTGGTCAGTCTCTGCCAGATCAGACCCCATCAATGTGTATTTATATTTAGGATTTTTGGCTCCAATGTGCATCACTTTGCACTTGGCCACATTGAACCCCATTTGCCACGTTGACGCCCACTCACCCATCCTCAACAGATCCCTTTGGAGTGCCTCACAATCCTCCCTGGTTTTCACCACCCTGAACAACTTCGTGTCATCTGCAAATTTAGCCACATCACTGCTTACTCCCAATTCCAAATTGTTAATAAACAAGTTAAAAAGCATCGGACCGAGTACTGATCCCTGTGGTACCCCACTGCTTACCACCCTCCACTGAGAAAGTTTCCCATTTATACTCACTCTCTGTTTCCTATTTATAAGCCAGTTTTTGATCCACAAGAGGACTTGTCCTTTTATCCCATGACTATTGAGCTTACTTAGGAGCCTTTGATGAGGAACTGTATCAAAAGCTTTCCGGAAGTCAAGGTAAATAATATCTATTGGGTCCCCCTTGTCCACATGTTTGTTCACTCCTCAAAAAACACTAACAGGTTAGTGAGACAAGATCTTCCTTTACAGAACCCATGCTGAGTCTGCCTCAATAGTTTTTGTTCATCAATGTGCCTACTAATTCTTTCCTTAATAACAGTTTCCACCAATTTACCCGGTATCGATGTCAGACTGACTGGCCTGTAATTTCCTGGATCTCCCCTGGAGCCCTTTTTAAAGATTGGAGTGACATTAGCTACCTTCCAGTCCTCAGGAATGGAGGCAGATTTTAAAGAAAGATTACATATTTTTGTCAGGAGATCCACAAGTTCACATTTGAGTTCTTTCAGAACTCTCGGATGAATGCCATCCGGGCCTGGTGATTTATTAGTTTTTAAATTGTCCATCAGTCGGAGGACTTCCTCTCTTGTCACCGCAATCTGATTCAGGTCTTTCAAACCCCCTCCCGAAATCGGTGCTTCTGGAGTGGGCAAACACTTCTCCTCTTCCACAGTGAAGACAGAGGCAAAAAATGCATTCAGCTTCTCAGCCATTTCCCTATCATCCTTCACTACTCCTTTTACCCCTTGGTCATCCAAGGGCCCCACTGCCTCCCTGGCTGGCTTCCTACTTCTGTTGCTGGCCCTCCAGAGGAACTGGTTGGCCACTGGGTGAGACCAGGAGGCTAGACTGGATGGACCCTCCCTGGTCTGATCCAGCAGGGCTCTTATGATGTTTTTCTCGGGAAGGCCTCGGCCTCTCTGCCCTGTTGCTGGCCCCTCAGAGGAGCTGGTTGCCCACCGTGTGGGATACCAGATGGACCCTCCCTGGCCTGACCCAGCAGGGCTCTTCTGAGGTTCTTCTCAGGGGAAGGTCTCGGCCTCTCTGTCCTGTTGTTGGCCCTCCAGAGGAACTGGTTGGCCGCTGTGTGAGACGGGAGGCTGGACTGGATGGACCCTCCCTGGTCCGACCCAGCAGGGCTCTTCTGAGGTTCTTCTCAGGGGAAGGCCTCGGCCTCTCTGCCCTGTTGCTGGCCCTCCAGAGGAACTGGTTGGCCTCTGGGTGAGACCAGGAGGCTAGACTGGATGGACCCTCCCTAGTCTGATCCAGCAGGGCTCTTATGATGTTTTTCTCGGGAAGGCCTCGGCCTCTCTGCCCTGTTGCTGGCCCCTCAGAGGAGCTGGTTGCCCACCGTGTGGGATACCAGATGGACCCTCCCTGGCCTGACCCAGCAGGGCTCTTCTGAGGTTCTTCTCAGGGGAAGGTCTCGGCCTCTCTGTCCTGTTGCTGGCCCTCCAGAGGAACTGGTTGGCCGCTGTGTGAGACGGGAGGCTGGACTAGATGGACCCTCAGTGGTCTGACCCAGCAGGGCCCCTCCCAGGTTCCTCTCCTCTGAGCTCCAGCTGGGATCCAGCCCGTCTTGTGCGTAAGCGCTGAGGGGGTGGCGAAGAGGCGAGGGACGATCGGGCGGCTGCTTCTGCAGGTGAGCAGAGTTCCAACAAAGCCCAAACCTGCTCTCTCAACTGAGTCAGGCATCTGCAGCCCTGCCGTGTCATCCAGAGATGTGTTCCCTCGGGGCGCTGCTTTGTGAATCGGGGCCTGTGAATCATTCCCCGCGCCCTCTGGGGACAGAGCTGACACACGCGCGCCTCCTTGCACTGCGTGCAAAGAAGAAGAGGGAGCTGCCTGGCCCACTCCGCTTTCTGACCCTGCGGGGCCTGAGGCCCGGGTCCAAAAACTGGGGGTCTCGGGGCTTTTTTCTTTGTCTGAGGGGTGATGAGCCTGGGTTCAAGTCACCACCTTACTCCCTCTGGGCTCTCTCAGCCCCTCCCCCACCACACGGAGGCCATGGAAAGGAAAGGGATGTGCCGTTCTCTTGCGCTCCCTGGAAGCATCCGGATGCGTCAAGAGGAAACTTGGTTGGAAAAGTGGTCCCATTGAGTGCCTAGAGTAATGTTGGGCAGGGGGGGGTCCTGTTGTGAATTTCCAGATTAGACCTTTTGGGAGGGGCATCAAAGTTGTGGGGTTTTCAGGGCAAGAGACATCCAGGGGGTAGGTTGCCGTTGCCTGCCTCTGCGTAGCGACCCCAGAATTCCTTGATGGTCTCCCATTCAACCATCAACCTGGGCCAGTCTTGCTGAGCTCCTGAAATTTGTCTCGTTCAGGCTTGCTTGGCCCACCCAGGCCAGGATGATGAGGCCTTCGCCCCCCCCCTTCCCGAATTCCAAACGAGAGGAGTTGTGCGTGAGCAACCCCCCCCTCCGTCTTACGCACCAGCATTGACCTTGGCACTTTCTAGCAAGAGAGAAGAGGGTGTCCTGGATATTGTCCGGGGCCTTCATCCAGGAAGTCTTGTGTGGCAACCTGCCCCCACCAATGTTCCCTCTAAGCTGAGGAGTCCGGTGAGCAAAAATTCTACTTTGTGAGCTACTGGCATTAGAAGAAGAGATTGGATTTATACCCCGCCCTTCACTACCCAGAGGAGTCTCAGAGCGGCTTACAGACTCCCTTCCCTTCCCCTCCCCACAACAGACACCCTGTGAGGTGGGTGGGGCTGAGAGAGCTCTGACAGAAACTGCTCTTTTTCAAGAACAGCTCTTATCAGAACTATGGCTCGCCCAAGGTCATCCAGCCAGGTGCAAGTGGAGGAGTGGGGAATCAAACCCGGTTCTCCCAGGTTAGAGTCCGCACACTTAACCACTACACCAACCTGGCTCTCAGGAATTAAAGTTGTGAGCGAGGGATTTGGCTGAGTGAAGACAAAAATGTGTGAGCCGGAGGCTAAAAAACTGTGAGCTAGCTCACACTAACTCAGCTTAGAGGGAACACTGGCACCCACCCCCACCGGCCCAGGTGTTGTTTCTCCGGAATGGTGCCTAATGGGTCCAAGCACAGCCCACAGGATCCCCACCCCACAAGCCAGTCTCCGTGGGTCATGAAAGAGAGCTCTCTCTTTTATTGCTGAAATGGACGGGGAGGGCCGTGGCATGGAGAGGGCTGCGGGGGGGGCTTGTATCCTCGATCCTCTCCCCCCACGTAAAGGCCTCCCCGCAAGCGTGCCTTGGAGTCCCTCTGCCTCGCGTCGTGTGGGGCACGCAGGTATTGTGGCACAACAAGCGGTCTCATTCCCTCCCCCGAGGGCTAGCTAGATGTATGAGTCCCACGTGTGGCGTCTCGGCATCCTCTGTGCCAGTGCCAGGCCCTTGGCTGGAGGGCGCCCAGCAGCTGCCCTGGCAACCCAGGAAATCCTGCCCGGGCTGCTGGTCCTGGCCCAGCGCCATCTCCCCCCCCCCCGGCATGCTTTGGCAAGCTCCCCCGGCCCCAGGAGGGAGACGAAGGACGGGATGCCAGGCTGAGCTGGGGCTCCCCACCCCACCCCCCGAAGACCTGGCGGCTCTGCCCACGGCAGGCTCCCTGTTTGCCTGTCTGCTGGAGTGGGGGGGGCTGGGGGCTGCCAGAGTGAGGCCTCCCAGCCTGCCTAGAGGTTTAACTTGGGGGGAGGTTGCAGCCAGCGTGCCCCTGGGGAAATCCACTGCTCCTGCTCAGGCAAGCCAGTTTGGTGTAGCGGTTAAGTACGCGGACTCTGATCTGGGAGAACATAAGAACATAAGAGAGTTTGATTCCCCACTCCTCCTCCACATGCAGCTGCTGGTGTGACCCTGGGTCAGTTACAAGTCCTTTCAGAGCTGTCCTCTCAAGGGCAGTTGTTGGGAGAGCTCTCTCAAGGATGTGAGGAGGGGAAGGGAAAGGAGATTGTTAGCCGCTCTGAGACTCCTTTGGGTAGTGAAGGGCAGGGAATAAATCCAATTTCCTCCTCCTCCTCCTCCTTCCGGAAACCCCCCCCCCCATGCTGGCCTTCAGTGGAACAGCAAGCATCTCCCCCCCCCCCACAGTAATTGGACTGGGGGGTGTAATCAGTGGTACCGGAGATGGTCAGGGACCAGTGATATTGCCCTGGAGGCACCCGGGAAGGGTCTCGTGAGTGGCACTGCCGTCCCTGGTAGAGGGGGTGCTGGGCTAGGAAGAGGGCTGGTTAGAGATGGGTGCCGTTCTGGGGGGGGGGGTGATGAGAAAGGAGGGGCCCAGCTGCTTCGCTGGAGCTCTTCCGGTGCTTGTAGGCCAAGCCGGTGGGCTCGAGTGACTAGAGTTTACAGTTGTGAATGGTTTGCTTCTTATACTCTTGTGTTTTATAGTTTTATTGTTTTTTATAGTTTTATTGCCTCTGTTTTTATGCTACCATGAACTGGTCTGAGCCCCACTTTGCGGGGGAGGGGCCGGATATAAATCAAAGCAATAAAAATAAATTGGGAGTGCCCGAGTTCCGATCCTCACTCTGCTGCTCCTACATCAGAGGGTTGTCATGAGGATAAAAATGAGGAAGCCACTCTGCGCTTTTAGAACAGAGAACCCTAACATAAGAACATAAGAGAAGCCAGTGTTGGATCAGGCCAGTGGCCCATCCAGTCCCACACTCTGTCACACAGTGGCCAAAAATACCAGGTGCCATCAGGAGGTCCAGCAGTGGGGGGCCAGGACACTAGAAGCCCTCCCATGGTTGACCCTCCCAAGCACCAAGAATATGGAGCATCACTTGCCCCAGAGTCCCTATCTATGCCTTGTGGCTCATAGGCATTGATGGACCTCTGCTCTTAACATAAGAGCATAAGAGAAGCCAAATGTTGGATCAGGCCAATGGCCCACCCAGTCCAACACTCTGTGTCACACAGTGGCCAAAAATACCAGGTGCCATCAGGAGGTCCATCAGTGGGGCCAGGGCACTAGAAGACCTCCCACTATTGCCCCCCCAAGCACCAAGAAGACAGAGCATCCCTTGCCCCAGAGTCCCTCTCTATGCCTTGTGGCTCATAGCCGCTGATGGACCTCTGGTCCATATCTCTCCTTATTATAAAGCGCTGTTCTTGTCCATGTGCCCCCACAGCCTTTTGCCCTTCCAACTGCCAATCAGAGCGGGGTCCCTAGCCACTGGCTGCATGGCCTTCGTCCCGCCCGTCCTCCCGCCCACAGACAACCCGCCCAGCATCTCAGCCGCAGTGGGCTGAGAGCCGCTAGATGGGCAGGATGCTCTGGCGGGTGGAGGGGAGGCTGAGCCCGATGGGAGCTGGCGCTGTGCCCTTGCTTGCCCCACACAGGCTCATGCCGCCACTGCGCACGACGAGGGCCCGCCCTGCTCTCCTCGGCCCACAAGTCCAGGTATGATTGTCGCACCCAGGAGGGCAGCTGCAACACAGCGTGCCGCTTCCCTGATGTGTGGCTGCCGTGGCGCCATCCACCTCCTCCAGCCTGACCCCAGTGGCGGGACCCACAATGCCGGCGGTGGCGACTACAAACCCCTTCTCTGCCTGCTGCTGGGCCCACATGGTGAAGGTGCCGTCGACCCTTCTTCTCATGGCGGGGGGGGGGCTGGAGAGGCACTGGCCTGGCTAGAGCCCCTTGCATTGATCTCCACAACGGGCCTCATCACTAATGTTTATCCAATTCCCTCTTGAAGGCGTCCGTGCTTGTAGCCGCCACCACCTCCTGTGGCAGTGAATTCCATGTGTGAATCACTCTTTGGGTGAAGAAGGACTTGCTTTCATCCGTTCTAACCCTGCCCTGACTCATTTGGAGGAAAGGTGACCTGTCTGCGGGCTCTTGGTTCTCCTCCCTTGGGAGGGGCCGGGCCACGGAGTGCCTCTGTTGGCCACCTGGAAGCAGGAGGAGGAGGAGGAGGAGGCCAGCCACGCAGCCAGGACGACTCTTCCTCTTCGGGGAGCTGGCTTTCTGTGGCGCTTCCACCTTTCCAAATGGGTCTTGTCAACCTTGAGAACTAGAACATAAGAGAAGCCCATGTTGAATCAGGCCAATGGCCTATCTAGTCCAACACTCTGTCACACAGCGGCCAAAAATACCAGGTGCCATCAGGAGGTCCAGCAGTGGGGCCAGGACACTAGAAGCCCTCCCACTGCTGCCCCCTCCAGCACTTACTGCTGCTTCCACCCTTCTCCCGGCGGTGGCGTGTGCTGCATGCAAGTCAGGCTTTCGGAGGTGCACACGCGTACATCGTCCCTTCCCTGCTTCCCGATCCCGGGCGCTGTTTCCTGCCTCTGGGACATGAGCGGTCCTGTCTCTCAGGAATGTCGTCTTCAGATTGCTCTTGTCTGGGCTTGGCTCTCCTCATGCAGGGAGGCAAGTTGGCGCTTCCCAGCTGCCTGGAGAAGAAAAGGAGTTGGATTTATACCCCACCCTTCACGTGGAGCCTCGGAGCGGCTCACCATCACCTTCCCTTCCTCTCCCCACAACAGACACCCTGTGAGGCAGGTGGGGCTGAGAGCGCTCTGAGAGAGTTGTGACGGTCCCATGGTCACCCAGCTGGCCGCATGGGGGAGGAGGAGTGGGGAATCAGGCCCCGTTCTGCAGACTGGAGTCTGCTGCTCTTGACTGGCTGATTACCCTGGGGTTCCTCTGCAGCACCCGGAGAGGACTCTGGGGAGGGGGGCAGTGCTGTCTCCCAGCACGGAGGCCCCACAGCTGGGCCTGAGGCTGCTTTTCGGCCTCACATGAGCCCCGCCCCCCGCCCCATCAATGCTCCCTGTAAGCTGTGGAGAGTCTTGTGAGCAAACATTCTACTTGGTGAGCTACCGGCATTAAAGTTGTGAGCAAGTGATTTGGCTACTGGAGCGAGAGCCAGTTTGGTGTCGTGGTGAAGTGCGTGGACTCCAATCTGGGAGACCCGGGTTTGATTCCCCACTCCTCCACTTGCACCTGGCTGGATGACCTTAGGCAAGCCGTAGTTCTGACAAGAGCTGTCCTTGAAAAAGAGCAGTTTCTGTCAGAGCTCTCCCAGCCCCACCTACCTCCCAGGGTGTCTGTTGTGGGGAGGGGAAGGGAAAGGAGTTTGTAAGCTGCTCTGAGGCACCTTTGGGTAGTGAAGGGCGGGGTATAGATCCAATCTCTCCTCTTCTTCTTCTACTGCATAAGTTAGTTTCCTCTGGAGCCGTCCTTCCTGAGCGAAGACAAAAATCTGTGAGCTGTAGGATAAAAATCTCTGAGCTAGCTCACACTCACTCAGCTTAGACCGAACACAGCTTGGCATTGCCCGCTCCTGCTGGCAGCAGCTCCCCAGAGTTTCAGGCAGAGAAAGGACTTTCCCAGCAGGAAGCGCCCGGAGCAGGCCCTGGGATCTTCTGCAGGCCGAGCGGAGAGGCTGCCCCTGTGTGGCCAGAACTGGGGCGCAGGCCTGCAATGGCACTGGAGTTAATGAGTCGTCAGCAGACTTCGTTTTGGCTGGACGGTGCGTGGGCTGGGAAACGAACCCGGGCGCAAAGGGAGGCAGCTTAGTCTTCCCATCTTTTGGGCCAGGGAAGCCCAGACCCCTTCTTCAATTGTGTCGTCCCCCCCCCCAGTTTTTAAAATTGGCCAGCTGGTGACGGCTCCTCCCGTGCTGAGCCTGGGTCCCTCCTGGCACACAGCTGCCCGAGTCGTTCATCACCCTGCAGCATCTGGAAAAGAGAGAGGCCGTTGGCGGGCATAACTCTGTGCTTTGGCGACTCCCAGGCTGGACGACTGCCGTGTTCTCTCTGTGGGGCTGCCCTTGAACGCAGTCCAGAAAGTTCAGCGTCAGCCAAAGGCCGCTGCCCTGGGAGCAAGGTGTCCAGCTGCCCTGAATTCGGGTCCGGGGGCTGAGTCCCTCAGGAGCGCCTGTCCCCCTACGAACCTGCCTCTTGCTGAAATCTGCCAGCACGGCCCTGATCCGCACTCCGTCTTCCCAAGAGGCAAGAGCATCCGCGATGGGAAGCGGAACCTTTCCTGTTTTGGCCCCAAGGTTGTGGACAACCCACCAAAAGAAGACCCATCATCTTTCTGGGGGCCGCTCAAGCCTTCCTTCTCCGATTTCCTTGTAAATATCTGTTGAAGGTGCCTCAGCTGGGGTTTCAGTGGTATTCTGAGCCAATTGTAGCTTTATAAACAGCTTCATGAGCGCTTTTATTATGAAGTGGCATAAAAGAAGAAGAAGAAGAAGAAGAAGAGATTGGATTTATACCCCGCCCTTCACTTGGAGTCTCAGAGCGGCTTACAAACTCCTTTCCCTTCCCTTCCTCACAACAGACACCCTGTGAGGTAGGTGGGGCTGAGAGAGCTCTTAACAGAAACTGCTCTTTCAGGAACAGCTGTGCTAGAACTTGTGACTGACCCAAGGTCACATCAGCAGCTGCAAGTGGATTAGTGGGGAATCAAACCTGGTTCTCCCAGATTAGAGTTCACACACTTAACCACGACACCAAACTGGCTTTTAAAGTAAATAGAATAAAGGGCAGTAGGCGGTGGATGGGAAAGAAGGTAGCATGGCGTAGCCCGACCTTGTCAGATCTCGGAAGCTAAGGAGGGCCACTACTCGGATGGGAGACCACCGTGGCAGGCTCTGCAGAGGAAGGCCATGGCCCACCACCTCTGCTTAACTGCTGGCCTGGAAAGGCCCTTGCAGGGGTTGCGATGAGGCAGTTTGTGACTTGACAGTGTGCGCATACAGATGTATGCAAGGAAAGGAAGTTGCGTTCTGGGGGCAGGGGACATGGTGTGTAGCATTTAGGGGACTGTGGCCCAGAAACCACCCTCTCCCCCTCCCCTGACTTGACATGCCTGGCCTGAAATTATGCCAAGCGCCAGCGTTCAGGCAGAACAGTCAACCACAAGGGTGGTGGAGATCTGGGAGTTTATGTGAATGAGCGGCAGGACCCCAGAGACACCAATTATCCGCAAAGTGTGAAAGCCAGAGAAACGACGACGAAGCTTGTAGAAACGATGGCTGAGGGGTGACATGATCGAGGTTTACAAGATTATGCATGGGATAGAGAAGGTAGAGAAAGAGGTACTTCTCTCCCTTTCTTGCAATACAAGAACTCGTGGGCACTCCATGAAGTTGCTGAGTGGTCGGGTTAGAACGGATAAAAGGAAGTCCTTCTTCAGCCAAAGAATGATCAACACCTGGAATTCACTGCCACAGGAGGTGGTGGCAGCTACAAGCATGGGCAGCTTCTAGAGGGAATTAGATAAACATCTGGAGCAGAAGTCCATCAGTGGCTATGAGCCACAAGGTATAGATAGGGACTCTCGGTCTGGGGCAAGGGATGCTCTGTATTCTTGGTGCCTGGGGGGTGGGCAACAGTGGGAGGGCTTCTGGAGTCCTGGCCCCACTGCTGGACCTCCTGATGGCCCCTGGTATATTTTGGCCACTGTGTGACACAGAGTGTGGGACTGGATGGGCCATTGGCCTGGTCCAACATTGGCTTCTCTTATGTTCTTATAGGAATTCTCGGTCTGGGGCAAGGGATGCTCTGTCTTCTTGGTGCTTGGGGGGTGGGAAACAGTGGGAGGGCTTCTGGAGTCCTGGCCCCACTGCTGGACCTCCTGATGGCCCCTGGTATTTTTGGCCACTGTGTGACCCAGAGTGTGGGACTGGATGGGCCACTGGCCTGGTCCAACATTGGCTTCTCTTATGTTCTTACGTTCTGTCCTGGGCTTCCAGACATCCCAAAGTCTAAGCTGGATGCTAGTCCAAGCCCTGTGGGCACCTTGGGTGACGTGGCCTGCCGTCTTGGGAGGCAGAGATCTCTCTCCGCCTGCAGAGGGAGGGTGGCGCAGAGTCTGGGTGCTGAGTTCCAGCAGCATGCAGCTCCCTGGGCTCCGGTCCAACTCTCGCCCTGCTTTGGGGCAGCAGAGACCCGTGTGGGGTGCCCCTTTTCCTTGGTGGTTTCTCTTTCCCTCCCGGTCTGCTTGCCCCTCAGATGCCACCCCGCGTCCCCCCCTGCGTCCCCCCTCGTCCCCCCCCCAGACACGCATGCACACACGGCTTTCCTCCGGCGCACTGGTTACGGGGGATTATCGCTAACTCTTCATAAAGATCCCCCTAATTGCTTGGCTTACCTCTGGAGCCAACATCAAAGCAGGCGGCCTTCCCGCACTCCCCGCCTCCCCTTTTTATTATCTCTTAATTAATCACTCTGGCTTCCACACTTAGCGGATAATTGGTGTCTCTGGGGTCCTGCCGCTCATTCACATCACCTCTTGCGCCGATCAGCCGGCGGGGCCAGGGAGGGGGAGGGAGGGTGGGGAGGCCCCCCCCGCCCCGGCAGGCAAGGGGGAGAGAGGCCCTGCTGTGACCAGTGTTCCCTCTAAGCTGAGTGAGTGTGAGCTAGCTCACCGTTTTTTAGCCTCCTGCTCACACATTTTGGTCTTCGCTCAGGATTTTTGCTCACAGGACTCCACAGCTTAGAGGAAACATTGGCTGTGACCCTCGCCTTCCCGAGGCAGGAGCTCTCCCTCCACCCACCCGGCAGGGCTTCTTCGTCTTCCGCACAGCACGGGTCCATCCGCGGGGCTGTCGTGGCCCTGCTGAAGGCTGCCTCGAGCCGGCTGGCTGAATGTCTTCTGCTCGGCCTCAGGAGCTGGCTGGGAGGGAGGCCGGCCTTCTGAGTGGAGGGGGGAGCGTGGCCCTGAAGAAGTCCTCTCTCCTTTGGCCCGTGGGGATTCAGTGCCTGGGGTTCCCCTGGGGGGGGTGTTTCCCTTCCACAGACTGCCCTTGGGCTAAGGCGGCTGCACCGGGGTGCCCCTGCTCCTTTCGAAACATTTGGCCACGAGCCACGCTCCCGCTAAGCTGTGGGGTCTCGTGAGCAAAAATTCTGCTTTGTGAGCTACTACTGGCATTCAAGTTGTGAGCGAGCGGTTTGGCCGCTGCATCAATCCGTTTGCACTGGAGCCGTCCTTCCGGAGGCTTAAAAAACTGTGAGCTAGCTCACACTAACTCAGCTTAGGGGGAACACTGGCCACGATCTCCCGAGGAGGACCAAGGTCAGTTCCCTTGGAGGAAGGGGCTGCTTTGGAGGGTGGACTCCGGGGCACCAGAACTCTGTGGAGGTCTCCCCCTCCGCAGCCTCGACCCTTACCCCCTCCCCGAAATCTCCCAACCCAGAGCTGGTGGCCATGCTGGGGTCCCAGTCCCCTTCCTCGAAGGGCCTTCCAGCCTCTCCTGTCTCAGACTGGCTGGGCTCGGGTGGATGCTGACTGTCATCTGCTCCTCTGGGCTGATCCTTCCTGGTGCTTGGACACACCTCATGTCCTTGGTCCACTGGGAGCCGCGGCCTCTCTCTCTCTCTCTCTCTCTCTCTCTCTCTCTGTCTCTCTCTTTCTCCCCCCCCACCTCCCATGTGGGCATTCGTGAAGAAGGCCGAGTGGGCACTCTCGACTTAGTGAGAAGGGGATGCTCTCCAAACCACTTGCAGCCGGGCACTTAACCATGCCATTTAATTGGACTGGCCTGGGCTGGGCTGGGGAGGTGGATCACAAGTGGTTCCAGAGGCAGAACGTGTTTGATTCCACCATAGACCAGTCAAGGAGATCTGAGGGTCTCCAGCCAGAAGCGCTCCGTGTGCCCCTCAGGGATCTCTGGAAGGGTGCCACGATAAGTATGCTGGCAGAAGTCCTTTTGTGGTGCCGCCGTGCCCTTCCTCGTACGGTTAAGATGTGGCCCTTGATGTGCATTATGAGCTAGTGGCGTTTGGAGGAGGAGAGGCTGAGCAGCCGCCCCTTCCTTTGGGCTCATGCGCGGGCCCCGAAGGAAGCAGTGGGGCTGGGTTAGTCGCTGTAGATTTTCCGGTTTGTCTGGCCGTGGTCTTGGCCAGTATTGGGGGGGCTTTTCAGCAAGGGAAGGCATGCCTCCTTTGCACCCGATGCTGGTGGTCCACGGACTTTGCGATGGGGTCCTGAGTCATGCGTCGCTTGCTCTGGAGCCAAGACCATGGCCACACAACCCGGAAAATCTACAGCAGCTTATGAACTCTGGCTGTGAAAGCCTTCGACAACATAGTGGGGCTGGGTATTTGGCTTGGGCTCGTGTGTCCCACCTGCCCGAGGCCCCGGGGGAGGAAAGTCCCCCATTCTCCCCCCACCTGCGGCTGCTGCTGCTTTGGTGCCACGTCGTGGGCTCATGTGGGTGATGCCCACCAGTGAGGGATCCAGTATATATCAAATGTGCAGACGTTGTGGCCACCTGTGGCCGTTCTGGGTTCAGGTCACGACCGATGCTCCCTCTCAGCTGTGGAGTCTTGTGAGCAAAATTTTTGCTTTGTGAGCTGCTGGCATTAAAGTTGTGAGAGAGCCGTTTGGCTGCTGCATAAATTAGCTTGCTCCGGAGCCACCCTTCCTGAGCTAAGACAACAATGTGTGAGCCGGAGGCTAAAAAACCGTGAGCTAGCTCACGCTAACTCAGCTTAGAGGGAACTCCTGACCCCATCACAAAGTCAGTGGACCACCAGCACCGGGCGCAAAGGAGCTGTGCCTTCCCTTGCTGAAAAGCCCCCCCCAGTGCAAAATACAGGCCTGCATTTGAGTGCTCCCGACGCTGTCCCTTTCTGCTCTCTACTCTGCCCGCTTCTTGCATCTCAAAGGCATACTTTTTAGAAGAGGCCCAAGAAGAAGGCCCCCTTTCCCCCGAGGTTCTCACCCCCCCACACACACCTGGTCCCGGGAGCGGCTGAGGCCCCCCGGATGCGTGTCCGGGCCCCTCCGGGTCCGTCGGCCCAGGCGAGCAGGCGTCACCTCCCCAGTCTGGTGAAGGGGAACATGACTGCTCAACTTTTATTGCAAAACCGGAGAACACAGTTGTGTGCCTGGAGGTGTTTCCATAGAAACAGCAAAGAAAGGAAGACAGGGCGTGTGTGTGTGTGCTGGTGTGTGTGTGTGCGTCCGTGTGTGCACACTGGCGTGCGAGGGACACGGTGGGAACGAGGGCCCAATCCGAGGCAGGGTTTAGAGGCTCAGACAAAAACCCCATTCAGAGATAATTAAGGGGCAGACGCGGCCATTTCTCCCGTCTGGGCCGGTCTCCTGGGAGCTGCTCCCGGAGTCCTTCCACGGACCGGGTCCCCCCAGTCGTCTCTCCGGGGCAGCCAGCAGACACCCCCACCCCGGCTGCCTTGGGAGGGCCTGTCTGGCCCTCGGGAGGAGGGGGCTGGTGTGGCACTGGGGGGGGGTGTTTGTGCCCACAGTCGCTCCCACCGCGTGACCTGGGCTGAGCACCTCGCCCCCAGGATGGTCCCCTCTGACGCTTTGCAAGGGCTCAGGCAAAGCTCTTCACAGGCGGCTCCTAGTGGCGTGGAGGGGCCGGAGGTCGGGCCAGGCGGCCACTCTATCCCCTGCATTGCGCCCCTCCGCCTCTCGAGAAAAGCCCTGGTGTCCCCGATCCAGCCAGTGTGCAGGGCACGGAGGCAGAAGACCCGTCCAAACACAACTTTCCAGGTGCCAAGCCCGGAAGGCCTTTCCATGCCTCTCTCGCCGGGCTCCGTGGTGCTCCTCGGACATGGTCCCCGCCGGGATCTTTCCCTTCCTCCGCTTATCCTCCACTTCCCCCCTCAGGCCAGGAGGCCGCCTCCCGTTGCGCCCCCTCCCCAAGGATAGCTTGAACCTGGTTGTTTGTTGTCGTCGGGTAGCCGGCCTTGGCACGGGGGCTGGCATGGCATTGTGGAGTGCGTTGGTGCCCACAGTCACTTCTGCCCTGTGACCATTTCTCTGCTGTTTGTTTGTCTGGCTCCATCTGGAAGGCCGGTTCTTTCCCGGCAGGGGGTTCCAAAGCGTGATGCAACCAAGGAGACGACTTCCCAGATGCCCAGGTGTGCATCGGACACGGGCCATGATCCTTGAGTGGGGCAGGGGAGACTAGAAGGGTCTGTCTCTTTCAAACCCAGCTGCAGGCCCCCGGACTTGCTGCCACGGCGCACTCTCCGTGGCATCTGGGAGACTCGAATTCAGATCCCTGCTCTGCTGCAGACTTTGCTGGGCGCTGTCGCACCAGCTTCTCTCACACGAACAAAGCCTCCAGTGCTCCCTCTAAGCTGTGGAGTCTTGTGAGCAAAAATTCTATCTTGTGAGCTGCTGGCATTAAAGTTGTGAGCGAGTGATTTGGCCGCTGCATAAACTAGTTTGCTCTGGAGCCCTCCTTCCTGAGCTAAGACAAAAATGTGTGAGCCAGAGGCTAAAAAACTGTGAGCTGGCACACACTAACTCAGCTTAGAGGGAACACTGAGCCTGAGTCCAGGGCAATGTTCCCTCTAAGCTGTGAGAACCGGGTTTGATTCCCCACTCCTCCACTTGCAGCTGCTGGATGACCTTGGGCAAGCCATAGTTCTGATAAGAGCTGTCCTTGGAAAAAAAGAGCAGTTTCTGTCAGAGCTCTCTCAGCCCCGCCTGCCTCACAGGGTGTCTGTTGTGGGGCGGGGAAGGGAAGGGAGTTTGTAAGCCGCTCTGAGACTCTTTTGGGTAGTGAAGGGCAGGGGATAAATCCAGTCTTTTCTTCTTCAGCTTACAGGGAACAATGTTCCAGGGGCACCTTTAAGACCGACACAATTTTATTCTGGATATAAGCTTTTGTGTACACACACTTCGATGTCCATAGAATCATAGAATGTTAAAGAGTCTGAAGGGACCTTGCAGGTCATCTACTCCAACCCCCTGCACGCTGCAGGAGCAGAGCCGAAAGAGAGCCCTGCAGACCTACAACAAACCCGAAAGATGGTTGTCCAGCCATCTTAAAGGTGCCAGTGGGGTCGAACTTTGTCCTTCTGCCTCAGACCAACATGGCTGCCCACCTCAATCCTCCTTCACAAGGTGGTCCTAAAGGTAAAGCAGCGGAGCAGGAGAACCACGTACTTCCCCATCGTGAGGAAGGACAGGATACCAAGGTGATGGCCAGATGTTGGCCCAAGCAGCCAGCGCTGACACAGAGGCCGTTGCACGCATGAAATGCCCACTGGGTGCCACAGGCATCTGCTTGCATGGGGGCTACTGCGGGATTTAAGCAAGTGCCTGTGAAGTTCTGCAAGTTGTTGTGGCCCTTGATGAGCCCTGGCTCAGTGGCAGAGCTTCTGCTTGGCATGCAGGAGGTCCCAGGTTCAGTCCCCAGAAGCATCTTCCGTTAACAAGGATCAGGCCTGAGACCCTGGAGAGCTGTAAACAGTGCTTCTGCTTGGCATGCAAGAGGTCCCAGGTTCAATCCCTGGCATCTCCAGTTAAAAAGGACCAGGCAGGAGGTGATGGGAGAGACCTCTGACTGGGACCCTGGAGAGCAATAGAGAGCGGCTTACAATCTCCCTTCCCTTCCCTTCCCTTCCCTTCCCTTCCCTTCCCTTCCCTTCCCTTCCCTTCCCTTCCCTTCCCTTCCCTTCCCTTCCCTTCCCTTCCCTTCCCTTCCCTTCCCTTCCCTTCCCTTCCCTTCCCTTCCCCACAACAGACATCCTATGAGGGAGGTGGGGCTGAGAGAGCTCTTTCCAGAACTGGCCTTGAGAGAACAGCTCTGAGAGAACTGTGACTGACCCAAGGTCACGCCAGCAGCTGCATGTGGAAGAGTGGGGAATCAACCCCGGTTCTCCCAGATTAGAGTCCATGCACTTAACCCCTACACCAAACTGGCTCTCTGATCTTGGTGGACCAGTGGTCTGATTCAGTATGCAGAAAAATGGGACCAAGTTTTGGAACTTGGCAACAGTGGACGGAGTGATGGCCCGTGAGCACAGGGGACCAAGAGGGAATTAGGCACAGATTCGTGGAAGACAGGTGTGTCAGTGGCTATGAGCCATGGTTAATGAAGAGAACCTCCACATGCAAAGGGAGTCAGTCTTTGAATCCCAGTGCCTGGAGGCAGCATCAGGGAGAGGCCTTGGCCGCTATGTCCTGTTCGTTGGCTGTGCCGGATAACAGGTTGGTCACTGTGGGAGACAGGATTTTGGACTGGATGGTCCATTGGTCTGATCCAGCAGGGCTCTTGTGATGTTTAGGATAGAAAGATGGAATAACTTCTTCATTCAGTGTGTGATGAAACTCTGGAATTCACCACCAGAGAATAGAGTGATCGCAACGTCTGTGTGTGTGTACAGTACTGTCAAGTTGCAGGTGGCTTATGGTGACCCTGTAGGGGTTTCAAGGCAAGAGACTAACGAAGATGGTTCGCCATTGCCTGCCTCTGCGTAGCGACCCTAGACTTCCTTAGGTGGTCGCCCATCCAAGGACTAACCAGGGCTGACCCTGCTTAGCTTCCGAGTTCTGATGAGATTTGGCTAGCCTGGGCCATCCCGGTCAGGGACAGGTGGCTGCAAAAGGGGATTAGACGGATTCATGGAGAATAGGTCTATCATGATATACTTGCTACATTGACTAAAGGGAACCTCTGTGTTCGGAGGCAGCCTCTAAATCCCACAGCCAGGAGGCCACATCAGAGGACAGGCCTTGGCCTCTACACCCTGTTGTTGGCCCTCTAGATGGACTGGTTGGCCACTGAGTGAGACGGGAGGCTGGACTGGATGGACCCTCACTGCTCTGACCCAGCAGGGTTGTTTTGATGGTCTTATCAGGGGAAGGCCTCAGCCTCTCTGCCCTGTTGTTGGCCCTCCAGAGGGACTGGTTGGCCGATGTGTGAGACAGGAGGCTGGACTAGATGGACCCTCCCTGGTCTGACCCAGCAGGGCTCTTCTGAGGTTCTTCTCAGGGGAAGGCCTCGGCCTCTCTGCCCTGTTGCTGGCCCTCAGGGGAAGGCCTCGGCCTCTCTGCCCTGTTGCTGGCCCTCCAGAGGAACTGGTTGGCCACTGAGTGAGACGGGAGGCTGGACTGGATGGACCCTCACTGCTCTGACCCAGCAGGGTTGTTTTGATGGTCTTATCAGGGGAAGGCCTCGGCCTCTCTGCCCTGTTGTTGGCCCTCCAGAGGGACTGGTTGGCCGATGTGTGAGACAGGAGGCTGGACTAGATGGACCCTCCCTGGTCTGACCCAGCAGGGCTCTTCTGAGGTTCTTCTCAGGGGAAGGACTCGGCCTCTCTGCCCTGTTGCTGGCCCTCAGGGGAAGGCCTCGGCCTCTCTGCCCTGTTGCTGGCCCTCCAGAGGAACTGGTTGGCCACTGAGTGAGACGGGAGGCTGGACTGGATGGACCCTCACTGCTCTGACCCAGCAGGGTTGTTTTGATGGTCTTATCAGGGGAAGGCCTCGGCCTCTCTGCCCTGTTGTTGGCCCTCCAGAGGGACTGGTTGGCCGATGTGTGAGACAGGAGGCTGGACTAGATGGACCCTCCCTGGTCTGACCCAGCAGGGCTCTTCTGAGGTTCTTCTCAGGGGAAGGACTCGGCCTCTCTGCCCTGTTGCTGGCCCTCCAGAGGGACTGTTTGACCACCGTGTGAGACAGGAGGCTGAACTAGATGGACCCTCCCTGGTCTGAGCCAGCCGGGCTCTTCTGATGTTTAGGACAGATGTTTAGGAAATAACGTCTTTACTGAGTGAGTGATGAAACTGAGGAATCCCCCACCGGCGGATGTCTTGATGGCCACAGGCACCGGTGGCTGGAAAAGGGGATTAGACGGATCCGCCAAGAGGCAGACTCTACTGCAGGCCCAGACCTGGGTGTGGGATTGCCGCCCTCCACTCTTTAGGGGCTCCCCCACCCCTTGACTGTTCTTTGAGTTGACTCATAGCATTTACCGCTCGAGGAAAGGATTGTCAGCAGTGGTCCCTCTAAGCTGTGGAGTCTTGTGAGCAAAAATTCTACTTTGTGAGCTCCTGGCATTAAAGTTGTGAGCGAGCGATTTGGCTGCTGTATAAATTAGTTTGCTCTGGAGCCATCCCTTCCTGAGCAAAGGCACACTAACTCAGCTTAGAGGGAACACCGGCCAGGAGCCGTGCGGCTCCCCCACGAGTTCGGTCTGGGAGGTGGGGGCCGGGGGGGGTTACGCCTGCTTCGGGCCAAGGAGGCCTTTTTCTCTCACAAGAACATAAGAGAAGCCAATGTTGAATCAGGCCAATGGCCCATCTAGTCCAACACTCTGTCACACAGCAGCCAAAATATACCAGGGGCCATCAGGAGGTCCAGCAGTGGGGCCAGGACACTAGAAGCCCTCCCACTGCTGCCCCCTCCAGCACCAAGAATAGAGTGCATCACCTGCCCCAGACTGAGAGTTCCCATCTATACCCTGTGGCTAATAGCCACTGATGGACTTCTGCTCCATATGTGTATCTAATTTCCTCTTGAAACTGTCCATGCTTGCAGCTGCCACGACCTCCTGTGGCAGTGAATTCCATATGTTAATCACTCTTTGGGTGAAGAAGTATTTCCTTTTATCTGTTCTAACCCGACTGCTCAGCAATTTCATGGAGTGCCCACGAGTTCTTGTATTGTGAGAAAGGGAGAAAAGGACTTCTTTCTCAACCGGCTCAATCCCATTCATAATCTTATAAACCTCGATCATGTCACCCCTCAGCCGTCGTTTCTCCAAGCTGAAGAGCCTCTCCCATCGGTCTGGAACTTGAGGGGCTCAGTGAAAACTGCCGGGGCGCTAGATTCAGCCCAGACGAAAACAAATTATTTCCGAAGACCCATCTGGGAGTCCCTGCCTTGGGGGCTTTAAAAGGGGGGGCGAGAGTCATTCCTGCAGAAGGAGAGGTCCCTCTATGGCCATTCCTGGTGGCAGCTTCATGGATCCTCCAAGATCCGGGAGTGGGGGAGGGCTCCTTAGGTACCCCCTGTAGCCTTCCAGGACCTTTCTGCTGAACACTTTGAGAAACGCACAATTGTGGTCCAGGCACACCTTAAAGACCATCAAGGTTTCCAGTGTCGAAAGCTGTAGGGTTGCCGGGTTGGGAAATTCCTGGAGACTTGGGGATGGAGCCTGCATAGAACAGGGACCTCCCTGGGCCACAATGCCAGAGAATCCGCCCTCTGGAGTCTCCAGGGGACCTGACCTCTGTAGTCTGAAGATGAGCTATAATTCCGGGGGTGGTGGTGGAAATAAGAACATAAGAACATAAGAGAAGCCAATGTTGAATCAGGCCAATGGCCCATCCAGTCCAACACTCTGTCACACAGCGGCCAAAATACACCAGGTGCCATCAGGAGGTCCAGCAGTGGGGCCAGGACACTAGAAGCCCTCCCACTGCTGCCCCCTCCAGCACCAAGAATAGAGTGCATCACCTGCCCCAGACTGAGAGTTCCCATCTATACCCTGTGGCTAATAGCCACTGATGGACTTCATAAGAACATAAGAGAAGCCAATGTTGAATCAGGCCAATGGTCCCACCTGGAGGGTGGCATCCCTGGGGAGCTCATTCCCTGGAAACCTTTAAAAGTGCTGCTGGGCTGCCACCATGCCCTTCTGCCGGAGACCAACATGGCCGCCCTCCCAAACGCGGGAGGAACGGGATGCGGCACCGGGTGGCCCTCAGCCTGACGCAGCAGGGCTGCTCTGTCAGTGGGGCGGCAGGAGGCTGGCGCAGGCCTCGTTGTGGGGAGGGAACCGGAAGCTTGCGTGGATTCTGCGAGAAAGGGCTCTGGAGACTCTGGGGCGATCCAGTCTGGGCAGGCCAGCCACACCAGGTTGGGGCGTGTGTGCACCCCGTGAGGTTCATTGCCCCAAGCGGCAGAAACAGTGACAAGATTTCTCTTTAAAAGGATCAGGGGTTGGGGGGGGGGCGTGAAGAAGTGCACACGGGGTGGGGGAGCCGTTTGGAAATCCCCCCCTCCAAATTCCCCCTCCCTTTGGCTGACTCTCCATTGCTGGCAGCTTCCCAAGGCGCTTGGAGCAGACTCGGGAGGGGGCGGTGGGGGAGGGCCTCCCTCCCTCTTCTCATCTGGTTCCTTTCCCAAGTCATCTTTCCCTGCACATCTGGGGAGGGGAGGGAGAGCCCCCTGGCCGGGAGTTGCCTGTGGGCAGCCCCCCCTACCGGTATGCCGCTCTCTTGGCATGCACCCATCGGGATCAGCCTGTTGACTCTCGGTTGCAGCGGTGGCGTCGACTCACACTCACAATTACTGCCAGCCTGGAGAGCCCCCGTGAGGACCACATGGCCTCTGCTTGGCATCCAGGAGGCCTCTGCTTGGCATGCACATGGCCCGTGCCCCACTCCACTCCACTCCAGCGCACACGCAGACAGGAGTGGAAGAGAGAAGGGTTCCCACGGAGCCGAGCACCCTCACCTTTCAGATCCCCAGAGTGCCGCCTCTGAGCCTGTCGGGCAGCCTCTCCCCACGGAGGCTGGACCCTTGGGTGCCTGTGTTGCAGGGGGTGGGGGACAGGGAGGACCAAGATGGAAGGACCGGCTGCTCTCCGGCTCCCCTCCTTCGCATCCAGCAGCGTTGTGAGGCTTCTCTTTGCAAGACGCCTGTTTGCCTCGGCTTCCCTGTAGAGCAGTGTTTCCCCGTCTGTGGGGCTGGGACCAATGTTCCCTCTAAGCTGTGGAGTCTTGTGAGCAGAAATTGTACTTTGCGAGCTACTGGC
The DNA here is from genome assembly GCA_029375565.1 of Gekko gecko. Lineage (NCBI taxonomy): Eukaryota > Metazoa > Chordata > Lepidosauria > Squamata > Gekkonidae > Gekko > Gekko gecko. The sequence goes on along the minus strand of JAPDNY010000001.1, from coordinate 2,039,672 downwards.
ATTAAAGTTATGAGCAAGCAATTTGGTTACTGCATAAATTAGTCTGCTCTGGAGCCATCCTTCTTGAGCTAAGACAAAAATGTGTGAGCCGGAAGCTGAAAAACTGTGAGCTAGCTCACACTAACACAGCTTAGAGGGAACACTGGCTGGGACCAATGCTCCCTCTAAGCTGTGGCGTCTTGTGAGCAAAAATCCTACTTTGTGAGCTACCGGCATGAAAGTTGTGAGCGAGTGACTTGCCTGCTGCATAAATGAGTTTGCTCTGGAGCCGCCTTTCCTGAGCTAGGACAAGAAAGTACGAGCCAGAGGCTAAAAAACGGTGAGCTAGCTCACACTAACTCAGCTTAGAGGGAACACTGGCTGGGACCCAGAGGCGGGCTGCAAAGCCCCTGAAAGTGCGCCACTGGCCAGCCCTCCCAAATGGCCTCTCTGGCCTTTTCCGAAAACTAAACCAGGAAACAGGATCTTCCATACTCTAGTGGGCAGTTTACTGCAGATCCATGTTGATCCAGTCCAGTGTGTCCTGATGGTTTCTAGAGGGAGTTTCTTAAAATCTTTGGGGGGATTAGAGGAAGTATTGGAGGAAGAGTCGGTGGTCAAAGGCTGCAGTGTGGTTGTCGGAATGCCACAGGCTTGGGGTTCGTAGGGGGGCAGTGCGCCCTTTGCTGCGATGTTTGTTGGTTTCTCAAGAACATCTCCTTCGCCACTGTAGAAAATGGTATGCTGAACTGGATGGGTGTGTAGGACACATTTGCCTCTGGTGCCATAAAACCTTGGGGCCCAGCCACGGATAAGTCACCATACCAAGTCAATTTGGATGGGTGGGTCACCACCAGTGTTCCCTCTAAGCTAAGTTAGTGTGAGCTAGCTCACAGTTTGTTGGCCTCCGGCTCACAGAATTTTGTCCTAGCTCAGGAAAGATGGCTCCAGAGCAAACTCATTTATGCACTAGCCAAACTGCTCGCTCACAAAGTACACGTTGATGGGGTCTGAACGGGCAGAGACGGACCAAGAGAGAGATCTTGGAGTCGTAGTGGATAACTCAATGAAAATGTCTAGACAGTGTGTAGCTGCAATAAAGAAGGCCAACGCTATGCTGGGGATTATTAGGAAGGGAATTGAAAACAAATCAGCCAGTATCATCATGCCCCTGTATAAATCATTGGTGCGACCTCATCTGGAATACTGTGTACAGTTCTGGTCACCACATCTCAAAAAGGATATTATAGCATTGGAAAAAAGTGCCGAGAAGGGCAACTAGAATGATAAAAGGGTTGGAACACCTTCCCTATGAAGAAAGGTTAAAACGCTTGGGGCTCTTCAGCTTGGAGAAACGACAGTTGAGGGGTGACATGATTGAGGTTTATAAGATTATGAATGGGATTGAGCAGGTAGAGAAAGAAGTACTTTCTCCCTTTCTCACAATACAAGAACTGGTGGGCACTCCATGAAATTGCTGAGCATTCGGGTTAGAACAGATAAAAGGAAGTACTTCTTCACCCAAAGAGTGACTCACACGTGGAATTCACCGCCACAGGAGGTGGTGGCAGCTGCAAGCATGGACAGTTTCAAGAGGGAATTAGATAAGCATATGGAGCAGAGGTCCATCAGTGGCTATTAGCCACAGGGTATAGTTGGGAACTCTCAGTCTGGGGCAGGTGATGCACTCTATTCTTGGTGCTGGAGGGGGCAGCAGTGGGAGGGCTTCTGGTGCCCTGGCCCCACTGCTGGACCTCCTGATGGCTCCTGGTATATTTTGGCCGCTGTGTGACACAGAGTGTTGGACTGGATGGGCCATTGGCCTGATTCAACATTGGCTTCTCTTATGTTCTTATGTTCTTAACTCTAAAGCCAGTAGCTCACAAAGTAGAATTTTTGCTCACCAGACTCTCCACAGTTTAGAGGGAGCCCTGGTCACCATGTCGAAAAAGTTGGGAACCACCACAGTAGAGCATGCGTGCTGAAATGTGCGGATCAGATTTTGGGAACACACCAGGTTGGCCATCTTTTTGATCAGGTTTTTTTTTTTTTTGGGGGGGGTGTAATCCGCCTGGAAACAAGAATGCTGGGCCCCAGGCCTAATCCTGCCAGGAGATTCCTGCACTGCACGGCCCCTCCTGTGTAGACCTGTGGGCATCCTGCACATGTTTAAGCTACATGGCCGGAGGAAGCCCAAAGACCACCGCGGCGTATTCCTTGGTCCTGTTGTTGTTGTTCAGTTGCACAGTCCAGGCCGACTCTTTGCGACCGTGTGGACCACATCATGCCAGGCCCTTCTGTCTTCTGTCCTGCTCCGGAGTTTGCTTAATCTCGTTGCATCCCTTTGGTTCTGGGGAAGGGGAATTTGTCAGCCTGCGAAAGCGAGACAGAAACTCACTCTCCCCGTGTTATTTCTTTTCCATGCAGTCCCACCCCACCCCCGTCAGCCTGCTGCTGCCTCCAGGACTTTGGGTCTGGCGATGGGCTTTCGCCCCCCCCATGTGTCTGCAAATGTCAGGGAGCAGTGTTCCCTCCCCCAGCTTCCGGGAGCTTCCGGAGGTTCCCCGTGCTTGGCTGGGTCTCCTGCCCCCTGAAGAGCAGCGACTGGCCCTCCCATCCCTTCCCATTATGCCAGCAAAACGGTGGCTGCCTCTTTCTGGCGTGTTGTCTGTCCTGTTCCGTCCCCCCGCAGCAGCCGACATGTTGGCAGCTGGCTTCCGAAGCCCCATGCAGGCTCCACGCTGGGCCTCGGGTGGCTCCCTCCCCCCTCCTGGTGAACTTGGCGGAACTTTCCGGGGCAGGCTGTAAAGGGGGGAGCTGCTGGCTCAGGCATGGCCACGTGGCCTCTGCCTTCCCGCAAGCCAGGGCCTCTCTGGGGCTGGCTCTCCTCCCTCCGGTCTCCCTGGTGAACTTGGGCAGAGTTTGCGCATGCAGGCCAGAAGAAAGGAAAGCAGCCGAGGGGAACTTGGCAACGGGTGGCGGTGGTGGTGGTGGGGAGGCTGGCCGGCCCCCTCCCCCCCTCCTTCTTTTCCCTCTCTCGCTCTCTCTGGCTCGCTCTAGTCTTCCACTGAGTCTTGACAGGAAATTCTTCAAATTCCATCTTCGTAGAATCATTGCAGGGTTTGCAACCACAAGAGCCAGAGAGAGAGAAAGAGAAAGAGAGAGAGAGAGGAGCGCACGGAGCACAGCAGCACCGGCCCTTTTCCATCCCCAGAATGTTCTGGAAGGCTCTGCCAACCCTCCTTGCGGTGGCAATTCCTGCACCACAGAGGAACGCTGCCGAACTCCGCCCCCCCCCTTGCCCCTCCAGTGCCAGCGTGAAGGGCAGACATCTGCCAAGGGAATGGGGTGAAGACAAGCTCTGCCATTGGCTTCGCCCAAGCACGGTGGCCCAGAGTTCAAGTTCTGGCTCAGGCCTTCTTTGCTGGGAGTTGGCAGCTGGCCAGAGGAGTTTCTGCGTCTGCCGTGCGCGGGGCTTAGGCTAGGTTGGCAGTGCCGCAGCAGGGCCTCAGAAGGCCAGGCGGCGCCCTGGCAGGGCAAATCTGGCTGTCCTCCCTGTTAACAACGACCAGGCCTCCAGCAGGGCAGGCGTGGATGACACCCATCGGTGGGCACTGGGCCTGTGGGCGGGGGTGTGCCCCGGCCCTCCTGGCGACGCCTCTTGGTGAATCATCTGCAAGCATCTAGTGTCTAGGGCTTCTCGTGTCCCGGCCCCACTGCCGGACCTCCTGGTGGCCCCTGGTGTTTCTGGCCACTGTGTGACCCAGAGTGCTGGACTGGAGGGGCCACTGGCCTGACCCAACACTGGCTTCTCTCTTATGTTCTTATGTCCTTAAGCACCCAGTGCTGCCGGCTCGTGCCCTGGCACCTCCTGGGGGCTTTGTTTGCTCAGCGAGCTGGCAGGAGAGAGCAAGAGGCAGCTGCTTTGCCACTCTGCTCCTCGGCTGCATTTCCCCGGGACCCTCCCAGGGTCTGGGGGGAGGCGTGTTGAGCTGCTTTGGAAGTCCCCCTCCTCCTCCTCCTCCTCCTCCTGGCCAAGGGTCCTTCTTGGGGCGGGGCTCTCAGGCTGGAAGTCCGGCTGGGGAGGGGGCCTCCTCGGTGAGGCCCAGGAGTCTCCGTTGACTCAGCTCCGCAGAGTTCTTGGCTCGCATCTGCTTGTCCTGATTGAGATTTGAGAGATAATCCCATTAGTAAAGGACTTCTGGTTTGAAAAGGGAGAAAGAGAGAAAGAAAGAAACCAGCCTGGAAATGGGGGGGGGGGAGGAGGGTTTGGCCTGGTGGGGGAGATTTTTCCTCCATTAATGATTAAAGCAGTTTTTAAAGGGGGGGGGAAGAGAGTCTTAATTAGCCATTGTTCCTAACAGGGCGATTACAGAAAGTAATTAAACTTCAGCCAATAGGCGGGATTGCTGTGTGCTGCTGAGAGGCACCGCGATCCAGATCCTTGTGACCAGGAACCGAGTGTGGGACGAAGCCAGCGGCGCTGGGGAGGGACGCTTCTTCCTCGAAAACTAGACCTGTGATTACCACATGGGTGTGGTCTTTGCCGCTCTAGGGTCTGAGCCTTGGGGGAGGCAGCGGAGAGGGGGTGTCCGGGGCTGAGTGGCCACCAGCAGGCTCCCTCCCCTGGAAATCTCTCCCATGGCCACCAAATCGGCATGTTGAGGAGCATCTAGAGGTTGGGCAACCATCCCCTGCGAGCATAGGGGGAGGTGTTTTGGTGGCCAAGGAGGGAGTGCCGTGTGACACCCTCCCTTACACGTTGGGGCTGATAAGAACGTAAGAGAAGCCATGTTGGGTCAGGCCAATGGCCCATCCAGTCCAACACTCTGTGTCACACAGTGGCCAGAACCCAGTTGCCACCAGGAGGTCCACCAGCAGGGCCAGAACTCCAGAAGTCCTCCCACTCTTGCCCCCCAGGCACCAAGAATACAGAGCACCACTTCCCCAAGCAGAGCGTTCCCTCTTAAGAGAAGCCATGTTGGGTCAGGCCAATGGCCCATCCAGTCCAACATTCTGTGTCACACAGTGGCCAAAACTCTGCTGATTTGATTTGATTGATTTGATTTATTTGATTGATTTGATTTATTAAATTCCTCCCCTGTCTTCCCAGCCGAGGCTAGCTCATCAGGAGATCCACCAGCAAGGGCAGAACTCCAGAAGTTCTCCCCCTCTCGCCCCCCAGAGCACCAAGAATACAAAGCACCACTTCCCCAAGCAGAGCGTTCCCTCTTAAGAGAAGCCAATGTTGGATCACGCCAGTGACCCATCCAGTCCAACACTCTGTGTCACGCAGTGGCCAAAAATACCAGGGGCCATCAGGAGGTCCACCAGCGGGGCCAGAACTCCAGAAGCCCTCCCACTCTTCCCACCCCCAAGCACCAAGAAGACAGAGCATCCCTGCCCCAGACTTAAGAACACAAGACGAGCCATGTTGGATCAGGCTAATGGCTTGTCCAGTCCAACACTCTGTGTCACAGTGGCCAAAACCCAGGGGCCATCAGGAAGTCCACCAGCAGGGCCAGATCTCCAGAAGCCCTCCCACTGTTGCCCCCCAGAGCACCAAGAATACCTTGTGGCCAAGAGCCACTGATGGGTGTCTGCCCCATATGTTTTGTACAATCCATGAGGGAAGCCTCTTTGGGATGAGGAACTGGGCTCTTGCACAGTGCCTGTTGATTTTGCTGAGGCCTGGGCCGGAGAACTTCATGGCAGGTTGTAGGGCCCCCCAGTGAGACCTGCCCCCCATCGTCTTGTCCAAGATCTTCTACAAGCGTTGACTGCGTCACATCACCTCAACCGGCATGCCCAAAGCGAAACGCCAGCTGTTTTAGCCATGTGGATGGTGGGGATGGGGATGGGTGGTCCCTCCAGATGGCCAGAGGCTTGCAGAGCGGTGACCTTGCCTGGGGGGTCAGAGGTGGCCCTGTGCCATCTGATTCCTGGGGAGTGGGGGCTCTGAGCCCCACAGGAGGAGAAGCTGCCTCCTATGGGGGTGCTCCAGTTCTTGTCGGGGGCCGAGGTGGGGTTCCTTTGGGTTTTCACAACATGGCACTACCCAGGGTCCCTGGACTGCAAACCGTGGTGGTTAAAACCTGCACCAAGCTGGGTTCGGTATTGCCAGGTAAGCAACAGGGGCCTTGCGCCCCGTTGTGGGCTGTCTTGGGAAGTAAGGCCAGTGCGGAATCTGGAGTGAGAATAGAGAATCCCAGATAGCCTTTGCCACCACCTCCCCCATCCCTCCCTGGATCTCATCTCCCACCACCACCTGCACACCTGTGACTGCCACTCCCCACTCTCAGAGATGTGCTGAAGCACCACAGATCCTCCCTGCCTCCCCCTCCCCCGATGAAAGGGGCTATAGAAGTGTGCCATCTTCTGGTCCTTTGAAGTGGAGGGCAACGCCTGGGCTCTCTCTCTCCACGGTGAGGCAGGGCCCCTCCTCTGCAGACGGCCCCCTTCTGAAGCCAAGGAAGAAAGCCCAAGGGCAACCCCCAACATTGCAAGAGCCCCCAGTGCAGACTCCAGCTTGCAGGGCTGGCACCCTTCCTCCTACCCCCCCCCCCGGTTTGCTCTGTGTTCCTTTCCCCCGACCCAGAAAGGGGGCTGGCAGTCTTGGGACAAATAGTATTATGGGGAAATCGCCATCTTGGATCATTTTATTCCGTATTGTAATTTCTACTAATTTATATATTGAATTTTAATGTTTTTGTATATTTTATGGCATTATGTCTTATACGTTGCCAAGCACCCAGCATAAGCTGGGCTGATGTGATTGATTAACTAATAACAACAGTTGTGCTTATAGAATCATAGAACGTTGGAGTTGGAAGGGACCTTGCAGGTCATCAAGTCCAACCCCCTGCCCTCTGCAGGAGCACAGCTGAAAGATAGCCATACATACCTACAACATATCCAAAAGAGGGCCATCCAGCCTCCGCTTGAAAACGTCCAGCGAAGGAGCATCCACCACCTCCTGAGGCAGTCTGTTCCACTGCTCAACCACTCTTACAGTCAGGAAGTTCCTCCCGATATTTAGCCGATAACGACGCCCTTGTCATTTCCACCCATTAGATCTAGTCTTGTGATCTGGAGCAAGAGAGAATAGATCTGCTCCATCTTTTACACGACAGCCCTTCAAATACTTGAAGACTGCAATCGTGTCTCCTCTAAGCCTTCTCTTTCCCAGGCTAAACAGACCCAACCTCTTTCAGCCTTTCCTCGTAAGACCTGGATTCCAACCCTCTCATCGTCCTTCTTCATGTCCTTCCTTTAGAACATAAGAACATAAGAGAAGCCAATGTTGAATCAGGCCAATGGCGCATTCAGTCCAACACTCTGTGTCACACAGTGGCCAAAAATACCAGGTGCCATCAAGAGGTCCAGCAGTGGGGCCAGGACACTAGAAGCCCTCCCACTGCTGCCCCCTCCAGCCCCAAGAATAGAGTGCATCACCTGCTCCAGACTGAGAGTTCCCATCTATACTTTGTGGCTAATAGCCACTGATGGACCTCTGCTCCAGATGTTTATCTAATTCCCTCTTGAAACTGTCCATGCTTGTAGCTGCCACCACCTCCTGTGGCAGTGAATGCCATGCGTAAATCACTCTTTGGGTGAAGAAGTACTTCCTTTTATCTGTTCTAACCCGACTGCTCAGCAATTTCATGGAGTGCCGACAAGTTCTTGTGTTGCGAGAAAGGGAGAAAAGCACCTCTTTCTCTACCTGCTCCATCCCATTCATAACCTTATAAACCTGGATCATATCACCCCCTCAGCTGTCGTTTCTCCAAGCTGAAGAGCCCCAAGCATTTTAACCTTTCTTCATAGGGAAGGTGTTCCAACCCTTTTATCATTCTAGTTGCCCTTCTCTGCACTTTTCCCAGTGCTATAATAGGGGACCAGAACGGGGTCTTTCTCCAGAACGGGGACACAAAGTGGCTGAGCCGGCCCCCCTTTCCCCCTCCTCCATTTTATTCTCACCCCCCCCCCGGAGAGGTAGATGAAGCTGAGCGCAAGGGGCTCTCCCAAGAGGGCATTTGCACACACCCCCGGCCCCCTTCAGCCTCGCTCACTCCCACGCAGGATGGCTGCCCATTGGGCTCTCTTTATCGCGCTCCCAGAGTCAACGGGAGATAGGGCAGGGGGCTTGTCTCTGGCCTTTCCCTTCGTGCCCACCCCTTTGCGCCTTACCTGCTACTTGTTCTCCATCAGAAATCTCATGGCGAGACTCTAGTGGCGTGCCTACTGTGGTGCTGGGGAGTGGCGCTGAGTCACGGCTGACTTATGACGAGACCCCCGCCAGGTGTTCTCAAGGCCAGAGATGAACAGAGGTGGGTTTTGGTGTAGCCAGTTTGGTGTCGTGGTTAAGTGCATGGACTCTAATCTGGGAGAACCGGGTTTGATTCCCCCACTCCTCCACTTGCACCTGGCTGGATGACCTTGGGCACGCCATAGTTCTGATAAGAGCTGTTCTTGAAAAAGAGCAGTTTCTGTCAGAGCTCTCTCAGCCCCACCTACCTCCTAGGGTGTCTGCTGTGGGGAGGGGAAGGGAAAGGAGTTTGTAAGCCGCTCTGAGACTCCTTTAGGCAGTAAAGGGCAGGGTATAAATCCAATCTCTTCTCTTCTTCTTTTGCCCTTGCCTGCCTCTGCGTAGGAACCCTGGGCTTCCTTGCTGGTCTCCCCTCTTTAAGTACTAGCCAGGGCCAACCCCGCTTCGCTTCCAAGATCCGATGAGATCGGCCGGCCTGGGCTATCCGGTTCGTAGCCATCGAGTTGCAGCTGACCTTCGGCCACCCTGTGGAGTTTTTAAGGACAGAGGCGGAAGTCGGCTTGCCCTGCCCACCGCCTGCCTCCGCGTAACAAGCCTGGGCTTTCTTGACGGTGTACCCGTCCAAATTGGTACTAGCCAGGGCCGACCCCGCTTAGCCCGAGATCTGATGAGAGCAGGCTTGGGCCGACCTACCCAAGATAGGTGCAAAGTGAACGGGGGCGGAAGCGGTGTTGGATGAGGGCACCCACACCAGCCCATCCACATATGGACAGCCGGGGGGGGGAACACACCTGGAAAGTGATGGCAGTGGTGGGTGGGGAGGGGTGTAGAAGCAGCCCTTTCCTGCACACTCTGATTTGCTTGTACTTTGTGGGTGGCCAGATCGCCTTTCCCCGTGGCCGCCCGAAAGGAGAGTGCTTAAGAAATTAAAACCTTGTTGGCTTCCCTTTCTCATCTGCCAGGGCAACTCAGGTGTGCTGTTTGTGTGCATGGGGGAGAACATGCATACAACGGGAGAGGGGGTGTATGCGCAGTGACACTGCTGAAGAGGCCTGCCACCGCCACTTTTTAAATGGGAACTGAGAAACGTCGCTCGCCTCTTCTGCAAGTGCTGCAAACGCCTAGCCACCGGGCTGCGGTCTCGCTTGTGGCCACGGGGACAACACAGTGCTGTGTAGCATCGAAGGGCAACCGCGCTCTTGCACCCGAGAAAGGATGCGTGCCACGGAGCAGGCTTCTTGGCCCATGTGAGGTTTGGAATCTTTTCAGTTCAAGAATGAGAGACAGGCTGACAATGAAAAGGCAGGCATTAAACATTGAAATGTAAAATGTGCATAGCGGCTTAATGAAATATTAACTTTGGGGAAATATATTTTATTAATAATTCTGGAGCTTTTACAGAAATTGGAAAGGGCGGGCTGCCCAGGGGGGCCCCCCCCTCGGTGAGGGCTGGAGCTGCCAAGAGCGCAGTCTGCCGGATCCCCTCCCAAGGTCTCCCTGCCCGCCTCCTCGCCTGTAGGGTGCCTATTCTTGCGAGGGTGGCATTTCTGCTTCCCTCCCCAAAAAAAGGTGCATGCCAAAAAGCAACAGGGGTCCCAAGTACCCATTTAGACCTGCCCTGCCTGGGGAAGGGTCTGGCCCAGAGTTGCTGCAGGCCTGACAGGCGGCCAAAGTTGCATGCTCTGCCTTCCCCCCCTCCCGACACAGGCTACCTTTTCGGGAAGGGGTGAAGGCAGTGTGTGGGGGGGGGAAAGACCACTTCTGCCTGTACCCAGCCGCCCCTCCTCTCCAGCAACTTCCCTCGCCTTCCTCGCTGGCAGTTCCTGCTGGGGGGGGTGCGCTCCCTCGTCTCCCCGGATCCCGCTCCAGTGGGCGGCGGGGTGGGGTGGGGTGGGGGGAGCTCCCCGCCGCCAATGGATGCCGCGCTCGTTCGCGCCGGGCCCTGAAGGACAATCGCGCTGCGCCTGGAAAGATGTTCACAGTGTATAAATTTCCCGTGCTGCAGAAAATAAAACCGAGGCGAGGGGGAATTGCCTGGAAATTAACTTCCCGGGCGGACTTCGCTCTCGCTCGCTCGCTCCTCGCCCGCCACGCCTGGGAGGCGGTGCGGGCGGCGGCCCCCGGGGTCTGCGGGGGGGGGCGCTTCCTGGGCAATTCGAGCCGGGGCGCTGCACCGCCGGGCCGAGGGGGGATCGCGCCCCCGCGTTGGAATAGCAGGGGAGGGGAGGCGCTGCATTTCGACGGTCTCTCCGGCCCGTGAGCGCGGCCCCCTCGGGAGAGCCGACGGGGGGGTGGGGGGGGCGTCAGCCAGAAGGAGGGGGGGGCTTCGTCCGGGAAGGAAAGTTCACCCCCCTCCCCCCGAAGAGCGCGCCCCGAGCAAAGGGCCAGGCCTCCCACCCCGGCGAAAGGCAGCTGCTCCCCGCGGGGGAGTCCCCCTTCCTCCCTCCCTCCGGGGGAATTTCGGGGTGGGGGGATGAGCTTGGAGGGCGCCCCCCCCCTCCGGGGAGCGCCACGAGGAGAGCTCCGGCGTTTGCGAGGCGCTTCTTGCGGCCGCCCTCCCCGGCAGAATGCGGGAATGCCCCCCTCCCCCCCGGGAAGGGGAATTCGGCTCCTGCCCCGTCGAGCCTGGACGTGCTGCGCGGCCCGGTCCAGCTTCGGTGCTGCCTCCCCCCCCCCCCCCCCGCCTCCGGGCCAGGGTCTGCGGCGGCCGCCCCGTCGAGCCGCCCGCTCCGGCTGCTGCCCCAAGGCCGGTGGGGAGGGGGAGGCGCTTCGCTTGGGGCGCGGCCAGGTGGGGCCTCCCTCCCTCCCCCCGCCCCGCCCCGCGCGCCCCTCCCCTCCCCCTCCGAGCCGCCTCCTTTGTTTTTTGTTCTCTGTCTTCGGGGGGGGGGGGGAGGTGACCTACTTTTGCAAACGGAGCTCGCCCGCCGCCTCCCGGGCGGGGGAGGCCGATGAGCTCATGGGCTGCGGGGGGTGGTGGTTGGGGAGGTCGAGCGGCCCGTCGAAAGGGGGCGTCCGCGGGGGGGGGGCTCGTGTGTGTGTGCACGCGCAAGCGACCGCTGCTCTGGGGTCTCCTCGTTGTTGTCGGGCTGGGGAAGGGGCCTCGATCCGTCTCCTGGGCGGGATCGCTTTGGGGGCAGCCTGGAGGAAAGTGGATTGGGGGGGGCTTCCGTTGCTGGGTAGAAGCCTGGGATGAGAATTTGCCTTCCAGTCCCTTGGCGGGGGCAGAGCAGAAGGAGAGAGAGAGAGCAGGGCTCCCAAGAAAACGGGGGAGGGGGCTTCCAAAAGTGACACACAGGAAACCATGCAACGTTTGTCTCTCCCCCCACCCCCTTTTGGCCTCTGCCTGGAACATGGGGGTGACTGGCCAACCTTGCAGGACTGTTTTGCAGAGGAGGAGCCCTGTGCGGTGGGCCAGCCAGGCCTAGGCACCGTCATCCTGGCCATGCCAGGGTGTGTGTGTGTGTGTGTCTGCCTGTCTCCCCCCCCTCCAGCCGGTTCCTGGTGGCTGCCCCTCCTTCCTCCCCAGCCGGCCTCCCCGTCTTTTGTTTTTCTGCCTGGCTGAGCCCTTTCAAGGTTTTGTTCTGCCCCAGAGAAGGAGAATGCCCTGTGTGCGCGCCCGCGCATGCCTGCCTTTCACAAGCCTGTGGCGCCAAGGGTCTCTTCTCCCCCAAACTGACAGAGCCAGGCAGGTGGAAGCCCACAGTCAGGACGGAAGAAGGGGGTCGCTTCCCCCTCCCCGTGGCTTTTGGGGGTGGGCTTACGACTGGCAAAGGAGCCCCCCTGCACCTGCATACTCTGGTCTTGTGTGTGTATGTGGTGAAATAGTGTGCTGGAATGAGAAATTGGGAGGCGTGGGGGGGGGGGGAGTGCTCGCGGAGAGGGGCCCCCTTCGGGGTTGTGAAATACTTGAATTCCCCAGGCTTGAGATTTGGGAAAGGCAAGGGAGAGAGAGGGTCAGAGCGATTGGCTTCAGAGCTGGACTGGAGGAGGCACATGGCCCTTAAACTGCCCCCCCCCCAAGTTGGCTGAGAGACAGAAAAGGCCCGAAGGGGTCTCTCCCCACCCTGCAAGTGGCTCTCTCTTCCTTCCACCTGGAATCCCAGGAAATGTTTCCAGTACCTGGTCCTCGCTGTGGAATGCACGAAGCAGAGTTCTCCTGCCCACATGCGAAGTGTTTTCCATCAGCGCTGAGTGGCTGCCCTACAGCTGGGCTTACAAAGGGTGGGGGCTTCCAGGTCAGGAGGCCCCCTTCTCTCTCCAGGAACTCTTCGTGGCCAGGTCCGGTTCTCCTGACTTGCCTTCTCGGGCTGCGAAAGACCCGGTTGTCACAGATCCCAGGCGTTCCCCGCTCCACTGAGGCCAGCGGTGAGATCCTCCACAGCAGTTGCCCTGGGCTTGCTGTGGGTGAGGAGGAGAGAGTTTCCCTGCTCGCATCTCAAAGGCCACCCAGGGGCCACCGGCAATACCCAGGCTCCATGGGCTGGGGGCACTTTCCCCCTCATCTACCAGCCCGGCATGACCCCTCCAGCTCTCAAGGGCAGCCCCCTTGCAGAGTTTCTCCCTGGGGCTTTTTTGGGCTCGCAGTCAAAAACCCCTGGGATCTCAAAGCAGCACCACAGTTCTCAGTACCTCAAGTGCCCGGAAACTGAGTGCTTTGCTTGGACTCTTTGCGCTTGGCCCCCTGGCTGCTGTCTGAGATTGCAGCAGGCCGCAAGAGGGAACTGCTGCAGTCCAGAATGCGTCTGAGATTGCATCCCCAGAGCCGAGAGGCATCGTCCAGGGTCCCGGCGGGGAAGGAGCAGGCCCCGGGTATCCTGCTTTAGAAACTCTCAGGGACCCTCCAGTTGGCCTTGTCTCATGACCACGTGTTGTTGTGATCACGGGAGACGGATGTTTGCGTTGTGTGCAAACAGCTCAGATCTGTCCAGCAGGGAATTGCCGTGTCTACTCATGCGCAGGAATGTGACAGTCCTCGCGGCTGCTGGCACCAGTCGCTGGAATCCCGAATGTCACAGGGACAAAAAGTTATTGGAAAGGGCGCCAGTCCTCGTTCAGATCAGCGGGTTTTAGCTAACGATGGTTGAACTGCCAGGTTCCAGAGGAGTCTGCACATGTGCATTCTTGCACAGCCTCATGGGAGTTGTAGTTTGTTAGAGCTACAGAATCATAGAGTTGGAAGGGACCTCCAGGGTCATCCAGTCCAACCCCCTGAACAATGCAGGAAGTTCACAAATATCTCCCCCTCCACACCCCCAATCACCCCTGTTCCTCACCCAGAAGATGGCAAAAAGCTTCCAGGATATCCCGCCAAACTGGCCTGGAGAAAAAATTGCTTCCTGACTGTTGTGCGTCAACATGACCCCGAAGAGGCAATTGGTGTTTCCCTGGGGGTGTCAGAAAGGGCCGGGAGAACTAAGCATGGAGGCAACCCTCCCTGCCCTCCCTCTCGTGATCTGTCTCCTGCATCAGGTTACAGCAAACATCTAGCACATTTTAACAACTCTGCAAACAAAGGAGAAATGCAGGGGTTTAAAAAGTTACCGGTTAGCTTTCTTCCAAAGTGATTGGTTTCTGGCTCAGGCACCTGCCTTACACCCTACCCACAAGCCTCAGCTGAGGACGAGCAAACCCCGCCATCCGGGGGTGCCACCCGCACGACCCAGGAACTGGGCAGGTGCAGGAGGGGAGAGAGAAAGGGGACTTCCCCAGGCCTGCCTGGCTCAGGGCTCATGCCGGGGGCCGAACAGGAGCAGCGGCGGCGGGGGGGGGGGGCTTCTCCATCCCATTCTCAGCCAATCCACTCAGTAGTTTCCTACCAAGAGGCTCTCATCTTGAGAGGGTCTCTTCTCTCGGTCTCTTTATCTCACTCTCTGTTTTATTAGCAAACGGGAAGCCAGATAAGGGGGCTTCTGGAGGGAGAGCGCTGCCCAAACAGGCGTGGGGGGGGGCTCCACTCTCTTGTCCCAGGTGGCACTTGGAAACCGTGGGGGGGGGTGTCCCCATGTCCATGTCTGCGCACGCCTTGACCAGCAACCTCTGGCAGTAGCAAAAAAAAATAAAAATGTGCTGCCTGTTTTTCCAAATGATTGTCAGAAAACGGGAACCTCCATAAATGCCACGAGGGCTGGCCCAACACAGAATGCCGAGTTTTATTCACTGGGCAAAACCTCCAGGGAACGGGGAGGGACTCTGACAAGTGAAGTGTCTGCAGGCGAGTCTCCCCCCCCCCTTGCTCTCCCTCCATTTCTCCGCCTTCTGGTTGTCCACCAAGCCAGCGGACACACACACCCTCCCCGTTTTCCAAGATGGCAGCAGTCACTGTGGCGATGCAGCCACACGCAGACTCTCTCAACGATGGTGCACAATTCGTGATCGAAAGGGGTGGGGTGGTTAAACAGAAGTGGCCACATGGCCAGGGTCTGACATGCCTGCGGGACCGCCTTTCCCCATATATACCCCCAGAGAGCACTATGGTCAAGGTCACAAAATTGATTGACCCTCCCAGGCCCCAAGGATGCCAGGCTTGCTACTACTAGCGCCAGGGCTTTTTCAGTGGCGGCCCCATCCTGGTGGAACGAGCTCCCGGAGGAGATCAGGGCCCCGCAGGATCTCTTACAGTTCCGCAGGGCCTGCAAGATGGAGCTCTTCCGCCAGGCTTCCAGCTAGGGTGCTGCCAACATCGTAGAGCCCCGGCCCTTGGTGTTTGACACCTAGCCTTGGTTTTGTGACACCTAGCCTGAGCCCTGGGAAGATCTTGAGCAGAATGACATCTAAGCTTTGAAAGTAAACTCTGAAAGTACGCCATCTTGGATCACTAACCAACATCTCCAGCACTTTATGACATTGTTTTAGCTATAATGGAATTGTTTTCGATGATTTTATGTTGTTTTAATTGTCTTTATGTACTGATTGTGAGCTGCCCTGAGCTTGCATTGCGGGGAGGGCAGGGTACAAATGGGATTAATAAATAAAAAAGTTTCGAGCCAGAACCAGAGAAATTGGGATTCAAATCCTGTCTCAGGCGTGGAATTCAGTGGGCTAGTCACTCTCTGAAATGCAGTGGTAGTGGTGGGGGGAAATGGGATAAGAACATAAGAGAACATAAGAGAAGCCAATGTTGAATCAGGCCAATGGCCCATCTAGTCCAACACTCTGGGTCACACAGTGGCCAAAATATACCAGGTGCCATCAGGAGGTCCAGCAGTGGGGCCAGGACACTAGAAGCCCTCCCACTGCTGCCCCCTCCAGCACCAAGAATAGAGTGCATCACCTGCCCCAGACTGAGAGTTCCCATCTATACCCCGTGGCTAATAGCCACTGATGGACTTCTGCTCCATATGTTTATCTAATTCCCTCTTGAAACTGTCCATGCTTGTAGCTGCCACCACCTCCTGTGGCAGTGAATTCCATATGTTAATCACTCTTTGTGATAACTCCGCAGAAGCAGGAAGACAGGATAGAAAAAGCACAGGAATATACTGGAGGTTACTGGACACACAGAGGCCGCCGGCCCCTTGAGATGGAAACAGGCAGGGACCCACAATGGTCTCGGTACCACCTTTCTACGGTGAGCCCCGCAGGGTTCCCGTAGGCACATCAGCATTCAAAGCAGCAGCATCAAGTGATCAGAGGATCCTCGCAACAACAGCAGATCGGTTGCCGAAGGCCTGTTCAAATTGTGCCACCTCGTATTTCCCCCTGAAATTCGGAACAGCCAGCCAGCCAGGCTGCGTACCAAGGTGCCGATCATCTTCAAAAGCGGCCCCATGGAGAGCCGAGAGACTGCAGTGGTGTGAATTTGGGTGTGCAGGAGAAGAGACCGTTTCTGAGCCGGATGTCACTGAAGGAAATCCAGTTTGGTGTCGTGGTTAGGAGCGCGGACTCTAATCTGGGAGAACCGGGTTTGATTCCCCCACTCCTCCACTTGCACCTGCTGGATGACCTTGGGGAAGCCATAGTTCTGATAAGAGATGTTCTTGAAAAAGAGCAGTTTCTGTCAGAGCTCTCTCAGTCCCACCTGCCCCACAGGGTGTCTGTTGTGGGGAGGGGAAGGGAAAGGAGTTTGTAGGCCGCTCCGAGACTCCTTTGGGTAGTGAAGGTAGGGGTATAAATCCAATCTCTTCTTCTTCTTCTTCTTCTTCTTCTACCTCCCAGGGTGTCTGTTGTGGGGAGGGGAAGGGAAAGGAGTTTGTAAGCCGCTCCGAGACTCCTTTGGGTAGTGAAGGGCAGGGGGTATCAATCCAATCTCTTCTTCCTAGTATCAGTGGTGGCCTGCAGCTTCACCCACAAGGCCGGGGCCTCCTCGAGGCTCTTAACTGAATCCACCAAAGCCATTGTGCCCCCATCCAGAGGCTCACTAGGTAAGGGAGCCGTGACGGACAGGAGAGCGGAGAGGGGCCAACCCTGTTAAGGACCTGGGAGGATGAATTTGCCAGGGGACTCATAGAAGGAGGCGAGTTGGATTTATACCCTGCCCTTCACTCAGAGTCTCAGAGTGGCTTACAGCCTCCTTTCCCTTCTCCCCACCACAACAGACACCCGGTGAGGTCGGTGGGGCTGTGATAGCTCTGTGACGGGCTCAAGGTCACCCAGCTGACCGCTTGTGGAGGAGGAGTGGGGAATCAAACCCAGCTCTCCAGATTAGAGTCCTGCCACTCTTAACCACTACACCAAAGTGGCTAAATGGGCTCAGGTGACATGGGGGCACGTCTGTGTGTGTGGGGGGAAGGGGGCGACTGTGGCCTTGAGTCAATGGAGCTTCCTCCAGGCCTGCCCTATGTGCCAGACTGGAAGGGTGGCCCTCTGAGGGAAGGAGGAGGACGATTCCCTTTGCGCAGCCTCCGTGG
Organism: Gekko gecko; assembly: GCA_029375565.1. Taxonomy (NCBI): domain Eukaryota; kingdom Metazoa; phylum Chordata; class Lepidosauria; order Squamata; family Gekkonidae; genus Gekko; species Gekko gecko. Next base: position 2,022,578 of record JAPDNY010000001.1, on the reverse strand, counting down.
AGGCGCTGCAGCCCTATGAATCTCCCCCCCCACTCCCGATGCCGGGCAGCTGAGGGTCCCCTCCAGACTCGGCTTAATGGGGCGCTTTTGCCTCCCTGGCCACAGGGGTCTCGGGCACGGCTTGCGGGTGAGCAGGAGGCCTAGTCCAGGAGCCCACCAGCCAGTCACATTGGTGGATTTATTTGCAAGAACTGTGTCTGTATTCCATACTGATGCATGCACACTAGCGGGGCCTGGATGCCTCCTGTCTTCCCTCCCCCTCCCTCCCTTTCCTTCCTTCCTACCCGTCTTCCCTTTCCTTCCTTCCTACCTGCCTACCTACCTTCCAGTTTGCTGTAGTTGTCAAGAGCGCAGACTCTAATCTGGGAGAACCAGGTTTGATTTCCCACTCTTCCACGTGCAGCTGCTGGTGTGACCTTGGGTCAGTCACAAGTTCTTTCAGAGATGTTCTCTCAAGGGCAGTTCTCAAAAGAACTCTCTCAGCCCCACCTACCTCACAGGGTGTCTGTTGTGTGGAGGGGAAAGGAAGGGGATTATAAGCCGCTCTGTGACTCCTTCAAGTAGTGAAGGGCAAGGGGTATAAATCCAATCTCCTCCTCCTCTCCTCCTCTTCCTCTTCCTCTTCCTCTCCTCTTCTCCTTTCCTTTCCTTTCCTTTGCTTTCCTTTCCTTTCCCTCCCCCCTCCCCTTCCTCCCCTTCCTCCCCTCTCCTCCCCTCTCCTCTCCTCTCCCTTCCTCTCCCCTCCTCTCCTCTCCCTCTCCTCTCCTCTCCCTTCCTCTCCTCTCCTCTCCTCTCCTCTCCCCTCTCCTCTCCTCTCCTCTCCTCTCCTCTCCTCTCCTCTCCTCTCCTCTCCTCTCCTCTCCTCTCCTCTCCTCTCCTTTCCTTTCCTTTGCTTTCCTTTGCTTTCCTTTGCTTTCCTTTGCTTTCCTTTGCTTTGCTCTCCTCTCCTCTCCTCTCCTCTCCTCTCCCTCTCCTCTCCTCTCCTCTCCTCTCCTCTCCTCTCCTCTCCTCTCCTCTCCTCTCCTCTCCCCTCCTCTCCCCTCCTCTCCTCTCCTTTCTACAGAACATTTGCTGCTGCCTAAACGTAGAAATGCCCCCCCGCCCTGCATTTGGCAATATTGTCCTCATAAGCCCCCCTCCCTTCTCCTCCTTTCTATTCATTAATGTTTGATAGTACTTTATTTTGGACGTCTGTGGATAGTCAAGGTAATCTAACTAAAGACTTCTAGGTAAATTAATTTAATACAAAAATATGAGAGCATGCAGCCCTGGGCAAGTGCGTGGAGTCCTGAGATTCGGGGAAAGGGACGTCTGGCGTAGCATTCGGACAGGGTGCTGACGGAGGGAGTTGCATATTCTTAAAGTCAGTGTTTTATGTGAGACTGATTGGCTTGAAATCCTCATGTGAAACCCCTGCCGCCTTCCTGCCCTTCACAGTGCCCCACAGAAGCCTCTTGCTCTGCCCCACTCTGAGCCACTGGGGAGGGTCGTGGGGGTGTGGGGCGGGCCGTCCGGGAGAGTCTTGGGGAGGGGGCCTAACCAGCAGGTTTGGGGAGGTCAGCCCTGGATGTCATGGTTGCTGCTAGCGCTTGTGCTGTTCCAGAAGTCAGATTCCCAAACCCAGGCAGAGCCTCTCCGGGGTGACTGATCCTGCCCCGGTCTCCCTGGGACACCCTAACCTTCCCCCCGGGCTCAGTAGTGCCCAAGGTTCTCTTCTTGGCCGGGCTCAGCCAATCCCGCAGAGGGAGGGGACCGCCTGTCTGTCGGCCAGGGGGGCTGGTGCTGGTGGGGGCCACGGGGCAGAGCTCCTCGGGGCTTGCCACTGGGTCTTCCTGAGTGTTGCGTCTCCGGCCTGGCTCTTGGGGCCGGCGGCTCTGGAGCAGCACCAGGGCTCATCACAAACCACAGGCCTTGCCAGGGGGGACGTGACCAGCCTCTCAACCGGAGGGGCCAGCCAACTTCACATTCCAGAGAGCCGGGAACTTAATCCCGTCTCCTAGCCGGAGATGGCCCGGCCTCCCTCTGGAAGGGGGTGCCCGCAAGTTTCTGGAGGGCGCCCGGCAGCCTGGCAGCGCCAACGGAGCGGGCTGCTAGAAGGCAGACTGCCCCTTTGTTGTTCTTTGGGCGGGAGGGTCTCTCTCTCTCTCTCTCTCTCCTTTTGTGCCAGAGCCGGGCTTTACCCGTACCCTTCTCATCCTGGCGGCGACATCTTTCTACCTGGGGAGTGGCGTTGGCAGCTGTCCGTCCAGGGCTGCGTGGGCGGCGCGCGTCATGAATAGTCATCACAATATTTATCAGGCGGGGGATATTTAGGACACTTTCGGTCAGGGGGAGTGCAGGCCGTTTCATTGTGTCAGCTCATTGTGGATTTATGCCTTCTTTGGACACAATTTTAATTGAAAACCAGTCTTCTGTTTTCCTGGGCTCATTACGGGCGGCTCCCTCCTGCACGCGGCTTCCCCCCCCCGCCCCCCGTTGCCGGAGATGGCTGCAGAGGAGAGCCCGGCCTGGAATGGAAATTGGCCTGGTGTCATTGATTTGGGTGATGAATGCCGTGGGAGGTGGAAGGTCTGCGGCTTCCTCCCCACCCGCCATCGCTGCCTTGCAGCGGGCAGCTGATCACTGTGCCTGGTCGGAATTTGGTGTGGGGGGCCATCTGGGGAGGGCTGTGCCGGGCCAAAGCTGCCTTGGGCTTCCGGGGGGCTCCCTGGTGGAGATGAGCCAGTCGACTGCCGCTCCAGAGATCCAGGCTGGACTGAAACCCTGGGGGTGCCCAGTGAACTCTGCCGTACCCCCTGGCGTCTCTTGTCTGCCCCCCCAGCCCTGCTGGGCGGCTGAGGTCCTTGCATGGGTTTCTGGCAAGCAGAGATGAGTGGGGGGTCTGAGCCCATCAGAACATTTGGAGTTGTTACTGTCGCCCCCCCCCCAATTGGAGTGCACCTCCACCTTCTATCTAGAATGAACAAAGGGTTGGAACACTTTCCCTATGAAGGAAGGTTGAGGCGCTTGGGGCTCTTTAGCTTGGAGAAATGACGGCTGAGGAGTGACATGATCGAGGTTTACAAGATTATGCCTGGGATAGAGCAGGTTGAGAAAGGTACTTTTCTCCCTTTCTCACAATACAAGAACTCATGGGAACTCAATGAAATTGCTGCGCGGTCAGGTTAGAACAGATAAGAGGAAGTCCTTCACCCAAAGAGTGATTCACACTTCGAATTCAGTGCCACAGGAGGTGGCGGCGGCTACAAGCATGGACGGCTTCAAGAGGAAGCAGAGGTCCATCAGTGGCTATTAGCCACGAGGTATAGATAGGGACTCTCAGGCTGGGGCAAGTAATGCTCTGTATTATTGGTGCTTGGGGGTGCAACAGTGGGAGGGGCTTCTAGTGTCCTGGCCCCACTGCTGGACCTCCTGATGGCCCCTGGTATTTTTGGCCACTGTGTGACACAGAGTGTTGGACTGGATGGGTCACTGGCCTGATCCAACATTGGCTTCTCTTACGTTCTTATCTTAAGGGCAGAGGTCCATCACTGAATATTTGGCACAAGGTATAGATAGGAACTCTCAGGCTGGGGCAAGTGATGCTCTGTATTCTTGGTGTTTGGGGGGGGCCAACAGTGGGAGGGGCTTCTAGTGTCCTGGCCCCACTGCTGGACCTCCTGATGGCCCCTGGTATTTTTGGCCACTGTGTGACACAGACTGTTGGACTGGATGGGCCATTGGCCTGATCCAACACTGGCTTCTCTTATGTTCTTATGTCTGGGGCAAGGGATGCTCTGTATTCTTGGTGCTGGGGTGGGGGAAACAGTGGGAGGGGCTTCTAGTGTCCTGGCCCCACTGCTGGACCTCCTGATGCCCCCTGGTATTTTTGGCCACTGTGTGACACAGAGTGTTGGACTGGATGGGCCATTGGCCTGATCCAACACTGGCTTTTCTTATGTTCTTATGTCTGGGGCAAGTGACGCTCTGTATTCTTGGTGCTGGAGGGGGGAAACAGTGGGAGGGGCTTCTCGTGTCCTGGCCCCACTACTGGACCTCCTGATGGCACCTGGTATTTCTGGCCGCTGTGTGACACAGAGAGTGTTGGACTGGATGGGCCATCGGCCTGATCCAACATTGGCTTCTCTCATGTTTTATGTTCATCCCTGCAGGAGGCTGCAACCTGCCCCAGAAGAGAAGGGGAAAGCCTGGGGCTCAGATCAGGGGTTGTGCATGGGAAGGGGGGTTGGCGTGAGGCCACTGTGCCAGAGAGGATACTCGGAGGGGGAGTGAGACAGCAGGGAAGGAGGGGCCTGGGATCTGTGGTTCACCGTCTGCTTGGTACGCCGAAGGTTCAGTCCCTGGCAGCATCTCCACTTTCGAAAAGGGAGGTGATGGGAAAGACCCCTCTCCGCCTGAACCCCTGGAGACCCCTTGCCAGACAGAGGAGGCAGGAGGGGACTGAGGGTCCTGCTCCGGAGGAGGCAGCGTCATGGGCAATGCTCCCTCTAAGCTGTGGAGTCTTGTGAGCAAGAAGACTACTTTGTGAGCCCCTGGCATTAAAGTTGTGAGCCAGCGACTGGGCTACTGCACAAATTAATTTGCTCTGGAGCCCTCCTTCCTGAATTGAGACAAAATCGTGTGAGCTGGAGGCTAAAAACCTGTGAACTGGCTCATGCTGACTCAGCTTAGAGGGAACACTGGTCACAGGTGCTCCTCCTGGTGCCGGGCAGCCGGCATGGCAACAGGCTCTGCACTGGCCCACCTGGCTGCTTTGATCCCCCCATCTATGGCCCCCATTGTAGATGGTTGCTTATGGTGATGGATTTACAGAGCAGCCCTTTCTTTGATCAGGCTGACTGGGATAATAATTGCAGCTGTTTGCCAAGTGCAAGCCGGGATTAGGAAGAGGGACCACACCTCCTGCCCGTCGGTGCCAGGTTTCTTCATTTCCAAGCCACCCGTCCAGGCGGTGTGGGCCCAACTTAGCCCGGTTCCCCTGAGTTCTCTCCACCTGCTTGGTCATGTGCCAGTTGTCGCCCGCCCGCTGCCTGCCTTGATAGCCCCCAAAGCGCACTTGGCAGCATTCTGGCACTCTGGGGCACCAGCCAAAGGAGCATCCAGCAGAAATCTTGGCAAGGCAGCACCTCCTGGGACAGGACATGGCTGGGTTCAGAGTGAGACGCCAAGGAGGGTGCCGTGTGCCCCTCATGGAAGTCAACTCGATTGCAGTGAGCCTCCCCCCTCCCCTGTTCTGAGAATGATCTCTGTCAGGCCTCATGAGCGGGGAGGGTCTGTGGCTCAGTGGAAGGGCCTCTGCTTTGTATGGCTCAATCCCCGGCTTATCCAGTTAAAAACCCAGCAGTAGGCAACGTGACAGTCCTCTACCTGAGAGCCGTGGAGAGGGGCCACAGCTCAATGGTAGATCATCGAGGTGGCATGCAGGGGGTCCCAGGTTCAATCCCCGGCATTCTCCAGCTGAAAGGACCAGGCAGGCGGTGATGTGGAAGACCTCTCTCTGCCTGAGACCCTGGAGAGCCATGGAGACGCACCACAGCTCAGTGGTAGAACATCTGCTTGGCATGCAGGAGGTCCCAGGTTGAATCCCTGGCATCACCAGTTGAAAGGACCAGGCAGGAGGTGATGAGGAAAGGCTTCTCTGCCTGAGACCCTGGAGAGCCACTGCCAGTCTGAGCAGGCAGTCCTGACCCTGATGAACCAAGGGTCTGATTCAGTTGTAAGGCAACTTCATCTGCCCACTAGACATGATGGCTTTTTCATAGCTCAGTGGCAGAGCCTCTGCTTGGCATGCAGAAGGCCCCAGTCCCAGTCCCCGGCAGCATCTCCAGCTCAAAGGAACAGGCAGGAGGTGGTGTGAAAGACCCTTTTCTGCCGGAGACCCTGGAGAGCTGCTGCCAGTCTATGATACTGACCTGGATGGACCCCCCCCCGGGGGGGGAGGCCTGATACTTTAGCAGCCAGCTTCATGAGTCACCTAGGCTGGGCTGAGCTGGTCGCTTGGGGCTCTCCCCAAGGCAAGTCCTCGGGTCGCTGGGTGGCTGCCTCTCTGGCCTCCTGAAAGCGATCTCTAGGGGTCATTTCCTAGAAAAAAAGGTGCAGGAGCTCATTTGCATCACTCATTTGCATATGCCACACCTCCTAACAAAGGCATGTTTAAAATGAGTTATGCAAATAAGTTTAAATCCCCCCCTCCCAGTCTCTCTGCAAAAGCGGAGAGGCTGAGGGGGAAAGGCAGGTATGTCTCCCTCCCTGCCCTCCCTGTCTCCAGCCAACCCACCGCGGCAGGCTAGCTGGAGATGGGGAGGGCAGGGAGGTAATCATGCCTGGGTTCCCTGCCTGATCTTCTCCAGGTGCCCCATGGCTGTGGGGCACCTGGACAATATTGAGCAGGGAACCCAGGCATTTACACACACACATGAGTGTCTCAGGGGGCAGGGCCTGGGCTCCTTACTGCCGGAGTGCTGCTCCGGGCCGCTCCGGAAGGAAATTACCGCTGGCAATCACCATCAATGGACTGCCCGGTGCCATTGCTGGCTTCCACTGCTGAGGGGGTGTCTGCCTGCCTGCCTGCCACAATCCCTGCACAGCTTCTTAACCTTTGTCATGGAGCTATTTGTTGCCAGAGCCAAGGGGGAGCTCGGAGGGTTCAGGGAACCTTTGGCGAAAAAGCCAACATTTCCCCTTCCCCCAGTCCAATCAGCTTCTTTGCCGCTGGAGCTGGTGCCTCCTTTGTACCATAACCCCTCCCAGACAGGTGAGGCTTCAGAGCACACCTGTGCTGAGCCCCCCCCCCCCAGCCCTCCCTACAGCTGGAACGGCCTGTCAGGTTTGGGGACGGGGGTGGGGGTGGGGGCTGCTTCGGTGCCAGACGCCGCCTCCTTCCTTTCCCCCTCCGCCGGACTCGCATCCCTGGATCCGTCTCCCCATCGCCCGTCCCTCCCTGCCCACCGCCGCCGCCTTCCCCCAAGATCGGAAAGTGAAATTGATTGAGGCTGACGTCCAGTGAAGGTGGCTGCTGCTCGCGCGGAGGCGCACCGCCCCGTCTCAGTGGCGGGGAGATAATCGAGGTGGAATATTTGATCGGGCCGGGAAATGAGGTGCTAAATTTGTTGTGAGATGGGTGTCAAAATCAATCCAGGCGCCTTCCTTCTGGCGGGGGGCGGGCAGCTAAATGAGAAATCATTAGGTTACGCAGTCGGGAGGGGACAAGGTGGGTATATTTTGGGGCGGAGGGAATCATTAGCTTCCAAGCGTGTGCATGCGCCATGCAGTAGTCAAGTGTGGCAAACAATCCCCGTGCCATTAGCATCTCTGTTCCCGCACGGAAGAGGCCTCTGTCTGGAATCTTCCTCCTGGGTGCAACAACGGAATTGGGAGGGGACGGCTGCTTTCCGCTCATGCCAGGGATGCCGTCGCTTGGCAAAGGTGTGAAGGCGATGCCTTTGCTGCTGGGCGCGGGGGCGGGTCAGTTCTTAGGACACGCCAGGTTCGTCAGCACTGAGAAGGGGTCAGTTTGGTCTTCCTCTCTGGCCAGCTGCTCTTGGCTTTGTCAGATAGGGAAGCCTTCCTGCCGAGTGGCTGGCAATTCCCCCTCCCCCCCTGGTCAAATCCTGCCCACGCTTGCAACCGTGACCGTGAGCCCTTTGCCCTTTCGTCAGGTACTCTCCTTCTTCGTCTCCATCCGGCCTTCTGGCTTTGCCTTTAGATTAACATTTCCTGCCCCTTTTCCTCAGCGGGAGTTGACCCACTTGGAGGCATCGATTGCAGGATCCTGGCTGCCTTTGGGGGCTCAGTTTTCTGTGGCCTCCCAGGGGATGGCTGCCGGGGGTCTCCTGGGTGACTTGGGAGACAGTGGGGACTCCGTTCCAGCCCTGCGGAGGGGAAGGGTGCTTGGGGGAGAGAGCGCCTGTCCTAGAAAGGCCACAAGCTGCACTGCCCGATTTTGGAGCTCTCCTCCTGCCCTCTCTGCGTGTTCTGGGGCTGACGGACCCGCAGTACCTGGCCGATGGGCTTCAGCTTCAGTCGCCTCCTCTTTAAGAAGGCACCCTGTCTTCTGTATGTGTGTATGTGTTTGCTGCAACAGACAAACAGCTAGTCAGGGCTTTTTTTGGTAGAAAAAGCCTAGCAGGAATCTATTAGCATAACAGACCACACCCAACAGCAGAAACTCATTAGCATATTAGGCCACACCCCTGACTGCACAGCTCCCTCCCAGGATCGGCTTCCCCAGGTGCCCCACGGCTCGTGCATGTGCATGGGGAACCCGAGGAGGGGAGGCAGTTTAAACTGCCTTCCCTCCCTGGATCGGCTTGGCCTCCACAGGCACCCTGCAGCTGTAGGCGTGGCCAACTCAGAAGGCAGCCGGAACTCCGCTCCTGTGCGTTCCGGCCCAGAAATAGCCCTGCAGCCAGTTATCTTTGACATCATCATCATCATCACACACTTCTCTGTGTTTTACTGTTCTGCATAACTTACTCTGGTTTTGTGCATCAGGGCCTCTGAGGACCCCCCCCCCTTTTCCTCACATGCTTCCCAAGTGCCTTTGCAGTTATGAGGCCTAGAAACCGGACTGGGATCCTGAAATCTGCACACACACACACACACACACGCACCCCCGTTCTGTGCTTTCCAATGCCCTGCTGAATTGGAATTCCTCTCCTCTGTTTTCATCTGTGTCACTCGGCGTGTGGGGAAGGGAGCGGGGCCATCGTCAAGGAGCTGTGGGCCCTGCCGGCAGGGCTCCCTGGCCCACTTTATCTCCACAACGTGCCCACGTCATAGTAGAGCAATGGAGCCTCAGAGCCAGGGACTGACCTCAGACCACCCAGCGAGTTCCATGGCCGAGCAGGGACTTGAACCCAGGCCTCTTGGGGGCGTCCGAGTCCACCCTGCTGACTCTCCCTACTGCTCTGGGCACGGATTTCCCTTTGCAGCCATTAAAAAGGTGAATTGTTTTTGGAAGAGGGGGACAGGGAAGAGAGCATTATTAGCACCCACATTTTGATCTTCGCCAGGGTTGTTTTTCTAAACTATTATTTAAAGAAGGGTTTGTCGCCATTACTGAATGCAAAATGCAAACAACTGGAGCATCCATCCCCTGGAGAAAGATTCCTGTCCGAGGCAGACGGGAGGAAGGCGTCATCTGCTGATGGCTTCCCCTTCTCACCCCCCCCCACCAGCCCACCAACCAGGGCAAGCGGCCGTTTTGCTTGGTGACTCATGCGCCTGGCATGTGTTAATGGAGGGGGCTCCGCCTGCCAGCGCCCACCACGTCCCCTCCCCTGTGGTGGGGATGCCAGGGTCTGCCCTGCGACTGGAGCCGGGGTGGCACAAGGCATGCAGTGCCCCCCCCCCCCGCTGGCATTTCTCTTGGCAGGGGTGACTGGATGGCCCCCTTGAGCCTTCTCACCCTCTTTGCAGTTGGGTAGGGGCGGGGAGCTGTGGGGGAAGGGTTACTGGTCATCTGTGGCCTGTTTTCCTCTGGTGGGCACACAGGTGGTCTCGCTTGCATTCCATGGAGCAGGGTGAATGCCCCATCCTTTTTTGGGGGGGGAGGTCCTGGCTGGGGGAGGCTCTGGAAGCCTCTGGCTTCTTGGCGCAGGCAGGGATATGATACAATGTTCCCTCTTAGCTGAGTGAGTGTGAGCCAGCTCACAGCTTTTTAGCCTCCAGCTCACACGTTCTTGCCTCCGCTCGGGGAGGGTGGCTCCAGAGCAAACTAATTTATGCAGTAGCCAAACTGCTCGCCCACAACTTTCATGCCAGTAGCTCACAAAGCAGAATTTTTGCTCACAAGACTCCACAGCTTAGAGGGAGCATTGGATATGAAACGTGCATCGTTTGGGGAGGGAGTGTTCCCAGCCCCCTCTCTGGATATTTGGGGGTGGGGGTGGGAGCAAAGTACCCCGGGACTGGATTTTGGGTGGGTGGGTGCGTCGCTGGGATGCTGACTTTTTTTCCGCTGAGCAAGGCTGTTGCCTGGTTATCAAAACTCTCTGCCTTTGATGTTTCTCAGATGTTTGGCCCACGCAGGAACCTTCAGATTCATTTCCGAGTCTCACTGGAGGCCAAATCTGGTGGGCCTTTTCCTGGCTTCGTTAACACCTTCTAAGCTCCTCTGGGGCAGAGACCTGCTTCGGTTTCTGGCACTACCGAGTCAGGTGCGGTGAGGGCAGGTTGACTGAAACCACAGTGCCCGCTGAGGGGGCACAGTCTTAGTGGTAACGTTGGCAAAAGGCACTCCGCGATGGCTTGGCCAAAGAAGGGCGGGAGATGCCCTCTCGGGGCCACTGCATCTCCGGCTGCAGGAAGGCCTCCTTCGCCAGGGATGCTTTGAGGCCAGGGCTGGCCTGAGGTCTTTTGAGCACTAGGTGAAGCTAGCTTGTGGCACACCCACCCAGGGGAGGCTGCCTTGTGGTGCCCCCCCCTCACTGGGGGAGGAGGAGTGGGTGACCCCAACATCGGGTGCTGCTGCTGCTGCAGGACTGCCGCTGCTGCCAGGTAGGCTGGTGGCGTGGGGCCGAAGGGCGCCACGGAGGAAGCGTGGAAAAGCTCGATGCGCCCCTAGAACTCAGCCGCCACCACAGCCAGCCCCAAGTGCATCTGCCCATTGAGCAGCAGCGGCAGAGGTTCCTGCAGGGCTGGGAAGACGGTGACCACCAGGGACTCCCCACCGGCCCCGTAGGTGCCGGCCGAGGAGATGAAAATGGACGAGCTGGACGCCTGGGGAGGCTCGGCCCGCTCCCGCCACAGCGCCGGCTCCCAGCCCGCTGCCCCATAGGAGGAGGCGAAGGGGCTCTCCATGCCCAGCTTGAGCGCTGCCACCACGTGCTTGGGCCCAAAGGTGGCGGGCAAGATTTCCCTTTTTTCTGTTTCCCCCAAAAGCCACTCCGGTTGCTTATGGAGAATGGCTCCGGCGTCCGCCTCAGGTACTGACCGATTAATCGACAAAAGGGATCCTCACAGAAGGATTTCAGCCCCATAGGCAGACTGAGGTGCGCCTTGACTCTTACACACACACACACACACACACACACACACAGAAACCCATCCTGAGATGGCGAGCCTCAGCACAGTTCCTAGGGAGTAAATCCCATGCCTTTCATCAGACTTACTTCTGAGTAGACATGCTTAAAACTGCCCTGTCAATAACCAGAAAACCATGTTGGGGGCGGGCGGGCGTGGGGGCCTCACTGCGCCCCTTGGAGATCCGTGCCCTAGGCCGTTGCCCTAGTTCGCCTAGTGGAAGAGCCGGCCCTGTTTGAGGCCAGTGCTGACCACCTGCCGATTGGCAGTAGTATTGCCGGCCCAGTTTTCCTGCTGGAAGGACTTGTGGGAGGGGCGATGGCTCAGTGGCAGTGACTCTGCTTGGCATGCAGAAGATCCCAGGTTCAATGCCCGGCATCTCCAATGGAAAGGACCAGGCAGGAGGTGATGGGAAAGGCCTCTCTCTGCCTGAGACCCAGGAGATCAGCTGCCAGTCAGAGTAGACAGTATTGACACTGATGGACCAATGGTCCGATTCATTATAAGGGAACTTCATGTCTTGGGGAGAGTTCTTGCACTGTGAGAAAGGGAGAAAAGGACCTCTTTCTCGATCTGCTCTGTCCCAAAGGTCTGATTCAGTGTGACCTCTGAGGCCCTGCAGGGCATTTGCTGCCAGTTGGCCGCCCGGGAAGTCGTGAGAGCGGAGAGCCCACCGCCTTTCTCTGCAGGGGACTGCCTGGATCTCTATACTTCCCGCAGTGGGACCCAAGGCGGATTACGAGTACGATTTAAAAAAAACCCCAACTTCTAAATCTGCCAGTCAGTGGATAACAAAATATGATAACAAGAGCCAGCTACCAATTTGTGTTCATCTCACTGTCCATCCAGAGCAGTTTGTGGGTGTAGTGTCAACTTGGTAAATGCTCTGTTGAAGATGGGGGGGGAGGCACAGAAGGTGTAGTTGTTCGGCCCCCCTGCAGAGGCAGTGGATATCTTTGTGCCTCGTCTCTTTTTGGCACCTCCTCTTCTAAGCAGCTTGTTTGTACTGAGATATTTCTCGGAGAATATTGATTTACTTTTTGGTGTAGTGGTTCTCTACTCTAATCTGGAAGAACCAGGTTTGATTCCTCACTTCCCCACTTGCAGCTGCTGGATGACCTTGGGCAAGCCATAGTTCTGTCAAGAGCTGTTCTCGAGAAAAAGAGCAGTTTCTGTCAGAGCTCTCTCAGCCCCACCTACCTCACAGGGTGTCTGTTGTGGGGAGGGGAAGGGAAAGGAGTTTGTGAGCCACTCGGAGACTCTGAGTGAAGGGTAAGGGGTATAAATCCAACCTCCTCCTCCGCCTCCTCTTCTTGCCTTACCTTTTCTCATTGAGACTGCGGGCGGATGATGGAAACAGGAAAACAATGCAGTAAAGACCAGTCAGATCCCAACAGTAGAGACGACAGTAACTGGAGAGCAATGAAATCAGAGACAGGAGAGTCCATCCCATAAAGAGACAATGGAATACATTCAATAAAGAAGGTGCCGTTAAGACAGGGAGGCAGAAAGACAGGGAAACTCTCACATTTTTGCAGTGAATTAAAACCACAGTCCCCTTCCCTGTGTAAAAAGGGGTCCCTTACACAATTCCTCTTCTTTGTGCCCCTTTTCCCTTTATAGAAATTTCCCCCTAGAGCAGTTTTCTTTCGCACATTCTGGAACACGATGGAAGCGTGCCAGCATTTGACTCATACAGAAGTCTTCATCACGCGGCCAGAGGATTTCTGAATATTTCATGCCCTCCCTTTCAGGACAGCCCGACTCCCAAGATTTTGGGGCTGCTTCTCCTGCTTGCTGGGGCCTAACCAAATCTGCTTTCCCTCCCTCCATGGTAATTTCGGTCCCTTCCCCTCCTCCCTGCGATCCATGCCACCCCCCCATCAATTATATTCTCAAGCTGAGGTGGGTGGGAGAGAAATCACCCCCGCGGGGCCTAATCCGCCTCCAAATATCTTCCATTCCCCGAGGATTTTGCTCCTTCTCTTAGGCCTAAGTGCTCAAGTCCTTAAACTGGTCATCCGTAATCCCTCCTGCCTCCCTTCCCAGCCACCCACCCCCACCCGTTTGCCGCCCACTTAAGCAAAATAGCGTCTTCTTCTGTCTGTTGCCTGGCCCGGAGGCCTGCATTTGGCATTTACTTGACACCCCCTCCCCAGCACAGCCCAAAGTTCTCTGTGCCTCTCACTCCTAGCACCTTTTGGGGTGCCCTACGGGAGGACACGGGCCTAATTTCCCAAGAGGCTGGGCGCGGAAGTCCCCGCCCTGCCTCGCCTCCCAGGGTGGCAAAGTGCAGCGCCACAAGATCCTTGGTTCACAAAGGGCTGCTTCCACTTTTTCAAATGTGGTGGCCTTCTCTTACGCTTTCCCAGCCCAGACGCTCCATTATGCTATTTCTGAGTGGTCATAAAGTGAGTTAAACATAAGAACCTAAGAGAAGCCATGTTGGATCAGGCCAATGGCCTATCCAGTCCAACACTCTGGGTCACACAGTGGCCAAAAATACCAGGGGCCATCAGGAGGTCCACCAGTGGATCCAGGACACTAGAAGCCCTCCCACTGTTTCTCCCCCCCAAGCACCAAGAATACAGAGCATCACTTGCCCCCAGACATAAGAACACAAGGAAGAAGCCATGTTAGAACATAAAAACATAAGAGAAGCCAATGTTGAATCAGGCCAGTGGCCCATCTAGTCCAACATTCTGTCACACAGTGGCCAAAATATACCCGGTGCCATCAGGCGGTCCAGCAGTGGGGCCAGGACACTAGAAGCCCCCCCACTGCTGGCCCCCCCCCAGCACCAAGACTAGAGTGTATTACCTGCGCCAGACTGAGAGTTCCTATCTATACCTTGTGGCTCATAGCCACTGATGGACCTCTGCTCCATATGCTTACCTAATTCCCCTTGAAGGGAATGTTGGATCAGGCCAATGGCCCCTCCAGTCCAACACTCAGTGTCACACAGTGGCCAAAAATACCAGGTGCCATCAGGAGGTCCAGCAGTGGGGCCAGGACACTAGAAGCCCCTCCCACTGTTGCATCCCCACCCAAGCACCAAGAATACAGAGCATCACTTGCCCCAGACTGAGACTCCCTATCTACCTTGTGGCTAATAGCCACTGATGGACCTCTGCTCCATATGTTTATCTAATTCCCTCTTGAAACTGTCCATGCTTGTAGCTGCTACTGCCTCCTGTGGCAGTGAATTCCATGTGTTAATCAAGCCAGTAGTCCATCCAGTTCAACAGTCTGTCACACAGTGGCCAAAACCCAGGGGCCATCAGGAGGTCCAGCAGTGGGGCCAGAACTCCAGAAGCCTTCCCCCTCTTGCCCCCCAAGCACCAGGAAGACAGAGCATCTCTTGCCCCAGACCGAGAGTCCCTATCTATACCTTGTGGCTAAGAGCCACAGATGGACCTCTGCTGCATATGTCTCTCCAGTCCTTCCTTGAAGCTGCCCTGTGCCTTTGGGTGAAGAAGTACCAGTGGTAGAGGGGGCTGGGGGCGGAAAGTGCCACGCAGTGACAGCTGATTTATGGAGACCCCATAGGACTTTCAAGGCAAGAGATGTTAAAAGTTGGTTTGCCATTGCTTGTCTTTGTGTAGGAACCCTGGACTTCCTTGGTGGTCTTCAACAGCTCAGAGAAGATACCAGCGTAGCTCAGGGTTCCTTCCAGTTGTTGTTGTTGTGAGGAAGAGCTGGTTTTTGTACCCCACTTTTCTTTACTTCAAGGAGTCCAAAAGTGGCTTCCAAACGCCTTCCTTTCCTCTCCCCACAACAGGCACTTTGTGAGGTCGGTGGGGCTGCGAAAGAGCTGAGAGAACCGTCCGTGACAGGCCCAAGGTCACCCAGCTGGCTGCTTGTAGCCCTGCTGGGAACACTGGGGTGGATCCCAGGGGTCTTTTCCACCTGTGGATGCCACCTTGCCACCTCCTGCCCTGGAGGGTGACTCCTTGTCCAGGGGGGGAATTGCCACCACTGGGGGAACCGGTCTGTCCCAGGCGACACTCCAGGAAGGGTGCTTGGGAATGGTGGAGAACAGGCCAGGGGAAGCAGCCCCCTTCCGGGGTGGGGGAAAAGCGTGACTGTCAGATCCTGGGGGTTTAATAGCCACCTTTCCAGGCTATTAAAACCTCATTTGAATGAAAAACGGCTGTTTCCCACTGTTGCATGTGATATTAGTTCTGTTTGCATCTGCATAATAATCACAAAAGGAGGAGGACGAGGAGAGGCAGGCAAGCAAGCAGCAAGAGGCTGAGAACCCCTTTGCTTACCCCCTCCAGTCCTGAGATGGGCCCAGTGTTCCCTCTAAGCTGAGTGAGTGTGAGCCAGCTCACAGTTTTTAGCCTCCAGCTCACAGATTTTTGTCTGAGCTCAGGAAGGAGGGCTCCAGGGCAAGCTAATTTATACAGTAGCCAAATGGTTAGCTCACAGCTTTAATACCAGTGGCTCACAAAGTAGAATTTTTTGCTCACAAGTCTCCACAGCTTAGAGGGAGCATTGGATGGGACCCTCCGGAGCCTGTCGCCAGCCAGGGGGTCCTGGTTTGCCCTGTGGCTCCGCCTCATGCTCAGGGGCTGCGATTCACTTGCTGGAAGGGCGGTGGAACAGCATCTCCTTGGCACACAGAAGGTTATGTGTGGGGGCCCCCACCCGGTTCAGTCCCCAGCGGTATCAGCAGGTTGTAGAAGAAGAAGAGATTGGATTTATATCCCACCCTTCACTACCTGAAGGAGTCTCAGAGCGGCTTACAAACTCCTCCCTTTCCCTTCCCCTCCCCACCACAGACACCCTGTGAGGGAGGTGGGGCTGAGAGCGCTCTCTCGAGAACTGCCTTTGAGAGAAGAGCTCTGAGAGAACTTGTGACTGACCCAGGGTCACACCAGCAGCAGCATGTGGAGGAGCAGGGAATCAAACCCGGCTCTCCCAGATTAGAGTCTGCGCTCCTAACGACTGCACCAAAGGTTGTATACACGAGAGCTCTCTCCTCTCCTCCTGAGCCATCCCCCGTCAGAGGAGACGAGATGGGCCTCGAGAGACCCCGAAGGGGGCCGACTCTGGCGAAGGCGGCTGCAGGAGTTGAGGCGAAGAAGGCCAAGTGGTGTGTGCTTGCAGGGCAGATTTCACCCGTTGGCTGCCTCCCACCCGTGTTCCCAGGGGGGTGGGCTGTAGTGTGCCTGGCTCAGCTCACCCTATGCAGGCCTGGTCATCTCCCGTCTTCTACACGTGCTGTGGTGTGGTGGTTAAAGAGCGGTGGACTCTAATCTGGAGAACCGGGTGTGATTCCCTACTTTTCCATATGCATTCCAGCTGGGTGACCTTGGGTCAGTTACAGTTCTCTCAGAGCTCTCTCGGCCCCACCTACCTCACAGGGGAGAGGAAGGGAAGGAGTCTGTAAGCCGCTCTGAGAGTCCTTATGGTAGAGACAAGTGGGGTATTAAATCACCACCACCACCTCCTCCTCCTCTTCTTCGCCTCCTCCTTCTCTTCCTCTCCTCCTTCTCCTTCTTCTCCTCCTCTTCTTCTTCTCCTTCTCCTCCTCCTCTTCTTCTCCTTCTCTTCCTCCTCCTCCTTTTCCTCCTCCTCCTCCTCCTCTTCTCCTTCTCCTCCTCCTCCTCCTCTTCTTCTTCTCCTTCTCCTCCTCCTCTTCTTCTTCTCCTTCTCCTCCTCCTCCTC
Organism: Gekko gecko; assembly: GCA_029375565.1. Classification (NCBI taxonomy): domain Eukaryota; kingdom Metazoa; phylum Chordata; class Lepidosauria; order Squamata; family Gekkonidae; genus Gekko; species Gekko gecko. The sequence goes on along the minus strand of JAPDNY010000001.1, from coordinate 2,005,877 downwards.
TTCTCCTTCTCCTCTTCTTCTCCTTCTCCTCTTCTTCTCCTTCTCCTCCTCTTCCTTCTCCATCTCCTCCTTCTCTTCCTTCTCCTCCTTCTCCTCCCCTGGCATTATTTCCTGCCTCTGCGGCGGGGGGGGGTTCTCTTCACAGTGTGGGGGTGTGTGTCTCCTGTTGCCCCTCCCCACACCCAGAGTCACCTCTTTCTTGGGCTGCTGCCCCTGCCTCCAAACCTCCCCTGTCCGTGTGTGGGGACCCCAGGAGCAGCAGCTGATGGAGACTCCAAAGGGGGCCCCCGCCCCATGCATACCCCTTGCGTTTGCCGGCACGAGTCCCGGGCAGTCCACAGCTTCCCGTGGGGGGGTTCTGGCCAAAGCCGTGGGGTGGGTGGCCTGTCGATGTGTGTGCCTGTGGTTCCTCCCGTGGATCTCCACTCGGGCACCAGGTTCCAATTCGCCAGAGGTGCTGCTTGGGCCTTTCTAGTGGATTCTGTGAAGAGGAACCCTCCCTCCTCCTTCACCCAAAGAGCAATTGACACGTGGAATTCACTGCCGCAGGAAGAAGATGAAGAAGAGGAGGAGGAGGAGGAGGAGGAGATTGGGTTGATACCCCGCCCTTCACTATCCAAAGGAGTCTCAGAATGGCTTGCAAACTCCTTTCCCTTCCCCTCCCCACAACAGACACCCAGCGAGGTCGGTGGGGCTGAGAGAGCTCTTGACAGACACTGCGCTTTTCCTAAGAACAGCTGTGCCGGAACTATGGCTTGGCCAAGGTCATCCAGCCAGGTGCAAGTGGAGAAATGGGGAAATCAAACCCAGTTCTCCCAGATTAGAGTCCGCGCACTTCACCACTACACCAAACTGCTTGTAGGAAGTGGAGATGGCTACAAATGTAGACGGCTTCAAGAGGGGACTGGATGAGCGTATGGAGCAGAGGTCCATCAGTGATCCAACATGGCTACTCTTACGTTCTTATATCTGGTGCAGTGATGCTCTGTCTTCTTGGTGCTCGTGGGGCAGCAGTGGGAGGGCTTCCAGAGTTCTGGCCCTGCTGGTGGACCTCCTGATGGCCCCTGAGTTTTGGCCACTGTGTGACACAGAGTGTTGGACTGGAGGGGCAATTGGCCTGATCCAACATGGTGCTCTTATGTTCTTATGGTTTCTGTCTTCTTGGTCCTTGGGGGGCCACAGTGGGAGGGCTTCTGGTGTCCTGGCCCCACTTGTAGACCCCCTGAGGGCACCTGGGTTTTGGCCACTGTGTGGCACAGAGCGCTGGACTGGAGGGGCCACTGGCCTGAGCCAACATTAGCTGCTCTTATGTTCTTATGTCTGGGGCAGGGATGCTCTGTCTTCTTGGTGCTTGGGGGGGGCAGCAGTGGGAGGGCTTCTGGAGTTCTGGCCCCATTGGTGGACTTCCTGATGGCCCCTGGGTTTTGGCCACTGTGTGGCACAGAGTGTTGGACTGGATGGGCCACTGGTCTAATCCAACATGGCCTTTCTTATGTTCTTATGGCTTCTGTCTACTTGGTGCTTGGGGGGCAAGAGTGGGAGGGCTCCTGGAGTTCTGGCCCCGCTGGTGGACCTCCTGAAGGCACCTGGGTTTTGGCCACTGTGTGGCACAGAAGAGTGTTGGACTGGAGGGGCCAGTTTCCTGATCCACAACATGGCTTCTCTTCTGTTCCTCCTCCCCTCCTGACTTGCCAATGAGTCGGCAAGCTTGGGTTACTTCTGCACCCACAGAGCTCACTTTTGTGTGGAGGAGGAATTGAGGGGAGGGGGAATACTGAGAGGGAAGGGAGGGAGGGGGAGGAGTGGGTCAGAGGAGGGGAGATGCAGACCCTTGACAGGGTCCAAAGGTGGGGGGCGGCTTTTTAGCCATGGGGCCGAGGACAGATTTCCCTCCCCCCATGACAAGCCTGAAGCAAAGGGGATAAAATGAGGGGGGCTGTGGTGGTCATATTGCCCCCCTCCCAAGATGGGCAGGTCATGTGATTTGGTTTCCTACAGTGTACGGGCGGTGGGGGTCTCTCCCCCCTCCCCAGGCTCCTGGGATCCTTTGCCAGCCCTTGGGGCGTGGGGCAGGCTCTGCCCTCTCTGTCTCAGCCCCTAGGATGCCAAGGGGATACTGAATGCTGGAGCATTTGGCGGTCGGCCGCCTTCTGGGCAGCATGCTGGCAGGGAGCCAGGCTGGCACTCCAGCAATGTGGGCATGGGGTGTCTTGGGCTCGCTGCCCCCACACATCCTTCAGGATCACACAGGCCTTTTGACTTGGCATCACCCTCACCCAAGGCCTCCTTGCTGTACAAACTTCCAGCTCTGGCCCTCCCACAATCCCCCGTGGCGCTGTGCCGCAGCCTTGTTTTCATTGCATTTTCTCATTAATTCATCTGCAGGGAGTGAACCTCTGTGCTCACAGGTGTGCAGAGCTGGTGTTTAAAGGGGGTAGGGAGTAGGAGGAGCTTCTCTCGGCCATTGGGGCAAGAGGAACCTCCATATCTGGAGGCAGTATATCTCTGAGACCCAAACGCTGAGGCAGAGAGCGAGGGTACTTCCATGCCTTTCTGGTTGGCGTCCTGGAGGCATCTGAACATAAGAACATAAGAGAAGCCAATGCTGAATCAGGCCAATGGCCCATCTAGTCCAACACTCTGTCACACAGCGGCCAAAATATACTAGGGGCCATCAGGAGGTCCAGCAGTGGGGCCAGGACACTAGAAGCCCTCCCACTGCTGCCCCCTCCAGCACCAAGAATAGAGTGCATCACCTGCCCCAGACTGAGAGTACTCATTCTATACCCTGTGGCTAATAGCCACTGGTGGACTTCTGTTCCATATGTTTATCTAATTTCCTCTTGAAACTGTCCATGCTTGCAGCTGCCACGACCTCCTGTGGCAGTGAATTCCATATGTTAATCACTCTTTGGGTGAAGAAGTATTTCCTTTTATCTGTTCTAACCCGACTGCTCAGCAATTTCATGGAGTGCCCACGAGTTCTTGTATTGTGAGAAAGGGAGAAAAGTACTTCTTTCTCAACCTGCTCAATCCCATTCATAATCTTATAAACCTCGATCATGTCACCCCTCAGCCGTCGTTTCTCCAAGCTAAAGAGCCCCAAGCATTTTAACCTTTCTTCATAGGGAAGGTGTTCCAACCCTTTTATCATTCTAGTTGCCCTTCTCTGCACTTTTTCCAATGCTATAATATCCTTTTTGAGATGTGGTGACCAGAACTGTACACAGTATTCCAAATGAGGTCGCACCAATGATTTATACAGGGGCATGATGATACTGGCTGATTTGTTATCAATTCCCTTCCTAATAATCCCCAGCATAGCGTTGGCCTTCTTTATTGCAGCTACACATTGTGTAGACATTTTCAGCGAGTTATCCACTACGACTCCAAGATCTCTCTCTTGGTCAGTCTCTGCCAGATCAGACCCCATCAACGTGTATTTATATTTAGGATTTTTGGCTCCAATGTGCATCACTTTGCACTTGGCCACATTGAACCCCATTTGCCACGTTGACGCCCACTCACCCATCCTCAACAGATCCCTTTGGAGTGCCTCACAATCCTCCCTGGTTTTCACCACCCTGGGTCGTGGTTGCTGGCCTGGTGTGTGTGGGGGGCCCTTTGGGCTGACCCAGCTGGCTTTTTGGGGACTCTCAAGAACTCTGTGATATCTTCGGCTTGAGACCACGGCAGAGGCGTTATGGGATCGCGGGACTCTGTTTCGTAAGCAGGGGCGGATGAAGGCTCCCTGGTGCCCTCAGCAGCACTGACCAATCTTGGTGCCCCCCCTTCTTTCCACACTGACCCCCGTCCGTTTCAGTTGTTGACCTGTCTGACCAGATATACAAGGCAGGTTGCAGCAATACAAAAATTCATTCGTATGATAACACAATATATACTGCACAAACTAAGCCAAGCTCTGGCTACATAAAGTTCACCAAAAATGCAATGCAACGTCTGTTTTAATATTTCACCAGTTAAGTGTATCAAAGTTCCAATATTCATGACCTGAAAGGCATTTTTCTATAGCCTGTGACACCGCACCTCGCCAACAAAAAACAGAAAATAACCCGAGGGTGCACCATGGTCAATTTGCACTAGTTTTATCAATTTTTTTTAACATATCTTCATTCGTGTTTTTTTCTTTTCTTTTCACCCTTTTCCCAACTTTGTGGTGTCCCCTTTGGCCCTGCTGCCCTAAGCACGTGCTTAGTCTGCTTAGTGGTTAGCCGGCCATTGTTCGTAAGGCCCTCTGGGCAGGTGCCTGGGAAAGGCAGCATAACAAGTGTGCTAAATAAATGTATTTATTTATTTATCAAATGTCTGCCCCGCCCACCCAGCCAAGGCCGGCGAAGGGCGGCTTACATAAAATCAACACATAGAGTTTACACAGTGCTCCCTCTAAGCTGGGGAGTCTTGCGAGCAAGAATTCTACTTTCTGAGCTACTGGCAGTAAAGTTGTGAGCGAGCGATTTGGCTGCTGCATAAATCAGCTGGCTCTGGGGCCATCCCTTCCCGAGCGAAGACAAAAATGTGCGAGCCCGAGGCTAAAAAACCTGTGAGCTAGCTCACACCAACTCAGCTTAGAGGGAACACTGGTTACAATAAACAGTTAAAAGAATGCTAAAACCAAAAAAAAAAATGCTAAAACCAATTCACCGTCTAATGTACTAAGTGCGAATATTGTTGCCATTAATGTAACGCCGGCTGCCGTTCTCAGTTCTCTGTCTCCCTTCACACAGTCGGCTCCTAGGCCGCCTTCAGGTGTCTTTCAGGCGACTGGCTCAGACTGCTATTAGAGATAATGGATAGACATTAATAAATAGTGGATAGACATATTCCTGTCAACAGCCCTGTGAGGCTGGCCAGTTTACTCCCCAGGCAGGTGAAGCACAGGGGTGGGGGGGAGAGCAGAGCTTTCCTAACAGAGGTTTCCCACCAAGTTGTTGATTTAGGATGTTGGGCTCTCTTTTGGCTACATTCCTGCAGAGTGCAGGGGGTTGGACTAGATGACCTGCAAGGTCCCTTCCAACTCTTAACATTCTATGATTCTGTGATTTATTTACTTCGTACCTGGCCTTCCTCCCCACTGGTACCCAAAGCGGCTCGCACTGTTCCCCTCCACTTTATCTCACAACAACCCTGCAAGGTAGGAGGTTAGGCGGAGAGCGTGTGACCGGCCTCAAAGTCACCCAGTGAGCTTCCACAGCAGAGCGGGGACTCGAATCCAGCTTTCCTGGATCCTAGTCTGACATTATACCACGCTGGCTTTCTCGAGGTGACATTTGAGCCCCCCCCTGCCCATCCTCCCACTGTGACTGTCTCTGTGCCCTCTGGCCCCAGCACCCCCTTTCCTTTGCCATCTGGAGCCAGCCACAAGGCCTCCCCCCTCCTCTCAGGAAAATATAATCAGCCAAAGGTTGGGAGCGTTCCCCCCCCCTTTTTAGTGATTTTGGGGGGCATGCGACTTTTATATATATGCAGACACACACATATATATACACACATATATATGTAGAAGCAAATGGCTGGGGGGAAAAAAACTTAAATTTAAAAGCAGGGAGCGGGAGAGGGAGGGATAAAAAAGAGAGAGAGAGAGAGCGCCTAGTGTGGGGAGATTTAGTTCCATCTGAAAGCTGTCGGTGTGAATAAAAAGCTTTTCTTTGAACCCTCCGTTTAATAGCGAGAGGAGAGGGAGAGATTGGAGCCGGGAGCCGAAGGGTTTAATCAGACCTTCATTTGATAAATAGAGAGAGACAGGGGCTGGAGTGGGGGCCGCCCCCACCCTGTGGTGCGCGCTCCCGCCCTCTCTCTCCCTCCCTCTTGCTCTCTTTCTCCCGCGCCCCCCCCCCAAGCCAGGCTCTCTCTCCGCTATGGCTTCTCTCTCTCTGGCCTCCTCGCCCCTCCCTTGCTGGGGTCTTTCTCCCGCGAGCCGGGCAGGCCTTCTGCACCAGCCAGGAGAGGTGCTTGTGGGCCGGCGGGTGAGAGGCCTTCTCGCACCGGTTATGCGGGTAGCCCGATGGGCACATTCACACACGTTGGTGCAGAGGCGCAGGCCAGCAGCGGGGCGGGAGAAGACGGGCGCAGGGGTGCATGCACGCCCTTTTACTTCCCCGACGCTGCCCATTCCAAACCCTGCCTTCCTGGTTCGAGCCACGGGTCTCTCCGATCTTGCATGCGGTTGCCAGCTAGCCGTGATCCGTTCTTGAGTGCTGCGATTCAGGCTGTGTTGGAACCGGGGGAGGCTGTCCATCCCTCATGAAATGGTCCTCTCGTTTATGGAGCCGCAGCGGCCACCTCGAGTGGCAGGGAGTTCCAAACTTGCATCGACCGTCTGCGAAGCAGTTCTGTGCCGGCTGCTTCTTTGCTTTGCTTTTTTCGCGCCAGTCAGCTCCACTGGGTGGTCCCAACTTCTGACAGAATGAGAAAGGGGCAAATTAATTTTAGAAGAAGAGGAGGAGGAGGAGGAGATTGGATTTATACCCCCCGCCCTTCACTCGGAGTCTCAGAGCGGCTTGCAAACTCCTTTCCCTTCCCCTCCCCACAACAGGCACCCTGTGAGGTATTTATTTTTTAATTTATTATTAAATTTATATCCTGCCCTCCCCACCATATGGTGGGCTTAGGACGGCTAACAGCATCAATATCAATATATACATTAAAACTCCATAACGCACATAAATAAGGTCAATTAAAATTATAGTTCAAAACCAAACAACTCCGCACATGCTGTAATGAGAAATGACGACGTTCCAGCAACATTGCTTGGTCGTCGACGTCTTAATCCTGGCTCCTGCCAGGCTGTTAGCTGCCGAATCGATGGTGATGTTGGTGTAAGGGCCAGGGCCGTGATGGGGCTGAGAGAGCTCTGACAGAAACAGCTCTTTTTCAAGAACACCTCGGACAGGACTATGGCTTGCCCAAGGTCACACCAGCAGCTGCATGTGGAGGAGTGGGGGAATTCAAACCCGGTTCTCCCAGGTTAGAGTCTGTGCACTTAACCCATGACAGAACTGGAAGATCTGTGCTGGTTCAGACCGGGGTCCCTCCAGTCCAGCATCCTGTCTGTCCCACATGTTGCCTGAGCCGCTTCCCTAGAGGACCAACAACCAGGAGCCGAGGTCGAGGCCTTCCCCCAATGTGGCCTTCTGGCCCTGGGTTGCAGGGGCTGGCTGCCTTTTGAGAAATCTCACCCACTTTTCCTGTCGGCTTCCCAGCTCTGGGTTGGGACACTTTTGGAGATGGAGGGGGGTACACGACGATCCTGTTGAGGGTGGGGTTTGGAGAAGAGAGGGGCTGTCATGCCCAGACAAGAGAGATCCATCCCTCCACATAGAGGTTGGCACAGAGGTCAGTTCTCCTGGGCAAAACAGCTGGTTTGAAAGACAGACTTCAGGGCAGGGCTATTATTGTAGAAAAAAACCAACAGGAATTCATTAACATATTAGGCCACACCCACCAGCAGAAACTTATTAGCATATTAGGCCACACCCATGACTGCACAGCTCATTAGTATATTAGGCCACACCCCCATGTTACCAGACATGTGGTCATCCGGTCACACCCACCTTTTGCTTCTTATTCTGCTTACGTTGTTTGTTGTCAAAACCCAGGGCTTTTTTTTTTGGAGCAGGAACTCCTTTGCATGTTAGGCCACACACCCCTCATGTAGCCAATCCTGATGAGTTTCCGCTGTTGGATGTGGCCTGTTATGCTAATGAGTTCCTGCTGGGCGTGGCCAACTTGGGAGCCGGCGGGAACTCAGTTCCTGTCCCAAAATAGCCCTGCTTCAGGGTATTACAGTTTGGTGTCGTGGTTAAGTGCATGAACTCTAATCTGGGAGAACTGGGTTTGATCCCCCACTCCTCCACATGCAGCTAGTTGGTGTGACCTTGGGTCAGTCAAAAGTTCCCTCAAGGGCAGTTCGAGAGAGCTCTCTCAGCCCCACCTACCTCACAGGATGTCTATCCTGAGGAGGGGAGGGGAAAGGAGTTTGTAAGCCGCTCTGAAACTCCCAAGTGAAGGACAAGGGGCATAAATCCAATCCCTTCTTCTTTCTTCTTCCCCTCCCCAAACCCCGCCTTCCCCAGGCGCCAACTCCAAATCTCCAGGAATTTCCCATCCTTGAGTTGGCAACCCCAGGCAGGCACACCAAAGGACTCTGCGTAGTGATGGAGAGCTGCCGCCGAGTGGGGGGGGGGGCAGACATTTCCAAAGGGCTGGTGTGTGCAGTTGGTCTGCCCGCAATGGTGCGGTACAGTAAGTTGGGGGCTGGAGGTGAGGCCAAGGGAGGCCAAATTTCAAGGCCCACAACCAAGGGAAACCCTTCCTCCATTGGGAGTCTTGCAGTCTTTCCTTAGCCGATTTCTAAGCATCTCGAGTGCCCAGAAACCCCCAGAGGTGCTCAAAGGACCGTTCCGTGCCCTGGGCGAAGTGCCCCATGGCCTCTCGTGTGACCTCCCAGGGAGCCGCCCTGGCAAGGACCGGCCTTCCAGAGCTGATCTGCATATCATTTGCATACGTCCCAGAATCCTCCATGTGACCAGTGGCGGTGTGGAACTTCCTGCTGTCCGGGGAGGGGTCTCCTGGCAACCTCATAAGAACATAAGAACACAAGAGAAGCCAGTGTTGAATCAGACCAATGGCCCATCTAGTCCAACACTCTGTCACACAGCGGCCAAAATATACCAGGAGCCATCAGGAGGTCCAGGAGTGGGGCCAGGACACCAGAAGCCCTCCCACCAGAAGCCCTTCCACCTCAGCATGTGGGTGGAAGTGGAAGCCCCCTGCCCAACTGAGAGCAGACCCCGATGCCAGGTGGGGAAACGGGCTTGGTTCCTGCTGGCTCCTCTTGCCCTCTGGGCTCCCCTCTGTTGCTGCCCTGGCCGGCCTTCTGGCACGTGGCCCAGCATGACTTGGTGCCAAGGCGATACCTCTGCATAATGGGGGTGGGCGGGAAACTGCAAAAAGCACCTCAGCATTCTGGAAGCCATCATAGAATCACAGAATGTTGGAGTTGGAAAGGGACCTCGCAGGCCATCTAGTCCAACCCCCTGCACTCTGCAGGAGCAGAGCCGAAAGAGAGCCCGGCATACCTACAACATACCCAAAAGGTGGCCGTCCAGTCTCCGCTTGGAAACATCTAGCGAAGGAGCATCCACCACCTCCTGAGGCAGTCTCTGTTCCACTGCTCAACCACTCTGACAGTCAGGAAGTTTCTCCGGATATTTAGCCGGTAACGACTCCCTTGTCACTTCCACCCATTAGATCACGTCTTGCAATCCGGAGCAAGAGAGAATAGCTCTGCTCCATCTTCTACAGGACAGCCCTTCAAATATTTGAAGACTGCAATCACGTCCCCTCTAAGTCTTCTCTTTCCCAGGCTAAACATACTTCTCACCATCTGGCTTGCCCTCTTTTGGACACACTCCAAAGGAGCACCATTTTAAAAATCATGAATTCGAGTCCAGCAGCCCTTTAGGGACCAGTCAGATTTCCAGGGCGGAAGCTTTCAAGAGATCTGATGAAGGGTGCTCACACCTGAAAATCTGACGGGCCTCCTATGGTGCTGCCGGACTTCAACAATTCTGCCACAGCCCCACGTGGCTGCCCTCTGAAGCCATTTCAAAAACGGGCAGTGGTTTTGCAGCAGACCAAAGAGCAGCACCTCCGGTGCTTTGCCAGGAAGGAAGCAAGCAAGGTGGGCCCTCCCACAGTGTGTGTGGGGGGGAGTGGCATTTTTTTGGTTTTCTTTCTGAGGCCAGGTGTGGCCCAGAGGTTGCCAGCAGTGATTCAGAGGTCCATTAGTGGCTATTAGCCACAAGGTATAGAGAGGAACTCTCGGTCTGGGGCAAGGGATGCTCTGTCTTCTTGGTGCTTGGGGGGTGGGGCCCAACAGTGGGAGGGGCTTCTGGTGTCCTGGCCCCACTGCTGGACCTCCTGATGGCCCCTGGTATTTTTGGCCACTGTGTGACACAGAGTGTTGGACTGGATGAGCCACTGGCCTGATCCAACATTGGCTTCTCTTAGGTTCTTAGGCGCTGGCAGGATGTCAGTCCATACCTCAACGATTTCTTGTGATCTGCGCTCGCCGTTCTTTTCTCCAATAATCGATTCGGCTGCAGCGTTTTCTCTTTATCTGGAAAGCAACGCCAGGGAAGGGCCTTGGCTCGGCTCTGGGGCAGCTGCGTGGCTTGCAGGGAGTCCCGTGGTCTGGGTGGGAGGTGGCCAGCAAGGCCTCCCCCCCGGGACTCTGGAGGAGCCGCTGCCCCTCAGCAACAGGGACAAACCTGAGCTTTGATAGACCGGGGGGGGGGAGTTCTGGTTCAGAAGGCGGCTCAGGGATGGGGGTGTGACTCAGTGGCAGAGCATTTGCTTTGCATGCAGAAGGTCCCAGGCTCAGTGCTTAGCATTTCCAGTTAAAGGGATCTGGCCGTCGGTGATGCCATGGACCTCTCCGCCTGAGACCCTGCAGAGCGGCTGCCAGTCAGAGTAGACAAGAGTGACCTCAATGGATTGATGGTCCGGTTCAGGAGAAGGCAGGTCTGTGTTCAGACGGGAGGGGCCGTGGTTCAGTGGAAGAGCCTCTGCTTGGCCTGCAGGTTCAATCCCTGGCAGCACCTCCAGTTCGTAGGACCAGGCAGGCAGGAGGTAACGTGGAAGCCCTCTGCCTGAGTCCCTGGAGAGCGGCTCCCGGCCTGAGTAGGCGAGGCTGGCCTGGATGGACTGAGGGCATGGTTTAGTACAGGGGAGCTTCATGTGTCAGAGGCACCTTCACACGTGTTCATGTCAGATTCTCTTCTTCTTGTGTCTTATAAGAACATAAGAGAATCCAATGTTGGATCAGGCCAGTGGCCCCTCCAGTCCAACATTCTGTGCCACACAGTGGCCAAAAATACCAGGGGCCACCAGGAGGTCCAGCAGTGGGGCCAGGACACTAGAAGCCCCCTCCCACGCCACCCCCCAAGCACCAAGAATACAGAGCATTCCTTGCCCCAGAATCCCTGTCTATACCTTGTGGCCACGGGTGGGCCTCTGCTCCATATGTTTATCCTGTTCCCTCTCTTGAAGCCGTCCATGCTTGTAGCCGCTGCCACCTCCTGTGGCAGTGAATTCCACGTGTTAATCACTCTTTCTCTGAAGAAGTACTTCCTTTTATCCGTTCTAACCCGACCGCTCAGCAACTTCATGGAGTGCCCAGGAGTTCTTGTATTTTGAGAAAGGGAGAAACGGACTTCTTTCTCTGCCTGCTCCTTCCGTGCATAATCTTACAAACCTCGATCATGTCACCCCTCAGCTGTCATTTCTCCAAGCTAAAGAGCCCCAAGTGCCTCAACCTTTCTTCATAGGGAAGGTGTTCCAACCCTTTGATCATTCCAGTTGCCCTTCTCTGCACTTTTTCCAATGCTATAATATCCTTTTTGAGATGTGGCGACCAGAACTGTACACAGTACTCCAAATGAGGGCATTATGACTGATGGTGTCCGGTGGTTGCGGAGGGCCTGATTTTGTGCGGTTCCTAAAAAACACAACGGGGTGCGCCTTCGTATGAGGTGCCTTCTTGAAACCGTGCCTCTGCTCATTATAGGCCATTAGTGATTTGCAGCATATTGTCGGTTTTTCAGTTCTTTCGTCTGTCACAACAGCCCTGCGAGGTAGGCCACGGCACCTTCCTTTGGAGGGAGAGAGTGTCATGCAAAAGCTATGTGGAGAGGCAGTGGCAGGGGAGAAGGGGGTGTCGAGAAGCATCTCTCTGCTCCTCTCCAGCTCAGTCAGCCCGCCGTCCCACGGTTCCGTCTGGCTAGACCCAGCAATGCCTCAACCCTCCAGCAAGGTCTCCTAGATGGGCTGTCTTTGGTCAGCTGACTCCCCAGAAGCTTCTGATTGGCCTCCGCCTGTGATCCAGGCTCTCTGACCCGCCCCCTCACCCTCGGTATTTCCGGGCAAGACCCAAAAGCTGGAATAGCGCCGTGCCGGAAAGGGGACCAGCACGCTGTCGTCTGTTCCTTCCCGGAAGCACTTTCTACAGTCAGCAGTCATTATTGCTCTCTGTAGCTGAACCTGGGGCCAAGACCTTTGTCGAGCCCCGGCTCGTACAGAACTGTGCGTTTTCTTCCAGGCCCTTTGCACGATGCCTGTTTTCACTTGGTGGAACTCACTGCCGCGAGATGGACACATGTCAGTGCTTTTGCTAGTTGAAATGGGTGGGCTTCTGGTGCCCTGGCCCCACTGCTGGACCTCCTGATGGCCCCTGGTATATTTTGGCCGCTGTGTGACAGAGTGTTGGACTGGATGGGCCATTGGCCTGATCCATCATTGGCTTCTCTTATGTTCTTATGTTCTTAAATGGTTATGTGAGGGGCCGAGCCAAATTCATGGTGCGGAAGAGGCCTGTCGGTGGCCAGAAGGGACATCCATGCTCAGAGGTGGAGTCCCGTTTGCTGGGGGGGAGGCGGCAATAGAGGGAAGTGGCCCCCGCCTCCGGCTGTGGGGACCCTGCTGGGGCATCTGGTCAGCCCCTGCAGGCCACACAGGAAGCTGTGCTGGAGGGACCCTTCGTGTCCGTGGCCGTGCGAGGCCTCGCTGGGTGTGGCGCGAATGGGAGAGAGAGAGATGGGCATGTGCTTCTTTGGGCCAGGCTTTCTCGGTGCCTTCAGCCACTGTGCCCGTGGGAAGCGGTGGCCGCTCTATTCTGGCCTGCAATGCCGGCCGGCACCATCTCTAGGTGGCTGAATACTCATTGCAGTTCTGCTGCTTTGGCCCCTGATCAAACGGCCATTTGGCCACTGGGATGCTGAAAAATTAGAACACTAGGGGCCAATGCTCCCTCTAAGCTGCGGAGTCTTGTGAGCAAAAATTCTACTTGGTGAGCTGCTGGCATTCAAGTTGCGAGCGAGCGATTGGGCTGCTGCATAAACTAGTTTGCTCTGGGGCCCTCCTTCCTGAGCTAAGATGAAAATGTGTGAGCCAGAGGCTAAAATACTGTGAGCTAGCTCACCCTAACTCAGCTTAGAGGGAACACTGCTAGGGACTAGGGAAAGGCCGTGATGTGACCAAAGTACGGAAGCCTCAGTTTCGTCGTTTTAGCTTCTAGGGAAAGATTCAGCACAGAGCCAGTTTAGTGTAGTAGTTAAGTGTGTGGACTCTAATCCAGGAGAACCAGGTTTGATTCCCCACTCCTCCACTTGTACCTGCTGGATGACCTTGGGCAAGCCATAGTTCTCTCAGAGCTGTCCTTGAAAAAGGGCAGCTTCTGTCAGAGATCTCTCAGCCCCACCTGCCTCACAGGGTGTCTGTTGTGGGGAGGGGAAGGGAAAGGAGATTGTAAGCCGCTCTGAGACACCTTTGAGTAGTGAAGGGCGGGGGATAAATCCAATCTCCTCCTCCTCCTCCTCCCCTTCTTCTTCTTCTTCTTCTTCTTCTTCTTCTTCTTCTTCTTCTTCTTCTTCTTCTTCTTCTTCTTCTTCTTCTTCTTCTTCTTCTTCTTCTTCTTCTTCTTCTTCTTCTGTGCTGTGGGGGGAAAGACTTCATGGCTGGATGAAATGTCGTCAAGTCCCTTGTGAGTTATGACGACCCTGTGAATTGTTCTGTAGAGCCTCACGGAGGTCTTGCCAAGCGAGGGCTGCAGCTTCCTTGGCTGAGTCAATCCATCTCCTGTTGGGTCTTCCTCTTTTCCCGTCCCTTCAACTTTCCTTAGCCTTATTGTCTTTTCCCGTGAGTCCTGCCTCGTCGCAATATGACCAAAGTATGGAAGCCTCGGTTTCGTCATTTTAGCTTCTAGGGAAAGATTCAGCACAGCGCTACCAAAGTGTAAAAAAAATGCAGAGGTTTTTCGGTGGCCGGGACAGGTGCGTGACCAATGCACAGGTAGGTCTCTGGCAGCTGGCCCCTGTTTGCTGGGCGCCTCCAAGGAGGCAGGGAGGACTGGCAACACTCTCTCTCTTTTCTCTCTCTCTCCCTCTCTCTCTCGGGTCCCCTTCTTCCTGCCTGCTCTTTAGCCATAATTATGGTGCAGTTTATCATTTTAATCTGCTGGAAATGTCATCGGGACACGGTGTAATTAAGGAGAGGCAACTGCGTCTCCTCTACCTCCGCTGCGTGTGCTGCACAAATGCACTCGCAGGCTTCCATTTAAGGGCATTCCGAAAATGGAGAACAGAGAGGGGGGGCCTCATCCTAGGGTTGCCAACTCTCTTTGGGGAAATTCCTGGAGATTTGCGGGTGGTGCCTGGGGAGGACAGTGTGGGGGGAAAGGAAGGAGCTCGGTGGGAATGTAATGTCACTCTAGGACTTCTGTTTCTCTTAAGCCTTATACCATAGAGTCCACCCTCGGAAGGTGCCGTTTCCTCCAAGGGAACCAATGTCTGTAGTTTGAGGCTGAGTTGTAATTCCAGGAGAACTGCAGGTCTCACCCGGAGATTGGCAACCCTGCATCATCTGCTGGGAATGGAAAAAGGATTTGGATTGGCCACCCACCCAACCCCAGTTTGGGTTTTAGGATAATGACTTGGGGTTCCTAGGGATAAGAGCACAAGAGAAGCCATGCTGGATCAGGCCAGTGGCCATCCAGTCCAATGTTGTGTGTCACACAGTAGCCAAAACCCAGGTGCCATCAGGAGGTCCACCAGCAGGGCCAGAACTCCAGAAGCCCCCCCCCACTGTTGCCCCCGCAAGCACCAAGAAGACAGAGCACCACTGTCCCAGACCGAGTGTTCCATCTATGTTGTGTGGCTAATAACCACCAAGAACAGAAGAGAAGCCGTGCTGGGTCAAGCCAGTGGCCCATCCAGTCCAGCGCTCTGTGTCACATAGTGGCCAAAACGTGGGTGCCCTCAGGAGGTCCACCAGTGGGGCCAGAACTCCAGAAGCCCTCCCACTGTGGCCCCCCAAGCACCAAGAACACCAAGCATCACTGCCCCAGGCAGAGCGTTCCATCTAGACCTTGTGGGTAACAGCCACTGATGGACCTTTGCTCCATCTATTTATCCAGTCCCCACTTGAAACTGTCTATATTTGTAGCTGCCACCACGCCCTGCGGCAGGGAATTCCACGTGTTCACTCCTCTTTGGGTGAAGAAAGTCTTCCTTTTATCTGTTCCAAGCCTACTTACTTGAGAGCCAGTGTGGTGTAGTGGTTAAGTGCGTGGACTCTGATCTGGGAGAACTGGGTTTGATTCCCCACTCCTCCTCCACTTATACCTGCTGGATGACCTTGGGCAAGCCCTAGTTCTGATAAGAGCTGTCCTTGAAAAAAGAGCCGTTTCTGTCAAGAGCTCTCTCAGCCCCACCTACCTCACAGGGTATCTGTTGTGGGGAGGGGAAGGGAAAGGCGTTTGTCAGCCGCTCTGAGACACCTTTGGGTAGTGAAGGGCAGGGGGTATAAATCCAATCTCTTCTTCTTCTCATCAGTTTCATGGGAGTGCCCACAAGTTCTTGCATTGTGAGAAAGGGAGACGAGTACTTCTTTCTCTACCTGTTCCATCTCACGCATAAACTTCTTTCATGTCCACCCCCCCAGTCATTGTTTCTCCGAGCTAAAGAGCCCTTAACATCTTTAACCTGTCTTCACAGGGAAGGCTCTCCATCCCTTTAATCATTTCAGTTGTCCTGTTCTGCATATCTGTGCTGCTTTCCCACTCCCAATGCAAACCCTCCCCCACCTTTGGAATTTGCTGTCGCCTGATAAGTGTCCTGGACAGGCAGCCGGCGGGGCGGTGTGTGTGGGGGGGAGGGGACCACTGGTGGAGCGAGAAGAGTCCTGGTGAAGCCAGATTGAGTGTGGACCTTCCACGATTCATGCAGCCACTGGGGGGCCGCTGGGGGTCCTGATATGTGGTTCATGCAGCTGCCCCCAGAGGTAAGAGCATAAGGGAAGCAATGCTCCCTCTGAGCTGTGGAGTGTTGTGACAAAAATTCTACTTTGTGAGCAACTGACATTATAGTTGTGAGCGAGTGATTTGGCTGCTGCATGAATTCGTTGGCTCTCTGGAGCCCTCCTCCCTGAGCTAAGACAAAAATGTTTGAGCCGGAGGCTAAAAAACTGTGAGCTAGCTCACACTCACTCAGCTTAGAGGCAACACTGAAGAGAAGCCATGTTGGGTCAGGCCAGTGGCCCATCCAGCCCGACACTCTGCATCGCACGGTGGCCAAAACCCAGGGGCCCTCAGGAGGTCCACCAGCGGGGCCAGAACTCCAGAAGCCCTCCCACTCTTGCCCCCCCCAAGCACCAAGAAGACAGAGCACCCCTGCCCCAGAGATAAGAGCATAAGAGAAACCATGTTGGATCAGGCCAGGGGCCCATCTGGTCCAACACTCTGCGTCACACAGGGCCCAAAACCCAGATAAAGTTCTTAGCCACCCGTTCGACCTGCCACGTGGAAATGGAACATCCGCAGTGGCCGGCAAGCATTTTGGATGGGCAGTGCCAGCCAGGCGTTCTAGGGCTGCCACCTCCAGGTTGAGAAACCCCTGGAGATGATAGGCTGGAGTTTAAGAACATAAGAACATAAGAGAAGCCAATGTTGGATCAGGCCAATGGCCCATCCAGTCCAACACTCTACGTGTCACACAGCGGCCAAAATATACCAGGTGCCATCAGGAGGTCCAGCAGTGGGGCCAGGACACCAGAAGCCCTCCCACTGCTGCCCCCCCCCCCAGCACCAAGAATAGAGTGCATCACCTGCCCCAGACTGAGAGTTCCCATCTATACCCTGTAGCTAATAACCACCGATGGACCTCTGCTCCATATGTTTATCTAATTCCCTCTTGAAACTGTCCATGCTTGCAGCTGCCACCACCTCCTGTGGCAGTGAATTCCATATGTTAATCACTCTTTGGGTGAAGAAGTATCTCCTTTTATCTGTTCTAACCCGACTGCTTGTAGAGGAAGGGTTGGCCAGGGGCCAGGACCTTAGCCGGGGATGACGCCGCAGGGCCCAGTGTCCAGAGCCTCCATTTCTTCTAAGGGGGCTGATCTCTGTGGCCGGGAGGTCAATTGTAATTCTGGCAGATCTCCCAGAGGGTGTGTCGCTTTGGGGGGGGGGACGACGACTCTGTGATAGCCCAGAGACTGGGCCGCCCTACTCATGAGCTGTGGAGAGTCTAATGAGCAAAAAATTCTACTCTGCGAGCGACTGGCATTAAAAGCTGTGAGCAAGCGATGTGGCCGCTGCCTAATTTAGATCGTTCTGGACCTGTCCTTTGTGAGTGAAAGCAAAAAATGTGTGAGCCGGAGGCTAAAGAACGGTGAGATAGCTCACACTCAATGTTCCCTCTAAGCTGAGTTACTGTGAGCTAGCTCACAGATTCTTAGCCTCCAGCTCACACTTTTTTGTCTCCGCTCAGGAAGGATGGGCTCCAGAGGAAAACTAATTGATGCAGCAGCCAAATCGCTCACTCCTGAACTTTAATGCCAGGAGCTCACAAATAGAATTTTTGCTCACAAGACTCCACAGCTGAGAGGGAACATTGCTCACACTGGCTCAGCTTAGACGGGACACTGGTCCTGAGGGAGTTCTTCCCTCTGAGCTTGCTGCCGACTTCTGGAGGAGGCCACGGCTTGGTTGGCCACGGCCTCCGGGGGCGGGGGGGGCTGCTGCTGGGAGTTGGGGGCCTTTGCTAGGCAGAGGAGGGGCTTCTCCTTCTACCCTTGAGGGAGGGGCCCCTCCCAGCACCTGAGACAAGGTGCCTCCTCCAATGGTGGGGGGAGGAGGGGGAGGAGGACAGGTGTGTGTGTGTGGGGGGATAGCAGCAGTTTGGTTTCTCACAGGGGAAGAGACCGGAGGGGGGAGGGCGCTGCAGGGGAGGGGGAGCATGGATGGGGACATTGTCAGGGAGCCTCGTTGCCCACCATTGTGCCTTACCGCCCTGGTCGGAGGTGAGTTCGAGTCTTCCGCCACCGCTGAAAGCCTTGGAGGGCCTTTGGGGGCAAGACAGGCCCGGTTCTTCCTGGCTAATGTTGCTTGGTTCCTTTGTTTTGGGGGCAGGGGGAAAAGAGTTCAATGCGTTGCTTGAACCTCACTGGGAAGGGCTTCTCTGATCCGTCTTTTCTCTCTCCTCCCCACTCCCCACCTTGTCCCTTGGCAGAGCCCCCTCCCTCCTTTGATCTCCCCCTCCACTCCCTCGCTGCCCCCCCTCCACGCCTTCCCGTCTTCCTGGCCCCCACCCCGCCCCGCCTCCCCACCCTCTCTCTCTTGCTGTGTCTCTGAAGGGCCTTTCCAAAGGTGTGGGGGGAGAGATCAAAGCCTGGCGGGGGCCTGTGGAATCCTCTTGAAGTCTCCCGCCCGCACTCAGGCCTGGAAGGGAGCCCCGAGGCGGCAGGCGGTGTGGCGGGGTGGTTGAGAGTGCCCGGCTGGCATCTGGGAGGCCCGCACTTGAATCCCCCCCACCACCACCTACCTCACAGAGTTGTTGCGAGCAGTGTTCCCTCTAAGTGGAGTTAGTGTGAGCTAGCCTCCGGCTCACACATCTTTGTCCCAGCTCAGGGAAGAGGGGCTGCCGAGCAAACTAATCTATGCAGCAGCCCAATCGCTGGCTCACAACTTGAAGGCCAGGAGCTCCCAAAGTAGGATGTTTGCGCTCACAAGACTCCACGGCTTGGAGGGAGCGCTGGTTGGGAGGATAGAAGAAGGGAGGGAAGAACACTTCAAGGACCTCTTGGGGACAAAAGCAGGGTATAAGTATCCAAGCAAACAAAGGGAATACATCGATGTGGCCTCCGGGGCTTCCCTTGAGATGGGAAAGGAGAGAGGGTTGTTTTTGCAGGGGACCCGGTCAATGTTCCCTCTAAGCTGTGGAGTCCTGTGAGCAGAAATTCTACTTTCTGAGCTCCTGGCATTAAAGTTGTGAGCAGGTGTTTGGCTGCTGCATAAATTAGTTTGCTCTGGAGCCCTCCTTCCCGAGCGAAGACGAAAATGTGTGAGCCGGAGGCTAAAAAGCTGTGAGCTAGCTCACACTCACTCGGCTTAGAGGGAACACTGGACCCGGCCCTCACCGGCACAGCAGCTTTTCCGGAGCAGGGTGGAGAGGCGATGGGCACCTGGGGGTCTTCTCCGGCCAAAGGCAGGGTCTCTGCAGATGCCCCGGAAATGAACTGTGAATGGCTGTAGGACCCCAGCAGTGGGGCAGGCCTCTCCCATCAATGCCCCCCTCTAAGCGGTGGAGAGTCTTGTGAGCAAAAATCCAACGTGGTGAGCTCCTGGCATTAAGGTTGTGAGCAAGCGACTTGGCTACTGCATAAATTAAGTTTGCTCTGGAGCCATCTGTCCTGAGTTAAGACAACAGTGTGTGAGCTGGAGGCTAGAAAACTGTGAGCTGGCTCACGCTAACTCAGCCTAGAGGGAACGCTGCTCTCCGTCCCTTCTGGCGCCGCCCTGGCCGCCTCCCTCCCCCCACCTGGGTGCCAACTTTCCTGAGGAGGGGAAGGAGACCAGCAGGGCCTCTCTTGGGCTGGAGTATCTCGGTGTGTTTGTGAGAGAGAGAGAGAGAGAGAGAGAGAGAGGCGGGGGGGGGAGGCAAGCGGCCAGTCGCAGTTCCTTGGTGTGCGGATTGCCACAATACCCGTGCTAGCATGGAGTGTGCGTGGACACACTCTGGTGTTTTCATGCCTTCACTTTCCAAGACCGTGCGGTGTGCTGAAACCCTCAGGCCTTCCCTTTGCTTCCGTATTCCGTGCTGGGCTTTTTCAGGCTCTCGTGCCAGGGACAGAAAGAGGGGCTTCATCGAATGCCCCCCTGTGCCCGGTGCTGGCACTTCTTCCTTCCCGGGGCAAGCTGCCTGCCTGCCACCAGAGTCGGCTCCTCCTCCGGCCTTTGGAGAAGGGAGTTCTGTTTGGGCGGCTGGTTGGCAGGAGAGATTCTTCTCCTCGGGGCCGGAGGCCGCTGGGATGCCTCTTCCCAGGACACTTCCTGTGCCCCCACTGCCTGCTGCTTGGGGGAAGCCCCTCTTGGTGCCCTGGGCCTTGAGGAGTGGGCGGGGTGGGGGGCACACAGAAAGGCCCCTGCCTTTTATCGCCAAGGAAGGGGAACCATTCTCCTTCACACAAAGGCCGGGCGAGGAGAGGAGGCAGGCGGAGTCGCCAGATCTCAGGATGGGTGGGCTTCCTGGGAACCCCTGCTCTGATGTCACCGATGCCCACCCCATTGCTGCTTTGAAGCAGCGTTATCTGGTCAGCTGGGGGAAGCAGGCTGGTGAAACAGGAGGGGTGGGCAATGGTCTTGGTTGCCACGCGACGATGCCGCTTCCGGAAGTGCCGGCGTTGCACCAGGGCGACACTCTAGCGCTCAGCCGGAAAGTCCGTCGAGGAAGTGCCCGCCTCCCCCCGCCTCTTGCTGCTTGTCAAGCCAGGCAGCAGACGAGGGGCACCCTGGTGTCTCTGGGCGGGCACGGCCCTGCCAGGGCGAGTGAGGAGTGGGCAGCCCGTCCTTTGTGCTCTCCTGGAGCCTCGGGGCAACGCCTCTGCCCCCTGAGTGTCCAGCCACCGCTCCCCACATCTCCCCTTGTGGAGTCTTGTGAACAAAAAATTCTACTTTGTGAGCTACTGGCATTAAAGTTGTGAGCGAGCCGTTTGGCTACTGCATAAATCAGTTTGCTCTGGAGCCATCCTTCCTGGGCTGAGAGAGAAATGTGTGAGCCGGAGGCTAAAAAACTGTGAGCTAGCTCACACTAATTCATCTTAGAGGGAACACTGCCCTCCTCCCAAGACAGAGCCTTGACCTTCTGGCCTTTGGTCAGGAAGCCGTGGCTTATCTTATCTTTTGGGACTTGCGGGAGAAATCTGGGTGTCTACAAAACAGGGCGTGGGAATACCTCAGAAATGCCAAGTACAAGGAGAAGACAATGAGAAGAGAATAAGCTGGATTTATACCCCACCCTTTACAACCAGAAGGAATCTCAGGGCGGCTTACCATCTCCGTTCCCTCCCCCTCCCCACAATAGACACCCTGTGACGTAGGGTGGGGCTGAGAGAGCTCTTTTTGAGAACTGCTCTTTCCAGAACAGCTCTGAGAGAACTTGTGACTGGCCCAAGGTCACTCCAGCAGCTGTATGTGGAGGAGTGGGGAATCAAACCCAGTTCTCCCAGATTAATCCTGGGCATCTCCCAGTTCTCCCGGGCATCTCTGGTTGAAAAAGACCAGGCAGGAGGTCTGCGCTCCTCACTGCTCCACCAAACTGGCTCTCGAGCACAGACGGTGCCCTGAAAATTGGTATATTTATAATCTCCATTTATAATAACATTGGCTGTCACAGTGCAATGGCTCCAGTGGCTTTTTGTGGGGGGGAGCAAGCGCTCAGGATGCAGAAGGGCCCCCCCCCAGTCCACGTTCAGTCCCTGGAAGTATCTCCAGTGAAAAGGGCCTGGCTGGAGGTGATGGGAAAAACCCTTCTCTGCCGGAGAGCCCTTAGAGGAGAGCGGCTGCTGGTCAGAGCAGGCAAGACTCCCCTCGGTAGACCAAGGCTACTACTATGGGAGGTGGTGGTTCCGCTCTATGCTGCTATGGCCAGGCCTCACCTGGAGTCCCGTGTCCAGTTTTGGGCACCACATTTTAGGGAGGATGTTGACAAGCTCCAGCATGTCCAGAAGATGGCGACCAGGATGGTGAGAGGGTTTGAATCCAAGTCTTATGAGGAAAGGCTGAAAGAGTTGGGTCTGTTTAGCCTGGGAAAGAGAAGGCTTAGAGGGGACACGATGGCAGTCTTCGAGTATCTGAAGGGCTGTCCTGTAGAAGATGGAGCAGATCTATTCTCTCTTGCTCCGGATCGCAAGACTAGATCTAATGGGTGGAAATGACGAGGGAGTCGTTACCAGCTAGATATCAGGAGAAACTTCCTAACTGTCAGAGTGGTTGAGCAGTAGAACAGACTGCTTCAGGAGGTGGTGGATGCTCCTTTGCTGGACGTTTCCAAGCGGAGGCTGGACGACCATCTTTCGGGTATGTTGTGGGGCTCTCTTTTGGCTCCGCTCCTTCAGAGTGCAGGGGGTTGGACTAGATGACCTGCGAAGGTCCCTTCCAAGTCTAACATTCTATGATTCTAAGGCTCTGACTCAGGAAAAGGCAGCAGCCTCGTGTGCTTACAGTCTACACACACAGGCGCACACACAAGTCAAGTCAAGTCAAGTCAAGTTTATTAGTACGGTCAAGCGACCAGCCAATATAAAATATTTCCAAAAAAAAAGGATTGAGGTAAAATACATGGTAGATACATAAAATTAAATAAATATATAAAACAGCATTAAGAGCAAAAGCGGGAGCAACACAGTGTATCATTAAGGTGGAAACAGGAGCAATACTACTTTATCATTGACTTGCTGTCTGAGGTACAAGCTTGGCAGCTTAGAGGGAGCATGGAGTGCATCTATGCACCATCCCGAGATCTTTGGGAGGCCAAAACCAGACTCGCCTGGGGCCTCTTCCTGGGGTGCCGTCATCCACTGGGTAGGCGGCTGATCGGTTTTTTGACCCCCAGTGATCCTAAAGGACGTCTTGCAGCTCTCCTCCTGCACGAGAAAGATTTCTGGGCATTCTTGACAACGGAGCTGAGACTTCCGGGTTCCTGGACAGGGTCGGACTTCTCCCTGGGTGCTCTCAGCACGTGGCCTCTGGGAGGGGCCTCACTGCTGCCGCCCACCCTGATCGGGGGATGTGCGGAGCAGAACCTTGGCATTCCCCACAAGGGGGTCAGTCAGGGCCACTCCACACAATAGGATGAGCTCCCACAGGGCCCGTGGGCATCCGTGGGGTGGCTGAGGAGACGGGGAGGAGGTGTGCTGTTGCAGTCCCAGAAGCCAAGGAGATGGAGTCTCACCCAGGAGGAAGAGCAGTCAAAGCTGTGGAAGGGGCTGTGGCTCAGTGGCAAAGCGTCTGCTTGGCATGCAGAAGGTTCCAGGTTCAATCTCCGGCATCTCCAGTTAAAAGGATCAGGCAGGAGGTGATGGGAAAGACCTCAGCCTGAGACCCTGGGGAGCTGTCAAGAGGGGCTGTGGCTCAGTGGCAGAGCATTTGCTTGGCACGCAGAAGGTCCCAGGTTCAATCCCCGGTGGCATCTTCAATTAAAAGGATCAGGCAGGAGGTGATGGGAAAGACCTCTACCTGAGTCCCTGGAGAGCTGTCAAGAGGGGCCGTGGCTCAGTGCCAGAGCCTCTGCTTGGCATGCAGGAAGTCCCAGGTTCAATCCCCGGCATCTCCAGTTAAAAGGACCAGGCAGGAGGTGATGGGAAAGACCTCAGCCTGAGACCCTGGAGAGCTGTCAAGAGGGGCTGTGGCTCAGTGGCAGAGCGTCTGCTTGGCATGCAGAAGGTCCCAGGTTCAATCCCCGGTGGCATCTCCAGTGAAAAGGACCAGGCAGGAGGTGATGTAAAATTCCTGTACCTGAGACCCTGGAGAGCTGTAAAGAGGGACTTTGGCTCAGTGGTAGAGCCTCTGCTTGGCATGCAGAAGGTCCCAGGTTCAACCCCGGGCATCTCTGATTAAAAAGGACCAGGCAGGAGGTGATGTGAAGGACCTTTACCTGAGACCCTGAAGAGCAGCTGCCAGTCTGTGTGGACAAGACTGACCTGGATGGGTCGAGGGTCCGATTCAGTCGAGGGCAGCCCCAGGTGTGTTCAGGCTCCGGGAGCCGGTGACGACTGCCAGCCAGGCGGGTGTTTTGCTTTCGGTGTGCCTGGCTTGGCTCCCCTCCCCAGGCATGCCTTTTCCCCCTTCTGTGTTGCCAAGCTGGGTTGGCTGGCAAGAGAGACATTCCCATTCCTCTGCAGAAGCGCACGAGCGAACTCCCCCGGCCTCCGCACAGAGCCGGGCCTGCCGAGGCAAAGCCCGCTGCACGCGCCAATCAATCTCACGGTAGCCCCGGGGCGACTGGCTCATCTGCTGCCATGTGACTGCCGCTGCCGCTCTGGAAAGGGCTGCGATCGACCCGATCAACCCTCCTGGGCAGGGGGCGGGGAAGAGGTGCCCTTTGGACCCACAACCCCTTTCGCTGCCACTCTCAGTGAAGGGGGCAGGACTGCTTGTGTCTGTGCATGTATGTGTTTGTGGGGGGGTGTCCACACAGCGTCACCACTATGGCATGTCGCTGCTGGTGCACGGGTTACCCACAGTGGCATAGTCGTGGCTGGCTGGGGTGACGTGTCCAGGGCTTCCCTGAGGCCAGCAGTGCCGTTAGGAAGCTGGAGATGCAGGACTTGGTGGTCTTTTGCCCCCCCTCTCCTGGAGAGTGCCACACGGGTCACATGCCAAGTTGCAGCCCGATTTGGGGGAGAGGTGCCAATTTTGGGTTGAGTAACTCCTGGACATTTGAGAGGTGGAGCCTGGGGAGGCCAGGATTTGGGGAGAGAAGGGCGTTTAGCAGAGGCAGGGTGCCACAGATCCAGTTTGGTGCAGTGGTGAAGTGCACGGATTCTAATCTGGGAGAACCGGGTTTGATTCCCCACTCCTCCACTTGCAGCTGCTGGATGACCTTGGCCAAGCCATAGTTCTGGCACAGCTGTTCTTGAAAAAGAGCCATTTCTGTCAGAGCTCTCTCAGCCCCACCTACCTCACAGGGTGTCTGTTGTGGGGAGGGGAAGGGAAAGGAGTTTGTAAGCCGCTCTGAGACTCCTTCGGGTAGTGAAGGGCGGGATATGAATCCAATCTCTTCTCTCTCTTCTTCTTCTTCTTCTTCTCCGAAGCAGCCATTTTCTCCAGGAGAACTGGCCTGTTGCTTGGCAGATCTCTGGGCTCCGCCTGGAGGTTGGTGACTCTTGTCTGAGGGCGCTCTTTCTCAGCTGGTGAGCGGGGCCCTGGTCTTCTGCCAAGAAGTCCAGAACTGTGGCCCAGAGAGTGCCTCAATCCACCCAGCGCACTTTGGGGCATGCCGGTCAAGTGTCAAGGAGAGCGGCTGTGGGGGCGGCCTTCTGCTCCCAAGTGCAGCTATCCGGGCACCCCTGGCCTGATCCACTCAGGTGGGATGGCCCCGAGGAGTAGGGAGAAGAAGAAGAAGAGGAGGAGATTGGATTTATACCCCCCCTTCACTCAAAGTCTCAGAGAGGCTCACAAACTCCTTCCCCTTCCCGTCCCCACAACAGACATCCTGTGAGGTAGGTGGGGCTGAGAGAGCTCTGGCAGAAACTGCTCTTTTTCCAGAACACCTCTGACAGAACTAGGGCTTGCCCAAGGTCACCCAGCAGCTGCATGCAGAGGAGTGGGGGATCAAACCCGGTTCTCCCAGATTAGACTCCGCGCACTTAACCAATGCACCAAACTGTCTCTCATTAAAGTTGGGAGCAACCAAGCACCTCACTAATCTTCCCCCCCCCCCCGCCCCGGCCTCATCCTCACCTCTCTCTCTTCCTCCCTCCCCCCCCCCCCCCAGTTGTCCAGACCCGGTTCACTGAGGAACCAGAAGACCAGACGGTGGTTGCCGGGCAGCGGATCGTGCTCTCCTGCGTGGTGCTGAACTATTCGGGGATCGTGCAGTGGACAAAGGATGGGCTGGCCCTGGGGATGGGGCAGGGCCTCAAAGGTAAGGGGGGGGGACGGGCCGAGGGAGGGGGGCCCTTCACGGAACGCTCTTCTGTGTCTCCCCCAAGGGATGCAGCAAGCGATGCTCCCTCTGAGCTGTGGAGTCTACCTTGTGAGCTCCTGGCATTAAAGTGGTGAGCGAGAGCCATTTGGCTGCTGCGTAAATTAGTCTGCTCTGGAGCCCTCCTCCCTGAGCCAAGGCAAAAATGTGTGAGCCGGAGGCTAAAAAACGGTGAGCTCGCTCACACTCACTCAGCTTAGAGGGAACACTGTTTGTGAGCGCCTGGCATTAAAGCTGTGACTGAGTGATTTGGCCACTGCAAAGATTAGTCTGCTCTGCAGCCCTCCTTCCTGAGCCAAGGCAAAAATGTGTGAGCCGGAGGCTAAAAGCGGTGAGCTCGCTCACACTCACTCCGCTTAGAGGGAACACTGTTTGTGAGCGCCTGGCATTAAAGCTGTGACTGAGTGATTTGGCCACTGCAAAGATTAGTCTGCTCTGCAGCCATCCATCCTGAGCCAAGGCAAAAATGTGTGAGCCGGAGGCTAAAAAACGGTGAGCTCGCTCACACTCACTCCGCTTAGAGGGAACACTGTTTGTGAGCGCCTGGCATTAAAGTTGTGACTGAGTGATTTGGCGACTGCAAAGATTAGTCTGCTCTGCAGCCATCCTTCCTGAGCTACGACAGAAATGTGTGAGCCGGAGGCTAAAAAACTGGAAGCTCGCTCACACTCACTCAGCTTAGAGGGAATACTGTTTGTGAGCGCCTGGCATTAAAGTTGTGAGTGATTTGGCCACTGCAAAAATTAGTCTGCTCTGCAGCCATCCATCCTGAGCCAAGGCTAAAATGTGTGAGCCGGAGGCTAAAAAACTGTGAGCTCACTCACACTCAGCTTAGAGGGAACACTGTGTGTGAGCTCCTGACATTAAAGTTGTGACTGAGTGAACTGGCCCAAAAATTATGCAAAAATTAGTCTGCTCTGCAACCATCCTTCCTGAGCCAAGGCTAAAATGTGTGAGCCGGAGGCTAAAAAACTGTGAGCTAGCTCACACTCTCTCAGCTTAGAGGGAACACTGCCAGCAAGGCAGCCTCCTTTCCCAAGGACTGGTGCCCTCTCTCCTCCCTAGGGGGGGGAGCTGCTTGCCATCCTTGGAGACGGTGGAGAGAGAGAGAGAGAGCGCCTTGCTTGCTTTTTCGTCCCTTCCTGTCTGGGCGGGAGGGGTGGGTCCATCTCCCCCCCTCCGTCCCTTTTCCCTTGGGGAAACTCAGCTTCCCTCTGCCCAAACTCTCTCCTGCATCCTCCATTGGCAGGCCCCGCCCCCTCCTGCTCCCCGGCCCCTCCCTCCTTTCAGGAGCGGGTTGCCCCCTCCAGCGGGACGATAGCGCCACCTTCTGGCAGAGGAGGAGGAGGTTGGGCACGGATCAGGGCCGAGCCACGGGTTCCCTCTCCCCCTCCTTTGTTCCGCTTCAACCCCTCGCCCTGGTTTTGTTTGGGTTGCTCAAAGTGGCCTTTCCAACGTGGCCCCTCCAAACCTCTCCTCGCTTCCGGGGCTGAGATCCCACAGCAGAGCAACCAAATCCTGTCCCCGCGTCTCAATCGCCGGCACAAATGAGGCCTTTTGCCTAGATTGGCCACCAGTGTTCCCTCTAAGCTGAGTTAGGGTGAGCTAGCTCACAGATTTCCAGCCTCTGGCTCACACAGTTTTGTCTCCGCTCAGAAAGGACGGCTCCAGAGCCAACTAATTTCTGCAGCAGCCAAATCGCTCGCTCACAGCTTTAATGCCAGGAGCTCACCAAGTCGAATTTTTGCTCACCAGACTCCACAGCTTAGAGGGAGAATTGACTGGCACCCTTTGTCCAGCCTAAACAAGCACATGGTGCTGCCTGCTCGAACTCTGCACCTGCTCAGAGACGTTTGCACCATTGCTGACGGGGGAAGCCCAGCACTGAAAACAGGTTTTGGCCCCGAGTTCCAGAAGCCGCCCCACCGGTTTGGGAGAAGTCCTTTGCGTGCCCACTGGGCCCAGCCTGACCGCCCGTCTCCTCTCTGTCTTCAGCCTGGCCGCGCTACAGGATCGTCGGGGCGGCCGAATCGGGGCAGTACAACTTGGAGATCAACGACGCCGAACTCTCGGACGATGCTCTGTACGAGTGCCAGGCCACGGAAGCGGCACTGCGATCCCGGCGGGCCAAGCTGACCGTCCTGAGTAAGCAATTCCGTGGCACCTCGTGGCATCCACCACCTTTGCCTACCCACCCCCCTTTGCCGGCAGCCGGAAATAAGACAGTTTTCAAGCCTCCCCTTCTTTTTCAGTCTGCTCCTCTAGAAAGGTTTGGGTCTGCAGTCGGCGCTGCCTCTCGGCCCCCTCAGCAGTCAGCCAGCCACTGCCGGGAGTTTCCAGACGGGTGGGTTGTCCTCGGCTGTCTAAGGGATGCAGCTCTCATCCTGCGCTGAACTGGGGGGCCTGGCTCAGGTTGGTCCCGGCAGCGGCCTGAACCCGGCAGGACTGTGAGCGAGAAGGAGACTTCCTCTCACAGAATTCGCAGCCAGCCAAGGGCATAGAGGCCGAGGCCTTCCCCTGAGGAGAACCTCAGAAGAGCCCTGCTGGGTCAGACCAGAGAGGGTCCATCTAGTCCAGCCTCCCGTCTCACACCGTGGCCTCAACCAGTTCCACTGGAGGGCCAACAATAGGGCAGAGAGGCCGAGGCCTTCCCCTGAGAAGGACACCAGAAGAGCCCTGCTGGGTCAGACCAGAGAGGGTCCATCCAGTCCAGCCTCCCGTCTCACACAGAGGCCAGCCAGTCCCTCTGGAGGGCCAGCAACAGGGCAGAGAGGCCGAGGCCTTCCCCTGAGAAGGACACCAGAAGAGCCCTGCTGGGTCAGACCAGGGAGGGTCCCTCCAGTCCAGCCTCCCGTCTCACACAGAGGCCAGTCAGTCCCTCTGGAGAGCCAGCAACAGGGCAGAGAGGCCGAGGCCTTCCCCTGAGAAGGACACCAGAAGAGCCCTGCTGGGTCAGACCAGGGAGGGTCCCTCCAGTCCAGCCTCCCGTCTCACACAGAGGCCAGCCAGTCCCTCTGGAGGGCCAGCAACAGGGCAGAGAGGCCGAGGCCTTCCCCTGAGAAGGACACCAGAAGAGCCCTGCTGGGTCAGACCAGGGAGGGTCCCTCCAGTCCAGCCTCCCGTCTCACACAGAGGCCAGCCAGTCCCTCTGGAGGGCCAGCAACAGGGCAGAGAGGCCGAGGCCTTCCCCTGAGAAGGACACCAGAAGAGCCCTGCTGGGTCAGACCAGGGAGGGTCCCTCCAGTCCAGCCTCCCGTCTCACACAGAGGCCAACCAGTCCCTCTGGAGGGCCAGCAACAGGGCAGAGAGGCCGAGGCCTTCCCCTGAGAAGGACACCAGAAGAGCCCTGCTGGGTCAGACCAGGGAGGGTCCCTCCAGTCCAGCCTCCCGTCTCACACAGAGGCCAGCCAGTCCCTCTGGAGGGCCAGCAACAGGGCAGAGAGGCCCAGGCCTTCCCCTGAGAAGGACCTCAGAAAAGCCCTGCTTGGTCAGACCAGGGAGGGGCCCTCCAGTCCATTCTCCCGTCTCACACAGGGGCCAGCCAGTTCCTCTGGAGAGCCAGCAACAGGGCAGAGAGGCCGAGGCCTTCCCCTGAGAAGAACCTCAGAAGAGCCCTGCTGGATCAGACCAGGGAGGGTCCATCTAGTCCAGCCTCCCGTCTCACACAGAGGCCAGCCAGTCCCTCTGGAGGGCCAGCAACAGGGCAGGGAGGCCGAGGCCTTCCCCTGAGAAGAACCTCAGAAGATCCCTGCTGGATCAGACCAGGGAGGGGCCCTCCAGTCCAGCCTCCCATCTCACACAGGGGCCAGCCAGTTCCTCTGGAGAGCCAGCAACAGGGCAGAGAGGCCGAGGCCTTCCCCTGAGAAGAACATCAGAAGAGCCCTGCTGGATCAGACCAGGGAGGGTCCATCTAGTCCAGCATCCTGTCTCACATAGAGGCCAACCAGGGGGAAGCCTCGGCCTCTCTGCTCTGTTGTTGGACTTCCAGATGAACTGGTTGGCCACTGTGTGAGGTGGGAGGCTGGACTAGATGGACCCACTGTGAGAGGCGGAATGCCCTCCCTGATCTGACCCAGCGGGGCTCTCCTGATGTTCTTCTCAGGGGAAGGCCTCGGCCTCTCTGCCCATTGTTGGCCGTCCAGAGGATCTGGTTGGCCCCTGTGTGAGACGGGAGGCTGGACTAGGTGGACCCTCCCTGGTCTGACCCAGCCGGGCTCTTCTGGTGTTCTCGGGGGGGTGCCTGCGAAGGGGTGAAGCAGGAGTTCTGGCACTTGGGGGAGCACCGGTGGTGTCACCGGTGGTGAGAAGAACCTCAGAAGGGCCTGGCTGGGTCAGACCAGAGAGGGTCCATCCAGTCCAGCCTCCCATCTCACACAGGGGTCAGCCAGTTCCTCTGGAGGGCCAGCAACAGGGCAGAGAGGCCGAGGACTTCCCCGAGAAGAACATCAGAAGAGCCCTGCTAGATCAGACCAGGGAGGGTCCATCCAGTCCAGCCTCCTGTCTCATACAGGGGCCAGCCAGTTCCCCTGGAGGGCCACCAACAGGGCAGAGAGGCCGAGGCCTTCCCCTGATGTGGCCTCCTGGCTCCGGGATTCAGAGGACTAGTGCCTCTGAATGTGGAGGTTCCCCTCAGCCATCACGGCTAGTAGCCATTGACAGACTTGTCCTCCCTGAATCTATCTCATCCCCTTTTAGAGCTGTTTATTCCCGTGGCCATCACTACATGCTCTGGCAGCGAATTCCACATGTCAATCGCTCTCTGTGTCAAGCAGCATTTCCTTTTGTCCGTCCTGAACCTCCTGCCCATCGGCTTCATTGGATGCTCTCAAGTTCCAGCATTCTGAGAGAGGGAGAAAAATTCCTCTTTCTCAACTCTCTTCACCCCGGGCATAACTTCATAGACCTCTGTCTTAGCCGCTTTCCCGTAGTCTCTCCCGTACCCACCTGGGTAGCAGCTACCGTGGCATCAGCTATAGACAGGCAACCTCGAGTCGGGAGTTATTGCCCAACTCTCTTCGGTGCAGCTTGGGGCATTCAACCAGGAATAAGCATCTCGCCAAAATCTTCCCAGTTGTCCAGTATCAACCACTGCTGCCATGGTCGTCACTGTGGCGAGATCTCTAGATCTATACCGAGGCATTACGATATTAGCTCTTTTATTCTCAATCCCTTTCCTAATAATTCCTAACATAGAGTTTGCCTTTTTCCCCACTGCAGCACACGGGGTTGACACTCTCACTGAGTTGCCCACAACGACCCCAAGATCTCTTTCTCTCTCAATATATTCAGATTCCATTAGCCTATACTTGGAAGTTGGGAGATTTTTTTTATCTCAATGTCCATCACCTTACACTTACACTAAAAAGGCAAATGTGATTTTGGGCTGTATCAGCAGAAGTACGGTGTCCAGATCACGTGAAGCAATGGTATCACTTTAGATGACCCTGGAATCATAGGATCATAGCGTTGGAAGGGACCTCCAAGGTCATCTAGTCCAACCTCCTGCACAATGCAGGCAATTCGCAAATACCTCCCCCTCCCACACCCGCCGTGTCTGCTGTTCCATGCCCAGAAGATGGGCAAAAAACCTCCAGGATCTCCAGCCAAACTGGCCTGGAGAAAAATTGCTTCCTGACCCTAAAGTTGCAATCAGCATTTCTCTGGGCATATAAGAAAGTGCCACAGGAACTAAGCACTGGCTCATCCCTTCCTGCCCTCCCTTCTTGTAATCTGCCTAAATTCACAGAATCCACATTGCGGTCAGATGGGGCCATCTAGCCTCTGTTTGGAAACCTCCAGAGAAGGAGAGCCCACCACCTCCCGAGGAGGCCTGTTCCACTGAGGAACCACTCCGACTGTCAGGAAGTTCTTCCTAATAAGAACATAAGAGAAGCCAATGTTGGATCAGGCCAATGGCCCATCTAGTCCAACACTCTGTGGCCAAAATATACCAGGTGCCATCAGGAGGTCCAGCAGTGGGGAAAACTCTTCTGATTTAATTTCAACCGTTGGTTCTGATCCAACCTCCTGGGGCAACAGAAAACCACACCATTCTCTATGTGGCAGCCCTTCAAGTACTTGGAGATGGTGGTCATATCACCTCTCAGTCGTCTCCTCTCCATGCTAAACATACCCAGCTCCTTCAACCTTTCCCCCCAGGACATGGTCTCCAGACACCGCAGCCATCTTCATTGCCCTCCTCTGGACACCTTCCAGCTTGTCCATATCCTTCTTAAATTGTGGTGCCCCAAACTGAACACAACTCTGTGATTTTATGATTAACAACACTGAGCATTTGCCCCATTGCTGCCCACTCACCCCGTTTCCAGAGGTCCCCTTGGAGCTTTTCACAGGCGTCCTTGGTTTTCACCATCCTGAATAATTTTGTGTTTTGGGTCACTACAAGAAAACTTGGCCAGTACACTACCCACCCCCAGTTCCAGATCCTTTATGAACAAATTAAATAGTACTGGCCCCAGTACTGATCCTTGTGGGACCCCACTGCTTAAGAACATAAGAGAAGCCAATGTCGGATCAGGCCAGTGGCCCATCCAGTCCAACACACTCTGTCACACAGTGGCCAAAATATACCAGGTGTCATCAGGAGGTCCGGCAGTGGGGCCAGGACACTAGCAGCCCTCCCACTGCTGCCCCCTCCAGCACCAAGAATAGAGTGCATCACCTGCCCCAGACTTAGAATTCCCATCTATACCCTGTGGCTAATAGCCACTGATGGACCTCTGCTCCATATGCTTATCTAATTCCCTCTTGAAACTGTCCATGCTTGTAGCTGCCAACCCCTCCTGTGGCAGGGAGTTCCATGTGTGAGTCACTCTTTGGGTGAAGAAGGACTTCCTTTGATCTGTTCTAACCCGACTGCTCAGCAACTTCATGGAGTGCTGACTTCCCTCCATTGTGAGAACTGTCCCATTTCTTCCTCCTCTTGGCTTCTTGTCCTTTAACCAGTTTCTAATCCATAAGAGAACCCGTCCTCCTATCCCACGACCGCTAAGCTGGTCCTCACCATCTCCCAGACAAGGATGGTGGTGGCAGCTGATGGGAAGGGGCCTGCTCTGTTGTGGCCCCTGGAGAAGACTCAGCTTGACGGATCAGCAGTCAGACTCAGGACAAGGTGGCTTCCTGGACACCAGGCCTCCCTCCCGGGGAGTCACAGTTGGACAAACATGCCCAGTCGCCCCTCTCTGCCCATTTTGTTGTATTCCCGAGGCTAATACCAGCTGGGAGACAGTCAGTTTCCATTGGCAAAGATGCAGGGACGGAAGGGTTACACTTCCTCTCGGCCTTCCCTCACCCGTTTGCCTCACCCACCACCTTGGAGAAACTGGAACATCCTCTCCTGCCGGGCACTGTCAGTTTGGGCCCTAAAAATGACAGCACCTGTGTCCCCCCCTGCAAGAAGTAGAACCAGAGCCCTTGCGTGCCCTCCTGGACACCAGCCACAAAGTCCCCCGGTTGCTCCCCCGCCCTGGAAGACTTTCTGTCCAGTCCCTGCCTGCCCTCTGAAGCCGGCCTCAGTGGGGAGAGCGAAGGAGGCGTTGAGGAGCCCAGTCAGTTCACAGCCTCAGTAGTCCTCCTCACAACACCCTTGTGCAGTAGGCCATTGCGTGATCACGCAGGTGGGGGGGGGGCCTCAGGCTGCGCTGTCGTGGTTTGTGGCAGAGGCACGATTTGGACCCAGGGCTTGCTGACACACGGCTCGAGCTTCCCACAACTTCCCTGGGGGACGTGTGCCTGCCACGGGCTCAACCCGATTTGCCGCGTCTTTCACCAGTTGGCAAAAGCTCTGTGCCTTCCGTCAGGGACGCCAACTCGGTGCCACCGTGCCGCCATCTCTCCCAGTCCTCCCCCCTCAACGGCTGCCGCCTTCTCTGCCCCCACGTTCGGGGGCGTTTTGTCCCATTGATCGCGCCTCCCCCCCCCCCTTTTAATGCCTTAATATATATTCATGGCGTGCTTGAGTTACTGTTGCTGTGGGGGCCGTAATTCTCCGCCTTCTGACTTCAGTGCCTCATAAAAACTGCGGGGGGATGTGGTCCCTGAATCACAAGGCGGGGGGGGATCCCTGCTCAGCGCCCCCCCCCAGCAGCGGGATGAGATGGAACAAAAGGTGGCTCAACAGAAAAGGAGACCAGGAGAGACGCAGATGATTTCTCCAATCTGGGGAGGGGGGTTTGTCCTGGACCCCAGTTCTGCCACGGTGGTTAAACGGCAGGCGTGGATCTGGACCTGGGTTTCCAGGGGGCCGCAGTAGCTCCGAGGTTAAGACACTGAGCTGCAGACCAGCAGGTCGGTAGTTCGGCAGTTAGAGACCCGAGTGCCGCGTGACGGAGTGAGCTCCCATCTCTGGCCCCAGCTCCTGCCAACCTAGCAGTTCGAAAACAAGAAACTGCAAGTAGATAAATAGGTACCAAGTAGATAGATAGGTACCACTTTGGTGGGAAGGTAACAGTGTTCTATGTTCCTCAGCATCTAGTCATGCCGGCCACATGACCATGGAGAAGTCTTCGGACAGCGCTGGCTCTTCGGCTTGGAAATGGAGATGAGCACTTAGAGTCGGATTTGACTGGCTTCTGAGCAAGGGAAACCTTTCCCTTTATATTTCCAGTGTCTAAGAAGAGCCTTCTCGGGTGGGCTTTGGGGAGAGGCTTCCAGGCCTAGCCTTCTGGAGGCAGGGGTTTCGGTTGGGCTCCTGTTCCTTTGCCTCCCCCCGCCCCCGTTCCCCTCATCATCCCTTTTGGAGGCTGTGCTGCCAGGAGGGTTTTCACGGGAGCCACAGACCTCTGCCAGCATAAGAACGTAAGAGAAGCCAATGTTGAATCAGGCCAGTGGCCCATCTAGTCCAACACTCTGTCACACAGCGGCCAAAATATACCAGGGGCCATCAGGAGGTCCAGCAGTGGGGCCAGGACACCAGAAGCCCCCCACTGCTGCCCCCCAGCACCAAGAATAGAGTGCATCCCCTGCCCCAGACTGAGAGTTCCCATCTATACCTTGTGGCTAATGGCCACTGATGGACCTCTGCTCCATATGTTTATCTAATTCCCTCTTGAAAGTGTCCATGCTTGTAGCTGCCACCACCTCCTGCGCTGGCCCCAAAACTCCCAATGACGGGCCCAGTGCGAGGGGTGCTCAGGGAAATCAGCTGCTGCCTTGGTCCCTCTGTTCAACTGGGTTACTCTCGAGGAGTCTCCTGGCAGCTTGCGCCTTCCGTGCTCTGCAGCCTCGGGACACAAGCTTTCCTGCTGCCACACACACACACAGAGACACACCTGTCTGCCTCTGCCTCGGGGATGCTGCCAGGCGATGCCTATAGCAAGGGCTCCGCTCCTAGAGCCCGAGGGGGCAAGCCAGCCGGTGGCTAGTAGGCAGCAGGGGGAGCCAGGGGGCAGCTGGGATTTCTGGGTCAGTAGTGGGGGGGGGGGGAAACCGAGGCACTCCAAGAGTGACTCCCATTTGCAGGAGGGGGGGAGGAGAGCTGGTGGCTGCACCAAGCATACAGTTCCCCCGAAAAAAAAACTGAGAGAAGGGAGCGTGTCCCTGCCCACTGCCCATCCAGTGGCAGCCTTTTCCTCTAAGCAAAGGAGAGCGAAGTACGTGGGAAGGATGGGGTGCTGAGGCTGGGGGGGGGGGGAATGATGCACACACACGCCCACCCCACTCCCTCCTCACTTTCGGCCCTCCTCTCTCTCTCTCTGAGCCTGGGGATGCTTCCGGTCTCTGCCGCCGGGGTGCCGGAAAGAGTCTGCGTGCCACTTGCTCCAGGTGCCTCCCGCGATCCGTCCTGATGTCCCGCGGAGGTGACGAGCGTGAGCTGTGAGCTCCTCTCGCTTTGCACTGCAGAGCGCAAGCGAACGCGTCCCCCGTCCCCCCCGGCGCCCCGTCTTTCTCGGAGCCAGGGTTCTTCTTTCCAGTGAAAGGCGAATTGATTGCGAGTGGGCCTCCCTCGGTCTAAGGAAGAGGGGTCCCGCTGTCGCCGCCGCTGCCACTGCCACCACCTCCCGGACGCCCGCTTTCATCTCCCTGCGTGACAATAGGCTGTCATCCCCCGTCTTGAATTTTTATATTTTCGTGCACGTGGGCCTTCCCCGTCTTGGCTCCTTCTCTGCACCGAGGCATCATCAATATTTCAGAATCCTGCTCCCTCCTCCTTTCCTTTCCTTTTTTTGTTTTGATGAGGCTTGAAGGGCGGGCGTGTTCTCCCCTGCTCGCTTACAGGGAACAAAAGTATAAAACCCAGACTGCTGAAAGGAAGAGACCCCCCCCAAAAAAAGCCCCTTCTCATCCTTCCAAAAGCACCACAGGTGGTAAGTCAGAGTTCCTCGATCTCTCACTTGAAAGCTCCGTCATCCAAAGAGAAGTGTGGGGGGGGAGGCACATTTCACCGCAGAGGACCTCGGAGCCCCTGCGGCTGACGATTAGACAGCGCCTCGGAGCCGATGCTCGAGAGGCAGCTGCCGCCACGGAGGACGAAAACTGAGCGGGCACTGCCAGGCGGGAGCCCTTTGTTGTGGCAGGGAGATCAGGAACGATTCTTCGGGACTGAGGGGACACATGGAGCCAGTCTGGTGTCGTGGCGAAGTGCGCGGACGCTAATCTGGGAGAAGTGGGTTTGATATTCCCCCTCTCCTCCACTCGCAGCTGCTGGTGTGAACTCATCCCATCTTGGAAGCCAAGTATGGTCAGCTCTGGTTCATACAGCCAGTCTGGTGTAGTGGTTAAGTGCGCGGACTCTAATCTGGGAGAAGCGGGTTTGATTCCCCACTCCTCCACTTGCAGCTGCTGGATGACTTTGGGCAAGCCGTAGTTCTGATAAGAGCTGTTCTTGACAAAGAGCCGTTTCTGTCATAGCTCTCTCAGCCCCACCAACCTCACAGGGTGTCTGTTGTGGGGAGGGGAAGGGAAGGGAGTTTGTCAGCCGCTCTGAGACTCCCTTGGGTAGGGTGGGGTGTAAATACAGTCTCCTTCTCCTCTTCTACTTCTTCTTTGGAATCAGACCACCACCACCACCCTTGCTTGGAGTCCATCATGACCAGTATTACCCACTCACACGGGCAACGGCTTCTCCAGGGTTTCAGGCTCTCACGTCACCTATGCCTGCCTGGGCCTCTTTTAACTGGAGCTGCTGGGGAATTGAACCTGGGACCCTCTGCCTGCCACGACGAGGCTGTGCCACCGAGCCATGTCCCTCTTCCCCTTCCCCATCTCTAGGGCTGTCAAGGGAGGACCGGGCTCACCGACCAAGTGGTAGTCTTAGAAACATGTCATCAAAGGCTTTCACAGCTGGAGTTCATGAGCTGTTGTAGATTTTCCAGGCTGTCTGGCTGTGGCCTTGGCATTGTAGGACCTGACGTTTTGCCAGCAGCTGTGACTGGCATCCACAGACGTATCACACAGAAAGATGGAGTACTCTCTGTGTCCAAGTGAGAAGAAAAATGGTAGGCAGGTAATTTAGATCTACTCAGGAAGGTGGGGTAGGGCCGAATCAATTGTCTGGTGGGAGTTCCCCAGACTGTGAAACATGCAAATGGAGGAGCTTTCCTGAGGAGGTTCTTTGAAATTGAGATTCATAAACATAAACACAATTTCAACAGGAAAGAAGAGAGTTTATAAAAATAAGGAGGGCATGGTTTCCTGTCCTAAAAAACACAAAAGGCTCTACATCTGACAATAGCACTGTAGATAGGATTAGAATCTCAACCAGCCAATCCACATGCAAAAGAACCTCCTCAGGAAACAGGAAACCTCCTCAGGAAACCACATGCAAAAGAACCTCCTCAGGAAAGCTCCCCCATTAGCATGGTCACAGCCTGGGGAACTCCTACAAGACCATTGACTCAGCCCTACCCCACCTTCCTGAGTAGATCTAAATTACCTGCCTACCATTTTTCTTCTCACCTTGACACAGAGAGTTCTCCATCTTTCTGTGTGATACCTCTGAGGATGCCAGTCACAGCTGCTGGCAAAACGCCAGGTCCTACAATGCCCAGACCACAGCCACACAACCTGGAAAATACACAACAGCTAGTCTTAGAAACGTTTGTGGAGGGAGAGGCTGGCCGTGGCTAAATGGAACCCCCTCCCCCCTTGTGCATTTCCATCCTAGCATTCTTCCAAGGAGCCTGGCACGTGGGGTTTCCACTCCCCAGGCAGGGACTGGAGATCTCTTGGAACTGCAATGGATCACCAGACCACAGAGATTGGTTCCCCCTGGAGAAAACAGCTGCTTTGGGGGCAGGGGGTGGACTCCGTGGCCTTATTCCCCTCCGAGGTCCCTCCCCTTCTCAAGCCCCGCCCTCCTCAGGCTCCACCCCCAAATTCGCCAGGAATTCCCTGACCCAGAGATGGCAGCCCTTGTGGCACAGTGGACGTGGGTCTCCCTCCCAGTGTTATCCTCCTTGTGGGACAGGTGAGGCTGAGTCACCGTCCCTCTCTGCTTCGGAGCTTCCAAATGCGTCGATCTGGTGACTGGTGGAAGCTGAATACTGGGCAAGATGGACAGGGGGCAGCCCTTGTTCCAGCAGGGCAATTTCTTACATTTGAATGAGCACCTGACCCCTTTTGTGGCTTTTGCCGTTGCTCAGCCGCACAGTCGAGTCCAACTCTTTGCAACCCCACGGACCACACATCACGCCGGGCCCTCCTGTCTTCCGCCGTCCTCCAGGGTTTGCTCAATTTCATGTTCGTTGCATCAAAATAACCCTGTCTAACCATCTCACCCTTTACCGTTCCCTTCTTCTTCTTTGACCTTCCGTCTTTCCCAGCATCGGGGTCTTCTCCTCCAGGGAGGGCTCCCTTCCCGTCTGGTGGCCAAAGGATTTTATTTACTTTATTTCTTCAAATCTGTACCCCTTCCTCCCCGCCAAGGCGGGCTCACGACGGCTTTACACAATAAAAACATAACAATAAATATCATAGACACTTAAAACAGTTCATTAAAACAATATTACATCGATATTAAAGTGCTAGCAGTTATATTATCATGTCATTTAGATGGCGTTATACATTCTGTAAATGAACTTGGTATTCAGCTCGATGGTCTTTCTAAGAAACGGTCAGTGAGCGCCGGCTGTCAGTAACGGCTGACCGTTTGAGCTTCCACTTCAGTCTCTGGCCTTCCAGGGAACGGTCAGGGTTGATTTCTTTTAGGACTGACTGATTTGGTCTCCTTGCAACGGACTTTTGGGGCTGGGAGATCTGAATTAAGTGCTGCCAGAACCTAAGAAAGGCGATGCTGGGTCAGGCCAAGGTGGGTCCATCTAGTCCAGCACCCTCTTTGCCACAGTAGCCAGTCAGATGCCCCAGGAATACCCAGAAGCAGGGCACGGAAGTCAAAGCCTCCCCTGTTATCCTCCCCCCCCCAAAAAAAAAGTAGAAAAGAGCCAGAGAGTCCAGGAGCACCTGAAAGACTAACAAAATTTGTGGCCGGGGAGGAGGAGCTTTCGTGAGACGTCAGTGGCTCACGAAAACTCGTCCCATGCCACAAATTTCGTTAGTGTTTTAAGGTGCTCCTGTTGCTCTTTCTACTGCTGCAGACAGACTAACGTGGTACATTGATCTACCCCAAAAAACAGGCATTCAAAGAGACGCTGCCTCTGACCCTGAAGGGCTTAGTCATATTAGACCGATCCATGAATGTGCTGGACCAGCTTTGAGAGCCGTCTGAGCATAGAATCGTAGAGAGTGGGAAGGGACCGTAGAGACCATCTAGTCCAACCCTCTGCCCATAAGGACATAAGAGAAGCCAATGCTGAATCAGGCCAATGGCCCATCTAGTCCAACACTCTGTCACACAGTGGCCAAAATATACCAGGTGCCATCAAGAGGTCCAGCAGTGGGGCCAGGACACTAGAAGCCCTCCCACTGCTGCCCCCTCCAGCACCAAGAATAGAGTGCATCACCTGCCCCAGACTGAGAGTTCCCATCTATACCCTGTGGCTAATAGCCACTGATGGACTTCTGCTCCAGATGCTTATCTAATTCCCTCTTGAAACTGTCCATGCTTGCAGCTGCCACCACCTCCTGTGGCAGTGAATTCCATGTGTTAATCACTCTTTGGGTGAAGAAGGACTTATTTTTATCCGTTCTAACCCGACTGCTCAGCAATTTCGTGGAGTGCCCACGAGTTCTTGTACTGTGAGAAAGGGAGAAAAGTACTTCTTTCTCTACCTGCTCTATCCCACACATAATCTTGTAAACCTCTTATCATGTCACCCCGCAGCCGTCGTTTCTCCAAGCTAAAATGCAGGACCGGCCTAGAGCGTCCCTGACAAGTATTCATCCAGCCTCTCCTTGAAAGCTGTCAGAGAAGGGGAGCTGACCGCCTCCCGAGGCAGCCGATGATTCCACCTTTGAACCACTCTGACCGTGAAAAAGTTTCTCCTAATCTCCAGCCGATACCTTTCTGCCTGTGATTTAAACCCATTGCTTCAGGTCCCCTCCTCTGCTGCCAACTGGAACAGCTCCTTGCCCTCCTCCAAATGACAGCCTCTCAAATATTTAAAGAGAGCAATCCTGTCCCCCCCTCAATCTCCTCTTCTCGAGACTAAACATCCCCAAGGGGCCCTTAAGCCTTTCCTTGCAGGGCTCAGTCTCCAGACCCCCCTGATCGTCCTCGTCGCTCTCTTCTGCACCCTCTCGATTTTGCCCACATCCTTTTTGAAGCGAGGCCTCCCCTGGCAGTCCTTGGCCAGATCCTGCAAGCCTCACACTTTAGCATACACACACACACACTGCATGGCTGCCTCTGTGCGGGTCTCGGAGGGAAACTCCACATTGTGTTGCAGCTCATTTTGAAAAGGAAGAAAAAGAAGGCATCTTCTCTGGTCCTTTTGATGAATTAATTCATACCTTGTTCCTTTCCGCACCAAAATGAAACTTGCGCTTGTCAAAACGAAAGCCCACGAACGGCTTTTAAAATAAAAGCGGAATAGTAAAATGTCACCTGGTTCATCTCAAGAGTTCCAAGTGGGGAGGGTCGCCTGCCGGCTGATTGTCACGGAGAGCCGGCCGGGACTCCTGGGAACGGGCCCTGTTTTTAAAGTTGGAATGGAGAAAGACGTTTGCGAGTCTGAAAGGCCTCTCGCCTTCTTTTCTCCTGAGCAAAGACGCCTCTAGAGGAACTCAAACCAGAATTACCAGAGCAACATATTAAAACAAGAAGACCTCCACACCAGCTTCCAGGAATTCAGTTCATAGAATCACAGAATGTTAGAGTTGGAAGGGACCTTGCAGGTCATCTAGTCCAACCCCCTGCACTCTGCAGGAGCATAGCCAAGAGATAGCCCTACATACCTACAACATACACGAAAGATGGCCGTCCAGCCTCCACTTGAAAATGTCCAGTGAAAGAGCATCCACCACCTCCCGAGGCCGTCTGTTCCACTGCTCAACCACCCTTACAGTTAGGAAGTTTCTCCTGATATCTAGCCGGTATCAACTCCCTTGTAATTTCTTCCTATTAGATCTAGTTTTGCAATCCAGAGCAAGAGAGAATAGATCTGCTCCATCTTCTACAGGACAGCCCTCCAAGTATTTGAAGACTGCCATCATGTCCCCTCTAAGCCTTCTCTTTCCCAGGCTAAACATACCCAACGCTCCCAGCCTTTCC
Organism: Gekko gecko; assembly: GCA_029375565.1. NCBI lineage: Eukaryota > Metazoa > Chordata > Lepidosauria > Squamata > Gekkonidae > Gekko > Gekko gecko. Next base: position 1,964,690 of record JAPDNY010000001.1, on the reverse strand, counting down.
TCATAAGACTTGGATTCCAACCCTCTCACCATCCTGGTTGCCCTCTTCTGGACACGCTCAAGCTTGTCAACATCCTTCCTAAAGTGTGGTGCCCAAAACTGGACACAGGACTCCAGGTGAGGCCTGACCATAGCAGAATAGAGCAGAACCACCGCCTCCCGTGATCTGGACACAAGGCTTCTGTTAAGGCATCCTAAGATGCCCCCTTCAGCCCCTTGGCCTCGCAATATGGGGGTGAACCTTTCCTCTAGAATGCTCCAAAACAAAAGGCGGACTGAAAAGCACATAAATACAACAAGCACCCCTTGGGGTGGTCGTAGCCAAAGCCAGAGTTTGGGCACTGATCGGCTGAGCCCCGAGCCAGCAAGGGCCAACCCAAAACCCCTCTTGGGGAGAGAAGTTCCTTGAAGGACATGGGCCCTGTCGTAGCGCCCCCATCATGCCTGCAGGCTGGTACAGACAGTTGCATTGCATTGGGGCCACACCTGAGAAGTCCCTGCTCCGTTTGCGTCATTCAGTCCTCCTTGAGATGGATGCTGAGTAGGGTGCCCCAGGGCCCGAATCGCAGCACAGGGATCTGCAGGCCTTGATCCAGTTGTCCTCTTCCTTTGCAGTCCCCCCGGAGGACCCCGTCATCGATGGCGCCCCGGAGATCCTGTTGCGGGCAGGGACGCCCTACAACCTCACGTGCTGGGCACGGAACGCCAAGCCAGCTGCCTCGGTCGTCTGGTTCCGGGATGGGGTGCAGCAGCCAGAAGCCGCCATGTCCACGGTAGGGAGGGCGGGGAAGTGCCCGTGTCCCGATAGAATGTCCTCGTCGCGTGAGAGAGCTCCCCTTATGTCCCAGTGACTGACTTCAGCCCGATCATACCCAGTTTTGCATACCGCCCTGGAAATGTCCAGCCTTGATTCAGGCTATATCAAATTGACATGGAAGCTTCTTTCTTTTTGGGGGGGTATAGAATCATAGAGTTGGAAGGGGGACCTCCAGGGTCATCCTGTCCAACCCCCTGCACAATGCAGGAAATTCACAAATGGCTCCCTCTCCACACCCCCAGTGACCCCTGTCCCATGCCTAGAAGATGACAAAAAACCTCTGGGATCTCCAGCCAAACAGGCCTGGAGAAAAATCACTTCCTGGCCCCAAAGTGGTGATAGGCTGGCATTTCCCTGGGGGTGTCAGAAAGGGCCGCAAGAACTAAGCACTGAAGCGACTAAATAGTGGGTTTTTTGTGTGTGTGTCTGTGTGCGCACCTGGAAGTCATGGTGACCTCTGGTGATGAGTGTTCCCTCTAAGCTGAGTTAGCGTGAGCTAGCTCACAGTTTTTTAGCCTCTGGCTCACACCTTTGTGTCTCTGCTCAGGAAGGATGGGGCTCCAGAGCAAACTAATTTATGCAGTAGTCAAATCACTCGCTCACCACTTTAATGCCAATAGTTCACAAAGTAGAATTTTTGCTCACAAGACTCTATAGCTTAGAGGGAGCATTAAGAACATAAGAACCTAAGAAAAGCCAAATGTTGGATCGGGCCAACGGCCCATCCAGTCCAACACTCTGGGCCACACAGTGGCCAAAAACACCAGGGGCCCTCAGGAGGTCCAGCAGTGGGGCCAGGACACAAGAAGCCCTCCCACTGTCGCCCTCCCCCCAAGCACCAAGAAGACAGAGCCTCACTTGCCCCAGACTGAGAGTCCCTATCTATACTTTGTGGCTAAGAGCCATTGATGGACCCCTGCTCAAACTGAGAGCCAGTTTGGTGTAGTGGTTAAGTGCGCAGACTCTAATCTGGAAGAACCGGGTTTGATCCCCTGCTCCTCCACTTCCACCTGGCTGGATGACCTTGGGCAAGCTGCAGTTCTGATAAGAGCTGTTCTTGAAAAAGAGCAGTTTCTGTCAAGAGCTCTCTCGGCCCCACCTACCTCACAGGGTGTCTGTTGTGGGGAGGGGAAGGGAAAGGAGTTTGTAAGCCGCTCTGAGACACCTTTGGGTAGTGAAGGGCAGGGGGTATAAATCCAATCTCTTCTTCTTCTTCTCTTCTCTTCTCTTAACACAAGAGCATAAGAGAAGCTAAGTGTTGGATCAGGCCAGTGGCCCGTCCAGTCCAGCACTCTGTGTCACACAGTAGCCAAAAACACCAGGGGCCATCAGGAGGTCCAGCAGTGGGGCCAGGACACTAGAAGCCCCCCACTGTTGCCGCCCCGAAGCACCAAGAACGTAAGAGAAGCCAGTGTTGGATCAGGCCAGTGGCCCCTCTAGTCCAACACACTCTGTCACACAATGGCCAAAAACACCAGGGGCCATCAGGAGGTCCAGCAGTGGGGCCAGGACGCTAGAAGCCCTCCCACTGTTGCCCCCCGCCAAGCATTGCTGGTGACTGACCCCTACTGGGGCCTGGAGGGTATTCAGAGAGGTGGCTACGTAAATCCTGCCCCCGCCTCCCGCCTTTGGCATTCCAAGGAGGCCTCCCATCCGAGGACTTGGCCGGGTCGACCCTGCTTAGTTTCGGAGACTTGACGAGATCAGGCTTGCCGGGGCTATCCAGGTCAGGGCGACACGGAAGCTTCTAGAGAGACAACCCTTGCCAGGGGAGGCCGCGGACGCCCCCGTTCTGCAGTTTGCTCTGGGCGATGGTTTAATCCTGCCCTCGCTAAGCCTGTTCTGCTTCTCTCCCTTCCCTGCTCTGTTGCTCCCCGTCTGGTAGAGGATGCAACTCCGTCTTCTGAACACACAAAAGGAAGACGGCTCCAAACGCGAGCCCCGTTTCCTCCCCGCCTGGCTGCTCCTCTCCCTTCCCTCTCGCGCTCTCCTAAGCTCTCTGCTCCTTTTTACATTATTAATTTGATTTCCCGCCCCCCCCCCCAACCTTCCCGCTGACGGCTGTGCCAGCCCATCCAGAGTTTGCTTCTGAGCGAGCCGTTCCCCGCTCATTAATCCCCGAGCAGTTTATGGTGCGATAACATTAATGCTGAGGACCTCATTGGGCGTTTAACGGGCCTGGCAGAAGCCGGCCGGGAGCTGGTTTGCTTCCAGGCTAATTTGGAAATAATTATCTGAGCCGCTCGCGCTCCCCACTCGCCTGAACTCGTCCAGCACCCCAGACGGATCCCAGCCCCTGCGAAGAGCCTTGCCAGCAAGGAGCGCTCTCTCGGAATTGGGTCTGAACTTCAGCTGAGTGAGCAAAGCCGGAACCGGGGAGGCTCTGTGTGCATCAGGATTTTGGGGTCCCTTAACTGAGCCTTGACTATTTTCCAGAGTGCCTGTGGGAGAGGCCAGGAATCAGTGTTCCGGTGCAAGACCCGCGCGGCTCTAGGCGGCCGCTGAGCTGGGCTTCCTGTATTAAGGATCGGCCAGTTTGGTGTCGTGGTTACGAGCATGGACTCTAATCTGGGAGAGCCGGGTTTGATCCCCCACTCCTCCATGTGCCGCCAGCTGATGTGACCTTGGGTCACTCACCAGTTCTCTCAGAGCTGTTCTCTCATGGGCAGTCCTCAAGAGAGCTCTCTCAGCCCCGCCTCCCTCACAGGGTGTCTGTCGTGGGGAGGGGAAGGGAAAAGGAGTTTGCAAGCTGCTCTGAGACTCCTTCGGGTGGCAAAGGGCAGGGTATAAATCCAATCCCTTCTTCTTCACTCCCACAGCCCGGAGGGAATACTGGTCATGACCAATGCTCCCTCTAAGCCGTGGAGACTTGTGAGCAAAAATTCTACTTTGTGAGCTCCTGGCATTAAAGTTGTGAGCGAGCGATTTGGCTGCTGCATATATGAGTTTGCTCTGGAGCCCTCCTTCCTGAGCCGAGACAAAAATCTCTGAGCTGGAGTCTAGAAAGCTGTGAGCTAGCTCACACTCACTCGGCTTAGAGGGAACTTTGGTCAGGATCCATCCGTCGAGACCTCCTTGCCACTCCCCAGGGCCTGGCGTGGCCCTGCATTGTGTGTGCCTGCAGACACATTTGCCCCCTCCCCCTACTGGATCTTCTTTTCCTGTCCCCCCCCCCCCAGGAAGTGTTGTCAGACGGAAAGCGGGAGACCACCATGAGCCAGCTACTCATCAACCCCACGGACCAGGACATCGGGAGGGTCTTCGTCTGCCGGTGCTCCAACGAAGCCATCCTGGCTGGCAAGGAGACCTCCGTCAAGCTCAACGTCCACCGTGAGTGGAGAGCCAGGCGGTTCTTCCGCCCTTCGCCCCCCGGATTGGGGGACCCTAGGAAGCCAGTGTGGTCTCGCGGGCTCTTCCCGAGTGGCGGCCACAGAGGGTTTATGTTTGCATTGAGATAAATTTATACCCTGCTTTTCTCCTTGGCGGGGAGCCATAGTGGCTTACAACACCCTCCTTCCCTCTCCCGTTTTGTCACGGATCAACAATCCTGTGAGGTAGGCGAGGCGGAGCGAAAGCGACTGGCCCCGAGGGGACCTGGGCAGTTTCCACAGCAGCCGTGTCGGCCTGCCCTAGAAGAGCCGGTTTGGAGTCCGGTCGCGCCTTAGAGGCCAGTGAGGCTTTCACGGCACCGGCTGTCGGGAATCAGATCCCTCTTAAATCAAACAAATCAGATACGTTTAGAGATTTAGGCTGTTAGATTCAAGGCCAGTAGCTTCAAGAGCCAGTTGGGTGTGAGAGCCAGTTTGATTGTAGTGGTTAGGAGCGTGGACTCAAATCTGGGAGAACCGGGTTGGATTCCCCACTCCTCCTCCACACGCAGCTGCTGGCGTGACCTTGGGTCAGTCACAAGTTCTCTCAGAGCTGTTCTCTCAAGAACTGTCCTCGAAAGAGCTCTCTCAGCCCCGCCCACCTCACAGGGTGTCTGTTGCGGGGAGGGGAAGGGAAGAGAGTTTGTAAGCTGCTCTGAGACTCCTTTGGGTAGTGAAGGGCGGGGTAGAAATCCAATCTCTTCTTCTTCTTCTACCTCGCAGGTTGTCTGTCGTGGGGAGGGGAAGGGAAGGGAGTTTGTAAGCCGCTCTAAGACTCCTTTGGGTAGTGAAGGGCAGGGTAGAAATCCAATCTCTTCTTCTTCTATCTCATAGGGTGTCTGTTGTGGGGAGGGGAAGGGAGTTTGTCAGCCGCTCTGAGACTCATTTGGGTAGTGAAGGGCGAGGTAGAAATCCAATCTCTTCTTCTTCTTCTACCTCGCAGGGTGTCTGTTGTGGGGAGGGGAAGGGAAGGGAGTTTGTAAGCCGCTCTAAGACTCCTTTGGGTAGTGAAGGGCAGGTTAGAAATCCAATCTCCTCTTCTTCTTCTACCTCGCAGGGTGTCTGTTGTGGGGAGGGGAAGGGAAGGGAGTTTGTAAGCCGCTCTAAGACTCCTTTGGGTAGTGAAGGGCAGGTTAGAAATCCAATCTCCTCTTCTTCTTCTACCTCGCAGGGTGTCTGTTGTGGGGAGGGGAAGGGAAGGGAGTTTGTAAGCCGCTCTAAGACTCCTTTGGGTAGTGAAGGGCGGGGTAGAAATCCAATCTCTTCTTCTTCTATCTCACAGGGTGTCTGTTGTGGGGAGGGGAAGGGAAAGGAGTTTGTCAGCCGCTCTGAGACTCCTTTGGGTAGTGAAGGGCGGGGTAGAAATCCAATCTCTTCTTCTTCTTCTACCTCGCAGGGTGTCTGTCGTGGGGAGGGGAAGGGAAAGGAGTTTGTAAGCTGCTCTGAGACTCCTTTGGGCAATGAAAGGCGGGGTACAAATCTAATCTCTTCTTCTTCAGTACGACTGCACGGATTTTCAGGATAAAGCTTTCAAGAGTCAAACTCCCTACATCAAATCCGTAGCTCAAGGGAGCTTTGAGTGTAGAAACCTTATACCCCGAACATTTTGTCCTCCGATCTGGTTCTTCCACAGCAGAATGGGCATTCAAAGGGAGGTCTTCCGTAGCCTGGTCTAAGACACCATCAAACCGGTTCTCTGGGGAGGGGCGGCTGGGGAGGGGGGGGAGAGCGTGTTTGCACTGGGCAGCTGGATCCAGACTCCTCCCCGTTGGGTGGCTGGCTTTCTGTGTGCCATCAGATGAACCTGGCATGGGGAGGGTCTCTTGTGTGAGGGTCTTTGGCTGATCTTAAAGACAAGGGGGTAGGAAGGGAGGACCTCTTCCTGGGACACAGACCTGCCTCCTGTTCCTTCCCGCTGCCAGACCCCCCGACGGTGACGCTGTCCATCCAGCCGCAGACGGTGCAGGAAGGGGAGAGGGTGACCTTCACCTGCCTGGCGACGGCCAACCCCGAGATTAAAGGCTACCGGTGAGGAGGGGGGTGGGCATGGAGGGGGGGCCCAGCTGCTGTTGCCCTCCTGGGCCTCCTTTTGGCGCGCCCCAGGCTCTGAGGCCTCCCCTGCCCCCCTTCCTTCCTTCCTTCCTCTCAGGTGGGCGAAAGGCGGCGTGATCCTGGAGGATGCCAAAGAGAGCAAGTACGAGACGCAGGTGGACTACACCTTCTTCACCGAGCCCGTCTCCTGCGAGGTGCACAACGACGTGGGGAGCACCAACGTCAGCACCCTGGTGGACGTGCATTGTGAGTGGCCCAGAGGGAGGGAGGGAGGGCAGTCTGGTGTCGTCGTCCCCCACCTACCTCTGGAAGTGGCCCAGGTGGATTGGTGGCCCGGGCACTGTCTTCTTCCCTGGTGGCTGGCTGCTGCTGTTCCGTTCTGGCCAGATGCGGTCCACGGCCTGTCCTCAGACTTGACCTCCTGGGGAGGGGTGGCTACGGGGCCCAGGGAGTCCTGGGGGGTGGGGGGGCAAGAGGGGCCTCGACCGGCGGTGCCACGTGCCTTGTCTCTCATGCGCTCTTCCTCCTCTCCCAGTTGCTCCCCGCATCATAGTGGATCCCAAGCCCACGACCACCGACATCGGCTCGGACGTGACGCTGACCTGCGTGTGGACCGGGAACCCTCCCCTCACCCTCACCTGGACCAAGAAGGAGTCCAACATGGTAACGCCCCGCCCTGCTTGGTTCTTTTGCCCCTTCCCCACTGGGACAGGTGGCAGCCCAGTGTTCTCTCTAAGCGGAGTTGGTGTGAGCTAGCTCACAGTTTTTTAGCCTCCGGCTCACAGATTTTCATCTTCGCCCAGGAAGGGAGGGCTCCAGAGCAAACTGATTTACGCAGCAGCCAAATCGCCGGCTCACAACTTTAATGCCCGGAGCTCACAAAGTTGGATTTTTGCTCACAACACTCCACAGCTTAGAGGAAGCATTGGTGTTCCCTCCAAGCTGAGTGGGTGTGAGCTAGCTCACAGGTATCTAAGCCTCCGGCTTGCACATTTCTGTCTCGGTTCAGGACGGTGGGCTCCAGAGTGACCTAATTTATGCAGTAGCCAAACTGCTCGCTCACAACTTTACTGCCAGTAGCTCACAAAGTGGAATTTTTGCTCACAAGACGCCGCAGCTTAGAGGGAGCATTGCACTGTCAAAGTGCATGGCCAGCACCCGAGTGAGAATTCCTTGCCCCATCGGAGTGTGGCTGTTTGAGGGGGTGATGAAACAAACGGAGAGCCGAAGGAACCAGGGGAGGCCACTGTGGGAGGGGAGGGGAGGGGGAACGGGGAGTGGCGGGGGAAGTCTAAGGGGGCGGGGGGCAAAGCGGGTGGCTTTTGAGGGGGGGGCTTCCAGGGAGCAGGGGGCCACTCCAAGCACCCCAGACTCCCCCGCGCCCGACTTCCTCTCCCTCACGTCCCGGTCCCATCCTGCTTCGGGTTCCCAGGTGCTGAGCAACAGCAACCAGCTATTCCTCAAGTCCGTCACCCAAGCGGAGGCCGGGCAGTACGTCTGCAAGGCCATCGTGCCCCGGATCGGGGTGGGCGAACGCGAAGTCTCCCTCTTCGTCAACGGTAAGTGGCGCCGCCCTCCAGACGGGAAGGGGTTTCTCCCGCTCTGTGCCCAGCAGGAAGCGGGGGGGGGGGGCAGAGCGTTGCTTCCCAGCCGAGGGGAGGCAGAGCAGCCTTTGCACAGCCCCTCGACCCCCACAGGGATACAGTCTGGGGGGCTCCATGGGGAAGTGGGGGGAGGACTGAAGACCAGCCTCCCACAGCCCTTTGGTCGCTCCTGTGCTCCCCAGGGGCCTGGGGCCTGCAACTTCCTCCCCCCAAAGAAGGTAAAAGGTAAAGGTTCCCTTGCTTGAAAGCCAGTCGAATCCGACTCTAGGGTTGCGGTGCTCATCTCCGTTTCAAAGCCGAAGAGCCAGTGCTGTCCGAAGACGTTTCCGTGGTCATGTGGCCGGCATGACTAAACACCAGGGCGCACGGAACACTGTTACTTTCCCACCGAAGTGGTACCTATTTATCTACTTGCAATTTCTTGCTTTCGAACGGCTAAGTTGGCAAGAGCTGGAACTAGAGACGGGAGCTCACTCCGTCATGAGGCTGAATTCGGGTCTCAAAATGCTGAACTACTGACCTTCCACAGCCTGCAGTTCAGCGTCTTAACCACTTGAGCCACTGCAGCTCCGAAATCGTAACACAAAAGCATTTGGGGCTCATGACGTACCAATGCTTTTGGGGTGGAAGGAGCCCCAGTTAAAAGAACTTAAGCGGGGCATAGAAACTGCCCACCTCCCCGCAAGGGTCCAATCGGAGGCTCTGACACTGGAACAAAGCTCTGTTGTATCATCTCCTCGTGAGCAGAGCCCCCCTGAAGGTCCATGTGGCCGGGCTGGGTTGTCACCTCTGTGAGGCCGGGGTGGGGGAGCCGGGGCGGGGACGGGTGTTTTGCCCCAGGGGGAAGGTGAAGCTGAGACAGACCCTGGTTTACAAAGTCATGCATGGGACAGAGAAGGCAGAGGAAGAGGTCCTTTTCTCCCTTTCTCACGAGACAAGAACTCGTGGGCACTCCATGAAATTCCTCAGCTTAGAACAGATCCAAGGAAGTCCAAAGGAATTCACTGCCGCAGGAAGAGGTGGCGGCTACAAGCACAGACAGCTTCAAGAGGCAGTTGGATAAACGTATGGAGCGGAGGTCATCGAATCCTAGAATCACAGAGAGTTGGGAGGGACCCTACAGGCCATCTAGTCCAACCCCCTCCTCAATGCAGGATCAGCCTAGAACACCCTTGCCAAGTGTTTGCCAGCTCCCACTTAAAAACTGCCAGTGGGGGGGAGCTCACCACCTCCCTAAGGTCCACCAGTGGCTATTAGCCACAAGGTCTAGATGGAACACTCTGTCTGGGCCTTAATGGTGGAACTCCAGGTGGCTCCTGGTTTTGAGCCACTGTGTGATGCAGGGTATTGGCCTGGATGGGCCCACTGGCCTGATCCACCATTGGCTTCTCTTATGTTCTTATGCCTGGGGCAGTGATGCTCTATCTTCTTGGTGCTTGGGGGTCCACAGGGGGAGGGCTTCTGGAGTTCTGGCCCCACTGGTGGACCTCCTGATGGCCCCTGGGTTTTGGCCACTGTGTGTCACAGAGTGTTGGACTGGATGGGCCCATTGGCCTGATCCAACATGACTTCTCTTACGTTCTGATGCCTGGGGCAGTGATGCTCTGTCTTCTTGGTGTTTGGGGGGGCCACAGTGGGAGGGCTTCCGGAGTTCTGGTCCCTCTAGTGGACCTCCTGCTGGCCCCTGGGTTTTGGCCACTGTGTGATGCAGAGTGTTGGACTGGACAGGCCACTTGCCTGATCCAACATGGCTTCTCTTACGTTCTTATGCCTGGGGCAGTGATGCTCTGTCTTCTTGGTGCTTGGGGGGGCCACAGTGGGAGGGCTTCCGGAGTTCTGGTCCCTCTAGTGGACCTTCTGCTGGCCCCTGGGTTTTGGCCACTGTGTGACCCAGAGTGTTGGACTGGAGGGGCCATTGGCCTGATCCAACATGGCTTCTCTTCTGTTCTTAAGAGGTTGTGTCTTCTGGCAGCCAAGAGACTGAATGTCGTGGCAGAATCCTTTCCCAGGCAGAGATGCACAATCCACTTTCACTCGGCACACACCTCCCTCCATGACTTGGGGGAAAGGACCACTGCTGGTATCAGGCGGTGAAAGTGTCTGGATCAGGGGAACATCACCAAAGACACTCTTTGACCTGCCCAAAACATCCTCAGGGCCAGCTGCAAGTCCAGGAGCACCTTAGGGACTGTCAAGATTTTTGGGGTGTATGAACTTTTGAGAGTCAAAGCTCACTTCGTCAGGTACTAAGATTCTGCAGGACTCTCGCCTCTCACTCTTGCACCGCAGGCCAAGAGGGCGACCCTCCTGACCCTTCCCAAAGCAGCATGTCAGTATCAAGACAGTGATCAGAGCTCCCTGGGGATCTGGAGACCATTTTCAAAGGTTTGAGGGCCCAACTGGGATCAAGAGTATGAGACAGAGTTTTAAGCCCCTTCTGTGCCATTGTTGGTGTGGAGGTTTAAACCCTCCTTGTTGTTCAGATCCAAATCAGCCCCCCTCCACACCTGAAAAATAGCACAGAGCTCTGAATGTGGAACCCCCAGCACACAACTGGATCAGCCCTTTCTGAGCCACAGACCACCTGCTGGCTGGCTGATAGCCTATAGCACTGTTCCCTCTGAGCTGAGTTAGTGTGAGCTAGCTCACTGTTTTTTGGCCTCCGGCTCACACATTTTTGTCTTAGCCCAGGAATGGTGGCTCCGGAGCAAGCTAATTTATGCAGCAGCCAAATCGTTCACTCACAACTTTAATGCCAGTAGCTCACAAAGTAGAATTTTTGCTCACAAGACTCCACAGCTTAGAGGGAGCATCAGCCTATAGTGCCACTTTCTTTATTTAACAATCCAATGGCCCAGTGGTCTTCAGAACATCAGAAGAGCCCTGCTGGATCAGACCAGTGAGGGTCCATCTAGTCCAGCACCTTGTCTCACACAGTCACAATCCAGTTCTTCTAGAGGGCCAGCAACAGGGCATAGAGGCAGAGGACTTCATAAGAACCTCAGAAGAGCCCTGCTGGATCAGACCAGGAAGGGTCCATCTAGTCCAGCATCCTGTCTCACACAGGGGCCAGCCAGTTCCTCTGGAAGTCCAACAACAGGGCAGAGAGGCCGAGTCCTTCCCCTGAGAAGAACCTCAGAAGAGCCCTGCTGGATCAGACCAGGAAGGGTCCATCCAGTCCAGCATCCTGTCTCACACAGGGGCCAGCCAGTTCCTCTGGAGGTCCAACAACAGCATAGAGGCCAAGGCCTTCCCCTGAGAAGAACATCAGAAGAGCCCTGCTGGGTCAGACCAGTGAGGGTCCATCCAGTCCAGCATCCTGTCTCACACAGCGGCCAGCCGGTTCCTCTAAAGAGCCAGCAACAGGGCATAGAGGCCGAGGCCTTCCCCTGAGAAGAACATCAGAAGAGCCCTGCTGGGTCAGACCAGTGAGGGTCCATCCAGTCCAGCATCCTGTCTCACACAGCGGCCAGCCGGTTCCTCTAAAGAGCCAGCAACAGGGCATAGAGGCCGAGGCCTTCCCCTGAGAAGAACATCAGAACAGCCCTGCTGGATCAGTCCAGTGGTCCATCCAGTCCAGCATCCTGTCTCACACAGGGGCCAGCCAGTTCCTCTGGAGGTCCAACAACAGGGCATAGAGGCCAAGACTTTCCCCTGAGAAGGACATCAGAAGAGCCTGGCTGGATCAGACCAGGGAGGGTCCCTATAATCCAGCATCCCATCTCACACAGGGGCCAACCAGTCCCTCTAAAGAGCCAGCAACAGGGCAGAGAGGCCGTGGCCTTCCCCTGAAGTTGCCTCCTGGCACTGGGATTCAGAGGCTTAATGCCTCTGAATGTGGTGGAATAAAGTTTTGAGTCCAGTGGCATCTTTAAGACTAACAGAGTTTTATCCAGTGTGTTGTTGTGTCTGATGAGGTGTGTGTGCACATGAAGGCTTACATCTTGGGTAAAGCTGTGTTGGTCTTAAAGGTGCCCCGGGACTCAAAACTTTGTTCTTCTGCTTCCGAGCCATATGGCCATGCCCACCAGCTTCTATCCGAGTGCGGGGGTTCCCTTTAGTTGCCATGGCCAGTAGCTACAGATTGACTGATCCTCCATGGATCTACCTAATCCTCTTTTAAAGCTGTCTGTGCCTACGGCCATCACTACATCCTCTGGCGGCATGTTCCCCATTTTAATCACTCTCTGCATAAAGAAGGAAAGGAGAACCAAGCTTACCCATGCCGTCCAACCTCAAGGGCAACAAAGAATCAGGGCAAAAGGCTTTCGTGGGGAGAATCCAGCACTGAAATTTGCAGGAACTGTGCTTCTTGAATTCATGGATAATAAAAGCTGTTGACAGTCTGGGCCAGTTAAGAACATAAGAACATAAGAGAAGCCAATGTTGAATCAGGCCAATGGCCCATCTAATCCAACACTCTGTGTTACACAGCGGCCAAAATATACCAGGTGCCATCAGGAGGTCCAGCAGTGGGGCCAGGGCACCAGAAGCCCCTCCCACTGCTGCCCCCCCCCAGCACGAAGAATAGAGTGCATCACCTGCCCCAGACTGAGAGTTCCCATCTATACCCTGTGGCTAATAGCCACTGATGGACTTCTGCTTCATATGTTTATCTAATTCCCTCTTGAAACTGTCCTTGTTTGTAGCTGCCACCACCTCCTGTGGCAGTGAATTCCATATGTTAATCACTCTTTGGGTGAAGAAGTATTTCCTTTTATCTGTTCTAACCCGACTGCTCAGCAATTTCATGGAGTGCCCATGAGTTCTTGTATTGTGAGAAAGGAAGAAAAGTCCCTCTTTCTCGACCTGCTCTATCCCATGCATAATCTTATAAACCTCGATCATGTCACCCCACAGCCGTCGTTTCTCCAAGCTAAAGAGCCCCAAGGGCTGTAACCTCTCTTCATAGGGAAGGTGTTCCAACCCTTTTTATCATTCTAGTTGCCCTTCTCTGCACTTTTTCCAATGCTATAATATCCTTTCTGAGGTGTGGTGACCAGAACTGTACACAGTACCCCAAATGAGGTCGCACCATCGATTTATACAGGGGCATGATGATACTGGCTGATTTGTTTTCAACTCCCTTCCTAGTTCGAGTGGGTGTCCTTGTTTTTTTAAGAAACAGTGGTCATGTGCCCATCCCATGCGCTCAGAGCTACAAGTTTCTCTGCCCACCAATATGTGGAAGTCCAGGGACAGTGTTCTGATGCCAGGTTCTCCCTTGGGCAGCCGTGGGAAGAGCCCGTCTTGGAAAGCCACCGCGAGCTGCAAAGAAAGGGAGGCTGTGCATATTGCAATGAGTAACGTTTTAATAAGCGTAGTGAACGGCAGCAGATTTATTTATTTACTTATTTTATTCCATTTGTGTCCCGCCCTCCCTGTGAACAGCCTCAGGGCGGCTGACGTTAGTCGGTACAAAGAACCATGAAATCCACATAAGACATTTAAAACATTATAAAACAGTCAGGTCATCATAAAGGGCTAGTAATAGGAACCATTCCATCACTGATTGAGATGGCGTGCTGTGTGACGTAACAGATGACAGTTTCCGACTCCGTGACCTTTGGCGTCACACCAGATGGTATGGCTGGATCTCCGGGTCGGGGCCGGCCCATAGCCACAGATTTTGGTGGCAGTGGAGAGGGCGGCTTCTAGTGGAAAGCCCGGTGGAAGAGCCTGACGCGGGTTCCCTGCTTCATAAGAAGTAGAAGAAGAAGAGATTGGATTTATACCCCACCCTTCACTGCCCAAAGGCGTCTCAGAGCGGCTTACAAACTCCTTTCCCTTCCCCTCCCCACAACAGACACCCTGTGAGGTAGAAGAAGAAGAAGAGTTTGGATTTATACCCCGCCCTTCACTGCCCAAAGGCGTCTCAGAGCGGCTTACAAACTCCTTTCCCTTCCCCTCCCCACAACAGACACCCCGTGAGCTAGGTGGGGCTGAGAGAGCTCTGACAGAAATTCTCCTTTTCAAGGACAGCTCTTATCAGAACTATGGCTTGCCCAAGGTCATCCAGCAGGTGCAAGTGGAGGAGCGGAGAATCAAACTTCCTGTTCTCTGTTTCATAAACGTCGTCGCTCAGGAGAGCAGGACAGGTGGTCACTTTGCATTTGCCGGGGGTGGCAAAGGCGAATGTTTGCATTCTCAGACAAGACAAGATCCTTTCCCTGCCCGCTGCAGCAGAATTGGGGTCTCTCTGTGTGTGTTTCATGTCTGTCTGGAAACCCCTCTCCCCAAAAGTCCCTCCCTCGTGTTCCACAAACGCCCTTTCCTCCTCTTCCTCAGGTCCCCCGATCATCTCCAGTGACACTGTCCAGTACGCCGTGCGCGGAGACCGTGGGAAGGTGGAATGTTTCATCGGCAGCACCCCGCTCCCTGACCGCATTGTGAGCGCTTCCAACATATTTGGGGTTGGGGGTGTCAGGGGGAACGGCGGGGGGAGGGGGCCGTGTTCCAGCAGCGGTCCGGGAGGGGGAGGGGGGCTTTCTTGGTTTCGTCCTCCAGAGGGCCGCCGTCTTCCTCCCATCGATGTCTTCCCTCCCACTCCCTTTCACCCCTCCCTGCCTTCTCAGGCCTGGGGCTGGAAGGAGAACGTCTTGGAGACGGGGACCCTGGAGCGCTACACCGTGGAACGCAGCAACACCGGCCAGGGGGTGCTCTCCACCTTGACCATCAACAACGTGATGGAGGTGGATTTCCAGACGCGCTACAACTGCACCGCCTGGAACAGCTTTGGGCCCCGGACAGTCATCATCCAGCTGGAGGAGAAAGGTGAGGCCCCTCTAGAACCAGCACCCTGTCTCTGAGGGGGGTCGGCCAGGTGGCACCAGCGTTCCCTCTACGCTGAGTTAGCGTGAGCTAGCTCACAGTTTTTTAGCCTCCGGCTCACCCATTTCTGTCTTAGCTCAGGGAGGACGGCTCCAGGGCAAACTATTTTATGCCGTAGCTGAGTTGCTCGCTCACAGCTTTAATACTCACAGTACTTTAAAACTCACAAAGTAGAACTTTTGCTCACAAGTCTCCACAGCTGAGAGGGAGCATTGCCAGGTGCCCCTGGGGAAGCTCCCCAACCGAGCCAGAAGGTTTTTTCAAGGGTTCTTTTTCCTCCCGTCAAACTATTAACAGGGGTTGTTCAGCAATGCTAATCGCTCCTCTTATCGTACATCCAATTCCAAAGTTAGCCCCAGAGTACAGATCCCAAAAAAATTGCACCATGGGACCAGGTAAAAAAGGGGAAGTTAATTCTGTAAGGGGCTGTGGTGGCTCAGTAGCGAAGACTCTGAGCTGCAGACTGGAAGGTCTGGAAGTTCAGCGGTTCGAGACCTGAGTGGTGCCATGTGACGGAGTGAGCTCCTGTCTCTGGCCCCAGCTCCTGCCAACCTAGCAGTTCGAAAGCAAGAAACTGCAAGTAGATAAATAGGTACCACTTTGGTGGGAAGGTAACAGTGTTCTGTGCACCTTGGCGTTTAGTCATGCCGGCCACATGACCACAGAAATGTCTTCGGACAGCGCTGGCTCTTCGGTTTTGAAACGGAGATGAGCACCGCAACCCTAGGGTCGGATTCGACTGGTTTTCGAGCGAGGGAACCTTTACCTTTAAACTTATGGTACAAAAAGGTCACAGCATTCCGTGCATCTCGGCATCTAGTCATGCCGGCCATATGACTATGGAAACGTCTTCGGACAGTGCTGGCTCTTTGGAAATGGAGATGAGCCCCACCCATAGATTCGGATTCGACTGGCTTCTGAGCAAGGGAAACCTTGACCTTTACTTAATTCCGTAAACTTAGGTGAAACTCCAAATTTGCGGAAGAATCCTAGGTTTAACACACAAGACACACCGGGGAAGATACATAAGAAACATGCGCAACTTTGTGCATGTAGAGACTTTCCCATCACAATTTTAAAATAATGCCAATGAAGATCTCACAAGATCACTGGGGCACTATGGAGTAAGAACACCAGAAGAGCCCTGCTGGGTCGGTCCAAGGAGGGTCCATCTAGTCCAGCATCCCCATCTCACACAGGGGCCAACCAGTCCCTCTGGAGGGCCAGCAACAGGGCAGGGAGGCCGAGGCCTTCCCCTGAGAAGAACAACAGAAGATCCCTGCTGGGTCAGACCAGTGAGGGTCCCTCCAGTCCAGCCACCTGTCTCACATAGTGGCCAACCAGTTCCTCTGGAGGGCCAACAGCAGGGCATAGGAGGCCGAGGCCGTCCCCCAAGAAGAACCTCAGAAGAGCCCTGCTGGATCAGACCAGGGAGGGTCCACCTAGTCCAGCATCCTGTCTCACACAGTGGCCAATTAGGTCCCCTGGAGGGTCGACAACAGGGCACAGAGGCCGAGTCCTTCCCCTGAGAAGAACCTCAGAAGAGCCCTGCTGGGTCAGATGAGGGAGGGTCCATCTAGTCCAGCATCCCGTCTCACACAGGGGCCAACCAGTTCTTCTGGAGGGCCAGCAACAGGGCAGAGAGGCCGAGGCCTTCCTCTGATAAGAACATCAGAAGAGCCTTGCTCGATCAGACCAGTGAGGGTCCACCTAGTCCAGCCTCCCGTCTCACACAGGGGCCAACCAGTTCCTCTGGAGGGCCAACAACAGGGCATAGGAGGCCGTGGTCTTCCCCTGATGTTGCCTCCTGGCTCTGGGATTCAGAGAACTGAGCCAGCTGGGGTCTCATCATCCATTTCCTTCTTGAGATACTTATAAACTGGAGATGCTGCCAGGGATTGAACTTGGGATGTCTGGCCTGCCAAGCAGATGGTTTCCTACAGAGCCGCAGTACCAGCATAGCAGCTAGCAGAGGCAGGGTCGGAGCGGCTCACAGCCTCCAGAGATGGACTCTGCTTTCTTACTCCCCCTCCCCCCCTGCAGAGGTCGTGCCTGTGGGGATCATCGCTGGAGCCACCATCGGAGCCGGGATCCTGGTCATCTTCTGCTTCATCGCCCTGGCCTGCTTCCTCTACCGCCGTCGCAAAGGGAGTGAGTGGCGGGTGGGGGGTGGGCAGGCGGCGTCACTTAGCCGTGCAGAGAGCGGCACAACGGGGGTCTGGTGGCGTCTTGCAAGAGCTGCGAGGGAGCTCGTGGTGGGGCGATGCCCCCTCCCAGCATTTGAGGCCAGAACGATCTGGGGTGCCTCCCGCCAAGGTCTCTCCTAGCGGCTTCTGCGTGCACCCTTGGTCGATACCGAAGTGCAGTATCAACAAAGCAAGAGAACTGACAGGTCGTTTAAGCGGGGAAGTGCAAAAGGTCTCCTTGCCACAAGCCCTGGGGTGGCCACAGCAAACCTCCGCCCCTCGGCCCCACCCCCACAAGAGGGGGAGAGCCACCACTGGAGCCCTGCCTTGCAGAGTTGTTGTAAAGACTGCTAAGATAATATATCTGGAGATGCTCAAGAGAGTGACAGAAACATGGTCTGGATTTCCCCATAATGAGCAGAGGGTTGAATTGAAATGGTTTGAAGGGCCTGTCCCAACCCAAGGTCTCTTATCAGGCCTGTAGTTACCATGGGGCTTTGGGGGGCTCCACCCCCTTTCTTAAAGGCACAGCCCCACAAGAATTTCTCCTGTAAATGCTTTTTCCAGTCATTTTAAAACATTTTTTTAAAAGGCGTGCACTCCTTTAGCAAAGTGATGTGCTGTAGTTGACTAATTCCTGCACTGAGGAAGGGGGTTGGAGTAGGTGACCTCTATGATCCCTTCTAACTCTGTGTCAAAAAACTGGTCTCCTGTAAGAGAGTTTTTCTGCCTAAGTGTTAGCTTTTGTGACTATAGAAGTCATCCCCCCCCACCTGCTGGCTTGTTCTCAGGATGGTTGCTTAGGCTGGCAGGAGTGATTAACTTGCAGCAGCTGAGAACTGTCATGTAAAGCTTGCAGTTTAGAAATCTATCCTGGCAACAACTTTGTATTGGCTCAATGGCTTTTCTTTCTGCACGGAGAACCTCAGCCCCACCAGAAAAAAAATTGCCCCACAAGCCACAAAATCTTGGCTACAGGGCCTATTATTACAGGCAGTGGGGGAGGGGGGGGCTTTGCTGGGTTCTAAGTGTGTCCCAGTACTTCTCTGCATAGGAGTCGGCCACAATTCATTCCGAGCTGGCTGCCTTTCTGCACCCCAGAAGGTCCCCTGGATTTATGCCGGGCACTGAATCCTCCGCCCAGCCTGCTCCTGGGTCTCTCTTCCTCTTTCCCAAGAGCTCTCTCCTGGTCTGTGTGTGGAGTGAAGCTCACGGGAAGCTCCCCTTGCAACCCCTTGACCTACTGAACATCCGGCCGCGCGTTTGCCCTCTGCCTTGCAGGCCGTAAAGATGTGACCCTACGCAAGCTGGATATCAAGGTGGAGACCGTGAACCGGGAGCCCCTCACACTGCACACGGACCGCGAGGAGGACACGGCCAGCGTTTCCACGGCCACTCGTGTCATGAAAGCCATCTACTCGGTGAGATGCTGATGTGTCCCCATCTGGGTGCTCTCTGAAAACAGCTTGGGGGAGAAGCGATGGGGAGGGGTGTGGCCATCTCCTTCCAGAGCCCGGGGAGCAGGAGGGCCTGGGCCAGGTGCGCCTCCACCACTCGGCCTGGCTGTCAGGGCACAAGGGGCGCTGCGTGTGGTCCTGCTCCCTTTTATCTGTGCCAGTGGCCAATGGAACCATGTGGCCTGCTCCCATGAAGGGGATGATGCCACTCAGATCTGGAAGCAGGCAGGCTCATGCACTGGCTTCGAGATCTGGTTGCGGGGAATGAATGTAAGGGTCGAAAGGAATTGGAAGCAGCACATTCTTGGAAGAGGGTTACGGGCCCAGGACGAGGTGTGAAACTGTCTTCTCTCTCAGACCATCACAATCAGTACTTTGGCAGCAGCAGCTCTCCGGAGTCTGGGATCAAAAAGATCTTTTACATCATGCCCTTCCTCACCCTGAGGCACTGGAAGAGGGGTAGAGGTGGTTGTGAATTTCCTGTGTTGTGCAGGGGGTTGGGCTAGATGACCCTGGAGGTGCCTTCTCGCTCTGTGTCTTAATGGGAGATGCTAGCAGGGGCAGAACCTGGGACCTTCCACCTCCCAGGCATGGCTGAGGCACAGCTCCCCCCCCTGAAAAAAAATAGCTTCTCCTCCTGGTGTCTCCCCTTGTTGGGGAAAGCGTGGGAGTCAGAGCTCTTCCGTGGGTTCTTTGGGGACGGCTGCAAGGGAGGAGACTCCAGAAGCTTTTGGGATGCTGAGAAATGTGACCCTGCCTCCACTCCTCTTTCCTCGCTACCAGTCATTTAAGGATGACGTGGACCTGAAGCAGGACCTGCGCTGCGACACCATCGACACCCGGGAGGAGTATGAGCTGAAGGTAAGCGGAGGGGCCCGACTAAGGCTGCGATCAGACGCACAATTAGACCCGACATAGGCGCAAGTGCCGGGCAGATTTAAAGGGAGCGATCAGACAGCAACATCTGGGAAGCATCCCGTAGCCGTCAGCAGCCTGTTCTGTTCCACCGCAGAAGTGGAGTTATAAGACTCCGGGGGAAATCTGGTAGTAAACGTGTTGTGAGGGGCCACAGATGGACTTCCCCCTGTCTGATTGCTCCAGCGTGCTCTCATGCCGTTGGGATGGTCTGATTGGCAAACCCCATAGGGAGCCCTCAGTGTGGAGGTGCGATTCATCGATTCTTCATTTAAGCGCATCGGAAACAAACGGCCAAAAGAAAAAAAAAAGACTCGCCCACAGTTGCGTCTGATCACATGCTAACGGGCTGCGCCTACAGCTTCAAAGGGAGGTGTGGTCTCACAACTGTTCAAACTGCACAAAAACTGGTCAAATTCCTCTGGAGGAAATAGCCTCGCTTCTCCCACACACACACACACTTTATCTGGTGCGTGCGACCGCACCCTAAGTGGAGTGGCCGCACACGGTGCGGGAGTTCCCTTGGCTTGTGTGCAGTTGTTGCATAGTGGTTAGAGCGTCGGGCCTAAGGCAACCGGGTGAGCACCCTCGCTGTGCCACGTCAGCTCACTGGATAACCCGGGGACCTTCGTCACGGGTGGTTTTCATGGCGATTAAACTGGCGGAGGGGGAAACTGTGATGAAGCCGCTGCAGGTCCTAGTAAGGGAGAGCAATGGGGTATAAATATACGTAGAAGTGAGCACGACTTCAGAGTCAAAGGTGGACCTGGGCCAGGTGAAGGACCCTGGCCTGGGGCTTCTCTCCTGGCGCACGTTCGAGCCTCTCAGCTGGCATTTGCACCCACTCTGGTGCCGCCTGCACCCAGAATCTCCGGGTTTCTACAGGGGAGGATTGTCAGTTTGGTGTAGTGGTTAAGTGCGCGGACTCTAATCTGGGAGAACCGGATTTGATTCCCCACTCCTCTACTTGCACCTGCTGGATGACCTTGGGCAAGCCGTAGTTCTGTCAGAGCCGTTCTTGAAAAAGAGCAGTTTCTGTCAGAGCTCTCTCAGCCCCACCTACCTCACAGGGTGTCTGCTGTTGGGAGGGGAAGGGAAGGGAGTTTGTAAGCCGCTCTGAGATGCCTTCGGGCAGTGAAGGGCGGGGTATAAATCCAATCTCCTCCTCTTCTTCTACCTCACAGGGTGTCTGTTGTGGGGAGGGGAAGGGAAGGGAGTTTGTAAGCCGCTCTGAGACCCCTTTGGGTAGTGAAGGGCGGGGGGTATAAATCCAATCTCCTCCTCTTCTTCTACCTCACAGGGTGTCTGTTGTGGGGAGGGGAAGGGAAGGGAGTTTGTAAGCCGCTCTGAGACCCCTTTGGGTAGTGAAGGGCGGGGGGTATAAATCCAATCTCCTCTTCTTCTCCCTCACAGGGTGTCTGTTGTGGGGAGGGGAAAGGAAGGGAGTTTGTAAGCCGCTCTGAGACCCCTTTGGGTAGTGAAGGGCGGGGGGTATAAATCCAATCTCCTCCTCTTCTTCTACCTCACAGGGTGTCTGTTGTGGGGAGGGGAAGGGAAGGGAGTTTGTAAGCCGCTCTGAGACCCCTTTGGGTAGTGAAGGGTGGGGTATAAATCCAATCTCGAGATGGGGGGCCCTGGGGCTCAGCTGTCAGCCAAGAGCAGTTCCTACTACACCAAAACAACATCTTAGCAGCCTCAGGCAGACCCGGCATTTCTGGCTTCTGCTGGTCAGGATCCAGCAACAGTTCGGGGCTGCCAAACGTAGATCCTTCTGAGCATGCTCAGACCCCGTGCTGAACCCAAGGCGGCACTAACAATAATTTAAGGAAACAGATGAGTAAAAATAAATCATGTATGATTTAGCATCACGTAAGGCTCCAAATATTTCTCAAATATGCAATAGTATTCGATACATGAAATACAAGAAATACAGTAGATAGGCTGGGGATTTAAAGCAGTATCTAACATTTCCTCTTTGACACGCCCAAAAGAGAGATTCCAACTGCACAGATGAAACTGAAAAACGTGATCTTCAAATGTCCATGAAGCAGGTACATCCACTTCTTCTTTTTTTTTTAATAACATTCATAAATGCAAAAAGAAAAATAGCAATTAACAAAACAGGTAAGTTGAAGTATACAGGAGAAGAGTGTTTGAGTTGCTAAAAAGAGTTTTACATTTTCAAAGTTACGGTATCACTTTACATTTTTCAAACCGAAGAGACATTCACATCTTACCATAAGTTTAAGTCATTAGCTGTAGTAGGGATTTCACCCTGATCAATTAAATATTCCACAAGTACATCCACTTCTTAAGACTTGAGATAAACAATGCTTCCTCATCCTCCAGATTATGCAGTGAGTTTTCGATCTCTACATCCTGCAGCCTGTTTCTTATTGTTTGTCTCAAGCCCTAAGGGCTGGATCTACTTTCCGATTGCCGCGTACTTTACACGGTTTATCCAAGTCTGAAGAAGTGGATGTACCTGCTTTATGGACATTTGAAGATCATGTTTTTCAGTCCATTGAAATTGTGAAATTAGAATCTGTGAAGTCTCACTTTTGGAGGTGTCAAAGAGGAAATGTTAGATATTGCTTTAAATCTCCAGCCTATCTATTGTATTTCTTGTATTGAATACTATTGTATATTTGAGAAATATTTGGAGCCTTATGATAACTGCAATAAAGAAGGCCAACGCTATGCTGGGGATTATTAGGAAGGAAACTGAAAACAAATCAGCCAGTATCATCATGCCCCTGTATAAATCATTGGTGCGACCTCATTTGGAATACTGTGTACAGTTCTGGTCGCCACATCTCAAAAAGGATATTATAGCATTGGAAAAAGTGCAGAGAAGGGCAACTAGAATGATAAAAGGGTTGGAACACCTTCCCTATGAAGAAAGGTTACAGCGCTTGGGGCTCTTTAGCTTGGAGAAACGACGGCTGAGAGGTGACATGATCGAGGTTTATAAGATTATGAATGGGATTGAGCAGGTTGAGAAAGAAGTACTTTTCTCCCTTTCTCACAATACAAGAACTCGTGGGCACTCCATGAAATTGCTGAGCAGTCAGGTTAGAACAGATAAAAGGAAGTCCTTCTTCACCCAAAGAGTGATTAACCCATGGAATTCACTGCCACAGGAGGTGGTGGCAGCTGCAAGCATGGACAGTTTCAAGAGGGAATTAGATAAACATATGGAGCAGAAGTCCATCAGTGGCTATTAGCCACAGGGTATAGATGGGAACTCTCAGTCTGGGGCAGGTGATGCACTCTATCATTGGTGCTTGGGGGGGGGGGGCAGCAGTGGGAGGGCTTCTGGTGTCCTGGCCCCACTGCTGGACCTCCTGATGGCACCTGGTATGTTTTGGCCGCTGTGTGACAGAGTGTTGGACTAGATGGGCCATTGGCCTGATTCAACATGGGCTTCTCTCTTATGTTCTTATGTAAGAATTCAAGGTGGCAGCGGTGGCAGCAGCACCCCCTGTAGTCCAACAGAGAGTCTGTTCGAGGGGTTTGTCTGAGCAAACCCGGGCACGAATGCCCAACAGCAGCGCACCAGACTGTTGTTTGTGGAGCTGACGGGCTGAGGCTTCTTGCTTGCGGCAGCCCCACCCCTTCACGGGTAGCCCCGCTGGAGATTTGGGGCGCTCTTAGGCAGCCCAGGTCTTGATTGGCTCCCTGATCCGTTCTCTTCCAGGACCCCACCAACGGCTACTACAACGTCCGTGCCCACGAGGACCGCCCGTCTTCCCGCACCGTGCTCTACGCCGACTACCGCAACCCTGGCCCCACCCGCTTCGAGGGGCGCCCCTCCTCCCGGCTCTCCCACTCCAGCGGCTACGCCCAGCTCAGCACCTACGGCCGGGGCCCCACCTCCGAGTACAGCGGCGACCCCGTCCCGGGGCCCACGGCGGGACCCACCACGGCCGAGACCGCCAGCCAGTTGTCTTACGAGACTTACGGGGGGCACACGGCCTTCCCTCCCAACGCGGGCTACGCCACCTACCGCTTGGGCTACACCCAGCCCCCGCCGCCCGCCCTGGACAGAGCCCCCTACGACCCCTACGACCCCCTGGGCAAGTACACCACCGCCACCCGTTTCTCCTACACCTCCTCGGACTACGGGCAGCGCTTCCAGCAGCGGATGCAGACCCACGTCTGACTCACGAGCCGGGCGCGGGAGGGGGGGCAGGTACCTCACGACGGTCCCCTGATATTCAGGGGCTTTCCCCAGCCCCCCCTCGCCCATCTGCAGGCCAGACTGACGGCAGGTGCCGTGCCGCGTGGAACGCCCCCGTGGGCTTCCTCCGAGGGACACCCTCACGCCCCCCTCCCTCCGCCGTCTGGATGGCCCACGAGAGAACCGGCGGGGAGTAGTCCTCCCTCTCGCCGGAGGCAGGAGCCGCCCGGGGCCAAGCAGCAAAGGTAGAAGCCAGAAGCCGTGGCGTCCGTCCTGTCCCCCGTCCCCCGTCCCTGAGCCTGGATTCGGCCTTCTCTCTCTCATTCTCTTCCGACGGGACTCCTGTTCCCGCTGGGCTGGGGCGGTGTGAACGGGCTGATCCAGAGGAGACGGGAGGTTGAGGCAGACGAAGCAAGCCAAGGGTGCCGGCTATGGGGCGGGCTCTGTGCTACGGTGGGGGGCACTTCTGAACCACAGCGGCCTGCCACTGCCCCCGGGGGGCCTTCTCCGTCCTTTGGGGCCACAGACCAGAGCCTTTTGGAAAGCGCCGTTGGTGTAGCTGGCACAGAGTCCCGACTGCCCCCACTCCTGTGGCCAGTGGGAAGCCAGCTCTCGGGGGCACGCGTGGGGCAGATCCTGGCCACGGCAGGGCCTCGTTCTGGGGTTGCTGCCCCTCCCCTCTGGAGCTCAGCCGGCCCCTCCCACCAGCAAGGCTCCCTCTAAGCTGTGGAGAGTCTTGTGAGCAAGAATCCTCCTTTGTGAGCGACTGGGGCGTGCGCTGGAGCCATCCTTCCGGAGCGAAGACAAAAAGATGTGTGAGCCGGAGGCTGGAAAACGGTGAGCCCTAGCTCACACTAACTCAGCTTAGAGGGAACACTGCCCACCAGTCCAGTCTGGACCAGAGTTCCCTCTGAGCTGTGGAGTCCTGTGAGCAAAAATTCTACTTTGCGAGCCACCGGCATTAAAACCGTGAGCGAGCAATTCGGCTACTGCATAAATTAGTTTGCTCTGGAGCCCTCCCTTCCTGAGCTGAGACAAAAATCTGTGAGCCGGAGGCTAAAAACCTGTGAGCTAGCTCACACTCACTCAGCTTAGAGGGAGCACTGGTCTGCACACGAGGGGAAGGCCGCAGCCGCCGCAGCCTGGAAGTCCGTGCAGGGGGGGAGACCCTCCTGAACAAGGTACTGCCAGGTCCAAGGCCCTGACCAGTTGGGTCTGCAGGAAACCCCCCCCCCAAATCCAGGGAACCAGGAGGAATTCTGACGGGTCACACACACACCATCGTGGTGCATAATTTACTCTTGTTTCCAGGCACTGCACTTTGGAAGGCGAGGGGCCGGGGAGTTCTTTCGACTTTTGGAAATGCCTGGAAGAGGGGGGGCTCAAGCGGGGGGCGGGTTTCAGCTAAAGGGTCCTGGAGGGGAGGGGGTCCAGCCCTGGCCTTGTCCAGCTCCTGAGTTCATGTGGCTCTGAGAGCTGGAAAGTTGGGATTTTTTCCCCTGAATAAAACATCGGCAAAGCGTCTCCGGGTGCTGGATTCGACAGAGGCTGGTACCGAAAGCAGAATCTTCCTCCTCTGCCCCCGTTCCTGGGCTGGGGGTCTGGCCTCTGGAGGGAGGGCTGCCACCCCTTCTTGGGGGGGGGGTCGCTTCCTGCTGTGGCACCCCCACCCACCCAGGCCCAGATGGTCTCTCTTCTCTCACATTCCTGCAAAGAGACATTTTAGGCAGTGAGTAAATTCTGTGCTGGGGGGTGGGGGGGTCGCCGATTCCGAGATGCGACACCTTGAATGTTTTTGCGCTGCAATGGCCGACTCTCCTCCCCTCCCCAGTGACATTCCTGAGAGCCCCACGGCGGCCCCCTGCCCCTTCCGCACACACAGCCCGTCCCTGGGGCATCCCCCCTGTCCCTGTCAAGCGTTCCAGAGGCACAACGGGGGAAAGGGAGCGACTCGGACCCCCACCCGCTTCCTTGCCGTCCAAAGGATCTCCCCTCCCCCCACCCAATCCCCGTCCTTTTGACCGCCAATCCGTTGCACTTTGAATGCAAACGGTTGGGATAAAGTTTTTTTTAATTAATTAATTTCCTTCTGAGAGATGTGTATAGATTCTTTTCCATCCGCCCGCCCCGACCACGCAAAGGACCAATCAGCCGCCTCCCTCTTCATCCACTTCTTGTGCCTTAAAACTGCTTGATTTGGCCAGGACGAGTGTCCCCTGAAATCGCTGCCCCCTGTTCCTCCGCCCGTCCCACAGCCGTGCCATCCGGAGCGCCCTCCAAGGGATCGCTGGGGGCACCCTTCTTTGCCCATCATGTTTCTGGCCCAAGGGCCAAACTGGCAGACGGAGAGGGGGCACATCTGCCCACGGAGAAGAAGGGGCACTCGCTCTCCCAGCCATCAGCAAGCACAAATGCCCCCTGGAAGCACAAACAGCACAAACCCCTTTCTTGGGGGGTGGTAGTCCTGCTCTTGTGTAAGCTATGGCAGGGGGCCCTCCCCTGGTTGTGGCAAGGAGGGGCAGGCGGCCGCATCAGGGCTAATTCCCGGGGGTGGGTTGCGCCTGGACCTTGGGACTGAGACGTGTGGTTAATTTTCTGCGCTGCTACCCTCCCTTTCCTTTTTATTGTGGTCCAGGGTCTCAACCGCTGGAAATGTCCCAGGGTTCTTTGGACCCTTGGGAGGCCTTGGCCAGATTTCCAGCCCAAGTCAGGTACTTATTCAGAGGTTGTTGGGAAGGGAAAGGGACTCTCCACGGCCGCGGAAGGTGCTTTTGTGCCTTCTCCCTCGCTGCCGGCACCCTCTGGATGCAATATCATGGGGCTCGGAGCGCAATGCGCCTCCTTCCTCACCCCTCACCATTGCTCTGGTCAGTTGTGGGTGTGCATATTTTGAAGGGAACTCGGTGCCTAAGCAAGAGGGCAGGATTGCTTCCAAAGCAGGGGGGCTATTTGGAAAAAGGGGGCGTTCCCTCCAAAGCATTTTCCTTCTTCCAATTATCTTTGCAAGCCCACAGACTCCAAATTGTCCTCTTGAGTGGCAGGGAGTTCCAAAGACCACCGCAGTTCCCCCTGTGGGGGGAGAGAGTTCTGGAGCCTCCCGGTGCTCTTCTGAGGCCTGTTATTTGGAACATACCAAAGAAGGACAGGTCAGAGGTAAGCCGGCCAGCCGGGGGTTGTAAAGCAGCACAGAACACACCTACCCCTCCAAGGCAAGCTTCCTCTCTTTTGCAATGAAAGGTGGTGGGTCTACTCCAATATTCCCTCTAAGCTGTGGTGTCCTGTGAGCAAAAATTCCAGTTTGTGAGCTCCCGGCATTCAAGTTGTGAGCAGGTGATCTGGCTACTGCATAAATTAGTTTGCTCTGGAGCCCTCCTTCCTGAGCTAAGACAAAAATGGGTGAGCCGGCGGCTAAAAAACTGTGAGCTAGCTCACACCAACTCAGCTTAGAGGGAACACTCTGACCAGGAGCTCCTGGGGAAAAGGAGGATTCTCTGGGTGGATTTCAAGCTGCCGTCTGCCCAGAGGAAGTGGAGCTGCCCATGGGAGGAGAGAAACGGAAAAAAGGGGGGGGGGGCTCAACCCAAGATATATCCGCGAACCAAGAGGGTCCAGCTAACACTCTATATTATAAAAATGCAAATGTTTATTAAGGTGTACACATGTTAAAACATACTATGGTTAAAAGAAAGAGTCCACATTTCAGACTTTTAAAAGCTTTTCTAGTGCAAATACACTTGACGGGTAAACACTTTTTAACTTAGGACCAAAATACGTTTCAGCCCCTTCGGGCCTTTCTCCGTGGCCACTGTTCTCTATATTACACTGACACACATCCAAATACACGTATAAAAGGTTTTTTTGTATACACACATATCTATAACCAGATGTTGTTTCCTGAAATTATAAAAGGGGGGGGGGAGCCTGATTATTACATACCAAACGTATAAAAATTCATTAATGATATATATATTTTTTTAACCGAAGTTACCTTATATGCTTATAGTTATGCTACTGGCTTAAGTGCTGGGCCATAAATCTAGCCGTGCCAATTCTTCAGATTATTCTGAATAAATATAAAAATAAAGGTACAATTATTGAAATTTTATAAATAGTCCAATTTGGTGCCAATTTGGTGTAGTGGTTAAGTGCATGGACTCTTATCTGGGAGAACCAGGTTTGATTCCCCACTCCTCCACTTGCACCTGCTGGTGTGACCTTGGGTCAGTCACAAGCTCTGGCACAGCTGTTCTTGAAAAAAGAGCAGTTTCTGTCAGAAGTTCTCTCAGCCCGACCTACCTCACAGGGCGTCTGTTGTGGGGAGGGGAAGGGAAGGGAGTTTGTAAGCCGCTCTGAGACTCCTTCAGGTAGTGAAGGGTGGGGTATAAATCCAATCTCTTCTTCTACCTCACAGGGTGTCTGTTGTGGGGAGGGGAAGGGAAAGGAGTTTGTAAGCCGCTCTGAGACGCCTTTGGGCAGTGAAGGGCGGGGTATAAATCCAATCTCCTCCTCCTTCCTCCTCCTAATTTTAGAGTAATTTTTGGCCTAAACTATAATTAAATTGGCCAACGAACCTGGTATCAGAGATTTCACTGGTCTGGATGTGTGTCGCCTCCGTCAAAGGGAACGATCACCAATAGTGATCGTGAAACCCGGGAGGCTGCGCTCTCCCGCACGTATCGCACAAGTATGTTTTAGCATGCGTACACCTTAATAAACATTTATATTTTTATATTATATAGTGTGAGCTTGACCCTCATGGGAGGAGAGACACGGTTCGGGGGGGGGGGGGAGCTCTCCTGCAAAAGTGGTCATCCGCGTCCATCTTCTTGCCACCTGAGACCAGCCACCAGGGCTTGAGCAATAAATATACCGAGGCCTTTGGCCTTCCCCAGCTTCTCTCTGGGCCCAGAGCCCCCCAGCCCCTCTGCCTTCTGGCTGGGGAGATGCCCCCCTCCAGGGAAGGGGAAGGCGGCGCCCCCTCTGCCCAGCGCCACCCTGGTCTATTTGGGTGTCCTTTTTAAAAAAACAAACAAACACGACAATAATAATAATAATCTCGAGACATAAATCTGTGAATCTTCCCTCACTCCATACCCCTTCCTTTTTTTTTTTTTGGTTTTCTCTCATTCTTTTAAAAATATTATGTACTATATTTTTAGTCTTAAACACGATATATTATATATATTTAATTTTTATATATATAAAGCCTAAATGTAAAAAAAGAGAGAGTGTGCGTATTTATTTTTCTATAGTTGAGGCCGCTGCGGGGGGGGGGGGTGTTTCCGTGGGGCGGAGTCTGAAGCAGGAAGAGGTGGGCCGGTCTGTTCCAGGAATGGACCCCAGCCCTGCTGGCACAGGAGGTGGGTGAGATGCTACCGGATATGCCCCTTTCTTAGGGGATGAGTTCCTAAAAACAAACAAACAAACCAATTAGGTGGGCAGTGGGGGTCCAATCCGGGCTGTCCTAGCCGGGCATGGTCACTTCTGTTTGGCCCGCGGGGGGGGTGTGTGTGTTACGGCCTCCCCTCTTCAGCAGCCCCCAGAATGGTGTTTCACTCACGGATGTTAGCCCGGAAATCGGGTCCTGTTTCTGCCTGTCCCGTTTCCTCTCTGGCCTGTTAGAGAATGGACGGGCTTTTATGTTGCACACAAGCAAAGCCACCAGTGCGCAGACTCTAATCTGGGAGAACCAGGTTTGATTCCCCACTCCTCCTCCACTTGCAGCTGCTGGATGACTTTGGACGAGCCACAGTTCTGTCAGAGCTGTTCTCTCAAGGACAGTCCTTGAAAGAGCTCTCTCAGCACTGCCTACCTCACAGGGTGTCTGTTGTGGGGAGGGGAAGGGAAAAGGAGTTTGTAAGCCGCTCTGAGACTCCGAGTGAAGGGCGGGGTAGAAATCCAGTCTCCTCCTCCTCCTCCTCCTCCTCTTCTTCGTTCTTTCGTATCACCTACTACTTCATCCTTCTAACTGGAGATGGTGGGTTTCAAACCTGGGATTTTCTGCATGCCAAGCAAAGGCTCTTACTGAGCCACAGCCCCTCCCCTTTCACATGAACGTATGATGCTGCCTTCCACTGGAGGATCAGACCCCCCTCCCTGGGTCTATCGAGGTCAGTATAATCTACTCAGACTGGCAAGCAGCTCTCCAGGGTCTCAGGTGGAAGACGGTCTCTCCCATCACCTCCTGCCTGGTCCTTTTAGTGGAGAAGCTGGGGGCTGGGCCTGTTCACCTTCCCAAGCTGCCTTATACAGAATCAGACCATCGATCCATCAAGGTCAGTATAATCTACTCAGACTGGCAGCAACTCTCCAGGGTCTCATGTTAGAGGTCTTTCCCATCACCTGCCTGGTCCTTTTTAACTGGAGATGCTGGGGACTGAACCTGGGACCTTCTGCGTGCCAGGCAGAGCCTCTTCCACTGAGCCAGGGCCCCTCTTTGCAGCTCTCCAGGGTCTCAAGCAGAGGTCTTTCCCATCCCCTCCTGCCTGGTCCTTTTAACTGGAGATGCCGGGGATTGAACCTGGGACCTTTTGCATACTAAGCAGATGCTCTGCCACTGAGCCACGGCCCCTCTTGACAGCTCTCCAGGGTCTCAGGTGGAGGTCTTTCCCGTCACCTCCTGCCTGGTCCTTTTAACTGGAGATGCCGGGGATTGAACCTGGGACCTTTTGCATACTAAGCAGATGCTCTGCCACTGAGCCACGGCCCCTCTTGACAGCTCTCCAGGGTCTCAGGCAGATATCTTTCCCATCCTCTCCTGCCTGGTCCTTTAAACTGGAGATGCTGCCGGGGACTGCATGCCAAGCAGAGGCTCTGCCACTGAGCCACAGCCCCTCTTGACAGCTCTCCAGGGTCTCAGGCTGAGGTCTTTCCCATCCTCTCCTGCCTGGTCCCTTTTAACTGGAGATGCTGGGGACTGAACCTGGGACCTCCTGCATGCCAAGCAGATGCTCTGCCCCTGAGCCACAGCCCCTCTCTACAGCTCTCCAGAGTCCCAAGCAGATATCTATCCCATCCCCTCCTGCCTGGTCCTTTTAACTGGAGATGCTGGGGACAGAACCTGGGACCTTCTGTGTGCCAGGCAGAGGCTCTACTGCTGAGCCACGGTCCCCCCATGCATCAACACATGAAGCGGCCTTCTACTGAATCAGACCGCAGGTCCTTTAAGGTCAGTGTTGTCCATTCAGACTGGCAGTGGCTCCCCAGGGGGGTCTTGGGCATCGAGTCGCTGCCTGGTCCTTTCAACTGGAGACGCTGGGTGGGGAATGGACCTGTTCGCCTTCTACACACTGGGAGCTGCCTTCTACTGAACCCTCAGGCCAGCGCTGTCAGTCTTGCCTACCGGCGGCAGCTCTCCAGGGCCAGGTCTTTCCTGTCGCCTCCTTGCCTCACAAACCCTATGGGATCGCTATAAATCGGCTACAACGTGACAGCCCTTTCCTCTTCCAGCACCCCCCACACTGCAAAGTTCTTTCAACTGGTGGCACAGGGGGTTGACCCCCGGGGTCTCCTGCCTTCCGTGCAGAGGGTCTTCCACTGAGCCACGGCCCCTCCCACACTGGGCTACCCAATGAGAATCCATCATAGAATGTTAGAGTTGGAAGGGACCTTGCAGGTCATCTAGTCCAACCTCCTCCACTCTGCACCTACAACATACCCAAAAGATGGTCATCCAGCCTCTGCTTGAAAACTCCGGCGAAGGAGCATCCACCACCTCCCGAGGCAGTCTGTTCCACTGCTCAACCACCCTTACACTTAGGAAGTTTCTCCTGATATTTAGCTGATATCGAATCCCTTGTAATTTCCTCCCATTAGATCTAGTCTTGCAACCCAGAGCAAGAGAGAATAGATCTGCTCCATCAGTTAACTGCAGGACCTGGAAAAGGAAGCGCCACAGACCCTGGGCAAGGGGGGGGCGGGCCCTGAGCCAAAAGCCAGAGCTGAAAGGCTCTCCAGCCATTGGCCCTTGCAATGTTTGCCAGCCAGGGGGAAGTGGGGTGTATATTTAGTGGGGGGCAACCAGTGCTCCCTCTAAGCTGTGGAGCAAAACATTCTACTTTGTTAGCTACCGGCATTAAAGTTGTGAGCAGGTGATTTGGCTGCTGCATCACTTAGTTTGCCCTGGAGCCCTCCTCCCTGAGCTAAGACAAAAATGTGTGAGCCGGGGGCTAAAAAACTGTGAGCTAGCTCACACTCACTCAGCTCGGAGGGAACACTGGTGGCAACATATAACAAATTAATTGGTTCATCTATTTAAAGCATATTTTGACCAACAGGAAAGGTTCCTGAATTAGTTGGGTGACGGGGGAGGGGGAATGAAGGAATTCTAGTTCTGATGTAAGAGCTTATGAAAGGAGCAGGGGCCCCAGAACTTTTTAAAGAGAGACCCTTTTATTCTTGGAAAAAACGCCCCCCCCCCCACCACGACCCCGGCTTTGCTTGTGTCTGTCCTGAGATGCAGAAAGGCTGAACTCCTCCCCCCACCCCCGGAAGAGCCTTTCCCTCCTGGGCAAGAAGAAGGCTGCAGAGTGTTTCATCCAAGACAGACAGGCTTCACCTGACTCGTGGAGCTCTGTAAAAGGTTTCCCTTCCTCGAAAGCCAGTCGGATCCGACTCTAGGGGGCTGTGCTCATTTCCGTTTCCAAGCCGAAGAGCCAGCGCTGTCTGAAGACGTTTTTCCGTGGCCATGAGCCCAGACGGAGCAAATGAGCACAGAGGGAATCGAGCCAGCCGGCCACCTCCGAAGGGGCACTCTGGCCACCGAAGGAAGCTGCGCCAGACTGCTACTCGCACAGCAGCAAAGGCACTCTGTAGATGCTCAGAGTTGCTTTCCCTTGAAGTCTCACCCCTGCCCGGGGCTAAATTCTGCGCCAGAAAAGTGGGGTCCGGAGCAGGTCTTGGTGTTTCTCGGCTTGGCGTTGCCAATCGCCTGGTGGGGCCGGGAGATCTCCCAGAATCGCCGCTCCCCTCCAGACTGGAGGGTTCAGAGCCCCCCCGGGAGGAAAGGGAAGCTTCGGAGGGGGTGGAGTCCACGCCCCCCCCCGCCCCGGGCTCCACCCCCAAATCTCCAGGGAGAGAGAGAGAGAGAGAGTGTGCCAGCGCCCGGGCGCGCATAAGGAGCGCGCCTCTCTCTCTCTCCCGCCGCCGCCCGGGCCTGCCTGCCTGCCTGCCTGCCTGCCTGCCTGCCTGCCTGCTCGCGGGAGCAAATGCGGGGAAACGGGGGGGGGGGGGGAGAGAGGCCTGTTGCCTTAATCTCTTCTTCTTCTTCCAGACTACAGAGACCAGTTGCCCCGGAGAGGGAATGGCTGCTTTGGAGGGCGGGCTCTACAGTACTAGACCCCTCTGAGGTCTCTCCCTGCTCCAAACCCTGCCCTCCCCAGGTTCCACCCCCAAATCTCCAGGAATTTCCCAACCCACTGTTGGCAACTCCAGCCAGAAAGGGTGAAGAGCAAGGAAACCAGCCGCTGAGGCAGGAAGCTGTAGGGGACGGCCAAAATTGGGGGCAGCAGCAGCCCTTGGCCTCCCAGCCCTGCTTGGGTGGAGAGGCAGGTGGGGGAGGCCATGGGGCACAGAGCAGGGCTGGAGTGTTGATTGGGGGGGGAGCACAGCAAGCGAGGTCTTCTGCCGCCCCAGCAAGATGCAGCTGCCCCCTGCTGAACTTCTGCTGCTGCTGCCAGATGAGTCCAGCCAGGGCCCTGTAGCAACATCCCAGGGCCTGGGCTTGGAGCCAGCCAGGGGTGCCACTGGCTCTGGAGGGGGGGCCATTCACCTGCCATGGGGCTGATGGAGTCCAGGAGGTGCATTGTTCTGGGGGAGTTCTAGACGCCAGGGGTCCCTACCAGCACCATGTCTGAAGACGGCCTCCGCCTGTGTCATAAGAACATAAGAGAACATAAGAGAAGCCAGTGTTGGATCAGGCCAGCGGCCCCTCCAGTCCAACACTCTGTGTCACACAGGGGCCAAAAATACCAGGGGCCATCAGGAGGTCCAGCAGTGGGGCCAGGACACTAGAAGAAGAAGAAGAGAAGAGATTGGATTTATACCCCGCCCTTCACCACCCAAAGGTGTCTCAGAGCGGCTTTCAAAATCCTTTCCCTTCCCCTCCCCACAACAGACACCCTGTGAGGTCGGTGGGGCTGAGAGAGCTCTTGACAGAAACTGCTCTTTTTCAAGAACAGCTCTTATCAGAACTACGGCTTGCCCAAGGTCATCCAGCCAGGTGCAAGTGGAGGAGTGGGGAATCAAACCCAGTTCTCCCAGATTAGAATCACACACTTAACCACTACACCAAACTGGTTCTCAAGCTCTCCCACTGTTGCTCCCCCCCCAAGCACCAAGAAGACAGAGCATCCCTTGCCCCAGACCAAGAGTTCCTATCTGTATCTTGTGCCTAACAGCCACTGATGGCCCTCTGCTCCAGATGCTTATCTAATTCCCGCTTGAAGGGAATGTTGGATCAGGCCAGTGGCCCATCCAATCCAACACTCTGTGTCACACAGTGGCCAGAAATACCAGGTGCCCTCAGGAGGTCCAGCAGTGGGGCCAGGACAATAGAAGCCCTCCCACTGCTGCCCCACCCAACACCAAGAATAGAGTGCATCACCTGCCCCAGACTGAGAGTTCCCATCTATCCCTTGTGGCTAATAGCCACTGATGGACTTCTGCTCCATATGTTTATCTAATTCCCTCTTGAAACTGTCCATGCTTGTAGCTGCCACCACCTCCTGTGGCAGGGAATTCCATGTGTGTTAATCACTCTTTGGGTGAAGAAGGACTTCCTTTTATCCATTCTAATCCGACTGCTCAGCAACTTCATGGAGTGCCCACGAGTTCTTGTCTTGTGAAAAAGGGAGAAAGGTACCTCTTTCTCTGCCTGCTCTATCCCAGGCATAATCTTATAAACCTCGATCCTATCACCCCTCAGCTGTCGTTTCTCCAAGCTAAAGAGCCCCAAGCGTCTCAACCTTTCTTCATGGGGAAAGTATTCCAACCCTTCAGGTCCTTCATCCAGGGCCAGCCGGCCTCCACCAGAAAAGAGACACGCTTCCTGCACTGGGTGCGTAAAGTATTCTGAGGACTCGAGATGGATTCTAATTTATTCCAGGATGAAACGGGGAAGACCCCCTGCCCCAGCTCCCCTCCTGAGCCTGCTGCTCCGGTTTCCCCCTGCGGACCCAGCCAAAGCAGCCGGCCTCCTGGAAATGGGGGGGGGGGGTCTCTTTCCATCCCCTCGGTCTCCCCAGAGTCCCAGAGCACCTTCAAGACGAAAAAAGCCATGGCAGGGCAGGAGCCTCAGACGCTGTTGGTCTTGAAGTTGCTCCTGGAGGATTCTCACTCTTCTCTGCTGCTACAGACAGGCTGGCACGGTTGCCCATCCCCGTCTTGATCTGTCTCCCCAGCTTAGCTTCAGTGGCAACGCTCCCTCTAAGCAATTCACAGAAGCCTTGTGTCCAGATCACGGGAGGTGGTGGTTCTGCTCTATTCTGCTATGCTCAGGCCTCACCTGGAGTCCTGTGTCCAGTTTTGGGCACCACATTTTCGGAAGGATGTTGACAAGCTCGAGCGCGTCCAGAAGAGGGCAACCAGGACAGTGAGAGGGTTGGAATCCAAGTCTTACGAGTTGGATCTGCTTAGCCTGGGAAAGAGAAGGCTTAGAGGGGACATGATGGCAGTCTTCAAGTATCTGAAGGGCTGTCGTGTAAAAGATGGAGCAGATCTCTTCTCTCTTGCTCCGGATTGCAAGAGTAGATCTAATGGGTGGAAATGACAAGGGAGTCGTTACTGGCTAAATATCAGGAGAAACTTCCTGACTGTCAGAGTCTCAGACTGCCTCAGGAGGTGGTGGATGCTCCTTCGCTGGACCTTTTGAAGTGGAGGCAGGATGACCATCCTTCAGGTATGTTGTAGGTGATCTTTTGGCTATGCTGCTGCAGAGTGCAGGGGGTTGGACTAGATGACCTGCAAGGTCCCTTCCAACTCTAACAATCTATGATTCTAAGCTGTGGTCTTGTGAGCAAAAAATCTACTTTGTGAGCTCCTGGCATTAAACTTGTGAGCGAGCGATTTGGCTACCACACTAAATTAGTTTGCTCCGGAGCCATCCTTCCTGGGCTGAGACAAGAATGTGTGAGCTGGAGGCTAAAAAAACTGTGAGCTAGCTCACACTCACTCAGCTTAGAGGGATCACTGGTGGCAACAGCTTTGCCCTGCTCTGGGCCTCTCATGGTGCCTGGGGTGCATCGCAGCCTGGGCCACGTTACTCTGAAGGCAAGGATTTGGCCCCCTGCCCCTCTTTCCTGCAGTCCTGTCAACAGCCAGACCCATGCCAGTCCCCTGATGCCCACCCCCCTTGCGGGCAGGTCTCTGGCATCCAGTTGGGCGGCCCAGCCTGGCCGAACCCTTCACAGGATCCTCCTACATGTCTCCTCCCTGCCAGAGCTGCTCTCAGGGCCTCCAGGAAGCCCCAAAGAGAGAGAGCCAGTTTGGTGTAGTGGTGAAGTGCGCAGACTCTGCTCTGGGAGAACGGGTTTTGATTCCCCACTCCTCCACTTGCACCTGCTGGTGTGACCTTGGGTCAGTCACAAGCTCTGGCACAGCTGTTCTTGAAAAAAGAGAAGTTTGTGTTAGAGCTCTCTCAGCCCCACCTTCCTCACAGGGTGTCTGTTGTGGGGAGAAGGAAGGGAAAGGAGTTTGTAAGCCGCTCTGAGATGCCTTTGGGCAGTGAAGGGTGGGTATAAATCCAATCTCTTCTTCTTCTTCAAAGGAGGGCTGCCTCCTGCCACTCCGGGCTCTCTATTGGCCAGTGTTGGGAGAAGCTCTGGCATTTCCTGGGCTTTCTCTGCTCAGGCCGAAGGTCTAAACAAAAGTACAGCAAAAACCTCCCAGTATACAGAAGCAAAAAAACACACGACACTGGGAGATCGCTATCAAATGCAAAGAATATATAATAGGAAAGTGAAGACTTCAGTCAAATGAACACACAGAATTACAAAAGGTGTAAGAAATACAAAAATAGGGTCCAACGCTTTACAAACCAACAATTTTACAATCCAACAGATTTGACGAAGAGTCCGGCTTCAACTTCGTTTCGAAGGAAGACTTCATCAGAAATAGAAGAAGAGGAGATTGGATTTATACCCCGCCCTTCACTACCCAGAGGAGTCTCAGAGCGGCTTACAAACTCCTTTCCCTTCTCCTCCTCACAACAGGCACCCTGTGAGGCAGGTGGGGCTGAGAGAGCTCTTGACAGAAACTGCCCTTTTTCAAGAACAGCTCTGAGAGAACTATGGCTTGCCCCAGGTCATCCAGCAGGACAGGTGCAAGTGGAGGAGTGGGGAATCAAACCCGGTTCTCCCAGATTAGAGTCCGCGCACTCAACCACGACACCAAACTAGCTCAGCTACTGAATGCACTCTTCACAGATTGGCTCATACATGAGAAGTTCCCGAGCCTTTTGAAGGGCTAGTCCCAGATATTTTTCTTCATAGCAGCATAGTGAATGTTCTGTTCATCTGCAAATTAGGCAACAGGTACGCACTGTCTGATGCTTATTACTTCTGGTGAAGCCTTCCATCAAAACGAAGTCGAAGCCGGACTCTTCGTCAAATCTGTTGGATTGTAAAATTGTTGGATTGTATCATTGCTGGATCGTAAAGTGTTGGACCCTATTTTTGTATTTCTTACACCTTTTGTAATTCTGCGTGTTCATTTGACTGAAGTGTTCACTTTCCCATTATATATTCTTTGCATTCGATGGCGATCCCCCAGTGTTGTGCGAAGAAGGTCTAAAGCGGGGGGGGTCAAACTCATTTGTTACAAGGGCCAGATCTGACATAAATGTCGTTTTGTCGGGCCGGGCCAAGGCCGTGTGTGCCATAAGCTCTGGGTTGGTGTATCCTCACTACAAGACCCCATAGGCGGGTGTGTGTGTGTGTGTGCAAAGGAAAACCCATATGGGCAGACTGGACAGCCAGTGGTGCAGCACTGGGCCGACACTCCCACACTGCTTGACTGCTGCAGAAGAGGTTGTTCTGCCACACTGAAGCTGCATTCGGGGTGGCCCCGCCCATTCCCCCCATGAACAGCCTTCCTGCTCCCTCCCTCGAACTAGGTTCTTGCGGGCCACATAACAGCCCTGGATGGTCCAGCTCCGGCCCCCGGGCCTTATGTTTGACACCCGTGGTCTAAATGTCCTGGAGTACGGGTGTTGTGCCGGCAGACTGGAGAAGAGCAAATGTTGTCCCGATCTTCAAGAAGGGGAAAAGGCGGTCCCAGGAAATTACAGGCCTGTCAGCTTGACATCGATACCTGGGAAAATTCTGGAGCCGATTATCCAACGCTCTGTCTGTGAGCAACTTGAACGGAATGAGTTAATTGGTAGTCGGCAGCATGGGTTTATCACGAATAAGTCATGCCAGACCCACCTTATCTCCTTTTTTGACAGAGTTACTAAAATGGTTGACTCTGGCAATGCCGTGGATATAGTGTATCTAGATTTCAGTAAAGCATTGACAAAGTTTTTCATGATATCCTTGGGGATAAGCTGGTTAAGTGTGGGCTGGATGGCGCAACTGTTGGATGGATTCACGGTTGGTTGGAAAACCGTACCCAACGAGTGCTCGTAAATGGCTCCGCGTCTACGTGGAGGGAAGTCTCGAGTGGAGTGCCGCAGGGCTCGGTCCTGGGCCCGGTGTTGTTCAATGTTTTTATAAATGACCTGGAGGAAGACATAGAGGGGATGCTTATCAAATCTGCAGAGGTCCTTTCCAACTCTAACATTCTGTGATTCTATGAAAGAAGCTGTCCTCTCCAGTGGAGGCAGGCAAGCAGGCTGTGGAGCGAGGCCCGCACCCAGACACGCCCCTCCACCAGGAAAGGACCAATCCCAAGGCAGGGACGTGTCCTCCCATCGCCATGACCCCTCCGCCTGGCCTTCCCCATCCAAAGGTTTCCACAGGGTGTGGTTGACCCCGGGCTGCCAGCCAAAGGCCTGGGAGGATCTGGCAGAGGGGTTGGAGAAAGGGTTGCCAACTCCTGGTTGGGGAAATTTGGGGATGAATCCTGCAGAGGGTGGAGTTTGGAGAGGGGAGGGGGCTCAGCGGAGGGTAATGCCACCCAGTCCACCCTCCACAGCAGTTGCTTTATCTAGGGGAACCGAAGCCTGTAGTTGGGAGATCAGTTGGCATTACGGGAGATCTCCAGACCCCGTCTGGAGGCTGGCAACCCTAGTAGAAGAGAAGGAAGCGGGCAGCGCTTGGCCCCGAGTGCCCTGCCGTGCCAAACTGGCTCTCTCTCGCCTGTCTGGGCAAGGGCCTGGCCACCAGCTGGCCGTTTCTTGCCCTCTGAGCTGGGCAGGGGCAGGAACCGGGTCTTGGCAGAGGGGGGAGGACAGAGGCACCCGCCGAGGGAGGGACCGCCTGCCACCACCGCGGGCAGCTAATCGGAGGCTCCTGCTGCCTCCATTACCCGCTGCGGATCGGCTCTGCCGTTTAATCTCTCGGTTTTTGAGCTGGCGGTGGCGATAAAGTGTAATTTGATTTCCTCCCTAATAAATCCAGCTGAGAAATATACACACTGCTTGGAGCGGAGAAGCGAAATTGTGTTTCCCAGCAGCCTCTGCAGCAAGGCCTCGCTCCACGGATTTCTGCCTTCGCCTCAGACGCAAACAGTCCCCCCCCCCCCGGCCGAATCCATCTCTACACGGCCCGGCCTCGTGGGGATGGGCCAGTGCGCCTCTGCTGGGCGTGCAGAAGGTCGCCGGTTCAATCCCCGGCATCTCCAATGAAGGACCAGGCAACAGGTGAAGGGAAAGGCCTTCTCTGCCTGAGACCCTGGAGTCGGAGTATGCAACACACCGACCTGGGTGGGCCCGAGCCAGATGGGTTGCCCCGTGAGTCTGTCTGGAGCAGGAGAAAAGAGCCAGAGAGTCCAGAAGCACCTTCAAGACTAACACGATTGGTGGCAGGGGGAGGGGCTTTCAGGGGTCACTGGCTCACGTCTTCAGATTCAGCTAGAGCGGGAGTCCGTCTGTCCTATATAGTGGGAAGTGGGGTGATTTCAGAGGCCGAAGGACATGAGCAGGCAGATGACAAGAGCAGGTGTGATTGGATTGGGTGTGATATGCACAGGGATAGTAGGTAGGCATGGAGAAATCAGGAAACCGAGGTCTCGATTCAGTCCTGGTGGGTGCACTGTCTTGGGCTTCGTTATCAGTTGCAATTCAGCACAGTCTCTCTTTCTAATCTCCCTTTGGAATCCCTTTGTAAGAGAACTCTCAGGTCAGCAACTGAATGTCCTGAAAGGTTAAAATGTTCCCCAATTCGTTTTTGAATGCTGCTGTCCTGTTTCTGATGTCAGACTCATGTCCATGATTTCCTCTGCATTCGACGAACAGGCCGGTCCCTTTGACAAAAGAATTAATGGACCTAAGTACCAAATTTTGCACAGGAGGCCGGACTGTTGTTCTGGAGGGCGAGATCCCCCCCCCCTCCCCAGCCCATAACCCTTGTTCAAGCCCAGAGATATCAGATCCATCTCACCCCCCCAAAAAACCCCATTTCCCTGCAATGTAGGAAACGTTTGGTTTATTCAACGTATAAAATGGGAATTACAGCGATTTAACTCACACGGTTGTAGAGACCGAGCAGGAGAGGCTCCATTGGTGTATTTCCAGGCACCATTAGAACAATTTATTGAGACGGCGGGGGGGGGGGAATAATCAGAGAGTTGAGGGGAAAAGGAGGGAAAATATTGTGTGAATCTCGGCTCCCCTACCAAATTCCGTGTCTCCTCCGTAGAGCAAAAGGCTCTTGCAGAAGATAGATGCCTGTAATGGGTACACCCCTCTCTCTCTTTTTCGGAAGAAAACCTGGAATATTACGTTTTATGCCAGAGTGACACAGCCCATAAACATCTGAGCGGCTGCACCACATCACTTTTATGTAGGGAGCAGAGCCAAACAATGCAGCGGAAACCTCTCCTTGCTGCATGCCCACCCTCCGCCCCCTCACCCGCCTGGCAAAGTATTTTTATCCCGCGGTAATTATGCACGCAGGAGAGAGGAGACATTCTGTATTTACCTGGAGAGGGCAACTCATCCTGGATTTTAAAGAAAAATTAATTGGGGACCGGGAGGAGAGGGAAGAGCCCTACACAGCCGGGATCAGAAGCGTTTCCTACGCAGGCGGGGCGTCTTCCAGCGAGAATTCTGCACTTTAAAAAGGAAATAAAGATAAAGGGTGAGAGCAGCAGGAATCAGACCAGACTAATGCGTCCAGGCAAACATGGCGCCGCTGTGGTTCTGACCCAGAGAGGGAGGGAGGGGGGCTTCTCTGCCTGGCTAGACTCTGCACGCATGCCGCCCTCTCCAGATCCATATCTGACGCAGGGAGCATTGACTCACAACACAAGAACTCGTGGGCACTCCATGAAAGTGCTGAGCAGTCGGGTTAGAACAGATAAAAGGAAGTTCCTCTTCTCCCAAAGAGTGATTCACACATGGAATTCACAGCTGCAGGAGGTGGTGGCAGCTACAAGCATGGACGGCTTCAAGAGGGAATTGGAACAGAGGTCCCTCAGTGGCTATTAGCCACAAGGTATAGATAGGGTTAAGTGGTTAAGACGCTGAACTGCAGGCTGTGGAAGGTCAGTAGTTCAGCAGTTCAAGACCCGAGAGTGCCGCATAACAGAGTGAGCTCCCGTCTCTAGTTCCAGCTCCTGCCAACCTAGCAGTTTGAAAGCAAGAAATTGCAAGTAGATAAATAGGTACCACTTCAGTGAGAAGGTAACCGGCCACATGACCATGGAAACGTCTTTGGACAGCGCTGGCTCTTCGGCTTTGAAACGGAGATGAGCACTGCAACCCTAGAGTCGGATTTGATTGGCTTTCGAGCAAGGGAACCTTTACCTTTATAGATAGGGACTCTGGGGCAAGTGATGCTCTGTATTCTTGGGGCTTGGGGGGGGGGCAGCAACAGTGGGAGGCCTTCTGGTGTCCTGGCCCCGCTGCTGGACCTCCTGATGGCACCTGGTATTTCTGGCCACTGTGTGACACAGAGTGTTGGACTAGATGGGCCACTGGCCTGATCCAACCTGGGCTTCTCTTATGTTCTTATGACTCTTTGAAGCTCACAACCCCGAAATCCTGTTGATCTCTTAGTGTCTGGAGAGGGGGCACAGGTGAATTTCTCTCCACCTAAAAATATACCCCTCCCTGCATGTAGAAAAGTAGCTCCTCAAGGGGAAATGTCCACCCTTCTATTTGATGGGCTGGTTTTCTGGGTACAAGGAAGCCTTTCCTGACAGCCCCTCAAGCAGACCCCTCGAGGACCCTGGCATACAAAGCGTCCACTGCTACTAGTCCATTAGCCCCTCCTGTTTACCCAACGGGACCTCCGTGTGCTGACTGCACTTTGAATCAGCTAGGGAGAAGAACCACAGCAAAGAGGTCATCTGTTTTGCTCTCCCGTCATGCTCAAGGCGACCTTTTCGGCACAAGGAAGGGCGTGGCTGACATTTGCCCCCGGGTCACTTACACGCATTCGTCGATCAAGACGGATAGCTGTGCTGGTCTGTCCGTAGCTGTGGAAAAGAGCTTCATCCCAGGAGCCCCTGAAAAGCTAACAAAATATGTGGCCGGGGAGGAGCTCTTGGAAGTCACCGCTCACTTCTTCAGGTACAGCTAGAATGTTCAATCCCTCCATCCTTGTATCCCAGGGTTGACGGATTTGCAATCTGTACGGCTAAATGTGGTGTCTGTATTTATTCCTTTATCTATTGCATTTATATTTATTCATTTATTTATTTTTCGCATTTATCCCGTAAATGGGCTCAGGGCGGGTCACAGCATTTCAATAAATGACCATTCTGCTATGGCCAGGCCTCACCTGGAGTCCTGTGTCCAGTTTGGGCACCACACTTGAGGAAGGATGTTGACAAACACGAGCGTGTCCAGAAGAGGGCAACCAGGACGGTGAGAGGGTTGGAATCCAAGTCTTACAAGGGAAGGCTGAAAGAGTTGGGAGGTCTGTTTAGCCTGGGAAAGAGAAGGCTTAGAGGGGACACGATGGCAGTCTTCAAGTATCTGAAGGGCTGTCCTGTAGAAGATGGAGCAGATCTATTCTCTCTTGCTCCGGATTGCAAGACTAGATCTAATAGGTGGAAATGACAAGGGAGTCATTACCGGTTAGATATCAGGTGGAGAAACTTCCTCACTGTGAGAGTGTCTGAGCAGTGGAACAGACTGCCTCGGAAGATGGTGGATGCTCCTTCCCTGGACATTTCCAAGCGGAGACTGGACAACCATTTTTTGGGTATGTTGTAGGTATGTCGGGCTATCTTCTGGCTACGCTCCTGCAGAGTGCAGGGGGTTGGACTAGACGACCTGCAAGGTCCCTTCCAACTCTAACATTCTATGATTCTATGAAATACAATAAAATTTAAAACACATTGTAAACATATAAAGTCAATAGTCATGCTTGCCGTAGGGAGAATCAGCCAATTGAGGTAATTTAAGTGTGGTCGGTTATCAGTGGGTGGGAGACAGCAGTCTTGGGGTGGGGGCGTATGTGGATGCCTGCTGCCTCAGCCCAAAGGCCTGGCGGAAGAGCTTCATCTTGCAGGCTCTGCAGAATTGCGTAAGATCCCGCAGGGCCCTGATCTCCACGGGGAGGCTGTTCCACCAGGTGGGGGCCAGGGCAGGAATAGGCTAGGCGGACGTCCTTTGGGCCAGGGACCACCAGGA
The DNA here is from genome assembly GCA_029375565.1 of Gekko gecko. Taxonomy (NCBI): domain Eukaryota; kingdom Metazoa; phylum Chordata; class Lepidosauria; order Squamata; family Gekkonidae; genus Gekko; species Gekko gecko. Next base: position 1,921,537 of record JAPDNY010000001.1, on the reverse strand, counting down.
GATGTTGATTCTCAGAGCATAGCACTCTCTGAGGCGTATATGGGAAGAGGCGGTCCCTTAGGTAGCAGTCAAAAAGAGCTTCAGCCCAGGAGCACCTGCAAGACTAACAACACTTGTGGCAGGGGAGGAGCTCTCGGGAGTCACAGCTCTCTTCTTCAGATCCAGCTAGAAGGTGAGTCCGTCCGTGTATCACAAGGCGGATGGATTTCCGTTCTGTACGGCTAAATCCCGTGCTTCCCATGGAGACAGGTCAAGCTCGGTAGCCGTGTGAGTCTTGTCTGTAGCAGTCGAAAAGAGCCAGAGTCCAGGAGCACCTTCTAGATGAACACAATTTGGGGCAGGGTCTACATGAATAGCCAGCCGGGCTGCAGGTCTTATGTGGCATCGTCCTCCAACTTCCCAGCAAGAAGGTATGAAATGGATCCAGCAGCTTAAGGATGGGGCCGGTCTGGTGCCATTTGGGACTGTGGGTTGTCACAGGTCCCCCTGCCAGATCTCTGGCTGAGCACGGCACTCCATCGACCACTCTGAAGATCATGCAGATCTGGGCCCCAAACCTGATCATGGAACTCCAAAGGCATCTGTTCTCATTATTCTGCAGGACCCAGCCGGGCTCTGTGACCAGGCCGGGCTCTGCGACGGAAGACAAGAGGCCTTTGTGACTGGAGTGGCCTCACCGCACTGGAGAACAGTGCGAAGAAGAAGAAGCTATGCTCCTGCAGAGTGCAGGGGGTTGGACTAGATGACCTGCAAGGTCCCTTCCAACTCTAACATTCTATGACTCTATGAGAAGAAGAAGAAGAGAAGAGATTGGATTTATAACCTGCCCTTCACTACCCAAGGGAGTCTCAGAGCGGCTTACAAACTTCTTTCCCTTCCCCTCCCCACAACAGACACCCTCTGAAGTTGGTGGGGCTGAGAGAGCTCTGATGGAAACTGCTTTTTCAAGAACAGCTCTGACAGAACTATGGATTGCCCAAGGTCATCCAGCAGTTGCATGTGGAGGAGTGGGGAATCAAACCCAGTTCTCCCAGATTAGAGTCCGCGCACTTAACCACTACACCAAACTGGCTCTCAGGTGGACTGTCGAAGAGCCACTGAATGGGTATCATCATTCAAAACGCATAGAGATGGACGAAAACACCCGGGAGTGCCTTGCTGGAGTAGACCAGTGGGGACCCATCGAGTCCAGCATCCTCTCTTACACAGCAGCCAACCAAACAGGTTGCAGAGTCCAAAGCCTCCCCCCCGCGAGCCTGCCTCCTCGCACTGGGATTTAGAGGCTCACTGCCCCTGAACATGGAGGTTCCTGTGGCTGAGGGCTCCTTTTGACGCACACAAGGAAAGGAGTCTTCTGGTAAGGTGCCAATCATGTTGAACCCCAGAAGGAAGACAAGGTGTAGTATGCATGGCTGTATAGGCAAGCCCGGCTGTCCTCAGAGCAACGAAAATGCCCGGGAAAGATCAGAGCTGGCCACCCGGGAGCCGGGCTTTCCTGTTGCCATCCAGCTTCCACTCCGCTTGTGCCGCTTCGCTGCTTTGCCTCTTTCTGATGTCACTCTCTTTTCAAGTGTGGCCGCCTCTCTCCTCGGCTCTCCCTCTGGGGGATATTTTTTGCAAAAACTGGGGGGGGAAGGGGGGGGACTCAACCCCAGATATATCCACGAACCAGGAGGGTCAAGCTAACACTACATAATATAAAAATGCAAATGTTTATTAAGGTGTACACATGTTAAAACATACTGTGGTTAAAAGAAAGAGTCCAAATTTCAGACCTTTAAAAGCTTTTCTAGTGCAAATACACTGGACGGGTAAACATTACCTTTGATGGAGGTGACCGGCATCCAGACCAGTGAAATCTCTAATACCAGAATAATCTGAGGAATCGGCATGGCCCATCACTTAAACCAGCAGCATAACTATAAGCATATAAGGAAACAACATCTGGTTATATATGTGTGGATACAAAAAAACCTTTTATACATGTATATTGTATATTTATACATGTACATGTCTGTGCAATATAGAAAATAGTGACCATGGAGGAAGGTCCGAAGGGGCTGAAACGCGTCTGGTCCTAAGTTAAAGTGTGTTTACCCATCAAGTGTATTTGCATTGGAAAAGCTTTTAAAAGTCTGAAATTTAGACTCTTTCTTTTAACCATAGTATGTTTTAACCAGGGCTTTTTTTTGTTGGAAAAGCCCAGCAAGAACTCATTAGCATAATAGGCCATGCCCAACAGCAGAAACTTATCAGCATATTGGGCCACAGGATTTTTTTTGTGGCAGGAACTCCTTTGCATGTACCCCTCATGTAGCCAATCCTAATGAGTTTCTGCTGTTGGGTGTGGCCTGTTATGCTAATGAGTTCCTGCTGGGCGTGGCCAACTCGGGAGCCAGCCGGAACTCCGTTCTTGTGCCTTCCTGCCCCAAAATAGCCCTGGTTTTAACATGTGTACACCTTAATAAACGTTTGTATTTTTATATTATATAGTGTTAGCTGGACCCTCTTGGTTCGCGGATAGTTTTCCGCAGCCTCCACTGCTGGAAGAATCCCTTCTTGGAACCTGAGAGGAACAACAGGCAGGTTATGTGGTCTCCTTAAGAGTAAGGGCCGCTTGGAAGGCGTGACCCTCAACTGGGCAGGCTGGAGGCGGCTGCAGAACCTTCCGTCCCTGGTCCGTTTACTGCCCATATATGTGTGTGTGTGTGTGTGTGTGTTACAGATCACGTTTTATCTGAACATTTCTTACTTTGTGGGCTTGTCTCTGGGTTCCAGTTCTGTGGCCTGAAAGGAGAGAGGCGTTGTCTGTTATTCGCTGCTCTTGCACCTTGCATGTCTTTTGCATCCTGTGCTGTCTTGCTTGCCTCGGAGAGCTTATTGATTTTTGTGTTATTTTATTTAGTGGCTTCTGCTTTGTGCTTAATAAAGCGTTTCCATCTGTTTCAATCCAGCAATCGAGTCTCTGTGTGTACTCCTCTGGCCAGTGAGAAAATAAGAACACCAGAAGAGCCCTGCTGGATCAGACCTGTGAGAGTCCATCTAGTCCGGCATCCCGTCTCACACAGGGGCCAACAAGTCGGAAAGAGCCAGAGCCCAGCAGCACCTTAAGACTAAGGAAATTTGTGACAGGGGAGGAGATTTCATGAGTCACGGCTCATTTCCTTCAGATAGCAGCTCCTCTGGAGGGCCAACAACAGGGCATAGAGGCTGAGGCCTTCCTCTGATAAGAGCGTCAGAACAGCCTGGCTGGATCAGACCCGTGAGGGTCCAACTGGTTCTTCTGGATGGCCAACAACAGGGCAGAAAGGCTGAGGCCTTCCCCTGAGAAGAACATTAGAAGAGCCCTGCTGGATCAGACCAGGGAGGGTTCATCTAGTCCAGCATCCTGTCTCACACAGCGGCCAACCAGTTCCTCTGGAAGGCCAACAACAGGGCACAGATGCCAAGACCTTCATAAGAACATGAGAAGAGCCCTGTTGGATCAGACCAGGGAGGGTCTATCCAGTTCAGCATCCTGTCTCACACAGGGGCCAGCCAGCTCCTCTGGAGGGCCAGCAACAGGGCAGAGAGGCCAAGGCCTTCTCCTGATAAGAACATCAGAAGAGCCCTGCTGGATCAGACCAGAGAGGGTCCATCCAGTCCAGCCTCCCGTCTCACACAGGGGCCAGCCAGCTCCTCTGGAGGGCCAGCAACAGGGCAGAGAGGCCGAGGCCTTCCCCTGAGAACAACATTGGAAGAGCCCTGCTGGATTAGACCAGGGAGGGTCCATCCAGTCCAGCCTCCTGTCTCACACAGGGGCCAGCCAGTTCCTCTGGAAGGCCAACTACAGGGCAGAGAGGCCGAGGCCTTCATAAGAACCTCAGAAGAGCTCTGCTTGATGAGACCAGTGAGGGTCCATCTAGTCCAGCATCCCGTCTCACACTGGGGCCAACAGGAGGACAAGGTGACTGAGGCCTTCCCTTGACGTTGCCTCCTGGCTCTGGAATTCAGAGGTTAACTGCCTCTGAACGTGGAGGTTTCCTTTAGTCACCTTGGCTGGGAGCTGCTGATAGACCTCTCCTCCATGAATCTGTCTAATCCCCTTTTGAAGTCCTCTATGCCTGTGGCCAGCCCACCACTACATCCTCTGGCAGCAAATTCTACATTTTAAGCACTCACTGATGAAACAATAATTTCCTTTTGCGCATCCTGAATCTACTGCCCATCTTTCATTGGGTGCCCCCCTCAGTTCTAGAATTTGGGAAGAATGAGAAAAAGTTCTCTTTGCCGACGCCCTCCACCCCACACGTAATATTATAAACCTCTATCATGCCCCCACCACCCCCAGTTGCCTCTTTTCTAAACTGAAAAGTCCCCGACTCTCCAGCCTTCCTCATAGGGCTCCAACCCCCTCGTCATCTTGGTGTAGTGGTTAAGTGTGTTGACTCTAATCTGGGAGAACTCTAAACCAAACACCAGTTTGGTGTAGTGGTTAAGTGTGCGGACTCTAAACCAGGAGAACCAGGTTTGATTCCCTACTCCTCCACTTGCACCTGCTGGATGACCTTGGGCAAGCCGTAGTTCTTTCAGGGCTGTTCTTGAAAAAGAGCAGTTTCTGTCAAGAGCTCTCTCAGCCCTACCGACCTCACAGTGTGTCTGTTGTGGGGAGGGGAAGGGAAAGGAGTTTGTAGGCTGCTCTGAGACTCCCTTGGGTAGTGAAAGGCGGGGGATAAACCCAATCTCTTCTTCTTCTTCTTCTTCTTCTTCTTCTTCTTCTTCTTCTTCTTCTTCTTCTTCTTCTTCTAATTACTGGTTTTAAGTCCGCAGTGGAGTACATTGGCAGGACCGTTGGTCTGATCTGAAAATCTGGGTCCTAATTTGCCCCACTGAATGAATAGGGTTGCCCAGGGCTCTTTTTGTAGAAAAAGCCCAGCAGGAACTCATTAGCATAATAGGCCACACCCAACAGCAGAAATTCATTAGCATATCAGGCCACGCTCCTGACAGCACAGCCCATTAGCATATCAGGCCACACCCCCGTGTTGCCAGAAGTGTGGTCATCCAGCCACACCCACCTTTTGCTTCTTATTCTGTTTACCTTCTTTGTTGTCAAAACCCCGGGGCTTCTTTTGGAGCAGGAACTCCTTTGCATGTTAGGCCACACCCCCCTCATGTAGCCAGTCCGAATGAGTTCCTGCTGTTGGGTGTGGCCTGTTATGCTAATGAATTCCTGCTGGGCATGGCCAACTTGGGAGCCAGCCGGAACGCCGTTCCTGTGCGTTCCTACCCAAAATAGCCCTGGGGATGCCAACCTCCAGGTGGTGGCTGGAGACCTCCACTATTACAACTGATCTCCAGGTGACACAGGTCAGTTGGCCTGGAGGAAATGGCCACTTTGGCAGGTGGACTCCATGGCATTAGACCCCCCCATTGAAGCCCCTCCCTTCCCCAAAGCCCGCCCTCCTCGGGCTCCGCCTCCAGAATCCCCAGGCATTTCCCGACCTGGAGCTGGCAACCCAACCCATAAGTAATCCAGGACTGGGGGGTGGGCAGTGTTGGGGCCAGGTTTGCAGATGATGACACCAAATTATTTAGGGTGGTGGGGCACCGAGGCTGACTGTGAAGAGCCCCAAGGGGGCCTCTAGGAATTGGGGAATGGGCAGCAGTGGGGCAGAGGAAGTTCCGTGCTGGTGGTGTGCCTTGGGACAAAGAAACCCCGGCTTCAAGCACAGGCTGATGGGGTCTGAACAGGCTGAGACTGAGGGGGAAAGAGGCCTTGGAGACACACCAGACAGCTCAATGGAAACAGCAACTCAGTGTGCTGCGGCAGTGAAAAAGGCAATCTCTGTGCAGGGAATTATTAGGAAAGGGATTGGAAATCCAACGACCAGCATTATAATGCCCCTGTAAAGATCTGTGCTGTGGCCTCGTTTGGAATATAGCGCACAGGTCTTTCCCCATACTTTGAAAAGGACATTACAGAGCTGGGGAAAGGGCCGAGGAGGGTGACCAAGAAGAGAGAGAGAGAGAGGAAGAGAGAGATTGGATTTACACCCCGCCCTTCACTACCCAAAGGAGTCTCAGAGTGGCTTACCATCTCCTTCCCCCTCCCCTCCCCACAACAGACACACCCTGTGAGGTGGGCGGGGCTGAGAGAGCTCTTGACAGAAACTGGCAAATAAGACGTTTCCAGCACTCCAGAGGGAGAGAACGTGGACCTCGTGGCCCAGAGAACCGTTGTGGAAGAGTGGCTGGAGCACCAGACAAGGAACTGGGGGATCTGGGTTCTAGTCCTCAGTTGGCCACAAAACTTACTCGGTGACCTTCAGCCCATCACAGTCCCTCAGCCTGGCCTACCTCAGAGGGTAGTTTTGAGGATAGAACGGGGGACAGGAAAGCACGATGGACCCCGGGGGCTCCTTGGGGGAGGGCAGGAGAACAAGGCACCCCAAAGATGCCCCAGTGCCCCCCTGGTCTATGCCCCTTTAGCCCCCCCCCGGCTCCCTTTCCTGACGGCTTCCTTCCCACTGACGTCTCGTTTCGCCGGCCTAGGAGATGTGCTTTCAACACTGCCGAGCCCACTGGCCCCCCCCCACATTCCTCTGAAGCAGCAACAGTGTCAAGAAACCTTCCCACCCTTTGAGGCCTCACAGACAACTTTGCCATGTGTCTTCACATCTTGCTGCTTAACCTTCCTTTTCCTGGTCCAATACTCACTTATTGGAATCCAAGTCTTACGAGAAAAGGCTGAAAGAGTCGGGTATGTTTAGCCTGGGAAGGAGAAGGCTTAGAGGGGACATGATGGCCGTCTTCACATATCTGAAGGGCTGTCACGTAGAAGATGGAGCAGATCTCTTCTCTCTCGCTCCAGATTGCGAGACTAGATCTAAGGGGTGGAAGTTACAAGGGAGTCGTTACCGGCTAAATACCAGGAGAAACTTCCTAACTGTAAGAGTGGTTGAGCAGTGGAACAGACTGCCTTGGGAGGTGGTGGATGCTCCCTCGCTGGACGTTTTCAAGCAGAGACTGGATGACTACCTTTCAGGGATGTTGCAGGGCTATCTTTCAGCAGCTACAAGCATGGTAGCAGCTACAAGCATGGACAGTTTCAAGAGGGCATTAGATAAACATATGGAGCAGAAGTCCATCAGTGGCTATTAGCCACAGGGTATGGATGGGAACTCTCAGTCTGGGGCAGGTGATGCACTCTATCCTTGGTGCTGGAGGGGGCAGGAGTGGGAGGGCTTCTGGTGCCCTGGCCCCACTGCTGGACCTCCTGATGGCACCTGGTATATTTTGGCCGCTGTGTGACACACAGAGAGTGTTGGACTGGATGGGCCATTGGCCTGATTCAACGTTGGCTTCTCTTATGTTCTTATGTTCTTATGGCTTCACTCCTGCAGAGTGCAGGGGGTTGGACTAGATGACCTGCAAGGTCCCTTCCAACTCTAACATTCTATGATTCTATAATTCTATGCTTCTATTGCGATATGTATTATTCTTACGTGTACCTCAATATTGTTTGACCTCTGAAGGAGACCCCCAATAGGACGGAAACGCGTCAGGTCACGTGTCTTGGCCCTTGTGTTGAGGCTTTACTTTTCTACAAGGCTTTCATTGGGCCCTCGTGTACGTTTTTGACTGTCTTTCTAATAAATCCATGTGTTTTTGTGTATTACAAGTTTCAACCTGGTCTCTAATACTGGCCCTTCATTAGACTTTCTTCTCACCCCTTTTGGTTCTTTTTTTTTTTTTTGAAACAAAATTTTTATTGGGATATATTCAACATTTCCAATCACGTTACCAATACAGTTTCCAAAAAGTAAGATCCCAATCCCCCCACCCCCTAATAGGCTTCCAACACTGCTAATAACAAACAGAAAAAATTATAAGGCAATCAAGTTTAGACTTAAATACCTCGACAAACCAGGTAACACATTTAAATTATATATAACCTCTACAATTTCAGCATATTATGTATAACAGTACATACAGTTCAAAATTCATTTCACTTCTCATTCAATATCCGTACGTATCCAAATTATATATTTTCCCCTTCATTCTATATTCAGTTTCTAGATACAATTTCAATCCTTCCCAGTCTTTTAAGTACTGTTCTGCCATTTGTCCATTTAATTTCTTTGTCATTTTGTCCATTTCTGCTAAAAATAACAATTTTCTCAACCAGTCATGTATATCTGGCACCTTCTCCATTTTCCAATGCTGAGCAAAGGCCATTCTCGCCGACGTAATCATGTACCATAACAGTGTCCTTTTCTCTTGTGGAATTTTTTCCATTGTCAAACCGAGGAGAAAAAGTTCAGGCTTTCTCTCAATTGGGGTTTTCAATATTTTCTGCATCACACAATGTATATTAGACCAGTATGCTTTCGCTTTATCACATGACCACCACATATGGTAAAAAGAACCCTCTACTTTTTTACATTTCCAACATTTATTACTCAAGTTCTTATCCATGCTAATATTAGCAATCTTTTTTGGTGTCATATACCATCTATACATCATCTTATAGCAATTTTCTTTTACGTTAATACAAGTGGACATTTTAAAAGATCTTTTCCACAAAAATTCCCATGATTCCATAGAAATTTCTTTGTTCATATTTATGGCCCACTTTATCATTTGTTCTTTAACGGTTTCATCCAAAGTATATACAGTCAACAAAGTTTTATACATTTTTGATATCATTTTCCGTTCTTTTTTCAACCATATATTCTCAAAATCATCATTCATAGCCCTAAAACCAAACTCTTTACAATCTTTTTTATAAATGTCCCTTATTTGACAATATTGTAGCCAACCATACTCAAATTCTAATTCATTATTTGGTTTTAAAACATATTTTTTCCCTTCTCTTTGCAACAATTCCTGATACTTCAACCAATCATTGCCTCTATATTCTGAAAACAAATGTATAACTGCAGCTGGAACAATCCACAGAGGCCTTTCATCCGATATTGTATCCTTATACCTGGTCCATGCATCAAACAATGTCCTCCTTACATAATGATGCTTAAACATAGAGTCAGCTTTGTTTTTCCCATACCAAAGATAGGCATGCCAGCCAAATCTGCAATCGTGCCCCTCAAGAGCTAAAAGTTTTCTATTTTCCAAATTTACCCATTCAGATAACCAAGACATACATACTGCTTCATGATACAAACGCAAATTCGGGACTTGGAAGCCACCTCTGTCCTTAGTATCATACATTATCTTCATTTTTATTCTTGGCTTCTTCCCTGCCCAGATAAACTTAAAGATTTCTCTTTGCCATTTTACCAACACTTTTCCATCTTTCACAATTGGTATTGTCTGAAACAAAAACATTAACCTGGGCAGTACATTCATTTTAATAACGGCAATTTTTCCAAGAAGAAATAACCTTAGTTTTTCCCATTTTTCTAAATCACTCTTTATCGAACCCCACAATTTTTCATAATTATTCTTGAACAAATCTATATTTTTCATTGTAATTTCAACTCCCAGATACTTAACCCTTTTAACCACTTCACATTCTGTCACATTTTGTAACATTTGTTGCTTTGTACCAATCATATTTTTACACAGTATCTTAGATTTATTTTTGTTGACATAAAACCCTGCAAGATCACCAAACTCTCTTACTTTTTCAAATACCTTAGGCATATTATTAACAGGATCTTCAACAATAAACATGATATCATCCGCAAATGCTCTTAATTTAAATGAAAAACCTCCAATATTCAACCCTTTTATATTAACATCATCTCTGACCGCTTGTAGCAAAATCTCCAAAATCCAGATAAATAACAATGGTGACAGGGGACAACCTTGTCTAGTACCTTTTCTTACCCGGAACATATCTGTTGATTCTGCATTAACAATCACCGAAGCTTTTTGTTCTTTATATATCGATTGGATCATTCTTGTAAATTCTACGCCCATCATAGATTTCTCAAGCACTTTAAACATAAATTCCCAATTTAAATTATCAAAGGCCTTCTCTGCGTCCAAAAATAAAAGCGACTTCTTTTTCAGGATGTTTGTCATAATACTCAATTGCGTCCAATACAACACCCCTTTTGGTTCTTGATTCCAGTTTTTGGGTCAAGTTTGCTTCCCCCGCCCTGCGTCTTACTGCAGCAACAGTGTCAACCTGCAGGAAGACTGGCAGGCAGGATGGTGGTGATGGCGGATCACGGATGAGACACAGCCAGGCTGGGGGTATGTGTAGTTCACACAGATCCTTTGCTGCTCCTTGGCCACGATTGTGGGAAGAGCCTGGCCTCACTGGGCACCAGGAGAGACTGGATGGATGTGGCCCCGACTTTCTGCAGGGCCTGAGGGCCAACCACAACGGGCTGCCCACAGAGACTCGTGGGTCCTGCTAGATTCCAGAATGTTCCCGTCAGGTTTTAGGCCCCCGGACAGCCGCTCTGTGGAGGCAACGGTGGAGGATTGGAGCCGAAAGTCCCTGGAAAGGATTGACAGGGTCTCCGCCTCCCCCCCGCATTCAGTATCCTCTTCAGTTTATAATCCAGCACTGTGGTTTGCTGCCCAGCCGGGTGATTTGGGCAGGGAGATCCCTACGGCAGCTCCGGCCAAAAATAACCTCGGAGTGAGGCTGACGGAGTGTGCTGCGGAGCTCACCGAAAGGCCGAGGAGGCGGCAGCCGCAACAGCTGAGAAGTCACGCGTCTCCGCTGCTCCCATGGTGTGTCGGCTAGTTTGCGGCCCGCTCGGGTGCTCAGGGCATTTTGACTCCTAGGCCGAGTCCCTAAATTTCCAGGCATGGCTGATTAGTCGTGACACTTTGGCACGTTTTCCCTGACAAACTGTCTCTTGAATGAGATTTCTAGCACACCTGAGGCGGTAGCAGAGTCTGGTCCATTGCCAGGGCCATTTCGACTTGGTTGCTGTGATGGATGTGGACCAGATCTTGAGGGCTGCCCGTCCTGGTGACGGAAGTCTTGCAAGGAGTGGATTAGCAGCCCCCCCTCCCATGTCCATTATCAGTCAGTCACGGATCCAGGGCTTTCCCCCTCAGTTGCTCAAGCGGGGAGGTTCTGTGTCCACTACTTAAGAAACCGTCACTGGAGAGGAATGAGGTGGCCAATGATGCCCCCCCAGCCTCTAATTAGCCCTTCCTGGGCAAGCGACCCAAGAGAGTGGGGGCAGAACAGCTCCAGGTTACGACGGGACGGAGGCGGCCTTGATGGATTTGCAGGTGATCTCTGCCCAAATGTAGACAGGGTCTGTGCTTCTCTGTCGTTGTTATTGGAGCTAACTGCAGCCTTTGATACCACAGACCACGTCGTTCCTCATAGGTGTTGGTGGAAACTGTTATTAAGGAAAGAATTAGGCACACTGATGAACATAAACTATTGAAGCAGACTCAGCATGGGTTCTGTAAGGGAAGATCTTGTCTCACTAACCTGTTAGTGTTTTTTGAGGGGGTGAACAAACATGCGGACAAGGGGGACCCAATAGATGTTGTTTACCTTGACTTCCAGAAAGCTTTTGATACAGTTCCTCATCAAAGGCTCCTAAGTAAGCTCAATAGTCATGGGATAAAAGGACAAGTCCTCTTGTGGATCAAAAACTGGCTTATAAATACGAAACACAGAGTGTGAATAAATGGGAAACTTTCTCAATGGAGGGTGGTAAGCAGTGGGGTACCACAGGGATCAGTACTCGGTCCGATGCTTTTTAACTTGTTCATTAATGATTTGGAGTTGGGAGTAAGCAGTGAAGAGGCTAAATTTGCAGATGACACGAAGTTGTTCTGGGTGGTGAAAACCAGGGAGGATTGTGAGGCACTCCAAAGGGATCTGTCGAGGATGGGTGAGTGGGCGTCAACGTGGCAAATGGGGTTCAATGTGGCCAAGTGCAAAGTGATGCACACTGGAGCCAAAAATCCTAAATATAAATACACATTGATGGAGTCTGAACTGGCAGAGACTGACCAAGAGAGAGATCTTGGAGTCGTAGTAGATAACTCAATGAAAATGTCTAGACAGTGTGTAACTGCAATAAAGAAGGCCAACGCTATGCTGGGGATTATTAGGAAGGGAATTGAAAACAAATCAGCCAGTATCATAATGCCCCTGTATAAATCATTGGTGTGGCCTCATTTGGAATACTGTGTACAGTTCTGGTCACCACACCTCAAAAAGGATATTATAGCATTGGAGAAAGTGCAGAGAAGGGCAACTAGAATGATAAAAGGGTTGGAACACTTTCTCTATGAAGAAAGGTTAAAATGCTTGGGGCTCTTTAGCTTGGAGAAACGACGGCTGAGGGGTGACATGATCGAGGTTTATAAGATTATGCGTAGGATAGAGCAGGTAGAGAAAGAAGTACTTTTCTCCCTTTCTCACAATACGAGAACTTGTGGGCACTCCATGAAATTGCTGAGCGGTCGGATTAGAACGGATAAAAGGAAGTCCTTCTTCACCCAAAGAATGATCAACACATGGAATTCACTGCCACAGGAGGTGGTGGCAGCTACAAGCATGGACAGCTTTAAGAGGGAATTAGATAAGCATATGGAACAGAAGTCCATTAGTGGCTATGAGCCACAAGGTATAGATAGGGACTCTCAGTCTGGGGCAAGGGATGCTCTGTCTTCTTGGTGCTTGGAAGGGGAGCAACAGTTGGAGGACTTCTAGTGTCCTGGCCCCACTGCTGGACCTCCTGATGGCACCTGGTATTTTTGGCCACTGTGTGACACAGAGTGTGGGACTGGATGGGCCACTGGCCTGATCCAACATTGGCTTCTCTTATGTTCTTATAAGAGGCATTGGATAAACATATGGAGCAGAGGTCCATTGATGGCTCTTAGCCACAAGGTATAGATAGGAACTCTCAGTTCTGGGGCAAGGGATGCTCGGTCTTCTTGGTGCTTGGAAAGGGGGGGCCAACAGTGGGAGGGCTTCTGGTGTCCTGGCCCCACTGCTGGACCTCCTGATGGCACCTGGTATTCTTGGCCACTGTGTGACACAGAGTGTTGGACTGGATGGGCCATTGGCCTGATCCAAGATGGGCTTCTCTTATGTTCTTATGTCTGGGGCAAGGGGTGCTCTGTCTTCTTGGTGCTTGGGGGGGCAGCAGTGGGAGGGGCTTCTAGTGTCCTAGCCCCACTGCTGGACCTCCTGATGGCCCCTGGTATTTTTGGCCACTGTGTGACAGAGTTTGGGACTGGGTGGGCCACTGGCCTGACCCAACACTGGCTTCTCTGATGTTCTTTTATGTTCTTATGCCCCCTTTCTTTAGTGGGAGAAGTGTATTTGGGGGTGGGGGAGTTGCTGATCTCGCCCAGGCTCAGAAGCAGGGGGAAGAAGTCCCCCCCAGTACTTTTCTGGGGTGGGTAGGCAGAAATGGTGACATGCTTGCGAAGGGGGAAATAGGAGGCTCCCCAGGCACGTGTGTGGATTTTCAGCTTTGTGACACCAAACCAGAAACCTGGGGAAACCAGGGGGTTCTGTAGGGTGCGTGCAAAATGCGCACCTTGCCCCTCAACTGCACCTACTGGGAGGGAGGATCAGGGGAGCCCAGCATATGTTTGGTGGCCAGGCTCCTGTTGTACACAAATCCTAAGGGCTGGAAAGGGCTGAGAGCCCAGCCGGCGTCAGGGAGTGACTGGCCCCTCGGAAGACAAGAGCCCTCCAGCCCGCCCCTTCCTCCGCTGGAGTCTGTTCTGCTGCCAACTGATCAGCAGGCCTGGGCTGCCCTCTAGTGGGGAAAGGACGTCCTCAACAGGCACACACCTTTGGACAGAGAGAAAGGAAAGAAGGGAGGGAGGGAGGGAGGGAGGGAGGGAGGGAGAGAGAGAGAGAGAGAGAGAGAGAGAGAGAGAGAGAGAGAGAGAGAGAGAGAAAGAAAGAAAGAAAGAAAGAAAGAAAGAAAGAAAGAAAGAAAGAAAGAAAGAAAGAAAGAAAGAAAGAAAGAAAGAAAGAAAGAAAGAAAGAAAGAAAGAAAGAAAGAAAGAAAGAAAGAAAGAAGGGAGGGAGGGAGGGAGGGAGGGAGGGAGGGAGGGAGGGGAGGGGAGAGAGAGAGAGAGAGAGAGAGAGAGAGAAAGAAAGAAAGAAAGAAAGAAAGAAAGAAAGAAAGAAAGAAAGAAAGAAAGAAAGAAAGAAAGAAAGAAAGAAAGAAAGAAAGAAAGAGAGGGAGGGAGAAATAAATAAATAAATAAATAAATAAATAAATAAAGAAAGAAAGAAAGAAAGAAAGAAAGAAAGAAAGAAAGAAAGAAAGAAAGAAAGAGAGGGAGGGAGGGAGGGAGGGAGGGAGAAAGGGAGGGAGGGAGGGAAAGGAAGGAAGGAAGGAAGGAAGGAAGGAAGGAAGGAAGGAAGGAAGGAAGGAAGGAAGGAAGGAAGGAAGGAAGGAAGACGGACGTATGGCACCTTTACAGAAGCTGTTGTCGAAGGCTTTGACGGCCAGAGTTCCTTAGTTGTTGTGGGTTTTCTGGGTTGTCTGGCCATGGTCTTGGCATTGTAGGACCTGCCGTTTCGCCAGCAGCTATGAATGGCATCCTCAGAGGTATCACACAGAAAGATGGAGGACTCTCTGTGTCGAGGTGAGCAGAAAATGGTAGGAAAGTAATTTATTTCTACCCTGGAAGGTGGGGTAGGGCTGAGTCAGTATCTTGTAGGAGTTCCCCAGGCTATGAACATGCTAATGGAGGAGCTCCTGTTCATAGCCTGGAGAAGTCCTACAAGATACTGACTCAGCCTTACCGCACCTTCCTGAGTAGATATAAATTACTTGCCTACCATTTTTCTTCTTCTCACCTTGACACAGAGAGTCCTCCATCTTTCTGTGTTATACCTCTGAGGATGCCAGTCACAGCTACTGGAGAAACGTCAGGTCCTACAATGCCAAGACCACGGCCATCCAGCCCGGAAAATCTACAGCAACTAATTTACAGAAGTTGCTGGTGGGGGAAAGTGGTGTCTAGTCACAGCCAACTTTTGGCCTCCCGAGCCCTACCCAGAAAATATTTGTTAAGGTACCACCTGTGGAAGGTGGGGGTTGGGGAGAGGAGATGGGGAGAGGAGATGGAGGGGAAGGGCCTGCCGGAGCCTGTCCTCATCTGGAATTGGGGCAGCGGCATCTCTAGCTTTTCTTTTTTAAAAATGACCTCTTTTCACTTCCAGGGCAGTGTTCCCTCTAAGCTGAGTTAGTGTGAGCTAGCTCAAGTTTTTTTAGCCTCCAGCTCACAGATATTTGCCTTAGCTCAGGAAGGATGGGGCTCCAGAGCAAACTGATTTATGCCGCAGCCAAGTCATTCGCTCACAACTTTAATGCCGGCAGCTCACAAAGTAGGATTTTTGCTCACAAGACTCCACAGCTTAGAGGGATCAGGGTGCTCCAGGGTGCTGCAGAGGTCAGGAGGTCAGAGTCTCTCTCTCTCTCTCCCCTCCCCCTCCTCTGCTCCAGTTAAAGTTGCTGTCCTGGTGGGAGGAGGGCAAAGCAAGAGAAGAAAAGCCCACCCTGAAGAGTCCTCCGACCACATGTGGGAGACTGGGGATGCCCCTTGGCTGCGCTTTCTCGGGGGGGGGGGGGCTGCCTGCCATTGCCTTTCTGAAGTAGGAAACACACCTCCTGCCAGACCAGCCAACGGCAGGAGTCTGTGGCCAATCACAGCAGGCTCCCTTCCAGTGTTCCCTCTAAGCTGAGTTTGTGTGAGCCAGCTCACAGTTTTTTAGCCTCTGGCTCACACTTTTTTGTTCCTAGCCCAGGAAGGAGGGCTCCAGATTTATGCAGTCGCCAGTTCACCAACTGGCAGGCTGCTCAAGGCAAAGGACTTGGTCAATGGGTGCTTCAGACAGGGGGAGGGGAGGCACGGCTGTTTGGGGAGGGTGCCAGGTTTGGAGGGGTGCTGGGCACTCGTGGGCAGCCCCATTCACATGGGCCTGGGCCTCCCTGTACACTTTTCAAGGCAAGTGTCAGGCTCCTGAGTCAGGTCACACAATGCAGGGCTTCAGTAGAAGAATCTGTTTATTGGTGAATCGTAACTAAAGACACCTGTACAGCTTGTGTCAGGAATGCCCGGGAACAGCAGGGCTCCCTAAATTATAGTGGAATCAAACACCCCCCTAAACGAGCTGAAGCCAATGAGTATAGTTTGTGCAGGAGGGCAAAGCAAGCGGGCAAAGCAGGCAAAACAAGTTAAAAGCCGCTGATTCCCAGCAGGGGAGTTCTGCAGCTAGAGACACTACAAGGTCAGGAAGATGATAACATACAGACAGTCAGGGCTGGCTCACCCACTAGGTGAGGTAGGCACTCACCTAGGGCGCCAGCCCTGCAGGGGCGCCAAAATGCCCCCCCGTGAAAAGCCCCCGGGCCACCCAACGCCGGCAGCCCCAGCTTTCCTGGGTGCCTTGTGGCTGTGAGGTACCCGGGAGAGCCGTGCCGCCGCCCCTGGGATGGAAGGGGCGGCATTCTAAGCCCGCCCCTTCCCCGGCTCTCCCGGGTGCTGGGCCATCTCCAGGCCCCACCGGGAGGTTGGCATCCCCGGTGGGGTGGGTGCCCCAGGCTGTCCTGCCTAGGGCGCCCAGACACCTGGGGCTGGCCCTGCAGACAGTAGAACAATCATGGTCAGAGGCTGGTAGATGGAGAGTCCTCCCCTCGCATTCCAAGCCCGTGACAGGGCTACCTGAAAGCAAGAGATGTTTCAGAGTGGTTTGCCATTGCCTGCCTCTGCGTAGCGACCCCGGACTCCCTGGGCGGCCTCCTGTCCAAGTGCTAACCCGGGCAGACTGGGTCATACAGGTGAGGGCGAAAGTCCTAGGAGGGGTTTGCCCTTGCCTGCCCCTGCCTGGCAGCCTTGGAATTCCTTGGTGGCCTCCCATCCAACCGCTGACCAGGGCCGGCCCTGCCTCGCTTCCAATATCCAGGTCAGGGCTGAGAAATGAAGTATACCCATTCATTCAAGCCTTACTAAAAAGTGTTTCCTGCCATTCCTTCAAATGCAATGTATTCGACACGACATTTATGCAACACAACTGTGTGAATACCCGCAAGGAAATTATGAATGTGCTACCGGGAAGACGAGAGCTGGAGACAACAGCCCGCCAGCGCTGCTTCACTTGTGGAACTCATGGACACGAGAGGTCCTGCAAAGAGCCAGGATTGGAGGCAATCCAAAAAAGAGGAGGAGGAATAGGGGTTTAGCAAGTGTTGGGTTTAGCAAGTTAAAAACACTCCAGTAATTATAGAGTTAACCTGGTTTGTATTAGTCCACAGGAAGTCACATGTTTATTGTACCCAATCTGTTTACTAAGCGAGAAAAGCCCAGGAATCTTGCAGGATGTCTCTTTATAATGACCCGAACTTTAGCTCTGTGATTGGAAATCCATGTATTGGCTATTTAGCATATCGAGGTCCCTTTTTACTGCCTTCGTGTGTTGGAGAAGAAGAGACGCCCTTCCTGTTCCTGTTTCCTGGAGCCCCTTCTTAGCAGTAAAGATGTAGGGATCGGGTGCTTTGTTATTTTGCATCCTGTGTACCTTTTCCCCATGTTAGTTTTCTAGTAAAGTTGTATATTTTTACAAACATGCACCTGGACTCGGTTGTTGCCCTGCTAGGCACCTAGTGTGCTCTTATGAACTCACAAGTTATGAAAACCTGGACTTTGCTGGCTTTGTGCAAGAGGGACAGAACAGCAAGGTGCTTTCAAGTGATGCCAGTTACGGCACACACATCCAGGAGAAGAAAAGCCTTCCTGTGAAAGGGCGTGTCTAGGATTGTCACCATTCTGCTTTCCTGCGACGAGGCGGACCAACTCCCTAGCCATGTATAGCATAAAGAAGTCAGGCAGTGGCCGTGCCAGGCCAAAAGGCAGGGGGCTCGAACTCCATACAGAGTCTCCTTTCTTACACGTAAGCAACAGGTCCTCTCCCAACCTAATACGTCACCTAGTCGAAACTGCAGCCCGAAGACAGCAAGAGAACGATGGCTCTGGCCAGCACCAGACATAATCCCATCAGGCGCCGCTGTCCAGACTAGTTTTTCGTTAGGCCTAACATTGCCCACTCCCCAGACCTTCGACCCCAGCACCAGTCAGCATATTTTGGGGGGACGGACTAACCAGAGAGGTGGCCAAGCTTAGCCCACCCCTCAACCTCCTAATAAAAGAGAGTGCCCACCACTAGCTCTCTCTCTCTCTCTTGCTCTCTCTCTTGCTTGTTTGCCCTTTTGTCCCTTACCCGAACCCCTCCTGCCCTTAGTCTTTTCGTGCGCCTGCCATGACCCTCTTCCCAGCATCCCACGGTCCCCTCATTTACCTGAGATCCGCTCCATCTAACTATGGAACAGGTAAAGTATTGCCAATCAACAAAACACCCTGCTACTGTGAATGTGCTATTCTCGTCTCTATATTTCCTAGATACATAAACATAAGAACATCAGAGAAACCAATGTTGAATCAGGCCAATGGCCCATCTAGTCCAACACTCTGTCACACAGCGGCCAAAATATACCAGGGGCCATCAGGAGGTCCAGCAATGGGGCCAGGACACTAGAAGCCCTCCCACTGCTGCCCCCTCCAGCACCAAGAATAGAGGGCATCACCTGCCCCAGACTGAGAATTCCCATCTATACCCTGTGCCTAAGAGCCACTGATGGACTTCTGCTCCAGATGTTTACCTAATTCCCTCTTGAAGCTGTCCATGCTTGTAGCCGCCACCACATTCTTTGGCAGTGAATTCCACGTGTTTATCAGTCTTTGGGTGAAGAAGTACTTCCTTTTATCTGTTCTAACCTGACTGCTCAGGAATTTCATGGAGTGCCCACGAGTTCTTGTATTGTGAAAAAGGGAGAAAAGGACTTCTTTCTCAACCTGCTCAATCCCATGCATAATCTTATAAACCTCAATCATGTCACCCCTCAGCCGTTGTTTCTCCAAGCTAAAGAGCCCCAAGTGCTTTAACCTTTCTTCATAGGAAGGTGTTCCAACCCTTTTATCATTCTAGTTGCCCTTCTCTGCACTTTTTCCAATGCTATGATATCCTTTTTGAGATGTGGTGACCAGAACTGTACACAGTACTCCAAATGAGGTCGCACCAATGATCTATACAGGGGCATTATGATACTGGCTGATTTGTTTTCAATTCCTTCCTAATAATCCCCAGCATAGATACTGTACTATTGTGTGTGCTTGTGTCGTTGTATGCTGGAAATATATTCAGTAAACAGAATCACCTTATACTGACGTCAGTCTCAGCGTCTATTTGGTGGGTCTGGAAGAAACTAACCCCTGTATCCATAGATGCGTGCCTGCTTACTTGCCTATTGCCTGGTGTAAGATCATAATTCCCCATTTTGAATAACAATGTAAGGCAATTTGGCTAACAGTCTCACACTCTTTTGCTCTGCTGGTTTTTAATCTCTGCTTAACTATATTTTTTACCAAGAATACTCTACACAAAAGTGGAAAAAAAATCTCTTGTATGCCACAGGAACAGAGAGCTTTCAAAGGGGATTTGACAGATCCATGGAGGAGAGAGAGGTCTATCAATCGCTGCTAGCCATTGTGACTAGAGGGAACCTCCATGTTCAGAGGCAGTCAGACTTTGAAGCCCCGAGCCAGGAGGCAACATCAGGGGAAGACCTCAGCCTCTATGCCCTGTTGCAGGCCCTCCAGAGGACTTTGTTGGCCACTGTGTGAGACGGGAGGCTGAACTGGATGGACCCTCCCTGGTCTGACACAGCAGGGTTCTTTTGGTGTCCTTATCAGGGGAAGGCCTCAGCCTCTCTGCCCGGTTGTTGGCCCTCCAGAGGAACTGCTTGAGGCCCCTGTGTGAGGCAGAATGCTGGACTGGATGGACCCTCCCTGGTCTGACCCAGCAGGGCTCTTCTGAGGTTCTTCTCAGGGGAAGGCCTCGGCCTCTCTGCCCTGTTGTTGGCCCTCCAGAGGAACTGGTTGGCCACCGTGTGAGATGGGAGGCTGTACAAGTGGGACAAGTCGTCTGATCCAGCAGGGCTCTTCTGAAGTTCTTACGAAGGCCTCGGCCTCTAAGCACTGTTGTTGGACCTCCAGAGGAACTGGTTGGCCATTGTGTGAGACTGGAAATTGGACTAGATGGACCACCGGTCTGTTGTAGCAGGGCTCTTCTGCTGTTCCTACAAGGGCTTTGGCCACTGTGCCCTGTTTCTGGACATCCAAAGGACGTTGTTGGCCACTGTGCAGAAAATTAGTAAAGGGCCAAAAGGTAAAATATCAATAGGTGTAGACAAATGCACACATGTTTATTTCAAAAACATAAAAACCTTGTAGGGGCCCAAATAAAGCCTCATAAAATAATCAAAGTGACAAATGCACAAAAAGAACCGTATATGACCTGATGTATTTCGGCCCACAAGAGCCTCTTTTAGCTGCAGTGGCTCAAGTGGTTAAGACGCTGAGCTGCAGGCTGTGGAAGGTCAGTAGTTCAGCAGTTCGAGACCCGAGAGTGCCGCATGACGGAGTGAGCTCCCGTCTCTAGTTCCAGCTCCTGCCAACCTAGCAGTCCGAAAGCAAGAAATTGCAAGTAGATAAATAGGTACCACTTCGGTGGGAAGGTAACAGCGTTCCGTGCGCCTTGGTGTTTAGTCATGCCGGCCACATGACCACGGAAACGTCTTCGGACAGCGCTGGCTCTTCGGCTTTGAAACGGAGATGAGCACCGCAACCCTGGAGTCGGATTCGACTGGCTTTCGAGCAAGGGAACCTTTACCTTTACTTTAGTGCAACATGCAGCGTGTGCTTTTGTCTATACCTATTGATGTTTTTAACTTTATCTCTTTACTAGATTTCTAAACTTCCTGTGGAGGTTCTTGCTTAGTTGGTTTAGATCTTCTTCCCCTCTCTTCATGGGTGGCCACTGTCTGGGGCAGGATGTTGGACCACTGGTCATATTCCAGCAAGGCTCTTTGAGCTTCTCGGCTTCAGGTGTCCATGTACCCGTGCCCAAAGCTTGGGCAATAAGAAGGAAGAACTTGAGCTTCTAATGCAGACAGAGGGATATGATTTAGTAGGCATTACAGAGACTTGGTGGGAGGGATGACTCCCATGACCGGAATGTAGTAGTGCATGGATACGAATTGTTCAAGAAAAACTGAAAGGGTCGAAGAGGAGACGGAATGGCGCTGTATATGGGGAGAGGGTTTGTTTCTTGAGAAATACTGGAAGCCCAGTGGAAAGTATCTGAGTGAGGATAAGGGAAGGAAGGACACACAATATTGTGATTGGAGTCTGCTACAGACCTCCTGACCAGGATGAGGAGGATGCTGCCCTCCTTGAACAGCTTGACCGGGTATCCAAACAACAAAACCTGGTAGTTATGGGTGACTTCAACCTCCCTGATGTGCGCTGGGAGACAAATTCTGCAAAGTGTCCACAGTCACTCAGGTTTCTGTCCATAATCTTCCAGACCTCTTGGAGGATGGGAGACATGCCACAAGACTGGAGGAAGGGAATTGAAAACAAATCAGCCAGTATCATCATGCCCCTGTATAAATCATTGGTGCGACCTCATTTGGAATACTGTGTACAGTTCTGGTCACCACATCTCAAAAAGGATATTATAGCATTGGAAAAAGTGCAGAGAAGGGCAACTAGAATGATAAAAGGGTTGGAACACCTTCCCTATGAAGAAAGGTTAAAACGCTTGGGGCTCTTTAGCTTGGAGAAACGACGGCTGAGGGGTGACATGATTGAGGTTTATAAGATTATGAATGGGATTGGGCAGGTTGAGAAAGAAGTACTTTTCTCCCTTTCTCACAATACAAGAACTCGTGGGCACTCCATGAAATTGCTGAGCAGTCAGGTTAGAACAGATAAAAGGAAGTACTTCTTCACCCAAAGAGTGATTAACACATGGAATTCACTGCCACAGGAGGTGGTGGCGGCTACAAGCATGGACAGTTTCAAGAGGGAATTAGATAAACATCTGGAGCAGAAGTCCATCAGTGGCTATTAGCCACAGGGTATAGATAGGGACTCTCAGTCTGGGGCAGGTGATGCCCTCTATTCTTGTTGCTGGAGGGGGCAGCAGTGGGAGGGCTTCTAGTGTCCTGGCCCCACTGCTGGACCTCCTGATGGCACCTGGTATATTTTGGCCGCTGTGTGACAGAGTGTTGGACTAGATGGGCCATTGGCCTGATTCAACATTGGCCTCTCTTATGTTCTTATGAGGAGGGCAGATGTTATCCCAATTTCCAAAAAAGGGAAGAAGAATAAGAAGAAGACACCAGCAGCTGCGAGTGGAGGAGTGGGGGAATCAAACCTGGTTCTCCCAGATTAGAGTCTGCACAATTAACCTCTACACCAAATTGGCTCTCAAGGGAGGAGGAATGACCCAGGAAACTACAGGCCAGTCAGTTTGACCCAGGGAAGTTAACTGGAGCAGATTTTAAAGGGATCCATCTGCGAACATCTAAAGGACAACTTGGTGATCTGGGGAAGTCAGCACGGATTTGTCCCCAACGGGTCCTTCTTTGATCGAGTGATGAGCTTACTGGATCAAGGTAATGCCGTTGATGTTGTTTACCTGGATTTCAGTCATGCTTTTGACAGAGTTCCCCCTGATGTTCTGAGGGGTAGACTGGAGGACTGTGGACTGGACTGTAGGATAATGAGGTGGACAGAGAACTGGCTGGAGAACTGCACTCAGAGAGTAGATGTCAAGGACATTTCATCTGAATTAAGGGAGGTGTCCAGTGGGGTGCCAAAGGGCTTGGTGAGAAACACACACACTGGATGGGGGATATACTTCTGGGGAGCAGTGTGTGTGAATGAGATCCTGGGGTACAGGGGGACTGAAAGTTAAATATGAGCAGCCGGTGTGATGCAGCGACAAAAAAGGCTAATGCGATCTCAGGGTGTATCATCGGAGGCATAACATCCAAATCGCAGGATGTGATCGTCAATGCTCCCTCTAAGCTATGGAGTCTTGTGAGCAAAAATCCTGCTTTGTGAGCTCCTGGCACTAAAGTTGTGAGTGAGCAATTTGTGTCAGGAGTCCTAACTTGGTCAGCAAAACACCAGGCCTTGTGATGCAAGCAAGGATAGCGTTTATTAATTAGCTGCAATAGAAAAGATCACTGAAGCAGGTACATTGTTCAGAATGACTTGGTTACAGAAAGCAAGCGGTTATACAGGGAAGGGGGTGAATGGGGACCCCCCCTTTTCCCAGTCAAGGAATACCATGCGATTGGGAATCGAAAGTTACTACGCTAATGAAGTTCCCAACGCCCCCATTATTCACAGCAAAGCTGCAGCTTTGAAAGCGATAGTAAAGCTCGCAGCTTGACTCCTCAAGGTCAGAATGTCCAGTCTGCGGAAGATAGGGGTAACCAGAGCTACATTCCATTCTCACACCCTAAGCGTAAATCAACAACTCCCCAGATTCCAACCTCCCGCCTGTCACGCCACTAAGGCGCCCAGAGCCAACCTCCCCTCCCCTCCATCCATCATGGCAGGGCTACCTGACAATTTGGCTGCTGCATAAATTAGTTTGCTCTGGAGCCCATCCTTCCTGAGCTGAGACAGAAATCTGTGAGCCGGAGGCTAAAAGAACTGTGAGCTAGCTCACACTCACTCAGCTTAGAAGGAACACTGGTGATAGTCCCGCTGTGAACTGCCTGGGTCCGGCCACACCTGGAGTCCCGCGTGCAGTTCTGGAGGCCTCCCTTCCAAAAGGGATGTGGGCAGGACGGAGCGGGTGCAGAGGAGAGTGATGAGAATGATTGGGGGCCTGGAGACCAAGAAGCCTTCTATGAGGAAAGGCGGAGGGAGGACTTGGGAATGTTGAGTCTGGAGAAGAGGAGGTTGAGGGGGGATGTGATGACTCTCTTGAAGCCTTTGAAGGGCTGTGTCACTTGGAGGAGGGCAGGGGGCGATTCCTCTTGGCAGCAGAGGACAGGACTCGCAAGGATGGGTTGAAATGAAGGGCGGGAAGGTTCCAGGTGGATATTAGGGAAATCTTTTTTTACAGTCAGAGTTGTGCAGCAACGGAATCGGCTGCCTGGGGAGACGGTGAGCTCCCCCTCCCTGGCAGTCTTGAAGCAGCGGTTGGACAAACACTGGCCAGGGATGCTTTAGGCTGATCCTGCACTGAGCAGGGGGTTGGACTGGATGGCCTCTAGGGCCCCTTCAAACTCGGTGTGATTCTAGGATTCTAGAAGGAAGTACTTCTTGACCCAAAGAGTGATTAACATATGGAATTCACTGCCACAGGAGGTGGTGGCAGCTGCATGCATGGACAGTTTCAAGAGGGAATTAGATAAACATATGGAGCAGAAGTCCATCAGTGGCTATTAGCCACAGGGTATAGATGGGAACTCTCAGTCTGGGACAGGTGATGCCCTCTGTCCTTGGTGCTGGAGGGGGCAGCAGTGGGAGGGCTTCTAGTGTCCTGGCCCCACTGCTGGACCTCCTGATGGCACCTGGTATATTTGGCCGCTGTGTGACAGAGTGTTGGACTGGATAGGCCATTGGCCTGATTCAACATTGGCTTCTCTTATGTTCTCTTATGTTCTTATTTCCTGGAGGAGATCAGGGCAGCCAGTTGGCAACAAGACTTGGGGGGGGGGAGGCTCGATCCAGAGAGGCAAACTGGGTCCCTTGACAAACTCTCTGTGGCAAAGGATCTATCAGGGGTGCAACAGCCAGTCACCGTAAGACCATGGAGTGGACACTTTCAAGCGGAGGCTGGACGACATCTTTCAGGTATGTTATAGATAAGTAGGGCTCTCTTTCGGCTGTGCTCCTGCAGAGTGCAGGGGGTTGGACTAGATGACCTGCAAGGTCCCTTCCAACTCTAACATTCTGTGATTCTATGATTCTAAGATGGCTGCGTGTGAACCAGATGTGAGAGGTGGTAGCTGTTCTGAGTGCAGGGAGTGAAGAGCCGCCCCACACACAAACATTTATGCTACTGGCAGGGAGACACTGTTGAGATCCACATGTTATGTAAGTCTGGCTAGATGTATTTGATCTAGTGACAGGTAGCTGTCAGCCAGGAATCTCTGTTACAGCTGGCGATAACCGGTTCAGGGCAGTCTTGCCACTGCTATCACAGTGACTCAGCACTGAAGCCTGATTGGCTAGTGTTTGTATAAATGTACAGTGAGTGATGTACAGTTTCTCCTCCTCATTTGTATGATTGCAGCAGAGCACTTTGACACTCTGTTTGATGGTGGCTGTGGTGTGTAAATAAATGTATATAGTTTGCACCGAGCTGAAGCCTCCAGTATTTATTTGGATACTCGCACTCTCTTCTGGCCCACTCCGTGCCTGCCACTTTCGCTGTTCAAACCTGCAACAGACACTGGGGTGTCAAAACAGCCCACCTTGCCAGCTGATGCCTACCATCGATGTCCCCACAGCCCAGGTCCGAGCAGAGAAGCCCCTGGCCCATGGGTCACACTGCCGGGCCCACCACGGGGTCCCCCTGGTTGCTGGCTCCAGAGAAGCCCCCCCCACCCCAGAATGTTCTCCACAAGTCCATGGACTAACCCACCCCTGGGAATTGCCTGGAGACCCTTGCCCCCAAATCCCCTTCTGGGGGATCGTGGGTACAGCCCCCATCAAGAAAATGGGGGAGCTTTGGGGGGGTATAGGCAGGGGTTAAGGGCCTTGGCCTGGATGGTCCCAGGAATCCCCCTCTTGTCAGATCAGGCAAGGCATCTGCTGGAATCGGCCCTGCTTAGTCCTGGGGGTGGGGAGACCACCCAGAAAGGCCAGGGTGGCCAGGAGGCACAGGCAGGCAGCCACAACCCCCCCCCCGCCCTTCCCTTCCCCTGGCCTGGGTGACCAAGCCAGGCCTGGTCTCCTCGCATCCCGCAAGCTACGCAGCGGCTGGCCTCTGGTTAGTCCTCGGACGGGAGACCACCACGGAAGGAAGTCCGGGGTTGCTGCCACCAGTGTTCCCTCTCAGCTGCGTGAGTGTGAGCCGGCTCTCAGTTTTTTAGCCTCCGGCTCACGCAGTTCTGTCTCAGCGCAGGAAGGGACGGCTCCAGAGCAAACTGATTTCTGCAGCGGCCAAATCGCCGGCTCGCAGCTTTAATGCCCAGGAGCTCACCAGGCAGGATTTCTGCGCCCCAGACGCCACCGCTGAGAGGGAGCACCCAGCGCCAGGCGACGAAGGCCAGCCCCTCTCCGCCCTGCCCGGCAAGTCGTGGCCCGGGCGAGCCCGATCTCCTCGCCAGCGCTCGGGAGGCCAGCCGGGGCGGCCCTGCAGGCGAGGAGGATTCGGAGCGGGAGGACCTGGACGGACCACCAGGGCGTCCCCATCATCGCTGGCTGCGGGCGGCAGCTGCCCAGGCTTCCTTCCTTCCTTCCTTCCCGGGACTCGCTTCCCCCACCCGCCCCCCAAGTCCGCCTCCAGCCAGGCCGGGGAAGGGGGCACCGAAGCCGGGGACGCCCAGCAAGGGCCTGCAGCGCCCCGCCCCGCCCGCGCCCAGGCGGAGCCCAGGCTCGGCGGCTGCACAGCGCGGGCAAGCAGGCACAGGTAGGCACCGGCACAGGCAGGCAGGCAGGCGGCGGCGCAGGTGGAAGGGAGACGGCCCGCGCACCCACCCACCCACCCCCCGGAGGCGACGCTGTCCTCCCCGCGCCCCGACGGCCATGGCCCGGCGGCGCCTTCTTCTCCTCCTCTTCCTCCTGGGGACGCCGCTGTTCGTCGTCCGCCTCGACGGTAAGCCGGGCGCCCCCGGGCCGGGGGAGGGAGGGAGGCAGGGGGCGGGCGGGCGGGGAGCCCCTCCGTAGAACCCCGGAGAGGACGGCGGTGCCGGGGCGAAGAAGGGGTGGCCGAGCAGGGGGAGCCAGGGAAGCCGGGCGCGGGGCGACCAGCCACCCTGCCGAGGGCGGGCGGGAGGGACGGACGGACGGGACAAAAAATTACTTTGATTTTTTAAATGTGGCAGTTGAATTAAAGTAAAGTAAATTAATTTCCTGCTTTCCTCCATCTTCTCTTGGGAGGGAAATGGTGCTCAACCTGGCGAAGAGAGAAGGCAGGATGGGGAAAGGGCGTTGCAGCCGAGGATCGACGTAGGGGCAGTACACGAACGCCGACCCATTCCCCACAAGCAGCCGTGCGCCCTCGCTCTTCCTTCCCCTTTCCCTTAAGGGTCAATTTCACACGATTTCACAGCCGGCATCTCGCCGTCCCATTTCCTTCCTGTCTTCTGGATCCTCAAAGGAACAGGATGGAGAAGACAAGGGGAAATTGGGGGGAGATCCCGGTCAAAATGCCTCAGTTTGCAGGGAATGCTGTGAAATTGACCAACAGCTGCTTGCAGGGAGTCCCAGCTAGTTTCTTCCAATTAAACTAAGTCCTTCGGGGCCAGATGAGCTGCATCCAAGGATACTAAAAGAACTCAGGGATGTAATTTCTGAGCCTCTGTCCATTATTTTTGAGAATTCTTGGAGAACAAATGAGGTGACAGAAGACTGGAGGTGGGCAAATGTTGAGGAAATTAGATAAACATATGGAGCAGAAGTCCACCAGTGGCTATTAGCCACAGGGTATAGAATGGGAACTCTCAGTCTGGGGCAGGTGATGCACTCTATTCTTGGTGCTGGAGGGGGCAGCAGTGGGAGGGCTTCTAGTGTCCTGGCCCCACTGCTGGACCTCCTGATGGCACCTGGTATATTTTGGCCGCTGTGTGACAGAGTGTTGGACTAGATGGGCCATTGGCCTGATTCAACATTGGCTTCTCTTATGTTCTTATGTTCTTATGTTGTCCCCCTCTTCAAGAAGGGGGAAAAGGAGGATCCGAGTAACTACTAACCCCTCAGCCTATACCTGGGGAAGTTTTAGAACAAATCATCAAACAGACAGTCCTTGAGCGCTAAAAAGGACAGCTTCAATTACTAAGAGCCAGCATGGATTTCTCAAGAACAAGTCATGTCAGACTAACCTTATCTCCTTTTTTGAGAAAGTTACTACCTTGCTGGACCAGGGGAATGTTGTGGACATAGTTCATCTCGATTTCAGTAAGGCTTTTGATAAGGTTCCACATAATATTCTTGTTGGCAGATTTGGATTTGGATCCTGTGGCAGTTTGGATCCTATGACTGTTAGGTGGCTCTGTAACTGGTTGACAGATCGCACCCAAAGCGTGCTTGTGAAGGGCTCCTCATCTTCTTGGAGAGGAGTGACAAATGGAGTGCCCCTCAAGGATTTGTCCTGGGACCTGTTTTGTTCAACATCTTTATCAATAATTTGGATGAAGGAATAGAGGGAATCCTAAATAAATTTGCAGATGACACTAAATTGGGAGGGGGAGCAAACACGGTAGAAGACAGAGTCAGGATACAGCATGATCTTGGGTTAAACTGGGTTAAAACAAATAAAATGAATTTCAATAGGGATAAATGTAAACTTCTGCATTTAGGTAGGAAAAATCAAATGCACAATTATAGGATGGGGGAGAGTTATCTTGGCAGTAGTATGTGCGAAAAGGGTCCAGGGGTCTTAGTGGACCATACACTGAACATGAGTCAGCAGTGTGATGCGGTAGCTAAAAAGGCAAATGCAATTTGGGGCTGTATCAACAGAAGTATAGTGTCCAGATCACACAAAGTGATGGTATCACTTTACTCTGCTCTGGTTATTGTGTTCAGTTTTGGGCACCACAATTCAAGAAGGATATAGACAATCTGGAACGTGTCCAGAGGAGGGCAACGAAGATGGTGAGGGGTCTGGAGACCAAGACCTGTGAGGAAAGGTTGAAGGAGCTGGGCATGTTCAGCCTGGAGAGGAGATGACTGAGAGGTGATATGGTCACCGTCTTCAAGTCCTTGAAGGGCTGCCATTTAGAGGATGGTGTGGAGGTGTTTTCAGTTGACCCAGAAGGTCAGAGCAGAACCAATGGGGTGAAATTAAATCAAAAGAGTTTTCAGCTAAACATTAGGAGGAACTTCCTGACAGTTGGAGCAGTTCCTCAGTGGAAGAGGCTTTCTTGGGAGGTTATGGGCTCTCCTTCTTGGGAGGTTTTCAAACAGAGGCTAGAATGGCCCTCTGGCAGCAATGAGTATGCTGTGAACTGAGGCAGATCACGAGAAGGGAGGGCAGGAAGGGTCGCCTCGGTGCTCAGTTTTCTTCTCGTGGCCCTTTCTGACACGACCAGGGAAAGGCTGATCACCACTTCGGGGTCAGGAAGCAATTGGTCTCCAGGCCAGTTTGGCCGGGGATGCTGGAGGTGGTTTTTTTGGTCATCTTCTGGGCATGGAACAGGGGTCACTGGGTGTGTGTGGAGGGGGAGGTATTTGTGGGTTTCCCGCCTTGTGCAGGGGGTTGGACTAGATGACCCTGAAGGTCCCTTCCAACTCTATGATTCTAATCTGAATGCCTGTCTTCAAAGGCAGGGGGGGCAGGCCAGATTTTGTTGAAAAATTGCAACAACCGTGTGTGTGTGTGTGCTGATGGAGACGCTTCTGGTGTGCTTGTTTGTATGCCCTGTTGCTTGTGTCCCCCCCTTGACTTTTTCCCAAACTCAGCCTCAGCTCTGCTCCGTGCCTGTTTCTAGCCCTTCCTCTCCTTCTTCTTCAGCCTTGTGCAACCCCAGGTGAGCTTCAAAGGCGCAGCCGGAGGGAAGGGAGGGAATTCAAAGCAGCCTAGTGCCGGGGGCTGCCCCTCTTCATCCCCCCCCGCCTTCCTTCCCCCTCGCGCCCCAAGGGCTCAATATTCCCCACACCAGATTCAGCAGCCTCCCTTTGATAATTTACTGGAAGTCATTAGCCTCTGCTTGGAAGGAAGGAAAGTCCACCCAAAAGGTGAGCTCTGATTTTGGGAGTGGGGCGTGTGTGGCTGCGCTCAATCAGAGTTTCCCCCATTCCCCCCCTTCTGTTTAGGCTTCTTAGTTCAAGGTGTTGTAGCCGCCTAGCAGAGATTTCAAATTGTGTAGCCTTTGAGTCATCTCCTTAATGCTTCCCTGGAGGCTGAAAAGTTGGAAGTTTCATTCATGTCTGGGCAAGTCAGGGAAGACGAGAGGTGCAAGGCGAGAGAAGCCAGAAGAAGAAGAAGACGAGGAGGAGGAGACTTGCAACGTCCTACACTTAGGTACAAAAAATCAAAGACACAGATATAGAATGGGAGGGACTTGGCTTGACAGCAGCACAGGTGAAAGGGATCTGGGTGTCCTAGTTGATCACAAGCTCAACATGAGCCAGCAGTGTGATGTGGCTGTGAAGAAAGCGAATGCAATCTTCCCCTGAGAACAACCTCGGAAGAGCCCTGCTGGGTCAGACCAGTGAGGGTCCATCTAGTCCAGCCTTCCATCTCACACAGCGGCCAGCCAGTTCCTCCGGAGGGCCAACAACAGGGCAGAGAGGCCGAGGCCTTCCCCTGAGAAGAACCTCAGAAGAGCCCTGCTGGATCAGATCAGTGAGGGTCCATCCAGTCTAGCCTCCAGTCTCACACAGCGGCCAGACAGTTCCTCTGGAGGGCCAGCAACAGGGCACAGGAGGCCGAGGCCTTCCCTTGATGTGGCCTCCTGGCGCTAAGCCTCTGAATGTGGAGGCTCCCCTCAGTCACCACGGCAGGTAGCCACTGAGAGACCTCTCCTCCCTGAGTCTCTCTAATTCCTTTTTAAAGCCATCTATGCCTGTGGCCATCATCACTCCATCCTCTGGCAGCAAATTCCAAATTTTCATCACTCTCTGTGTCAAGTAGTATTTCCTTTTGTCTGTCCTGAGCCTACTGCCCATCGGCTTCATTTGATGCCCTGAGTTCTAGCATTTTGGGGGAGGGAGTTCTCTTTGTCAACTCTCTCCACCCCATGCATAATTTTAGAAACCTCTTTCATGTCCTCCCCCCCCCCCCAGTCATCTCTTTCCTAAATGGAAAAGTCCCCGACTCTTCCACCTTTCCTCCTAGGGAAGGGGCACCAGCCCCCAAGTCATCTAGGTTGCCCTCCTCTGAACTTTCTCCAGCTCTGCCGTCTCCTTTTTGAGGACAGTGCCCAGGGCCGGCCAAGGCTGGCAAGAAGAGGCTGGGGGGGTTCCTCCCGGACTGCTATTTCTCAAAAGGGGGAGGGAGGGAAGACTGTCCCTTCATTTTAGGGGGGAGGGATTGGGGGCTTGTTGTTTTGTCTGTGAGCCGGGGATGTTTCAGCTCTGATTGTAAGCTGCCTTGAACCCAGAGGAAAAGTGGGATATACATGCTTTAATTGAGTAAGTAATTCATTAAAGAGGGAGAGAGCTGCAGACAACCCTGCCTGAGGTGGAAGCATCGTTTGGATCTGTTCCTTTGACCAGAATTTGATTGTTCTGCTTTCCTCTTCTTTCTTAAGGCGCTTCAGGTTTCCCGGTGCCAAATCCTCCCCAGCGTCAGGTGCATGGGATCGTGGGGGGGTCGATCTCACTCCCTGCCCTGATCCCCCCAGGAAAAGCCGTGACCGAAATCGAGTGGGGTTTCCGGTTTCAAAATGGCTCGGACCTTGCGATTGCGGATTTCAAAGGGGGGAAGTTTGAGCGGCACAATCCTGGCGACCGGTTTCAGCAGCGGCTCGAGAGAGCAAACGAGACCACGCTGAGGGTCAAAGACCTGGTGAAGGAGGACGGCGGTCTCTACACGGCTCACGTGACATTCAAAAGTGCGGAGATGCAAGAGCTGACATTTCTCCTCGTGGTCTCTGGTGAGAAACCTTCCCGGCGCCTTTTCTGTGCAGCTGAGTAGCCCCTTCGACCCCCAAGTTCTCCTACTTGCACCGCCCCAGTTCTGCTGATAGTTAAACAAGCAAACGAGAGGTAGGCAGGGGGGGGGTTTCACTTGTGCCCCCTGCCTACCGGGAGGCCATGAGACGTGGGCCCCAAGGCCAGGCAAGAGGGTTCTGGCTGCATCCACCCCCTGTTCTGCAGCCTTCTCGGGGGGCGGGGCGGTGGAATGGTAGGCCCAGCCCCCCTCAGGTGCCAAGGGGGAGAGGGGAAGTGAGCGGATGGGGGGCAGCTCAGTGGCTGCTGTCTCTTCAGAACATAAGACCACAAGAGAAGCCAGTGCTGGATCAGGCCAATGGCTCATCCAGTCCAACACTCTGTGTCACACAGTGGCCAAATATACCAGGGGCCATCAGGAGGTCCAGCAGTGGGGCCAGGACACTAGAAGCCCCCTCCCCACTGTTGACCCCCCCAGCACGAAGAATACAGAGCATCCCTTGCCCCAGACCGAGGGTTCATGTAAGAACATAAGAGAAGCCAGTGCTGAATCAGGCCAATGGCCCATCCAGTCCAACACTCTGTGTCACATGATGGCCAAAAAGACCAGGGGCCACCAGGAGGTCCAGCAGCGGGACCAGGACACTAGAACCCCTCCCACTGTTGCCCCCCCACCCAAGCACCAAGAAGACAGAGCATCCCTTGCCCAAACTGAGAGTCCCTATCTATAAAAAGGTAAAGGTTTCCCTTGCTTGAAAGCCAGTGAAATCCGACTCTAGGGTGTGGTGCTCATTTCTGTTTCCAAGCCAAAGAGCTTGTCTGAAGATGTTTCTGTGGTCACATGGCTGGCATGACTAGATGCCAAGGCGCATGGGGAAGCTGTTACCTTCCCACCATTTATCTGCTTGCAATTTCTTGCTTTTGAACAGTTAGGCTGGCAGGAGCTGGGGCCAGAGACGGGAGCTCACTCCGTCATGCGGCATAAGAGAACATAAGAGAACATAAGAGAAGCCAATGTTGAATCAGGCCAATGGCCCATCTAGTCCAACACTCTGTCACACAGCGGCCAAAATATACCAGGTGCCATCAGGAGGTCCAGCAGTGGGGCCAGGGCACCAGAAGCCCTCCCACTGCTGCCCCCTCCAGCACCAAGAATAGAGTGCATCACCTGCCCCAGATTGAGAGTTCCCATCTATACCCTGTGGCTAATAGACACTGGTGGACTTCTGCTCCATATGTTTATCTAATTTCCTCTTGAAACTGTCCATGCTTGCAGCTGCCACGACCTCCTGTGGCAGTGAATTCCATATGTTAATCACGCTTTGGGTGAAGAAGTATTTCCTTTTATCTGTTCTAACCCGACTGCTCCGCAATTTCATAGAGTGCCCACGAGTTCTTGTATTGTGAGAAAGGGAGAAAAGTACTTCTTTCTCAACCTGCTCAATCCCATTCATAATCTTATAAACCTCGATCATGTCACCTCTCAGCCGTCGTTTCTCCAAGCTAAAGAGCCCCAAGCATTTTAACCTTTCTTCATAGGGAAGGTGTTCGAACCCTTTTATCATTCTAGTTGCCCTTCTCTGCACTTTTTCCAATGCTATAATATCCTTTTTGAGATGTGGTGACCAGAACTGTACACAGTATTCCAAATGAGGTCGCACCAATGATTTATACAGGGGCATGATGATACTGGCTGATTTGTTATCAATTCCCTTCCTAATAATCCCCAGCATAGCGTTGGCCTTCTTTATTGCAGCTACACATTGTGTAGACATTTTCAGCGAGTTATCCACTACGACTCCAAGATCTCTCTCTTGGTCCGTCTCTGCCAGATCAGACCCCATCAACGTGTATTTATATTTAGGATTTTTGGCTCCAATGTGCATCACTTTGCACTTGGCCACATTGAACCCCATTTGCCACGTTGACGCCCACTCACCCATCCTCAACAGATCCCTTTGGAGTGCCTCACAATCCTCCCTGGTTTTCACCACCCTGAACAACTTTGTGTCATCTGCAAATTTAGCCACATCACTGCTTACTCCCAATTCCAAATCGTTAATAAACAAGTTAAAAAGCATCAGACCGAGTACTGATCCCTGTGGTACCCCACTGCTTACCACCCTCCACTGAGAACGTTTCCCATTTATACTCACTCTCTGTTTCCTATTTATAAGCCAGTTTTTGATCCACAAGAGGACTTGTCCTTTTATCCCATGACTATTGAGCTTACTTAGGAACTGTATCAAAAGCTTTCCGGAAGTCAAGGTAAATAATATCTATTGGGTCCCCCTTGTCCACATGTTTGTTCACTCCCTCAAAAAACACTAACAGGTTAGTGAGACAAGATCTTCCCTTACAGAACCCATGCTGAGTCTGCCTCAATAGTTTTTGTTCATCAATGTGCCTACTAATTCTTTCCTTAATAACAGTTTCCACCAACTTACCCAGTATCGATGTCAGACTGACTGGCCTGTAATTTCCTGGATCTCCCCTGGAGCCCTTTTTAAAGATGGGAGTGACATTAGCTACCTTCCAGTCCTCAGGAATGGAAGCAGATTTTAAAGAAAGATTACATATTTTTGTCAGGAGATCCACAAGTTCACATTTGAGTTCTTTCAGAACTCTCGGATGAATGCCATCCGGGCCTGGTGATTTATTAGTTTTTAAATTGTCCATCAGTCGGAGGACTTCCTCTCTTGTTACCGCAATCTGATTCAGGTCTTTCAAACCCCCTCCCGAAATCAGTGCTTCTGGAGTGGGCAAACACTTCTCCTCTTCCACAGTGAAGACAGAGGCAAAAAATGCATTCAGCTTCTCAGCCATTTCCCTGTCATCCTTCACTACTCCTTTTACCCCTTGGTCATCCAAGGGCCCCACTGCCTCCCTGGCTGGCTTCCTACTTCTAATGTATTTGAAGAAAGTTTTATTGTTGGTCTTTATGTTTTTTGTGATATGCTCCTCATATTCCCTTTTTGCTTGCCTGATCACAGACTTGCATTTTATTTGCCATAGTCTGTGTTCCCTTTTATCAACCTCACTAAGACTAGCTTTCCACCGCTTAAAGGAATCCTTCTTACCTTTTACAGCTTCCATTACTTTATTTGTTAACCATGCAGGCTTTTTTCTATACCTATTTGTACCTTTCCTAACCCGCGGTATATATTTTTTCTGAGCTTCTAGGATTGTCTTTTTAAATAGTCTCCAAGCTTCCCCAATGGTTTTGACCTTCTCCACTCTTCCTTTCAATTTCTTCCTCACATGTCCCCTCATACCAGAGAAGTTACCCCTTTTAAAGTTAAAAGTGGTTGCGTCAGTCTTTTTGGGCAACTCCCTATCTGTACAAATGTTAAACTCAATGACATTATGGTCACTGTTCCCAAGTGGTGCAATCACTTTTACATCTCTCACCAGGTCTTGGGTGTTACTTAGGACCAAATCCAGGATCGCCTCTCCCCTGGTAGGATCTGTGACCATCTGTTCCACAGCACAGTCATTGAGAGTGTCTAAGAACGCAATCTCTTTTTCCCGACTAGAACTCATATTGACCCAATCAATGTGTGGGTAGTTAAAGTCGCCTATTACAACACAGTTATTTCGTCTAGCCGCTATCTTTAATTCATTCATCATTTTATAATCCTCCTCTATCTTTTGATCTGGTGGGCGATAACAAACTCCCACTGTTAAGCCTCCTTTTGGACCCACTATTTCAACCCATAGCATTTCCAGAAGTGAATCCAATTCTCTTACCCTCTCAATCTTACTGGACGGTATACCCTCTCTGACATACAGAGCCACCCCACCTCCAACCCTTTCCCCCCTATCCTTCCGATATAATTTATAACCAGGAATCACCGTATCCCACTGATTTTCCTCATCCCACCAAGTTTCTGAAATACCCACAAAGTCTATTTCCCCCCAACACCAAGCATTCCAACTCCCCGATTTTACTTCGGAGACTTCTAGCATTTGTGTATAAACACTTATAGTTTCCCACGTTTGTTAAGCCCACAGCCTTCCTCTTGCTGCCTCGAGACCTTGCCAGGCAGTTCCTATCATTAGCCACAGTCTCAGTGGACAATTGTAATCCATTTCCTTGTACAAAAGTAATAGCTACCCCTTCATCTCTTTGAGATGAGCCATCCCGAACCAGAGACTTTTCATCTCCTGTCGGCTTTCCCCCATTATTCAGTTTAAAAACTGCTCTCCCACCTTTTTGATTTTGAGCGCCAGCAGCCTGGTTCCTTCTCGGGACAAGTGGAGACCGTCAACAGGACTCGAACTGCTGAACTACGGACCTTCCGGTCTGCAGTCTATACCTTGTGGCTAATAGCCACTGATGGACTCCTGCTCCAGATGTTTCTCTAATTCCCTCTTGAAGCCGTCCATGCGTGTAGCCGCCACCACCTTCTGTGGCAGTGAGTTCCACGTGTGAATCCCTCTTTGGGGGAAGAAGGACTTCCTTTTATCCATTCTAACCCAACTGCTCAGCAATTCCATGGAGTGCCCACAAGGAGTTCTTGTATGGTGAGAAAGGGAGAAAAGTACCTCTTTCTCTACCTGCTCTATCCCACGCGTAGTCTTATAAACCACGATCATGTCACCCCCTCAGCCATCGTTTCTCCAGTTTGGTGTAGTGGTTAAGTGCGCGGACTCTAATCTGGGAGAACCGGGTTTGATTCCCCACTCCTCCATTTGCACCTGCTGGATGACCTTGGGCAAGCCATAGTTCTAGCACAGCTGTCCTTGGAAAAGAGCAGTTTCTGTCAGAGCTCTCTCAGCCCCACCTACCTCACAGGGTGTCTGTTGTGGGGAGGGGAAGGGAAAGGAGTTTGTAAGCCACTCTGAGACTCCTTTGGGTAGTGAAGGGCAGGGTATAAATCCAATCCCTTCTTTTCTTCTTCTAAAGAGCCCCAAGCGCTTTAACCTTTCTTCATAGGGAAAGTGTTCCAACCCTTTGATCATTCTAGTTGCCCTTCTCTGCACTTTTTCCAAAGCTATAATATCCTTTTTAAGGTGTGGTGACCAGAACTGTACACCATTGATTTATACAGGGGCATTATGATACTGGCTGATTTGTTTTCAGTTCCTAATAATCCTGAACATAGCAGTGGCCTTTTTTATTGCAGTTGCACACTGTCATGACATCACTGAGTTATCTACTATGACCCCAAGATCTTGGTCAGTGTCTGCCAATTTGGACCCCATCAACGTGTGTTTATAGTTAGGTTTTTTGGTTCCAATGTGTATCACTTTGCACTTGGCCACATTGAACCCCATTTGCCATGCTGATGCCCACTCGCCGAACCTCGGCAGATCCCTTTGGAGTGCCTCATTCATTCAGCTTCTCATGTATTCAGCTCATGCATTCAGCTTCTCAGCCATTTCCCTGTCATCCTTCACTACTCCTTTTACCCCTTGGTCATCCAAGGGCCCCACTGCCTCCCTGGCTGGCTTCCTACTTCTAATGGCCTTTATACTCCTCATATTCCCTTTTTGCTTGCCTGATCACAGACCTGCATTTTATTTGCCATAGTCTGTGTTCCCTTTTATCAACCTCACTAAGACTACCTGAAGAAGAGGTCCCTTCTGAGGGCACATTCCCCTTGTCCTCAGCATGGTGCCCCGTTTCCCCTTAACCCTCAGGCTCCCTGGCAGCAGCTGGGCTGCCAGATCCAGAGTGGGACAGATCTAACAAGTCCCCGAGAGTCTTCCCCGTGCACCTAACTGACTGTCTCTGCTTCTCCAGGTCAGCCACCTTGGCCTCAAGGGAGCAAACTCGCTCCCTGAGAACCAGGAGCTCCTTGCACCGAGCACACACCCAAGACTTCTGACCAGTGGGCAGACAGTCGTACATGTCATATTTTTGTCAGACTGCAATGAGTGATGATGCAGCAGATTCAGCTGTGTTGGTCTGAAGCAACAGAATAAAATCCGAGTCCAGTGGCACCTTTAAAGACCAACAAGGTTTTATTCAAGGCAGAATAAATACTGGACTCAAATTTTGTTCTGATGGAGACTGGGAAAGGGATGCTGTTTGAGTGGTGTGATAGTCAGATATGTGTGTGTGGGGGGGTTGACAGTACTTTTAGGGTCGGGGCATCCAGGTGGGCCCAAATATCATATCCGTGACCGTGAAGGAGGGGAGCCCTCTTTCCTGGCTGTGGGCTCCACCACACAAATGCCGATCAGAGGTGCTGGGTTCTTTGGGAAGCCCCGGCAGGGGGATTTCTTTGATCGCAGCTGGTGCTCAGAGCAGGGCTGGCCCCAGGTGTCTGGGCGCCCTAGGCGGGACAGCCTGCGGCACCCACCCCACCGGGAATGCCAACCTCCTGGTGGGGCCTGGAGATGGCCCAGTGCCGTTGTCCTGGGCGCCTCGCAGCTGCAAGGTGCCCAGGAGAGCCGGGGAAGGGGCGGGGTTAGAACCCTTGCCCCTTCCCTCCCAGCGGCAGCGCCGGCTTTTCTGGGCACCTTGCAGCCACGAGGCACCCAGGAAAGCTGGAGCTGCTGGTGCTGGGTGGGAAGGGGGGCTTTTCACACTGGGGCGGGGGGCATTTTGGCGCCCCTGCAGGGCCGGCACCCTAGGCGAGCGCCTAGGTCGCCTAGTGGGCGAGCCAGCCCTGGCTCAGAGCAAATCCAAAATTCCTGCAAGTAACAGATCCTCCATGAATTCTGGAGGAAGCAGAGTAAGGAATTTTTTACTTATTTACATAGAGCATCTTTATAATGCCTTTCTACCAAATTCAGGATTCCCAAGGAGGCACATGGTCAAAATATTAAAGAAAGTTTTAAAATTCATATATATAAACAGTATTTTTCCTTATTTTTTTAAAAAAATGTATTTAAAATTCATATATATAGGAATAAGGCCCATTGTGGAAATAAATACAACGAGCTCTAGAAAGAGGATCTAGGCGGGCGTCAATTTGCTGTGGTGACCTCAGCAGGGTATAATGACTCAGAGTCCACCGTTTTCTCCAGGGGAGGAGCCCCCATCCTCAAGCCCCACCCTCTCCAGGCTCCACTCTTCAAACCTCCAGGAATTGCCCAACCTGGAGATGGCAACCCTATCTCCTTCCCAGCCAACCATCAATCTACCATTATTTGCCCCTCTGACCTGAGCTTTCCATTTCCTGCCCCCCCTTGCAGTCTCTATCTAGGAAAAGTACAGTCTTTCTCCACAGTGAGGACCAAAGCAGCTCACATCATTCTCCTCTCCCCCTTTTGATCTGCACAACAGCCCTGTGAGGTAGTTTAGGCTGAAAGTCTGTGAGTGGTCTGAAATCACCCAATCAGCTTCCACAGGAAGAACCTGGGTCTGGTAGACTCTGCTTTGAAATGCTAACTGCTACACCACACTGGTGGTCATGGGGTGGGCACTTCAGCAGAGTATAGGGGCACAGAGTCCACCATTTTCTCTAGGGGAATTGGTCTCTGCCATCTGAAGAGCAGTTGTAATTCTAAATGATCTCCAGCCCTCACCTGGAGATTGACAACAATGGTTCCCCAGGAGGAAAAGTACAGTCTTTCTCTGCAGTGGGGACAAAAGCAGCTTACATAACTCACCCCTCTCTTTTTTGATCTGCACAACAACCCTGTGAGGTAGGTTAGGCTGAAAGTCTGTGACTGGTCTGAAATCACTGACTCAGCTTCCACAGCAAGAATCTGGGTCTGGCAGACCCTGCTCTGAAGCACTAACTGCTACACCACACTGGCTGTGGTATCACCTGGTATCACGACTGAACTCCAGACAACAGATCTCTCTCTCCCCCTGGAGAAAATAACTGCTTTGGAGGATGGACTCTATGGCATTCAATTCAGTTGAGGCCTCTCCCCTCCCCAAACTCTGGCTTCTGTAGACTCCACCACAAAATCTCCAGGAATTTCCCAACCTGGAGCTGGCAACCCTAGTTAGGACTGGCCCCAATGAGTTCCCCACAAAAGCCAAAGTAGGCCTGGAATGCTTTGAAAGCCACTGGCCCATCTCAGTAGCCAGCCAGCCATGGAAGAGCCAAGCAGCAGCAGAAGTGTCTTCATCAGGAGAGACAGCCGTTTTGGCAGTTTATTGTCACAGAAGTGGCCAAGCTGGCAGTGGGCAGGGAGAGGAGTGGACCCAGCACCCAGCCAATGGCACACAAGTACTCTTGAGTGGTGGTTGATGGGCCACTGGCACACAGCACACAGCACAACCAACAGGAGAGCCAGAAAGTGCCAATACGTTGGGCTTTTCTATATATAAACGTAAAGGTAAGGGTTTCCCTTGCTCGAAAGCTAGTCGTATCTGACTCTAGGGGGCAGTGCTTATCTCCGTTTCCAAGCTGAAAAGCCAGCACTGTCTGAAGACATTTCCATGGTCATGTGGCCGGCATGACTAAATGCCCAGGTGCACGGAACGCTATCACCTTCCCACCGAAGGTACCTATTTATCTACTTGCAATTTCTTGCTTTTGAACTGCTAGGTTGGCAGGAGCTGGGGGCCAGAGACAGGAGCTTCATAAAACACAAACACATAGATGAGTGCACAAAAAAAAACACATAGGGTTAGTGAGGGAACACCAGACAAAGCCAAAAAGTCTCCACCCACATGGAAGACAGTGATGGAGGTTGGCAAACAAATCTTCCTGAGGAGGGAGTTCTGCAGTTCCGGTGCCGTGACTCTGAAGGCCAGATCTCAGGTCCCCTCCCTTCTAGCCTGAGATGCCAGGGACGCCTGGAGCAAGGGGCCAGCGTGACACGGTCGGCTTGCGTGGGTGTAGGCGGGCCCTCAGGGACACTGGCCACAAGTCATTCGGGCCTTCGGTACCATCACCTTGAAAGGGGCCTGGAAGTGAAATGGGAGCCAGTGGAGGAAGAGGAAGACTGGAATGGTACAGGCCCGATGACCCCGCATTCTGGCTGCAGCATTCTGTACCAGTTGTCTGTTGGTGGGCATGGATTATTTTCCCCTAGACAACATTTCTCAGATGTCCATTGTTTAGCTGCTGTCCTGCCCAGGGAACGGAAGAGATTCTGAGAGCCAGTGTGGCGCATTAATCAGAGGGTCCGACTAGGAACTGAGACCACTGGGGGTTTGAACCACCGGCATAGCCGGCTCGCCCACTAGGCGAGCTAGGCGCTCGCCTAGGGCGCGCCGGCTGCAGGGGCGCCGAACCGTGCCTCGGCCCCTCCCAGAAAAAGTCCCCCCCCCGCTGCTCCCACCGCCTCCCTGAGCGCCCCGCCGGGACTCAGGAGGCGGCAGCGGAGCTCGCCGCCCTCCCCAAAGCCGGCTTCTCTCCCCCACCCCCACCCCCCGCCCTCCCACGCCCACCGCGGGGCTGCGGTTGCTGGGCTGGGCCGCGGGGTGGCCAGGCGGCGGCGGAGCGGCTTCTCCACCCCCCCACACGGCCCTCCCAAGCCCAGCGCCACCGCTGGGAGGGAAGGGGCGGGTGTTCCAAGCCCGCCCGTTCCCGGCTCTCCCCGGGCGCCTCACAGATGCGAGGGGTCCGGGAGAGGCTGCGCCGCTGCTGGGAGGGAAGGGGCGGGCGTTGCAAGTCCGCCCGTTCCCCAGCTCTCCCTGGCGCCTCGCAGCTGCGAGGGGCCCGGGAGAGCCGCGCCGCCCCTTCCCCGGCTGTCCCGGGTGCCTCGCAGCTGCGAGACACCCGGGAGAGCCGCGCCCGCCGCCCCTGCTGGGAGGGAAGGGGGGCTTCTAAGCCCGCCCCTTCTCCGGCTGTCCCGGGTGCCTCGCGGCTGCGAGACACCCGGGAGAGCCGCGCACGCCACCCCTGCTGGGAGGGAAGGGGGGGGCTTCTAAGCCCGCCCCATCTCCAGGCCCCACCGGGAGGTTGGCATCCCTGGTGGGGTGGGCGCCCCAGGCAGTCCTGCCTAGGGCGCCCAGAAACCTGGGGCCGGGCCTGACCACCGGTCTGCTACGAATTCTGCAGGGTGGCCGAGGACCGGTCTCTCGGCATTAATAACAATGTTTTTGAGTTGTTTCCAGATGTATCTGGCCAAACATCCAATGGAACAACTTCCAGCCGAGCAGGTAAGTTAATGGAGAAACGACGGCTGAGGGGTGACATGATTGAGGTTTATAAGATTATGCATGGGATTGAGCAGGTTGAGAAAGAAGTCCTTTTCTCCCTTTCTCACAATACAAGAACTCGTGGGCACTCCATGAAATTGCTGAGCAGTCGGGTTAGAACAGATAAAGGGAAGTCCTTCTTCACCCAAAGAGTGATTAACCCATGGAATTCACTGCCACAGGAGGTGGTGGCAGCTACAAGCATGGACAGTTTCAAGAGGGAACTGGATCAACATATGGAGCAGAAGTCCATCAGTGGCTGTTAGCCAGAGGGTATAGATGGGAACTCTCAGTCTGGGGCAGGTGATGCACTTTATTCTTGGTGCTGGAGGGGGCAGCAGTGGGAGGGCTTCTACTGTCCTGGCCCCACTGCTGGACCTCCTGATGGCCCCTGGTATTTTTGGCCGCTGTGTGACAGAGTGTTGGACTAGATGGGCCATTGGCCTGATTCAACATTGGCTTCTCTTATGTTCTTATGTAATCCCAGTAATAGCATAAATTTGTATTATAACTTGCGTCCAAGACTGTTCTATTAAAGGACAGTACCACCAACAACGTATATAATCTGCAACTTGTCCGCAGTTTTCCCAACAGAATTTACAAACCGCAGGGTTGATTCTATGTGACCTTGCAGGAGGCGTACACCAACCATTCAAAACTTTAAAAGTATTGAATTTAATAGTAAGTAGTCAATGAGGTAGCATTAAGAGAATTCCTAACCTTTCCCCAAGCTTTATCTTGTAATCGGTCCTGGCAATCCATTTTCCAAAGAGACTGAGATTGTCTGTTATGAATGTTGCAGGGTGGCCGAGGGCCGGTCTCTCAGCCTCGCCTCCCTCGCAAAGCTGCTGTGCAAAGAAAAGGGGGAGTGAGGAGAATTATGTCTGCATCCTTCTCGCTTTGGTGGACAGACAGGATAACAGGGCAGCCAGAAGGACCTGGGGAATCAACGGTTCAGGAGACACCTTAATTTAAGGGTCGAGGGGAGGCCGGTGGCTACAGAGATGTGGGGGGCCTCTTCCGAAGCCCACCCCTTCAGTCACCGTGTTCCTCTTAGTGAGGTGAGGGGCGAGACGGGGGTTCTGGTGATCTCCCTCTCATGAGATTATATTTGCATTTCACAGATAAAAGTGAAGCCATCCAATGCTGGAAACTTCTCGTCTGGTCGTTCATCATCCTGAGGATGCTCTTCTGAATCTATTCTAAGGCCTACTTGAGCTCGCAGATGTCGGTGATTTCAGCGCGGTTGTTACCACCAGCCTCATCTCCTTCAAGGTCGGACAGAGGAATGTGGTCATTGGGTGCATCATGGGAACCTTCGCCTAACTGCATAACATCCTGAGAGGGGGAGATGAGGAGCGGAAGTGGGCTCCTTCTGGAAGGTTCCTGAGAAAAAGACCTTTGATTGGATGAGAGAGACCACTTGATTCTCGCGGGCAAAGAGCTATAATTGAGCGCTATAGGTCAGCAAAAGGTGTGCGAGGCTATGTGCAATGGGGCGAATGCTTTCCTGCTATAAGAGAGTTGCCGTCTGCAACCCAGGGATGAGATGTATTCATTAGAAGAGAGCGCTTTCTTATTTCCTTCTTATTAACCAGGCGAGACTATACTGAAGAGCAGATATATTTTAATAACTCAATAAACCTGAATGCATTTTAAAAGGTTTGGTTTATTGTGTGCAAATCCCACCTCAAGAACTCACAAGTCAACTTGGCGGGGAAGCTGTTCCGTGGTTCCAGGTGTGGAGCTGGGAACAGCAACCCAGTGGGGGCCAGAGGCAGGCCCGGATTGGGGGGGGCAACCCCAAGACCAGTTCAACCCCCCCCAACTGAATCGGTCTGTTGAAAGGACACCCCCTTCCCCCACCCCCAATCAGCTTCCAACATAAAAAAGAGGGAATGAAAAGAGGGAACAGAATAAAATCCATAAAACAGCAATAGCAACAGCCATAAACTCAGATGGAAGCTGCCATTTAAGTCACATAAATCAGTCATAAAATTCAAGGCACCAGCAGCTGTGAACAGCCGAACGTTAAGAGAAGACCGGCATCGAAGCAGCCAAAGACCTGGTCAGAAAGGCAGGATTTGGCCTGGTGCTGAAAATTAGCCAGGCCCGGGTTGTGGAACATGCAGCTGTCACAGCCAACTTATGGTGACCTCAAAGGGTTTTCAAGGAAAGAGACGTTCAGACAGGGCTGGCTCACTCACTAGGTGAACTAGGCATTCGCCTAGAGTGCACCGGCCCTTAGGGGTACCAAAAGGCCCCCGCCCCCCTCGCCAACCCCCCCCGCCCCTTCCCTTGGCTTGCCAGCACTCCCGCAGCTGCAGGGCACGCCGGCAAGCCAGCGCTCAGACGGAAGGGACAGGGGTTTAAACCCCCACCCCTTTCCCCTAGCTTGCTGGTGCACTCCGTAGCTGCGGGACGTGCCAGCAAGCTGGCGCTCAAACAGAAGGGATGGGGGTTTAAACCCCTGCCCCTTCCGTAGCTTGCCGGCGCGCCCCAGGGCAGGCGAGAGGGGGAGGAGGAGGAGGAGGGGAGCCCTCCCTCGCCCTGGGGAACCCCAGTGGCGGGGGGGGGCGCCAGAAGGTAGCACCGCCTAGGGCACAAAAACACCTTGGGCTGGCCCTGCGTTCAGAGGCGGTTTGCCATTTGCCTGCCTCTGCACAGAGACCTTGGACTTCCTTGCTGGTCACCCATCCACATTCTCCCACAGGGCCGACGCCACTTAGCAGATGATCAGCAGCGGTTTGCTGTGGCCTGCCTCTGCGTGGCAACCCTGGATTTTCTCGGTGGTCTCCCCCATCCAAAGAGTAGCCAGGACCCTAGCCTTGCGTAGCTTCTGAGCTCTGATGAGACTGAGCTGGCCCGGGCTATCCAGGCCAGAACTGCCAGGCCCGGCACCAGGCAGACCTCTGATGGGAGAGGGTTTCTGTCCAAGGGGCACCATCACAGAGAAGGGCCTGGCTCGGTGCTCTCCAGCCGCTTGATCTGGCTGCCAAAGGCGTGCCTTCCCTCTTCCATTCCTGCCTCGAGTGGCCTGCCCTGAAGTTCCAGGTAAGCACTCGGGGAAAGAGGACCCCTGAAGTGTCGTGTCCCCAGTGAACCGGGGCTTTGACGGGGCCTGTCAGCGTCCCTCTTGAGGG
Source organism: Gekko gecko (assembly GCA_029375565.1). Classification (NCBI taxonomy): domain Eukaryota; kingdom Metazoa; phylum Chordata; class Lepidosauria; order Squamata; family Gekkonidae; genus Gekko; species Gekko gecko. The sequence continues at coordinate 1,876,708 of JAPDNY010000001.1, read as the reverse complement.
GAGCTCGCAAGCGAATTGGCAGCCAGGGAAGCTCTTGTAAGACGGAGGCGATCTCTGTGGCCCTCGGGAGGCCTCAGGTGAGCAGCTGCACCTGGCCCCCGTTCCTGCATCGAGGGCAGTCCCACGCAGATGACTTGCTGGGAGGGTGGGGTAAAAATCTGATGAAATAAATAAATAAATAAATAAATAAATAAATAAATAAATAAATAAATAAATAAATAGATAAATAATGGTGCCGGGGGCTCAGTCCCACCTGTGACGGGTGGCCAGCCAAATCTCGGACAAGGCATGATGGGTCGCACCCTCTGCTGTTAAAGGCCGATGTCACAGGATCCTCCCAGATATAGGCACAGATATAGAATGAGAGGGACTTGGCTTGACAGCAGCACACGTGAAAGGGATCTGGGTGTTCTGGTTGATCACAAGCTCAACATGAGCCTGCAGTGCAATGTGGCTGTGAAGAAAGCTAATGCAATCTCAGGATGCATTAACAGAAGCCTTGTGTCCAGATCACGGGAGGTGGTAGTTCCGCTCTATTCTGCTATGGTCAGGCCTCACCTGGAGTCCTGTGTCCAGTTTTGGGCACCATGTTTTAGGAAGGATGTTGACAAGCTGAAGCATGTTCAGAAGAGGGCGACCAGGATGATGAGAGGGTTGGAATCCAAGTCTTACGAGGAAAGGCTGAAAGAGTTGGGTCTGTTTAGCCTGGGAAAGGGAAGGCTCAGAAGGGAAATGATTGCAGTCTTCCAGTATTTGAAGGGCTGTCATGTAAATGACGGAGCAGATCTATTCTCTCTTGCTCCGGATTGCAAGACTAGATACCGGATAAATTTCAGGAGAAACTTCCTGACTGTAAGAGTGGTTGAGCAGTGAAACAGACTGCCTCGGGAGGTGGTGGACGCTCCTTCGCTGGACGTTTTCAAGTGGAGGCTGGAGGCTTTTGGGTATCTTGTAGGGCTACCTTTCGGCTATGCTCCTGCAGAGTGCAGGGGGTTGGATTGGACACCTGCAAGGTCCCTTCCAACTTTAACATTCTATGATTCTATGATCCCCTCAACTGTCAACAGTGCCAGTGGGACTGCAGCCCCACCCAGAACAGGCAGCCGCTGTCGTCCTCTGCCAGCCCTGTTGCCCACCAGCAGTGCCTCGGCCACATCTGGAGCTTCAGGTTATTGGTCTTCCTCCAGCCCATCCTGCCCAGGTGCCTGTTTACGGGACATGCACTGCCTCAGGTGACTCAGGTGGAACGGAGCAAGAGAGGGAGGCAACATTCCACAGCTCTGGACAGTCTCTTCCAGTGGCTTCCTGGGGATCTTAAACGGCACGGACAAGATGACATCTGTGGAACCCCAGGGATGGAACAGTTGTAGCCCGGTTCACAGAATCATAGAGTTGGAAGAGACCTCCAGGGTCATCTAGTCCAACCCCCTGCACAAGGCAGGACATTCACAAATACCTCCCCGCTCCACACCCATAGTGACCCCTGTTCCACACCCAGAAGATGACAAAAAACCCTCCAGGATCACCAGCCAAACTGGCCCAGAGAAAAATTGCTTCCTGACCCCAAAGTGGTGATCAGCCTTTCCCTGGGCGTGTAAGAAAGGGCCACGAGAACCAAGCCCTGAGGTGACCCTTCCTGCCCTCCCTCTCATGATCTGCCAAAGTTCACACAATCAGCATTGCCGTCAGATGGGCCATCTAGCCTCTGTTTGGAAACCTCCCGAGAAGGAGAGCCCACCACCTCCCGAGGAAGCCTGTTCCACTGAGGAACCGCTCCGGCTGTCAGGAAGTTCTTCCTAATGTTTAGTCGGAAACTCTTCTGATTTAATTTCAACCCGTTGGTTCTGGTCCGACCTTCTGGGGTAACAGAAAATGACTCTACACCATCCTCTAGATAACAGCCCTTCAAGTACTTGGAGAGGGTTATCATATCACCTCTCAGTCGTCTCCTGTCCAGGCTAAACATACCCAGCTCTTTCAACCTTTTCTCATAGGTATTGGTCTCCAGACCCCGCAGCCATCTTCGTTGCCCTCCTCCAGACACGTTCCAGCTTGTCAACATCCTTCTTAAATTGTGGTGTCCAAAACTGAACGCAATACTCTAGGTGAGGTCTAACCAGTGCAGAGTAAAGCAGTACCATCACCTTCCAAAGGGGCCATCTTCTCATAAAAACATAGGCTGAATCTATAGCTGTATTTCTCTCCAGTTTCCCTGCGTTTCGTCTTACGTCTGTCTATACTTCGTTCCGTCTCTGCATTCTAACTACGCCGGTACGAAGGAAAGTGTATACATCTGTTAACCGCCCTCCACCATAATAGCTGCCTCGCGCTGGTTTAAATGGATGCCGTTTTTATCCGGTTGTAGATCTTTATTCCTGTTTGGTGACATTTTAAATATATGTAGACGATTAGCCCTTGCTCCAGTAGTCTTTCAGCAATTATTTATTTATTTATTTATTTATTATGAGATTTATAACCCGCCCTCCCTGCAGAGCAGGCTCAGGGCGGCTGATGGCGCTTTTTTGTTACACCAGCAGATGGTGCTTTTTTGTTAATTCACAACAGTACAGGATATTCGGTGTGTTGTTTTTTAATTCCACTGCCTATCCCCGCTGTCCCGTTCTTTTAATCTGATACCTTTTTTGTTCCGTGCATTCCGATAATGTTTTTTCTCCCAAACATTTTTTACCTTAGTTAGCTCAATCACAATTCCTTGTCCCCTTTTTTCTCATGGCAATTAAATTTTTATTCTTCCATAATTTCATCATTATTAATACTTATTTTAGGAGCTGCGGTGGCTCAAGTGGTTAAGATGCTGAACTGCAGGCTGTGGAAGGTCAGTAGTTCAGCAGTTCAAGACCCGGGTGCCGCAAGACGGAGTGAGCTCCCGTCTCTAGTTCCAGCTCCTGCCAACCTAGCAGTTCGAAAGCAAGAAATTGCAAGTAGATAAATAGGTACCGCTTCGGTGGGAAGGTAACAGCGTTCCGTGCGCCTTGGTGTTTAGTCATGCCGGCCACATGACCACGGAAACGTCTTCGGACAGCGCTGGCTCTTCGGCTTTGAAACGGAGATGAGCACCGCAACCCTAGAGTCGGATTCGACTGGCTTTCGAGCAAGGGAACCTTTACCTTTACTAATACTTATTTGTCAGGATATTTTGATTTTTGATCTTCTACTTTACACTCTGAAACTTTGTAGTCACCTAGCCAGTCCAACACTGTCACACAATGGCCAAAAAGACCAGGGGCCATCAGGAGGTCCAGCAGTGGGGCCAGGACACCAGAAGCCCCTCCCACTGTTGCCCCCACCCCTAAGCACCAAGAAGACAGAGCATCCCTTGCCCCAGACCGAGAGTTCCTATCTGTACCCTGTGGCTAATGGCCATCGATGGACCTCGGCTCCATATGCTTATCCAATTCCCTTTTGAAGCCATCCATGCTTGTAGCCGCCGCCACCTCCTGTGGCAGTGAATTCCATGTGTGAATCACTCTTTGGGTGAAGAAGGACTTCCTTTTATCCGACTGCTCAGCAATTTCATGGAGTGCCCACTTGAGTTCTTGTCTTGTGAGAAAGGGAGAAAAGTACTTCTTTCTCTACCTGCTCAATCCCATGCATAATCTTATAAACCTCGATCATGTCACCCCTCAGCCATCGTTTCTCCAAGCTAAAGGAGCCCCAAGCACCTCAACCTTTCCTCATAGGGAAAGTTCTCCAACCCTTTGATCATTCTAGTTGCCTTTTTTGCACTTTTATCTCCAGGGAAACTGATCAGTTGTAATCCCAGGAGATTTTCAGCCACCTCCACAAGCTCACTTGCAGTACAAACTTACCACGGAGAACACATGAAGTTGCCTTCTACTGAATCAGGCCCTGGGTCCATCAAGTGATGGTACTGCTTTACTCTGCTCTGGTTAGAGGAGAGGAGAGGAGAGGAGAGGAGAGGAGAGGAGAGGAGAGGAGAGGAGAGGAGAGGAGAGGAGAGGAGAGGAGAGGAGATTGGGTTTATACCTCGCCCTTCACTTGGAGTCTCAGAGCAGCTTACAAACTCCTTTCCCTTCCCCTCCCCACAACAGACACCCTGTGAGGTAGGAGAAGAGGAGGAGATTGGATTGATACCCCGCCCTTCACTACCCAAAGGAGTCCCAGAGCGGTGTACAAACTCCTTTCCCTTCCCCTCCCCACAACAGACACCCTGTGAGGTAGGCGGGACTGAGAGAGCTCTGACAGAAACTGCTCTTTTTCAAGAACAGCTGTGCCAGGACTATGGCTTGCCCAAGGTCACTCCAGCAGCTGCCTGTGGAGGAGCAGGGAATCAAACCCGGTCCTCCCAGATTAGAGTCCACACTCCTAACCACTAGACACCTTATCAGATCACAAGCTAAGTGAGAAGTTGGGCCCGTGCCCCTTGGTTCACTGGCGAAAGCGCCCTTTAGCAAGCGAGAGGAACCCAGGGAGGGGCGGGTGAGGAGGCGGGTGGTGGAGGGGAGACCCCTGGGTCAGCCCTTCAGGGCCCTCCTCTGAGAGTCTCTCGGGAGCCTCCAGACAGGGACCTCGGCAGGGAACGAAGCCATGCAGGCCATCCTCCAAAGGGGCCATTTTCTCCAGGTGATCTGACCTCTATCATCTGAAGATCGACTGTCATAGTGGGAGATATCCAGGCCCCCCCTGGAGGTTGGGCCCAAGGCTGGGCACTGCCAGTTGCGGTGGCGTGGGCTGGAGGCTCGACAGGAGGGAACTGGGCTCTCTTAATTTATAAGTAAATAAATAAATAAATCAGATGAGACAGAGAACAGGATGGGCACCTCCTCTACTTGCAGGGATTGTAAAGGAGTTTCCTGCAAGGCTCACATAATAAATGTCCACCCAGGTTTGATTCCCCACTCCTCCCCTTGCACCCGTTGGATGACCTTGGTAAAAAGTACTGAGACTGACGAGTGATTTCAGCACTCACACACTTTATTAGTTGAAGAACAAGACAAGAGAAGCCAGCTCGCAGGCCGGCTTTTATTCCCAAGGGAACCCACACCCCGACACACACCACACCCTGTGATTGGGCTATTTACAGTGATTGAGTTATTTCCTAGGATTCCTACTCCCAGATTGGAAGGGAGCTAGGATCCTACAGTCCACTGTCTTTTGGACCAAAGCTCAGGCCCTTCGCCTGGCCACATGGCGGACCGGTTGGAACCAGTCAGAGCACATGGCTGTCCTGAGCCCATGTTCTCTGATGGATACATTACACTTGGGCAAGCCATCGTTCTGGCACAGCTGTCCTTGAAAAAGAGCAGTTTCAGTCAAGAGCTCTCTCAGCCCCGCCTACCTCACAGGGTGTCTGTTGTGGGGAGGGGAAGGGAAAGGAGATTGTAAGCCGCTCTGGGACTCCTTTGGGTAGTGAAGGGCGGGGTATCAATCCAATCTCCTCCTCTTCTCCTACCTCACAGGGTGTCTGTTGTGGGGAGGGGAAGGGAAAGGAGTTTGTAAGCCGCTCTGGGACTCCTTTGGGTAGTGAAGGGTGGGGTATAAACTCAATCTCTTCTTCTTCTTCTTCTTCTACCTCACAGGGTGTCTGTTGTGGGGAGGGGAAGGGAAAGGAGTTTGTAAGCCGCTCTGAGACTCCTTCGGGTAGTGAAGGGCGGGGGGTATAAATCCAATCTCCTCCTCTTCTCCTACCTCACAGGGTGTCTGTTGTGGGGAGGGGAAGGGAAAGGAGTTTGTACGCCGCTCTGGGACTCCTTTGGGTAGTGAAGGGCGGGGTATCAATCCAATCTCCTCAACCTCCTTCTCCTCCTCTTCTTCTTCTATCTTTAGTACGCCTTCGATAAAGGCTTGTTGTATGTTCTCGAAAGGTCTCCGTGCCTTTGCTGAGTTAATACTAAGCTACTGTTCTGGGTTAGGAAATACTTGGAGATTTTGGAGGCGGCACCTGGGGAGGGCGGGGTTTGGGGAGTGAGTTAAATGGGGATATAGCGCCACAGAGTCCACTTCCCAAAGCAGCCATTTCCTCCAGGTGAATTGATCTGTGTCGCCCCGAGATTAGCTGTAATAACGGTAGAGGGCTCCAGCTGCCACCTGAAGGTTGAAAACACAAGAAGAATTACAGGGAGTATACAGATACGGTATTGACAAATACACTGAAATAAAATGCAAAATTATTTTGACATAAGTTATGTATTAACAGAAGATCATAAAAATGTATAATACATAGAATAACATAACAGAATCTCATAATACAATGAATCATAAAGAAATTGCCAAGCAGAAAGAAGAGAAGAAGAAGAGATTGGATTCATACCCAACCTTTCACTCAGAGTCTCAGAGCGGCTTACAAACTCCCTTCCCTTCCCCTCCCCACAACAGACACACCCTGTGAGGTAGGCGGGGCTGAGAGAGCTCTGACGGAAATTGCTCTTTTTCAAGGACAGCTCTTGTCAGAACTACGGCTTGCCCAAGGTCATCCAGCAGCTGCAAGTGGAGGCGTGGGGAACCAAACCCGGTTCTCCCAGATTAGAGTCCGCGCACTTAAGCACGACAACAAACTGGATCCAGAGGAGTCCAAGAAAATCAATCGAAAAGGAACAAAAAATCCATAATCAAAGTCAAAAATCACACAAGGATTCCGGATATGCAAGCCTCGTTTTGACACACTTCATCAGTGGAACTGCAAAATATACAATCACTGTATTGCTGCACTATGATAGTAATCATGTATATGACAGAACATGCTTAGCTGGCTTACCTATTCACAATGCATCAACCATTTAATGGTTGTTACATAAATCTGAGTCATTAAGGAGGACAATCATTCCTGCAAAATTAAACAAAAGCACATAAAATTACAAGGTATGTATGCCTATTATTGTCATCTACGAATATCTCAAATCGCAATAAAAAGCAATGATTCGTACTAGAAACTTTGTTGCCTGTATTCTTAAATCGGACACCACTCAAGTGTAATACAGAGAATCAATCTAATGCACGTATAGCCTCTTATGATAGAACACCTCAAGGACAGAATCAATGCCAAATACTCCAATTTGAAACGGGTGGAAATGTGTCATGAACCTACACAGAATTAAAGAGACAGTTCACAAAAAAAACAAGAAAATTCAACCTATTGGTTTAACCCAAAGGGTCCATAAGTTTTTAGCCGGTATATAAAAAATGCCTCCTTATGAAGTAAAAACTTTTGGACATTTTGTCTATCAAATGGGTGCGCATTAAGTTTCTCCAAAACCACAACTTTAAAGTCATCATACCTATGACTGAGGCCTATGAAATGCTGAACCAGCAGAGCTTTGTGTGGCCTTTAATGCATGATTTATGGTCTCCTGTATGCACACGTAGGAGCTGCGGTGGCTCACGTGGTTAAGACGCTGAACTGCAGGCTGTGGAAGGTCAGTAGTTCAGCAGTTCGAGACCCGAGAGTGCTGCATGACGGAGTGAGCTCCTGTCTCTAGTTCCAGCTCCTGCCAACCTAGCAGTTCGAAAGCAAGAAATTGCAAGTAGATAAATAGGTACCACTTCAGTGGGAAGGTAACAGCGTTCCATGCGCCTTGGTGTTTAGTCATGCCGGCCACATGACCACGGAAATGTCTTTGGACAGCGCTGGCTCTTCGGCTTTGAAACGGAGATGAGCACCGCAACCCTAGAGTCGGATTCGACTGGCTTTTGAGCAAGGGAAACCTTTACCTTTACCTATGCACATGTAAGGAATGTGTTGACAAGCCTACATATAATAAATTGCAGCCAGATTTTAGAAGATAAATTATTTTCTTTGTGGCACCGTTTCTATATGCAGTCAACATCTTTTCAAAGCCCAGTTCAGGTATACAGATAGAATTGGTCACCCATGCTTGTAAGCATGATGAACAAGGTCCGCGATGACGACGTCCACTTAAAGAGGGTTCAGTTCTAGGTAGACTAAGAAGGTCTGATTTATTTATGTTATTTATTTATTGGATTTCTATCCCACCCTCCCCGCGAACGGGGCGGCTCACAATCAACGGCACCATGTGCCAGAGTCAGCAGAAAACACCAAAAAAAACCCAACCCCCCCCAGCTAAAACAATAGTACATGAAATAGTTAAACACAATTAATTACAATAAAGTGCTCGCGATGATGGTCAGTCTTCCGTCCATGTGAGGTGGCGTGCAGCAAGGTGTGATACTCGGGTCCTGATTCAGCGGTGCTCCGGCCTCCCGCAATGCTGTGGCTCAATCTCATAAAGGGCCAGCCTATCACCACGATATTGATAACTAATAGTTGGTGATAGTGGTAGGCGGCCCCTAGTTGAAAGCCTGGCGGAAGAGCTCCATCTTGCAGGCCCTGCAGGACTGCATCAGGTCCCACAGGGCCCTGATCTCCTCCGGGAACTCATTCCACCAGGTAGGAGCTGCCACCAAAAAGGCCCTGGTAACAACAGAGAGACTGGACGACCATCTTTCGGGTAAAGAGTGCAGGGGGTTGGACTAGATGACCTGCAAGATCCCTTCCAACTCTAACATTCTATGATTCTATCTCTGGGGCCTGGGGTAGTTAAACAGTGTTGTGACCCCAACCGTAGTGCTCTCTGGGGTATAGAATCATAGAATGTTAGAGTTGGAAGGGACCTTGCAGGCCATCTAGTCCAACCCCCTGCACTCTGCAGGAACACAGCCGAAACCCCTACATACCTACAACATACCCAAAAGATGGTTGTCCAGTCTCCTCTTGAAAACGTCCAGCGAAGGAGCATCCACCACCTCCCGAGGCAGTCTGTCTGTATGAGGAAAGGCGGTCCCTCAGGTATGTCAGACCCTGGCCATATAGGGCTTTAAAGGTAAGCACCAGCACCTTGAAGCGAATTCGGTATACTATTGGCAGCCAGTGCAGTGCCTTCAGCACAGGCCGGATGTGCTCCCGTCTAGGGAGGCACATTAACAGCCTGGCCACGGCATTCTGCACCAGCTGCAGCCTCCAAATTTGCGACAAGGGCAGCCCCATGTAAGGAGCATTACAGTAGTCTAATCTCAAGGTGACCATCGCATGGATCACTGTAGCCAGGTCGTCACGGTCGAGGAAGGGAACCAACTGCCGAATCAGCTGAAGATGGTAAAGGCTGACTTAGCAGTGGCTGCCACCTGGGCCTCCATAGTTAAGGAGGGATCCAGGAGCACTCCCAGACTCCTCACCTCTGGCGCTGGCACCAGTGGCACCCCATCGAAGGTCGGGAGTGGGAGTCCCTGTCCCCAAGCCACCCTGGCTCAGGCCCAGGACCTCCGTCTTCGTCGGGTTTAGTTTCAGCCAGCTCAGTCTGAGCCAACCAGCCATGGCACGCAATGCTCACTCCAGATCTCCCAGGCTGGAGTCCGACCAGCCGCCCAACATCAGATAGAGCTGGGTGTCATCAGCGTACTGGTGACATCCCAGCCCATACCTCTGGGCAGGCCCGTAGTCAGGATTTTTTAATTCAGGGGGCCTTGAAATAAGTCGGGGGGCACCCTGCACTCCCTCCAAGGAGCGCCATAAATAAAATAAAAATAGAAGTCGGGGGGCTGGGCTGGATGGGAAGTCAGGGGGCCCTAGCAGTAAGTCGGGGGGCCAGGCCCCGAGATGACCCACTGTAGCTACCGGCCTGCCTCTGGGCAATCTGGGCGAGGAGGCGCATGCAGATGCTAAACAGCATTGGGGGACAGCTCAGCCCCCTGAGGAACACCACACTCAAGTGGGTGTCTCTTGGACTGCTGTTCCCCAAGCACTACCCTCTGTCCTTGACCCTGGAGAAAAGAAGCAAGCCATTGCAAGGCAAGCCCGTATATCCCCACATCAGCGAGGCGGTGGGTCAGCAACTGACGGTCGACTGTGTCAAACGCAGCTGACAAGCTGAGCAACAGCAATACCACCAAACCGCCTTGATCCAAATGTCTCCGGAGGTCGTCAGTAAGGGCCACCAGCGCTGTCTCCGTCCCGTGTCCCGGGTGGAAGCTGGACTGGAAGGGGTCCAAGACGGAAGCGTCATCCAGAAAGCCCTGTAATTGTATCGCCACCGCCCTCTCGATTAATTTGCCCAAATAGGGCAAATTGGAAACCGGCCGGTAGTTGGCCAATTTGGCCGGGTCCAGAGTTGGTTTTTTCAGGAGAGGGCAGACCATTGCTTCCTTGAGTGCCCCTGGGAACCATCCCTCACGCTCAGGTTCTAAGGCTTTTAATTCTTCTGAATCCAGTGTAAGGTTTATCTTGGCAACCAGCAGGGCTATTTTGGGGGCAGGAACACACAGGAATGGAGTTCCGGCTGGCTCCCGAGTTGGCCACGCCCAGCAGGAACTCATTAGCACAACAGGCCACACCCAGCAGCAGAAACTCATTAGGATTGGCTACATGAGGGGTACGTGGCCTAACATGCAAAGGAGTTCCTGCTCCAAACCCCCCCCCAGGTTTTAACAATAAACAAGGTCAACAGAATAAGAAGCAAAAGGTGGGTGTGGCTGAATGACCACACTTCTGGTAACATGGGGGTGAGGCCTAATATGCTAATGAGCTGTGCTGTCGGGGGTGTGGCCTATTATGCTAATGAGTTCCTGCTGGGCTTTTTCTACAAAAGAAGCCCTGGCAACCAGGAATATGACTCACTACCTGCCAGATGTCTCAGAGTGCTTTTTCTGATGGACTCAGCTAATGGTGTCAAATCCAACGAACAAGAAATATTATTTCTCTGAACAATATCTTTGTTCTGAAATAACTGATTGCCGTCCACACATCTGGCTTTCTCAAAGGCATCATTCGTAACACGTGATGGACAGATTCTGGCTTTGAACTGGTTAATCCTACTAGTAGTATGTGAAGTCACTACCTGAAGAACAATTTCTTTTGGCCCGTAAAAACTGTCCATGAGGCTGGCATGATAAGGGTAGAAATGTATGTATGAATTTCTATCGGTCTCTTTGTTTAGCCAGCCTAGGAACTGTTGTGCTTTCAACACCGCCGGGCCCACTGCCCCCCCCCCATTCCTCTGAAACAGCAACAGCGTCAACCTGCAGGAAGGTTATTCATCACAGCTGAGCCCCAGCCAGGCCGGGTGGGGGGGTCACACAAACCCTCTGCTGCTCGTTGGCCGTGACAGTGGGAAGAGCCTGGCCTCACTGGGCACGAGTAGCGAATGGGTGGATGCAGCCCCGACCCTCTGCAGGGCCTGAGGGCCAATCACCATGGGCTGCCCGCAGAGGCTTGTGGGCCCTGCTGGATTCCAGAATGTTCCCAGTGGCTCCCAGGACCCCAGACAGCCACTCTGTGGAGGCAACGGTGGAAGCTTGGAGCCGAAAGTTCCTGGAAAGGATTGACAGGGTCCCTCCCCCCCCCACATCCACAGCCATAGTTCTGGCACAGCTGTCCTTGAAAAAGAGCAGTTTCTGTCAGAGCTCTCTCAGCCCCACCCACCTCAAAGGGTGTCTGTTGGGGGGAGGGGAAGGGAAGGGAGTTTGTCAGCCGCTCTGAGACTCCTTTGGGCAGTGAAGTAAAGGTAAAGGTTTCCCCTTGCTCGAAAGCCAGTCGAATCCAACTCTAGGGATGCGGCGCTCATCTCTGATTCCAAGCCAAAGAGCCAGTGCTGTCTGGAGACATTTCCATGGTCATGTGGCCACTGGCCAGCATGACTAGACGCAAGGGCGCACGGAATGCTGTTCCCTTCCCACCAAAGTGGTACCTATTTATCTACTTGCAATTTCTTGCTTTTGAACTGCTAGGTTGGCAGGAGCTGGAACTAGAGACAGGAGCTCACCCCGTCATGCGGCACTCTCGGGTCTCGAACTGCTGAACTACCGACCTTCCAGTCTGCAGTTTAGCATCTTAACCACTTCCAATCTCCTCCTCCTCCTCTTCTACTTCTCCTCCTCCTCCTCTATCCTCTTCAGTTTATAATCCAGCACTGTGGTTCGCTGCCCAGCCGGATGATTTGGGCAGGGAGATCCCATTCCCTACGGCAGCTCCGGCCAAAAATAGCCTCGGAGTGAAGCTGGTGGAGTGTGCTGCGGAGGCCACCGCAACAGCTGAGAAGTCATGTGTCTCCACTGCTCCCACGGTGTGTCGGCTAGTTTGCGGCCCGCTCGGGTGCTCAGGGCATTTTGACTCCTAGGCCGAGTCCCTAAATTTCCAGGCATGGCTGATTAGTCGTGACACTCTGGCAAGGTTCTCCCTGACAAACTGTCTCTCGATTGAGATTTCTAGCGCACCTGAGGCAGTAGCAGAGTCTGGTCCATTGCCAGGGCCATTTCGACTTGGTTGCTGTGACGGATGTGGACCAGATCTTGAGGGCTGCCCGTCCTGGTGATGGAAGTCTTGCAAGGAGGGGATTAGCCGCCCCCCTCCCCCGATCCAGGGCTTTTCCTTTCGTCCACTACTTAAGAAACCGTCACTGGAGAGGAGTGAGGTGGCCAATGATGCCCCCCAGTCTCTAATTAGCCCCTTCTGGGCAGGCGACCCAAGAGAGTGGGGGCAGAACAGCTCCAGGTTACGACAGGACAGAGACGGCACTGGTGGATTTGCATGGGATCTCTGCCCCAATGTAGACACGGTCTGTGCTTCTCTGTGGTTGTTATTGGATCTAACGGCTGCCTCTGATACCACAGACCATGTCGTTCCCTGGAGGGGTCTGGAGGGAGATTCTCTGGAATGGTTTAAATTGCTTCTTAAGGATCGGACGCAGGGGAGTGCAACGGGGGACCAGTTGCCATCAGTGTGGGACCTGTCCTGGGGGGGGAAGGTGTCCGTAGGGCTTAGTTTTATCTCCCATGCTTTTCAGTCTCCGTGGAAAGCTCTTTGGAGACACCCTTCATGGTACTGCAGCCATGGACAGCTGGACCCCTTTGGGGCCAGGTATCACCAGGAAGTTGTTATCTGTGGACTGTAACACTCTCCTGGGGACATAGTGGAGGGGACAGTCCCATAGATCCATTGATCCCAGACCTCTCAAGGCCTCAAGGGTTAATACCAAGACCTGGACCTGACTTGGTGTTCCACTGGAAGCCAGCACCCGTTGAATGTGTGTCGTCGGTGATGTTCCCATTATCAGGACTCACACCGCTGCGTTCTGGATCAGCTGGAGCTTGTGGGCCAGCCGCAAGGGTCGGCCAGCGTGGAGCGCGAGTTACAGTCGCCCCCTCCGTTTCTCCCTTCCCCTGGCCTGGGTGAGCAAGCCGGCCCGGTCTCCTCAGGTCCTGCATGCTAAGCAGGGCGGGCCCCAGTCAGTCCTGGGATGTGGAGTCTGGTGAGCAAAATTCGACTTTGTGAGCGACTGGCCTTAAAGCTGCGAGCCAAATTAGTTTGCCCGGGAGTCCTCCTCCCTGAGCTAAGGCAAAGACGCGTGAGCCGGAGGCCAACCCTGCCACGGACTCGCTTCCCCCGCCCCGCGATCCGCCCCGCTCCCGGCGCCCAGGCGGAGCCCAGCTTCCCCACGGCTGCGAGGCGGGCGGGGGTGCCGCCACAACACGCCCTCCACCTCCACGGGTGGCTCGGCCGGGGACCCGGAGGCGAGACTGCCCTCGGCGGGGCCCGGGGGAAGAGCGCCGGCTGCCTGGGGGCGACGGGACTTGCCTCGCCTCCCCGCGCCCCGACGGCCATGCCCGGGCGGCGCCTCCGCCTCCTCCTCCTGGGAGCAGCGCTGCTGCCGCTGCTCTGCCGCGACGGTAAGCGAAGCCAGGCGCCCCGGGCCGGTCTCGGCCGTGCAGCGGGAGGGAGGGAGGGAGGGAGGGCCGGCGGCGGCGGCGGGGAGCCCCCCGGCGAGGAAGGCAGCGCCTGCCCGGGCTGCGGAAAGCGCCGTGGTGGAATGCCGGGCCTGGGGAACCGGCCGTCGGGCGGCCAGGGGAGGCAGCGTCGCCGACAGCGCCGGGCAAGAAGAAGGTTTTCGGGGGGGGGCGTGTCAGCTGGAGGGGGGGCGACCGACGCCGGAGTCACGCCACATCCCCCCGCCCCCGAAAGCGGTTCCAGGGACTCTCCTTTGGACATAGTTCCGGCAGCCGCCACTAGGGGCGCGAGTGAGAGGCCCTTCCACTAGGGGCGGCGGCTAAGCTTAAAGGAGGAGGGGGGCTGCGAGAGGGTGGCAGAATGGGAGGGAGAGGGAGGCTGAGAAAGTTTTTGCCCTCTCCCTCAATTGTAGGACTCCAGGCCGTCCAGGGCAGCTGATGGGCAGGAGGGACTAAAGGAAATACCACTTTACACCGAGAGTGATTAAAAGGTGGGATTCGCTGTAGTGATGGGATGGCCACACAGGGATAAACAGCTTTAAAAGGGGACGAGGCAGAGTCATGGAGAATAAGGGGCTTATTAGAAGTCTATCAAAGGCTACTAGCCATGATGACTGAGGGGGAACCTCCACATTCAGAGGCACTAAACCTCTGAATCCCAGAGCGAGGAGGCAACATCAGGGGAAGGCCTGGGCTTCTACACCCTGTTGTTGGCTCTTCGGAGGAACTGGTTGGCCACTGTGTGAGACGCTGGACGAGATGGACCCTCACCGGTCTGATCTAGTTCAGATCTTCTGATGTTCTTATGCCTAGTTTGAACCTTCGTGACTGAGGGGAACCTTCAGGTCCACAGGCACTAAGTCTCTGAATCCCAGAGCCAGGAGGCAACAGCCTCTACACCCTGTTGTTGGACCTCCAGAGGAACTGGTTGGCCACTGTGTGAGACGGGAGGCTGGACTGGATGGACCCTCCCTGGTCTGGCTAAGCAGGGCTCTTCTGGTGTCCTTATCAGGGGAAGTCCTCAGCCTCTCTGCCCTGTTGCTGGCCCTCCAGAGGAAGTGGTTGGCCACTGTGTGAGATGGGATGCTGGACTAGATGGACCCTCGCTGATGTGAGCCAGCAGGGCTCTTCTGGGGCTCTTCTCAGGGGAAGGCCTTGGCCTCTCTGCCCTGTTGTTGGCCCTCCAGAGGAACTGACTGGCCACTGTGTGAGAGGGGAGGCTGGACTAGATGGACCCTCACTGGTCTGACCCAGCAGGGCTCTTCTTATGTCCTTCTCAGGGAAAGGCCTCAGCCTCTCTGCCCTGTTGTTGGCCTTCAAAAGGAACTGGCTGGCCCTTGTGTGAGACGGAGGTTGGACTGGATGGACCCACCTTGGTCTGATCCAGGAGGGCTCTTCTGAGGTTCTTCTCATAGAGGAATAGAATCACAGAGTTGGAAGGGACCTCCAGGGTCATCTAGTCCAACCCCCTGCACAATGCAGGAAATTCACAAATAAATCCCCCCACACCCCCAGTGATTGCTGTACTATGCTTAGAAGATGACAAGTAAACCTCCAAAATCTCTGGCCAAACTGGCCTGGAGAAAAATTGCACCTCACCTGAACGTGGTGATCAGCATTTCTCTGGGCATGTAAGAAAGGGCCACGAGAACTAAGCACTGAGGCAGCCCTTCCTGCCCTCCCTCTCATGATCTGCCCAAGTTCACAGAATCCGCATGGCTGTCAGATGGCCGTCTAGCCTCTGTTTGAAAACCTCCAGGGGAGAGCCCACCACCTCCTCCCGAGGAGGCCTGTTCCACCGAGGAACCGCTCCAACTGTCAGGAAGTTCTTCCTAATGTTTAGCTGAAAACTCTTTTGATAGAATTTCGTTGGTTCTGGTCCAATCTTCTGGGGCAACAGAAAACAACTCTGCACCATGCTCTATCTGGCAGCCCTTCGAGTGCTTGAAGACGGTGATCATATCACCTCTCTGTTGTCTCCTCTCCAGGCTAAACACACCCAGCTCCCTCAACCTTTCCTCATAGGACTTGGTCTCCAGACCTCTCAGCATTTTCGTTGCCCTCCTCTGGACACGTTCCAGATTGTCTATATCGTTTTTACACTCTGGTGCCCAAAACTGAACACAATACTCTAGGTGAAATATAAACAGAGCAGAGAAGTGCAGAGAAGGGCAACTAGAATGATAAAAGGGTTGGAACACCTTCCCTATGAAGAAAGGTTAAAATGCTTGGGGCTCTTTAGCTTGGAGAAACGACGGCTGAGGGGTGACATGATCGAGGTTTATAAGATTATGAATGGGATTGAGCAGGTTGAGAAAGAGGTACTTTTCTCCCTTTCTCACAAGACAAGAACTCCTTGTGGGCACTCCATGGAATTGCTGAGCAGTCGGGTTAGAACAGATAAAAGGAAGTCCTTCTTCACCCAAAGAGTGATTAACATATGGAATTCACTGCCACAGGAGGTGGTGGCAGCTACAAGCACGGACAGTTTCAAGAGGGAATTAGATAGCCGCCAGCCGCTGCAGAGTTATTTTTTGGGGATTCTGATATCCCCCCTAGACTTTTTAACACTTTTTAGATTTTTCTGCACACATGGGGAGTGCCCCACGTGCGCAGGAAAATCTCCCTGCCCCCCAGGTGCCCCCGATGTGCGGATTTAGATATCCGCACCATAGGGGGCCACTTTGGAATTAGATATATAGATATGGAGCAGAGGTCCACCAGTGGCTATTAGCCACAGGGTATAGATGGGAACTCTCGGTCTGGGGCAGGTGATGCACTCTATTCTTGGTGCTGGAGGGGGCAGCAGTGGGAGGGCTTCTAGTGTCCTGGCCCCACTGCTGGACCTCCTGATGGCACCTGGTATATTTTGGCCACTGTGTGACAGAGTGTTGGACTAGATGGGCCATTGGCCTGATTCAACATTGGCTTCTCTTATGTTCTTATGTTCAGAGTAAAATGATACCATCACTTCGCATGATCCGGACACTATACTTCAATTGATGCAGCCCAAAATGTCGTTTGTGTTTTTAGCTACCACATCACACTGCTAACTCGTGTTCAATGTATTGTCTACTTAGACCCCTGGATCCTTTTTGCACATACTACTGCCAAGAGAAGTCTTCCCCATCCTATAATTATGCATTTAACTTTTTCTACCTAAATGCACAGCTTTACATATATCCCCACTGGGAAAGATTGAAGGTCAAAGAAGAAGGGGACGGCAAAGGATGAGATGGTTAGACAGTGTCATCAATGCAACGAACATGAAGTTGAGCAAACTTCAGCGGACAGCGGAAGACAGGAGGGCCTGGCGTAATCTGGTCCATGGGGTCGCGAAGAGTCGGACTCGACTGTGCGACTGAACAACAACACATATATCCCCACTGAAATTCAATTTATTTCTTCTAGCCCAGTTTTCCAGCCTGTCCAGATCATCCTGTATCCTGACTCTGTCTTTTACTGTATTTGCTACCCCTCCCAATTCAATGTCATCTGCAAATTTGATAAGCATTCCCTCTATTTCTTCATCCAAATCATTGATAAAGATGTTGAACAAAACAGGTCCCAGGAAAGATCCCTGCGGCACTCCACTTGTTGCTCCTCTCCAAGAGGATGAGGAACTATTAATAAGATCATGATGAAATATTACCCCCCCCCATTCATAATAATAACCAAGGTTTGCTCCTGTAATGCTATGAAGTACATTCTGCTGCCAAGCAGGGTATGGATGAGGAGCTGAGACCAAGACATGAAAATAAATAGGTAGGGACATGGAAAAATCAGGTGGTGGGAGAGATGAAGGAATAAGAGTGGAAAAGAGAGAGAGAAATTAAGGAACAGAGGGGGAAAGGTTGTTTTCTTTTGCTGCATCTCAGTTAACTTCGGCTTTGCTTCCGTCTTCCAGAAAAGGTGAATCTAGCTGGTAGTCAGAGTGCCTTTTACTGTGCTCCAACTTCCCCAAGAACAGAAGAACCTCAGGGGCCACCCAGTTCCTCTGGAGGGCCAGCAACAGGGCATAGGAGGCCGAGGCCTTCCCCTGAGAAGAACATGAAAAAAGCCCTGCTGGGTCAGACCAGTGAGCGTCCATCCAGTCCAGCCTCCTGCCTCACACAGGGGTCAGCCAGTTCCTCTGGAGGTCCAGCAACAGGGCAGGGAGGCCGAGGCCTTCCCCTGAGAAGAAACTCAGAAGAGCCCTGCTGGATCAGACCAGCGAGGGTCCATCTAGTCCAGCCTCCTGTCTCACAAAATGGCCAACCAGTTCCCCTGGAGGACCAACAACAGGGCACAGAGGCTGAAGCCTTCCCTGGAGAAGAACCTCAGAAGAGCACTGCTGGGTCAGACCAGTGAGGGTCCATCCAGTCCAGCATCCTGTGTGGCACAGTGGCCACCCAGTCCCTCTGGAGGGCCAACAAGAGGGCAGAGAGACCAAGGCCTTCCCCTGAGAAGAACCTCAGAAGAGCCCTGCTGGGTTAGACCAGTGAGGGTCCATCCAGTCCAGCCTCCTGTCTTACACAGTGACCAAACCAGTTCCTCTGGAGGGCCAACAACAGGGCATAGAGGCCAAGGCCTTCCCCCAAGAAAACCATCAGAATAGCCCTGCTGGGTCAGACCAGTGAGGGTCCATCTAGTCCAGCCCCCTGTCTCACACAGGGGCTAACCAGTTCTTCTGGAGAGGCAACAACAGGGCATAGGAGGCCGAGGCCTTCCCCTGAGAAGAACATGAGAAAAGCCCTGCTGGGTCAGACCAGTGAGGGTCCATCCAGTCCAGCCTCCTGCCTCACACAGTGGCCAACCAGGTCCTCTGGAGGAATAACAACAGGGCAGAGAGGCCGAGGCCTTCTCCTGAGAAGAACGTCAGAAGAGCCCTGCTGGATCAGAAGAGCCCTGCTGGATCAGACAGCGGAATTTTACCAAATAACCCACTTTATAGAAATCTGTTATTTTTTAAAAAAAATATTTGATTGCAGTTTTTGTGTATCTGGTACAACTTACTTATTAAGATGATGTTATAAATTTGGTATTAACTTCGTTGGTTCTGGAAATAAAAATTAAGAAGAAGAAGAAGAAGAAGAAGAAGAAGAAGAAGAAGAAGAAGAAGAAGAGCCCTGCTGGATTAGACCAGTGGTCTACCTAGTAGTCCAGCATCCTAGCAGTCCTGTGTAAATAGATCACATGGACTTGGATGTATTACGTCCCTCGTTAAGTCCTAAAAGACTTTGTCAATATATATTACTAGCAAATATATCACACTGGCAAGTATTTCATCTTACCCCCTCTCTTCACAAGTACAAAAACTGTAAAGCTTCTCCACATCAGTTTGTTCTAATTGGAAGCCACTAGAAATATTTACTAAGTGGGCACATAGCTTAATATTTTAGAAGAAGGAAAATCTTTCCATCCAAAGTGAAAGTTGCTAACAAAAACACCTCCTTTTCAGACTTCCCCAAGAACAAAAGAATACCAGAAGAGGCCTGCTGGATCAGACCAATGGTCCATCCAGTCCAGCATCCCATCTCACACAGCAACCAACCAGTTCCTCTGGAGGGTCAACCAACAGGGCATAGAGGCCTTCCCCTGAGAAGAACACCAGAAGAGCCCTGCTGGGTCAGATCAGGGAGGGTCCATCTAGTCCAGCCTCCCGTCTCACACAGGGGCCTCAACCATTTCCTCTGGAGGGCCAACAACAGGGCAGAGAGGCCAAGGCCTCCCCCTGAGAAGAACCTCAGAAGAGCCCTGCTGGGTCAGACCAGGGAGGGTCCATCCAGTCCAGCCTCCCATCTCACACAGTGGCCTCAATCAGTTCCTCTGGAGGGCCAACAACAGGGCAGAGAGGCCGAGGCCTTCCCCTGAGAAGAACCTCAGAAGAGCCCTGCTGGGTCAGACCAGGGAGGGTCCATCGAGTCCAGCCTCCCATCTCACACAGTGGCCTCAACCAGTTCCTCTGGAGGGCCAACAACAGGGCAGAGAGGCCGAGGCCTTTCCCTGAGAAGAACCTCAGAAGAGCCCTGCTGGGTCAGACCAGTGAGGGTCCATCCAGTCCAGCCTCCCGTCTCACACAATGGCCTCAACCAGTTCCTCTGGAGGGCCAGCAACAGGGCAGAGAGGCCGAGGCCTTCCCTTGATGTGGCCTCCTGGTACTAAGCCTCTGAATGTGGAAGTTCCCCTCAGTCACCATGGGAGGTAGCCGCTGATAGCCCCCTCCTCCATGAATCTGTCTAATCCCTTCTTAAAGAGTGTCTATGCCTGACATCTTCAGCCTTTCCTCCTAGGGAAGGGGCTCCAGCCCCCAAGTCGTCTAGGTCGTCCTCCTCTGAACTTTCTCCAGCTCTGCCGTGTCCTTTTTGAGGAGGGTGCCCAGGGCCGGCCAAGGCTGGCAAGAAGAGGCCTGATGGGGGGGGGGGAGTCTCCCAGACTGCTCTTTCTCCAAAGGGGGGAGGGAGGGAAGACTGTCCCTTCATTTTAGGGGGGGGATTGGGGGATTGTTGTTTTGTCTTTGGATCTAGCTGGGGATGTTTCAGCTGTAATTGTAAGCTGCCTTGAACCCAGAGGAAAAGTGGGATATACATGCTTTCTGAGTAAGTAATTTTCTCCCTTTTCTCACAATACAAGAACTCGTGGGCACTCTATGAAATTGCTGAGCAGTCGGGTTAAAACAGATAAAAGGAAATACTTCTTCACCCAAAGAGTGATTAACATATGGAATTCACTGCCACAGGAGGTTGTGGCAGCTGCAAGCATGGACAGTTTCAAGAGGAAATTAGATAAACATATGGAGCAGAAGTCCACCAGTGGCTATTAGCCACAGGGTATGGATGGGAACTCTCAGTCTGGGGCAGGTGATGCACTCTATTCTTGGTGCTGGAGGGGGCAGCAGTGGGAGGGCTTCTGGTGCCCTGGCCCCACTGCTGGACCTCCGGATGGCACCTGGTATATTTTGGCCGCTGTGTGACAGAGTGTTGGACTAGATGGGCCATTGGCCTGATTCAACATTGGCTTCTCTTATGTTCTCTTATGTTCTTATGTAATTCATTAAAGAGGGAGAGAGCTGCAGACAATCCTGCCTGAGGCGGAAGCATCGTTCGGATCTGTCCCTTTGACCAGAATTTGATTGTTCTGCTTTCCTCTTCTTTCTTAAGGTGCTTTAGGTTTCCCGGTGCCGAATCCTCCCTCTCAGGTGCATGGGATCGTGGGGGAGTCGATCTCGCTCCCTGCCCTGACCCCCCCAGAAAAAGCCGTGGACCAAATCGAGTGGGATTTCCAGCCTGAAAGTGGCCCGGCCCGTGTGATTGCGGAATTCACAAATGGGAACTTTGAGCGGCCCAATCCTGGCGACCGATTTCAGCAGCGGCTCGAGAAGGTGAACGAGACCACGCTGAGGGTCAAGGACCTGGTGAAGGAGGACAGTGGTCTCTACACGGCTCACGTGACATCCAAAAGTGCGGAGATGCAGGAGCTGACATTTCTCCTCGTGGTCTCTGGTGAGAAATCTTCCCGGCTCCTTTACTGTGCAGCTGAGTAGCCCCTTCGACCCCCAAGTTCCCTTACTCCCCCCCCCCCGCCAGTTCTGCTGACAGGCAAACAAGCAAGCGAGAGATGGCCCCGGGGGGGGGTCACTTGTGCACCCTGGCCCACCGGGATGCAGTGAGATGTGGGGGGCAGGGCCAGGCAAGAGGGTGTCAGGTGATGCGCCCTGGGACAAGCATCCCAACTTCAAGTCTAGGCTGACAGGGTCTGAACTTGCTGAGACTGAGAGGGGAAAAGGTGTTGGGAGTCATAGTGGATAATTCAGTGAAAGTGTCAACCCAGTGTGCTGCAGCGGCAAAAAAGGCAAACTCTTTACGTTAAGGATTGTTAGGAAAAGGATTGAGAATAAAACATCTGATATTGCAATGCCCCCATGTAGATCTGTGGTGTGGCCTCATTTGGAATACTCTGTACAGTTCCAGTCACTGTATGACACTCTGTTGGAGTCACTCCCCTTCCCGACCCCCAGTCTTCAGGAATTTTCCAGCCCAGAGTTGGCATCTCTATCCCTAAGGGATGCTGGCCACCACAGGTCATAGAGGTCCTTAATAGCAGCACTTTGAATGGGCCTGGAAGCGAACTGGGAACCAGTGAATGCCAGACGCCTGCAACAATCAGATCCCTTCTTCAGAAGTGTAGTTTATTGGTACAGTATTGGCAGAGCATCTACATTTCAGGATCTGTGTTAAGACTAAAGAAAAAGGCGTGGGGATGTGGGATATACCGGGTTCGAAGGGGCACCCCGATGGCACGTAGCCAATCGGGGCATTAGGAATGACCCGCCAGAACTAACGGGCCGGAGGGAGGAATGGTTCCCAGGGGAATGTATTACAGCCAGGCGCTCAACGTCAAGCATATAAAACGTATAGATAACAGAGTATTGTCAGGCAAGCAAGAATCAAAAGTAAAAATACCAGGCAGGGATCTCCCCCCTCACCTTCACACCTAAATGGCAGCTAGCTGACAGTGTAGGCAGAAGGAGACCAGAGTGATACAGGTCCTGTGACCTTGCATTCTGGCTGCAGCGTTCTCTACCAGTGGCAGTTTGACTTGCATGGATTTCCCCCCCAGACAGCATTTCCTGGCTGTCCATTCTACAGCCGACATCCCACCCAGGGAACTGAAGAGACTCTGAGAGCCAGGGTGGTGTATTAATTAGAGCGTCTGACTAGGAACTGGGAACATGGGGGGGGGGGTTGAACCTCCAGTCTGTTATGAATTTTGCAGGATGGCCGAGGACCGGCCTCTTAGCCTCGCCTCCCTCGCAAAGCTGCTGTGAAAAGAAAAAAGGGAGCGAGGAGAATTGTGTCTGCCCCCAGATCTCTTTGGTGGACAGACGGGATAACAGAGTAGCCGGAAGGACCCGGGGAATCAGTGGTACAGGCAACGGCTTAATTTAAGGGTCGAGGGGAGGCCAGTGGCTGTGGAGTAGTGGGGGGCCTCTTCCGAAGACCACCCCTTCAGTCACCGTTTTCCTCTTAGCGAGGTGAGGGGCGAGATGGGGGGTTTTGTGATCCCTCTCACATGGCAATGTTTGAATTCACAGATAAAAGTGAACCCAGCAGGTGGTTGAAGCTTCTCCTCGTTGTTCCATTAATCGTCCTGGTGTCCTATACTGTGATCTGGCATTGCAATGAAATGAAACCGCTGTTCAGGAAAATCAAGAAATGCCTCTCTTTGTCTTGACGGCCTGTCAGCTGAGGCCGCAGACTTGGTCAGCGCAAGAAAATGATGCTCCCGGTTCCCCAAACAGGGACTGAGCTCAGAGGAGGATTGACACGGGGCATTTTTGAAGCCACAGTCCCCACCCCCTGCAGAGAAGAAACAGACTGGTAAGAATCAATGGGTACGGAGGAGCCACTGAGTGGCAGGCAAGCCCCCAAGGGAAAGGGGCAGGAGAGCGGGGGAGGTCGTCACCCCCAAGCCCAGTTCAAAACTCTCTAACCTAACTCGTCTGTTAAAAGGCTACCTGCCACAAATAGCTTCCAACATAAAAAGAGGGAACAAAGAGAAGAAACAGAATTAAATCAACAAAACAGCAATAGAAACTCAAATGAAAGCTGCCATTCAAATAATGTAAATCAGTCATAAAATTCAAGGCACCAGCAGCTGTGAACAGCTGAATGTTAAGAGGAGACCAGCATCAAAGCAGCCAAAGGCCTGGTTAAAAAGGCAGGATTTTGCCTGGTGCTGAAAATTAGCCAGGCCTGGATAATGGAGAGAGAGAGAGAGAAAGAGAGAAAGAGAGAAAGAGAGAGAGAGAGAGAAAGAAAGAAAGAAAGAAAGAAAGAAAGAAAGAAAGAGAAAGAAAGAAAGAAAGAAAGAAAGAAAGAAAGAAAGAAAGAAAGAAAGAAAGAAAGAAAGAAAGAAAGAAAGAAAGAAAGAAAGAAAGAAAGAAAGAAAGGGAGGGAGGGAAGGAAGGAAGGAAGGAAGGAAAGGAAAGGAAAGGAAAGGAAAGGAAAGGAAAGGAAAGGAAAGGAAGAAAGCAAATTGATTGGGAGGGAGGGGGCAGGGAGGACAGAAGGAAGGGGGGAGAGAAAGAGAAAGGTGGAAAGAAAGGAGAGAGAGAAAAAGAGAGAAACAAAGAAAGCAAATCGATGGGGAGAGAGGAGGGAGGAAGGACAGAAGGAAGGGCGGGAGAGAGAGGAAGAGAAAGGTGGAAAGAAAGAAGGAGAGAGAGAGAAAGAGAGAAACAAAGAAAGCAAATCGATGGGGAGGGAGGGGGAGGGAGGACAGAAGTAAGGGGGGAGAGAGAGGAAGAGAAAGGTGGAAAGAAAGAAGGAGAGAGAGAGAAAGAGAGAAACAAAGAAAGCAAATCGATGGGGAGGGAGGGGGGAGGAAGGACAGAAGGAAGGGGGAGAGAGAGGAAGAGAAAGGTGGAAAGAAAGAAGGAGAGAGAGAAAAAGAGAGAAACAAAGAAAACAAATCGATGGGGAGGGAGGGGGGAGGAAGGACAGAAGGAAGGGGGGAGAGAGAGAAAGAGAAAGGTGGAAAGAAAGAAGGAGAGAGAGAAAAAGAGAGAAACAAAGCAAATAGATGGGGAGGGAGGGGGGAGGGAGGATGGAAGGAAGGGGGGAGAGAGAGGAAGAGAAAGGTGGAAAGAAAAGGAGAGAGAGAAAAAGAGAAACAAAGAAAGCAAATAGATGGAGGGAGGGGGAGGGGCAGAAGGAAGGGAGAGAGAGAGAGAAAAGGAGGAAGGGACAAAGAAAGATAAAGAAAGGTGAAGAGAAAGAAAGAGGTGGAAAGAAAGCAAATAGATAGGGGAGGGAGGAAGGGGAAAGGGGGTGGTAGAGAGAAAGCAAATAAATGGGGAGGAAGGATGGAAGGAAGGGAGAGGTAGAAAGCAACTTTAAATGTGTTCTCCAACAACCCCTCCCCATGCCAGCCAACTTGGTTTGGAAAAGAGATTTAAAGAGACAAATGCCTTCTCCAAGCTGGCAAGCAGGGGCTTGGAGAACACCTTTAACTTTAAATGTGTTCTTCAAGTCCCCCGCTGTTGCGCTGGCTTGCCTTGGAGAAGAGCTTCAAAGAGAGAAATGCCTTCTCTGAACCAAGCCAGCGGGCTGGTGTGGCAGTGGGGCTTGGAGAACACATTTAGCTTTAGATGGGGAGAGAGGGGAGAGAGAGAGAGAGAAAGAAAGGTGGAAAGAAAGCAAATAGACGAGTGGAGGAAGGGAGAGGTGGGAAGAAAGCAATTTTAACTTTAAATGTGTCCTCCAAGCCCCTCCCACCATGTCCCCACGCCAGCTCAGGGTTGGGCAAATCCTGGAGATTTGGGGGTGGAGCCTTGGGGTGGGGCGGGACCTCAGCATGGAACCATGCCACACAGGCCACCCTCCAAAGGAGCCATTTTCTCCAGGAGATCTGGCCTCTATCGTCTGAAGATCGACTGTAATAGTGGGAGATATCCAGGCCCCACCTGGAGGTTGGCAGTCCCAAGGCCGGGCACTGCCAGTTGCAGTAACGTGGGCTGGAGGCTTGACAGGAGGGAACTGGGCTCTCTTAATTGCCTCAGGGGAGACAGAGAACAGGATGGGCACCTCCTCTGTTTGCAGGAATTGTAAAGGAATTTTATTTTTCATTTCCCTGACTTTCCCTGACCAACATTTGTCAAGTTCCCTGACCACCATTCAAATATAACCACAAGTTAAAAAATGAATAGGCCGCGTTGCATTAATGCAAGGCTTAATGAGATGTGCCACTCCACAATGACACAAGTCTCAACTGCAAAAATATTTGTCAAAGTGAGAGATTGAGTATCAGCTTCTTGCGACCTTAACTGCAGCAGCACCTGTTTTGCAATTGTATCAAAATTTACACCAAGGTACAAACTTTAGGAGCTGCGGTGGCTCAAGTGGTTAAGACGCTGAACTGCAGGCTGCAGAAGGTCAGTAGTTCAGCAGTTCGAGACCCGAGAGTGCCGCATGACGGAGTGAGCTCCCGTCTCTAGTTCCAGCTCCTGCCAACCTAGCAGTTCGAAAGCAAGAAATTGCAAGTAGATAAATAGGTACCACTTTGGTGGGAAGGTAACAGCGTTCCGTGCACCTTGGTGTTTAGTCATGCCGGCCACATGACCACGGAAACGTCTTCGGACAGCGCTGGCTCTTCGGCTTTGAAACGGAGATGAGCACCGCAACCCTAGAGTCGGATTCGACTGGCTTTCGAGCAAGGGAAACTTTACCTTTACCTTTACAAACTTCAATTCGAGTAAACTCTGAATGCTAACAAATGACATAGCATTTTAGTTATTGTTTTAAAGTTTTAAAGTGGGGGAGTTTTGCTTCTTCCACGTACTTCTTGATGTTGTCAAAAAGAGTCACAGCTCTATCAAGGCACTTAACATTCTGCAACCACGTGGTGGAGCAAAACTTCACGGGAAATCGTGTGCTTCCAGCCATAGCAGTGTATGATCCCCTCCTAGCTGGGGAATCTTTGAACAGATAATACATGTTGCAGAAGACGGAATTCAGGTCCCATTTCACTGCTTGCCATCCTGTTTTAAAAGACCCACGTACAACATGAAGGCTACAAGCTCCAAAGTCAATCAAGCCTTTTCCTTCTTCTTTACAGTCAAGGTTGGTTTTAATTTCTTCTTTTAGTTTTCTCAGAAAAAGGTGATTTACATTTGGCCCATCCATAGATACTTGTAATAATTTTGCAACTGCTAAAGAAGACGTGCCTTCTTGAAACCTCTGAAGAAGGTCTTCAGCGGTAGCAGTTTGAAGAAAAACACTGTTTAGATACCGCGTGGAAACTTTATGACAGTAAACATCCCAAAACCGAACCACTAATTCCACCTGTCCCTTTTGAACCACCTTATTCAAAGCATCAAAACAGATAATACATGTTTGGCATGGTTTCAGGCATTAGTAGGCACACTGATGAACAAAAACTATTGAGGCAGACTCAGCATGGGTTCTGTAAGGGAAGATCTTGTCTCACTAACCTGTTAGTGTTTTTTGAGGGGGTGAACTGTGTGGCGGCAGCAGCAACAGCTGAGAAGCCACACGTCTCCGCTGCTCCCACGGTGTGTCGGCTAGTTTGCGGCCTGCTCAGGTGCTCAGGGCATTTTGACTCCTAGGCCGAGTCCCTAAATTTCCAGGCATGGCTGATTAGTCGTGATACATTGGCAAGGTTCTCCCTGACAAACTGTTTCTCGAATGAGATTTCTAGCGCACCTGAGGCGGTAGCAGAGTCTGGTACATTGCCAGGGCCATTTCGACTTGGTTGCTGTGACGGATGTGGACCACATCTTGAGGGCTGCCCGTCCTGGTGATGGAAGTCTTGCAAGGAGTGGATCAGCAGGCCCCCAGTGCCCATTATCAGTCAGTCACGGATCCAGGGCTTTTCCCCTCAGCTGCTCAAGAGGGGAGGTTCTGTGTCTACTACTTAAGAAACCGTCACTGGAGAGGCGTGAGGTGGCCAATGATGCCCCCCCAGTCTCTAATTAGCTCCTTCTGGGCAAACTACCCAAGAGAGTGGGGGCAAAAGAGCTCCAGGTTACGACGGAACAGAGACGGCACTGGTGGATTTGCAGGTGATCTCTGCCCAAATGTAGACACGGTCTGTGCTTACGGATCGGATGCAGAGAAGAGTTATTGGGGACCAGTTGCCATCAGTGTGGGACCTGACCTGCCAGGGGGTGGAGGTGTCCACAGGGCTTAGTTTTATCTCCCACACTTTTCAGTCTCCGTGTAAAGCTCTTGGGAGAGACCCATCACGGTTTTGCAGTCAGGGACAGCCGGATCCCTTTGGGGCCAGGGATCACCAGGAAGTTGTTATCTGCACGGTGTAACGCTCTCCCGGGGACATAGTGGAGGAGACAGTCCCGTAGATACATTGATCCTAGACCACTCAAGGCCTTAAAGCTGGGGTGTCAAACATGCGGCCTAACAGCCACTGATGGACTTCTTGTGCCTAACAGCCACTGATGGACTTCTTGTGCCTAACAGCCACTGATGGACTTCTTGTGCCTAACAGCCACTGATGGACTTCTTCTTCTTCTTCCGGTTCTGCTGCTGCTGCTTCATCGTAGGTTTGCAGCTTACAGACACACACCTGGACAGCATACTCAAGATTGTAACAGCACAAACATTTTGCTGCAATAATCCAGAGCAAGGGGTGTCAGTTATCAGACACTGTTAAGTAGACAAAATATTGCGAGAGTGCCAATGTTTCAAGCATGTTTTTATTTTAAGTAAAAAAGATGCCCTTTGTGTTTGTGTCCTTTGTTGTTGTGTACTAAGCTGAACCTCATCTGATCCAGCTTGGAGTCACAGGACAATAGAATATTAGGGTCCTAGGATGAGCCTCTCACCCAGGAATGCCTCTGTAAATAACCTATCAGGGGTAGTTGGGGGGGTGTGGTGTTGGGTGCAAATTTAACCAGGGCTCCAGCCCTGCCAGTTACCTTTCGTCTGAGCTGTTATCACAATAAAACACAAGCCGATCACTAACACATGTCAAATCCAGTACATTTAATTTATAAAGTTTATATCTCCGCTCTCTGGCATTACATTTAGCTCTTTAGCTTGGAGAAACGATGGCTGAGGGGTGACATGATTGAGGTTTATAAGATTATGAATGGGATTGAGCAGGTTGAGAAAGAAGTACTTTGCTCCCTTTCTCATAATGCAAGAACTCGTGGGCACTCCATGAAATCGCTGAGCAGTCGGGTTAGAACAGATAAAAGGAAATACTTCTTCACCCAAAGAGTGATTAACATATGGAATTCACTGCCACAGGAGGTGGTGGCAGCTACAAGCATGGACAGTTCCAAGAGGGAATTAGATAAACATATGTTAGCCACAGGGTATAGATGGGAACTCTCAGTCTGGGGCAGGTGATGCTCTCTATTCTTGGTGCTGGGGGGGGGGCAGCAGTGGGAGGGCTTCTGGTGTCCCGGCCCCACTGCTGGACCTCTTGATGGCCCCTGGTATATTTTGGCCGCTGTGTGACAGAGTGTTGGACTAGATGGGCCATTGGCCTGATTCAACATTGGCTTCTCTTATGTTCTCTTATGTTCTTACATTTATCACACACCTGGCCCGGCCCAACAAGATCTCATTAATGTCAGATCCAGGCCTCATAACAAATGAGTTTGACACCCTGACCTTAAAGGTTAATACCAAGACCTTGAACCTGAGTTGGTATTCCACTGCAGCAGTTGAATATGTGTCGCACTGCCGTGTTCTGGATCAGCCAGAGCTTCCGGGTCAGCCCCATCGGCAGGCCAGTGTAGAGCGAGTTACAGTAGTCTAGTCTGGAGGTGACCATTTGCATGGATTACTGTGGCTAGGTCAGGGCGCAACAGGAAAGGAGCCAATTGCTGAACCTTGCAAAGATGGGGAAAACGCCAGTTTGGCAATATGCCTGACTTGGGCCTCCACAGTTAGGGGGGTATCCAAAGTCATGCCCAGATTCTTGACGGACGGGCAAGGGGGTGCATATAGATGTTAAACAACATTGGGGAGAGGAGTGCTCCCCATGGGATCCATGTGGCAGGGATTTCCCATGCTTTGTCCCAAATCTGTGGCTGCGTGCTCCCGTGCCAAATTGGAAACACACAGTCGGAGTCAACAAGTTAGACGAATATCTGTTTAATGCGATGGAAACAGGGAATACAGGTCTGAGTGCCTGAGCACCTCAGCAATTCCAAAGCTGTATCCTGCCATACCCAGGAAGGACGGAAGGTCTTATACCCCAAATGACCTCACATCTAGTTTACACGTTAAAGAGTCTCTGATTGGTACCAAATAGTTAACATCACACAAGCATCATTTGACTCCGCACATCTCTGGGTGGTGTCAGTAATTACACTTGTTTACCTTGTCTCCAGGAGCCGCGGTGGCTCAAGTGGTTAAGACGCTGAACTGCAGGCTGTGGAAGGTCAGTAGTTCAGCAGTTCAAGACCCGGGTGCCGCAAGACTGAGTGAGCTCCTGTCTCTAGTTCCAGCTCCTGCCAGCCTAGCAGTTCGAAAGCAAGAAATTGCAAGTAGATAAATAGGTACCACTTCGGTGGGAAGGTAACAGCGTTTCGTGCGCCTTGGTGTTTAGTCATGCTGGCCACATGACCACGGAAACGTCTTCGGACAGCGCTGGCTCTTCGGCTTTGAAACAGAGATGAGCACCGCAACCCTAGAGTCGGATTCGACTGGCTTTTGAGCAAGGGAACCTTTACCTTTACCTTGTCTCAGAACACTGGGAACATTAGAGAACACTGGGTCCCTTCCTGGGCCCACATGTGGAGAGCTAGCTGATAAGGGCTGTGAATCACATCAAACTTCGCTCTCGGCCGCCTTGCAACTTCTAAATAGCATTCCGTTCTTATTGCATCCTAATTCCTTCTACAGAGGCTTCTTCTGCACAGAGATGCAGATATAAAATGCATGTTCTGCTATACGTTTCTCAAATCAAAAGATTCTAGGTTATGGAGCAGAAGTCCATCAGTGGCTATTAGCCACAAGGTATAGATGGGAACTCTCAGTCTGGGGCAGGTGATGCACTCTATTCTTGGTGCTGAAGGGGGCAGCAGTGGGAGGGCTTCTGGTGTCCTGGCCCCACTAAGAACATGAGAACATAAGAGAAGCCAATGTTGAATCAGGCCAATGGCCCATCTAGTCCAACACTCTGTCACACAGCGGCCAAAATATACCAGGGGCCATCAGGAGGTCCAGCAGTGGGGCCAGGACACCAGAAGCCCTCCCACTGCTGCCCCCCCCAGCACCAAGAGTAGAGTGCATCACCTGCCCCAGACTGAGAGTTCCCATCTATACCCTGTGGCTAATAGCCACTGATGGACTTCTGCTCCATATGTTTATCTCATTCCCTCTTAAAACTGTCCATGCTTGTAGCTGCCACCACCTCCTGTGGCAGTGAATTCCACGTGTTAATCACTCTTTGGGTGAAGAAGGACTTCCCTTTATCTGTTCTAACCCGACTGCTCAGCAATTTCATGGAGTGCCCACGAGTTCTTGTATTGTGAGAAAGGGAGAAAAGGACTTCTTTCTCAACCTGCTCAATCCCATGCATAATCTTATAAACCTCAATCATGTCACCCCTCAGCCGTCGTTTCTCCAAGCTAAAGAGCCCCAAGCGTTTTAACCTTTCTTCACTGCTGGACCTCCTGATGGCACCTGGTCTTTTTGGCCACTGTGTAACACAGAGTGTTGGACTAGATGAGCCATTGGCCTGATTCAACATTGGCTTCTCTTCTTATGTTATTATACCAAGATCCGGCTCTATTATAATTAAACTTTTGAAGACACAGTGACAGCTGTCAATATGTAACCTTCTCAGAGGAAATGTCAGACCCCACATTCAGAAATCACATCCATTTTCCCCTTCTCCTACATCCCCGACCGTGGAGAAATGAGGAAAGCCGGGTCAGGGTGCGGGGGAGATGCCCAGTTCTTGTGCTGACCCCAGCCGAGACTTCCTGCCCGAGACTTGCTCCCCACCCCCCACCCCGCCCCAAGTCTGCCTCCCACCAGGCTAGGGAAGGTGGCATCCAAGTTGGGGACTTTTCCCAAGCTTTGGAGAAAGTGCAGAAAAGGGCAACTAGAATGATAAAAGGGTTGGGACACTTTCCCTAGGAAGAAAGGTTAAAATGCTTGGGGCTCTTTAGCTTGGAGAAATGACGGCTGAGGGGCGACGTGATCGAGGTTTATAAGATTGTGCATGGGATGGAGCAGGTCGAGAAAGAGGTACTTTTCTCCCTTTCTCACAAGGCAAGAGAAGCCTGGTTCGAACAGATAAAAGGAAGTCCTTCTTCACCCAAAGAGTGATTCACACATGGAATTCACTGATAAGCATATGGAGCAGCAGAGGTCCATCCGTGGCTCTTAGCCACAAGGTCTAGATAGGGACTCCGGGACAAGTGAGGCCCTGTCTTCTTGGTGCTGGGCAGGGTCAACAGTGGGAGGGCTTCTGGTGTCCTGGCCCCACTGCTGGACCTCCGGAGGGCCCCTGGTCTTTTTTGGCCCCTGTGTGACACAAGACTGTTGGACTGGCCACTGGCCTGATCCGACACTGGCTTCTCTTGTGTTCTTATTATAGCTTTGGGCCCCGCAGCAAGGTCCTGCCCCGCGACCCGACCCGCTCCCGGTGCCCAGGCGGAGCTCAACTCCCGCGGCTGCGAGGCGGAGGCGCAATACGCACTCCGCGGCCGGCGGAGACCAGCGCGGGGCGGCCATGGACGGCTCGGAGCCAAGACTGCCCTCAGAGGGGGGCTGCCTGGAGCCGGCGGGAGCTGCCTCGCCTCCCCGCGCCCCGACGGCCATGCCCCGGCGGCGGCGGCGCCTCCTCCTCCTCCTGGAGACGCTGCAGCTACTGCAGCTGCTGCGCCGCCTCTGCCGCGACGGTAAGCTAAGCCAGGCGCCCCGGGGCAGAGGCCCTTCCCATTTGCAGCGGGCGGGAGGGCGGGCGGGAGGGGAGCCGCTGGTCCGGCGGAGCCCGGGGGAGATCTCGGGCGAGGAAGGCGGCGCCTGCCCGGGGCGCGGAAGGTGCCGTGGTGGAATGTCGGGCCTGGGGAACCAGCCGTCGGGCGGCCAGGGGAGGGCAGCGCCGCAGACAGCGCCGGGCAAGAAGAAAGTTTTCCGGGGGGGGGGCGTGTCAGCTGGAGGGGGGCGGGTGAGAGGCCCTTCCCGGGGGGGGGGGGCTCAGCATAAAGGGGGTGGGGGCTGCGAGAGAATGGCGGAATTCTGCAGGGGCCGGAGGGAGCGGACGCTGAGAAAGTTTTCGCCCGCTCCGTAATTTTTTTTTTTATATACAATTTTTTATTCTCTATTCCCCAAACAAAACATCAACAAACAGATATCAAAAAACATAAAACTGGGGGCACTTTGCTTATAGAAACATTTTGTCTGGGAGCATCTAACAATTTAGAATCCAGCCTTGAAATAATCGTTACCTTTCTGGACTATTTAAAACGTAGAACAGTTTCATCTTAGTCTATGCCCTTTCTTGATCTTGCTTATATACCTTAACCTGGCATAGTGGATATAGACTTCTCAGACCATCTGTAGAATCTTGACCGTGTGTTTTCGAATGTCTCTTTGGGGCAGTTCTTCAAAATTAAAGTGAGGTGCTGTACAACTCAGTATGCTCTGTAAAGTTTCATGCATCTATTTCCAATGTTTCTTAGCTCTATCACATAGCCACCACATATGATAAAACCATCCTGTTTTGCTTTCACATTTCCAACAAGAGAGGAAGTCCTCTGACTGATGGACAATTTAAAAACTAATAAATCACCAGGCCCAGATGGCATTCATCCGAGAGTTCTGAAAGAACTCAGATGTGAACTTGTGGATCTCCTGACAAAAATATGTAATCTTTCTAGTGTCCCGGCCCCACTGCTGGACCTCCTGATGGCACGTGGTATTTTTGGCCGCTGTGTGACAGAGTGTTGGACTGGATGGGCCATTGGCCTGATTCAACATTGGCTTCTCTTATGTTCTTATGTTCCTGTTCTCAATATTTATCTGAGTATTTGGGGTCAGATTTGGCTAATTTTTGAGGTGTTATATACCATCCGTAAAACGTCTTATAGATATTTTCTTTATAAGCAATAGATTTTGTGATCTTAGTATCTTTTCCCCAAACTTTGGACCATTGGTCTAGTTAAATAGCATGGCCCACATTTTGCGCCCACTGCATCATAACATTTTTTACCGTTTTTTCATGTATTTTATAATCTAACAACAACACATACATTTTCTTTATAAAATTCTGTTCAACAAAAAGCATTACTTTCCCTGGTCTGGTCCAGCAGGGCTCTTCTGATGTTCTTCTCAGAGAGGAATAGAATCATAGAGTTGGAAGGGCCCTCCAGGGTCATGTAGTCTAACCCCTTGCACAATGCAGGAAATTCACAAATAAATCCCCCACACACACCCCCAGTGACTGCTGTACCGCTCCCAGAAGATGACAAAAAAATCTCCAACATTTCTGGCCAAACTGGCCTGGAGAAAAATTGCTTCCTGACCCCACAGTGGTAATTGCCTGTACCCATCACTACATCCTCTAGCAGTGAAATCCATATTTTAATCACTCTCTGTAAAGTAGTATTACCTGGAGGGCCAGTTTGGTGTAGTGGCTATGTGCGCAGACTCTAATTTGGGAGAACGGGGTTTGATTTCCCCACTCCTCCACTTGCACCTGCTGGATGACCTTGGGCAGGGCATAGTTCTCGCAGAGCTGTTCTTGAAAAAGAGCCGTTTCTGTCAGAGCTCTCTCAGGCTTACCTACCTCACAGGATGTCTGTTGTGGGGAGGGGAAGGGAATGGAAATTGTAAGCCACTCTGAGACTCCTTTGGGTCGTGAAGGGTGGGGTATAAATCGAGTGTTTCAGCTATGATTGTAAGCTGCCTTGAACCAAGAGGGAAAGTGGGATATATATGTTTTAATTAAGTAATTAATTAAAGAGGGAGAGAGCTGCAGACAATCCTGCCTGAGGTGGAAGCATTTGGTGGAACATAAGAACATCAGAGAAATGAATGCTGGATCAAGCCAATGGCCCATCCAGTCCAGCACTCTGTGTCACAGAGTAGCCAAAAATACCAGGTGCCATCAGGAGGTCCAGCAGTGGGGCCCGGACACCAGAAGCCCTCCCACTGTTGACCCCCCACAGCACCAAGAATAGAGTACATCACCTGCCCCAGCCTGAGAGTCCCTATCTCTGCCTTGTGGCTAATAGCCACTGATGGACCTCTGCTCCTAACATAAGAGCATAAGAGAGGCCAATGTTGGATCAGGCCAGTGGCCCATCCAGTCCAACACTCTGTCACACAGCGGCCAAAATATACCAGGGGCCATCAGGAGGTCCAGCAGTGGGGCCAGGACACCAGAAGCCCTCCCACTGCTGCCCCCCCCCAGCACCAAGAATAGAGTGCAGCACCTGCCCCAGCCTGAGAGTCCCTATCTCTGCCTTGTGGCTAATAGCCACTGATGGACCTCTGCTCCTAACATAAGAGCATAAGAGAGGCCAATGTTGGATCAGGCCAGTGGCCCATCCAGTCCAACACTCTGTCACACAGCGGCCAAAATATACCAGGGGCCATCAGGAGGTCCAGCAGTGGGGCCAGGACACCAGAAGCCCTCCCACTGCTGCCCCCCCCCAGCACCAAGAATAGAGTGCATCACCTGCCCCAGCCTGAGAGTCCCTATCTCTGCCTTGTGGCTAATAGCCACTGATGGACCTCTGCTCCTAACATAAGAGCATAAGAGAGGCCAATGTTGGATCAGGCCAGTGGCCCATCCAGTCCAACACTCTGTCACACAGCGGCCAAAATATACCAGGGGCCATCAGGAGGTCCAGCAGTGAGGCCAGGACACCAGAAGCCCTCCCACTGCTGCCCCCCCCCAGCACCAAGAATAGAGTGCAGCACCTGCCCCAGACTGAGAGTTCCCATCTATACCCTGTGGCTAATAGCCACTGATGGACTTCTACTCCTAACATAAGAGCATAAGAGAGGCCAATGTTGAATCAGGCCAATGGCCCATCTAGTCCAACACTCTGTCACACAGCGGCCAAAATATACCAGGGGCCATCAGGAGGTCCAGCAGTGGGGCCAGGACACTAGAAGCCCCTCCCACTAGAAGCCCCTCCCACTGCCCAGCACCAAGAATAGAGTGCAGCACCTGCCCCAGACTGAGAGTTCCCATCTATACCCTGTGGCTAATAGCCACTGATGGACTTCTACTCCTAACATAAGAGCATAAGAGAGGCCAATGTTGAATCAGGCCAATGGCCCATCTAGTCCAACACTCTGTCACACAGGGGCCAAAATATACCAGGGGCCATCAGGAGGTCCAGCAGTGGGGCCAGGACACTAGAAGCCCCTCCCACTAGAAGCCCCTCCCACTGCCCAGCACCAAGAATAGAGTGCAGCACCTGCCCCAGACTGAGAGTTCCCATCTATACCCTGTGGCTAATAGCCACTGATGGACTTCTACTCCTAACATAAGAGCATAGGAGAGGCCAATGTTGAATCAGGCCAATGGCCCATCCAGTCCAACACTCTGTCACACAGCGGCCAAAATATACCAGGGGCCATCAGGAGGTCCAGCAGTGGGGCCAGGGCACCAGAAGCCCTCCCACCAGAAGCCCCTCCCACTGCCCAGCACCAAGAATAGAGTGCAGCACCTGCCCCAGACTGAGAGTCCCCATCTGATGGAAGCATTTGATGGAATCTGTTTGTCTGCTGTCCCTTTCTTTCTTAAGGCACCTCAGGATCCCCGGTGCCAAATCCTCCCCAGAGTCAGGTGCATGGGATCCTGTGGGGGGGTCGATCTTGCTCCCTGCCCTGATCCCACTGGAAAAAAACGTGGCCAAAATCAAGTGGGATTTCCAGCCTCAAAATGGCCCAGCCCGTGTGATTGCGGAATTCACAAATGGGAACTTTGTGCGGCCCAGTCCTGACGACCGATTTCGGCAGCGGCTCGAGAAGGCGAACGAGACCACGCTGAGGGTCAAGGACCTGGTGAAGGAGGACGGCGGTCTCTACATGGCTCACGTGACATTCAGAAGTGCAGAGATGCAAGAGCTGACATTTCTCCTCGTGGTCTCTGGTGAGAAATCTTCCCGGCTCCTTTTCTGTGCAGCTGAGTAGCCTCTTCGACCCCCCCTCCTTCAACCCCCGAGTTCTCCTACTTGCCCCCCCCCCCAGTTCTGCTGATAGGTAAACAAGCAAGCGAGAGGTAGCCCCGGGGGGGTCACTTGTGCACCCTGGCCCACCGGGAGGCAGTAAGACGTGGGGGCCGGGGCCAGGCAAGAGGGTGTCTGATGTTGCACCCTGGAACAAAGCATCCTAACTTCAAGTCTAGGCTGACGGGGTCTGAACCTGCTGAGACTGAGGGGGGGAGACTGAACATACAGGCCATCGATACAATGTGTAGTGCCACCGACATAACCGGAGAACACCACTGCTAGCACTTTATACTGATTGAATATGATTTTAAATGAATTGTTTTAGACGTTTAAGGATATCTGAATGTTGTCATGCCTTATTGCTGTAAGTCGCCTGCTCAGGCGGGGAAGAAATCTGAATAAATAAATAAAAATAGAGAAATAAAAGATCTAGGGGTCGTAAGGGAGAGCCGGGTGAAGGTGCCTGCCCGGTGTGCCACAGCAGCGAAAAGGGCAAACTCGATGCTAGGGATTATTAGGAAAGGGACTGAGAATAAAACGGCTGCTGGTATTGTCACGGCCCTGTGCAGATCTGTGGTGCGGCCTCGTTTGGAATACTCTGTGCAGTTCTAGTCACTGTATGACACTCTGGTGGAGTCACTCCCCTTCCTGACCCCCAGTCTCCAGGAGTTTCCCAGCCCAGAGTTGGCATCTCTATCCCCAAGGGATGCTGGCCACCACAGGTCACAGAGGTCCTTAATAGCAGCACTTTGAATTGGGCCTGGAAGCGAACTGGGAACCAGCATAGGCAGAAAGAGACTGGAGTGACACGGGCCCCGTGACCTCGCATTCTGGCTGCAGCGTTCTCTACCAGTGGCAGTTTGACGTGCATGGATTTCCCACCCCGCAGACAGCATTTCCTGGCTGTCCATTCTATAGCTGACATCCCACCCAGGGAACTGAAGAGACTCTGAGAACCAGGGTGGCATATTGCTTCGAGCAGGGGGTGTCAAACATGTGGCCCGGGGGCTGGATCAGGCCCCCGGAGGGCTTCTCTCAGGCCCACAGTGGAACTGGCTGTCTTCTTCTTCTTCTTCCAGTTCTGCTGCTGCTGACTCATCGTAGGTTTGCAGCTTACAGATACACACCTGAACAGCATGCACATGATTGCAACAGCACAGACATTTTGATGCAATAATTCAGAGCAAGAGGTGTCAGTTATCAGACACTGGGTGCGTTCAGACACGCCGTTTGAGCCGCTTTCGGCATGCCTCAGAAATGGCGTTTACCTGTGTGTTCACATGCCCAACATTTGTCCACAGTCCCCAGCCGTCGCTTTCTGGAGCAAACCCCCCTTTAAAGTGGAGTATTTTGACACCACTTACCAAGTGGTGTTTTCCTGATTCTCCGTTTCAAGCCGTACTTTCTGCTGTCTGATCGCTCCGTCAAGCAACTTCCGGGTGCTTCAACCCCCCTCCCCTCTGGGAAGCTGCCTCCGGCTTCCGGTTTTAGTCCGCCATTTTTTTCCCCTTAGTGGTGTGCACTTGAGCGGACCTCCGCACTTAAGTTAAATAAAGAAAAGCTTCAATGGTGCCTAGTTTAGGCATTTAGACGAGTCCAGGATCTCGGGGAGGCCAGTTTCGGGGAGAAAATGTAAAAAGTAGTCTTCATTTAAACTTTAAAGGGACCGGTTGAAATCGCTCTTCTGCGCACGCGCCAAACTTTTAGTTCGAGAGAGGGCTGCCTGTGCGCATGCTCAAAGGAGAGGGGAAAATAACCCCACCTGCACGAGGACGGCGGGGAGCTCTGAACGAGGAGGTGTGTGATCGCGATTCTCCAGTTTAAAAAAAAACACGCATCGTGCCGGAGCAGTTTAAACCACTCCAGCACGCTGTCTGAACGCACCCACTGTTAAATAAACAAAATATTGCAAGAGTGCTGATGTTTTAAGCATGTTTTCATTTTAAGTAAAAAAACCCCACAACCTTTGTATTTGTGTCCTTTATAAAGTTTATATCTCCGCTAACTGGCATTCCATTTTGTGACACACACACACGGCACGGCCCAACAAGGTCTCATTTATATCAGATCTGGCCCTCGTAACAAATGAGTTTGACACCCCTGGGTTAGAGGATCAGACTAGGTACTGGGAACATTGGGGGTTTGAACCCCCAGTCTGTTATGAATTCTGCAGGGCGGCCGAGGGCCGGTCTCTCAGCCTCACCTCCCGCACAAAACTGTTGTGCAAAGAAAAAGGCGAGCGGAGGCGAATTGTGTCTTGCACCCTGATCGTCTTGGTGGACAGACGGGATAACAGGGCAGCCAGAAAGGTTCTGGGACTCAAGAGTTCAGGCGACAGCTTAATTTAAGGGTCGAGAGGAGGCCGGTGGCTGTGGAGTAGTGGGGGGCGGGGCTCTCCCGAAGACCACCCCTTCGGTGAGAGGCGAGATAGGAGTTATTGTGATCCCTCTCACGAGACAATATTTGCACCTTGCAGATAAAAGTGGACCCAGCGAGTGGTGGAAGCTTGTCATCATTGTTCTGTTCATCGTCCTGGGGTTCTGTTCTGTAATCTGTTGTCCGAATTAAGTGAAACCGCTGTTCAGGAAAAGCAAGAAGTGCCTCTCTTTGTCTTGACAGCCCGTCTGCTGAGGCTGCAGATTTGGTCAGTGCAAAAAAACAATGCTCCCGGTTCCCCAAACAGGGACTGGGCCCGGAGGAGGATTGACATGGGGCATTTTTGAAGCCAAAGCGCCCCCTCCCCGAGCAGAGAAGAAACAGACTGCTAAGAATCGATGGGTATGAAGGAGCCACTGAGTGGCAGACAAGCCCCCAAGGGAAAGCAGCAGGAGAAAGCAGGGGGGGTCATCACCCCCAAGCCCAGTTCAAAACTCTCTAACCTAACTTGTCTGTTAAAAGGCTACCTGCCACAAATAGCTTCCAACATAAAAAGAGGGTGCTGGGGGGGGCAGCAGTGGGAGGGGCTTCTAGTGTCCTGGCCCCACTGCTGGACCTCCTGATGGCACCTGGTATATTTTGGCCACTGTGTGACCCAGAGTGTTGGAGTGGATGGGCCATTGGCCTGATCCAGCATTGGCCTCTCTTATGTTCTTATGAGGGAACGAAGAGAAGAAACAGAATAAAACAGCAATAGAAACAGCTGTAAACTCAAATGGAAGCTGCCATTCAAATAATGTAAATCGGTCATAAAATTCAAGGCACCAGCAGCTGTGAACAGCTGAACATTAAGAGGAGACCAGCATCAAAGCAGTCAAAGTCCTGGTTAAAAAGGCAGGATTTTGCCTGGTGCTGAAAATTAGCCAGGCCTGGATGATGGAGAGAGAGAGAGAGAGAGAGAGAGAGAGAGAGAGAGAGAGAGAGAGAGAGAGAGAGAGAGAGAGAGAGAGAGAGAAAGAAAGAAAGAAAGAAAGAAAGAAAGAAAGAAAGAAAGAAAGAAAGAAAGAAAGAAAGAAAGAAAGAAAGAAAGAAAGAAAGAAAGAAAATTGATGGGGAGGGAGGGGGAGGAAGGACAGAAGGAAGGGGGAGAGAGAGAGAAAGAGAAAGGTGGAAAGAAAGAAGGAGAGAGAGAAAAAGAGAGAAACAAAGAAAGCAAATTGATGGGGAGGGAGGGGGAGGGAGGGACGGAAGGAAGGGGGGAGAGAGGGAAAGAGAAAGGTGGAAAGAAAGAAGGAGAGAGAGAAAAAGAGAGAAACAAAGAAAGCAAATTGATGGGGAGTGAGGGGGAGGGAGGACAGAAGGAAGGGGGGAGAGAGAGAAAGAGAAAGGTGGAAAGAAAGAAGGAGAGAGAGAGAAAGAGAGAAACAAAGAAAGCAAATCGATGGGGAGGGAGGGGGGAGGGAGGGACGGAAGGAAGGGGGGAGAGAAGAAGAGAAAGGTGGAAAGAAAAGGAGAGAGAGAAAAAGAGAAACAAAATAGATGGAGGGAGGGGGAGGGAGGACAGAAGGGGGGAGAGAGAGGAAGAGAAAGGTGGAAAGAAAGAAGGAGAGAGAGAAAAAGAGAGAAACAAAGAAAGCAAATCGATGGGGAGGGAGGGGGGAGGAAGGACAGAAGGAAGGGGGAGAGAGAGAGAAAGAGAAAGGTGGAAAGAAAGAAGGAGAGAGAGAAAGAGAGAAACAAAGAAAGCAAATCGATGGGGAGGGAGGGGGGAGGGAGGGACGGAAGGAAGGGGGGAGAGAGAGGAAGAGAAAGGTGGAAAGAAAAGGAGAGAGAGAAAAAGAGAAACAAAGAAAGCAAATAGATGGAAGGAGGGAGAGGGAGGGAGGACAGAAGGAAGGGGGGAGAGAGAGGAAGAGAAAGGTGGAAAGAAAGAAGGAGAGAGAGAAAAAGAGAGAAACAAATAAAGCAAATCGATGGGGAGGGAGGGGGAGGGAGGACAGAAGGAAGGGGGAGAGAGAGGAAGAGAAAGGTGGAAAGAAAGAAGAAGAGAGAGAAAAAGAGAGAAACAAAGAAAGCAAATTGATGAGGAGGGTGGGGGGAGGAAGGACAGAAGGAAGAGAGAACCATGGAAAAAATAAAATGTGGAAAGATGGAGAGAGAGAGCAAGAGCAAGAGAGCAAATAGATGGGGGATGGAGGGAGAGGAAGGAAGGAAGGGAGAGAGCAAGAGAAAGAAGCAAAGAAACCAAATAGATGAGGGAGGAGTAGGAAGGAAGAGAGAGAGAGAAAGAGAAAGGAAGGAAAGGAGAAAGTGAGATAAAGAAAGGTGAAAAGCAAGAGGTGGAAAGAAAGAAAATAGATGGGGGAAAGTGGAAGGAAGGGAGAAACAGAGAGAGAGAAGTGGAAAGAAAGTGAATAAATGGGGAGGGAGGGAGGGAGAGGTAGAAAGCAACTTTCACTTTAAGTGTGTTTTCCAACACCCCCTCCCCACAATCCCATGCCAGCAGACTTGATTTGGAAAAGAGATTTTAAGATAAATGCCTTCTCCAAGCTGGCGGGCAGGGCCACAGGGCGGGGGCTTGGAGAATGCCTTTAACTTTAAATTTGTTCTTCAAGCCCCTTGGCCCCGCTGCTGCACCGGCTTGCCTTAGAGAAGAGCTTCAACGAGAGAAATGCTGTAATGATTCCTTGTTGTAGTGTGTGTGTGTGTGTGTCTTTAAATGTTTGGTTGGAGTGCAGTGATAGCAGAGTAGAGTGCTTGAGGGAGACAAGTGTGGAGTGATTGGATGACAGAGTGTGGGAGGAGTTGATCTGTGTGGATGTCAGTCAAATATAGAAAAATCAGTTAAAAATCAGTTGGAATTGTTCAGTTAGTGAGTTCAGTCAGTGAGTGGTCAGATAGTTCTGTGTGGGATCTTAAAAAGTGCAGTAGATATGTCTTCAAAAGTGAGACTCTAAAGATCTGGAAGGAAGTAAAAAATGCCAAGAGCTTAGCCTGTGTGATTCCTGTTAGTGTTGGATCTGAGTGTCAAAAAAAAAAAAAGACTGTGTGTGTGTTACCTTGCCAGTTATATTTTCAAGTTCCATTTTCCCGAACAGTTACAGATAACCAGCATCTTATTTTGTTCTTATTTCAATAAATCCTATTTTGTTTAAGTATAACCCAGAATTCAGCCCAGTCCTTCCTTAGGACCACGTAGACCTCTGAAAGCCCAGACCCTGGGTCACATTACCAGCAAAATAATCAGAGAGAAGGTTTGGAATTCCTTAAATTCCTGGTGGCAGCAGAAACTACCCAGTTTTCAAA
Organism: Gekko gecko; assembly: GCA_029375565.1. Classification (NCBI taxonomy): domain Eukaryota; kingdom Metazoa; phylum Chordata; class Lepidosauria; order Squamata; family Gekkonidae; genus Gekko; species Gekko gecko. The sequence continues at coordinate 1,834,635 of JAPDNY010000001.1, read as the reverse complement.
AGCAAAGAGCACATTTAAAGCAGAAAACAGTCCCCCCAAATAAAGAGGGCACCACAAATGCCTTCTCTGAGACGAGCTGAGCCAGCTGGTGTGGCAGTGGGGTGGGGCTTGAAGAACACATTTAACTTTAGATGGGGAGGTAGGAGAGAAAGTGAGAGAGAGAAAAGTGGGAAGAAAGAAGGTGGAAAGAAAGCAAATAGATGAGGGGAGGGAGGAAGAGGTGGGAAGAAAGCAACTTTAACTTTAAATGCGTCCTCCAAGCCCCCCACTGCCGCCCCCAGGCCAGCTCAGGGTTGGGCAACTCCTGGAGATTTGGGGGTGGAGCCTCCTGGGCAGGGGCGGGACCTCAGTAGGGAACCATGCCATGCAGGCCACCCTCCAAAGGAGCTGTTTTCTCCAGGGGATCTGACCTCTATCGTCTGAAGATCGACTCATAGTGGGAGATATCCAGGCCCCACCTGGAGGTTGGCAATCCGAAGGCCGGGCACTGCCAGTTGCGGTGACATGGGCTGGAGGCTCAACAGGAAGGAACTGGGCTCTCTTAATTGCATCCGGGGAAACAGAGAACAGGATGGGCACCTCCTCTGTTCACAGGAATCCTGAAGGAATTCCCTGCAAGGCTCACATAACAAATGTCCACCCAGGTACTTTTGTAAACCTTCAATAAAGGCTTGTTGTACACTCTCCCAAGGCCTCCGTGTCTTTGCTGAATTAATCCTAAACCACGGGGGCCCAGTATAATGCGTCTGGCCTTCAGTGGTAAATGGTGGGAGGGGAGGATAAGCAACAGGTGTCAGCGTGGCTGGACAGATATGAAATAAAACAAGTCACACCAGGGGTCATTTGGAGCAGGAGCGTGCAGGAGTGGCGCTCCTGCAGTTAGAAGCACAGGTGGCAGCAAGCCCACCCCCAGCTCCCAGCAGGCACGCAAAGTAGCACGTGTAGCATTCCTCCTGGGCCCAGATAGGCTACTCTGAGACTGGAATGACAGCCCCCAGAGTGGAAAAACAGTCCCTAGGGGTAGAGCCTGAGTGGTGGGTGTTGCCTTCTGACACTTCTGGTGATGTCAGGGGTGCGGCATATGCAAACAAGCTGTGCTAATGAGCTCCTGCAGCTCTTTTTCTACAAAATGACCCCTGAGTCACACTAACAATGATGGGAGTGGCAAGGGGGCTCGTATTCTAGAGAGGGGCTTTGGAGGCAGTGGTGGCAGGGCAACTCCCCCCCACACACACACTGTCCACATATTGGGTGGGGTCTAAAACCCCCATCAGGCCCTGCAAGAAACCCAGGGAACAGGTCTGATGCACAGATCTGTCTGTGTAGCCGTGCAGGCTTCGGATCGTAGAAACAAGCGGCAGGGCAAAAAGCACAGTAGAAGTGTCCCCCCCCCCACCTTCCGTTGTTGCATTAGAATCATGGAGTCGGGAGGGACCTCCAGGGTCATCTAGTCCAGCCCCCTGCACAAGGCAGGACATTCACACATATCTCCCCCTCCACGCCCCCGGTGATCCCTGTTCCATGCTCAGAAGATGACAAAAAAACCCTCCAGGATTGCTTCCTGACCCCAAAGTGGCAATCAGCATTTCCCTGGGCGGGTAAGAAAGGGCCACAAGAACTGAGCACGGAGGCAACCCTTCCTGCCCCCCCCAAAGCATCCAAGTCATCCCAGAAGGTGGAGCTGGCCGTCTGTCCACAGTGCCCTTCAGCTACCTGCATGGGTCAGTCTCTCTGCAAAAGAATAAACCGAGTCCCCCATCCTGTGGCTAACCAGGGGCCCTAGAAGGGCCACAAGCAGGGAGGATGGAAGAAGAGAAGAGACTGGATTTATACCCCGCCCTTCACTACCCGAGGGAGTCTCAGAATGGCTTACAAATTCCTTTCCCTTCCCTTCCCCACAACGGACACCCTGTGAGAGAGCTCTGACAGAAACTGCTCTTTCTCAAGAACAGCTCTGACAGAACTATGGCTTGCCCAAGGTCATCCAGCGGGTGCAAGTGGAGGAGTGGGGAATCAAGAAGAAAAAGAGAAGAAAAGATTGGATTTATACCCCTTGCCCTTCACTTGGAGTCTCAGTGCGGCTTACAAACTCCCTTCCCTTCCCCTCCCCACAACAGACACCCTGTGAGGTCGGTGGGGCTGAGAGAGCTCTGACAGAAACTGCTCTTTTTCAAGGACAGCTCTGACAGAACTACGGCTTGCCAAAGGTCATCCAGCAGGTGCAAGTGGAGGAGGAGTGGGGAATCCAACCCGATTCTCCTAGATCAGAGTCTGTGCCAAAGAGCCCCCACCCACCCGCCCTGTGGCCCTTCAGAGCTATGCTGCCTCTGAACATGGAGGTTCCACTGAGACACCAAGGCCTCCCCTCCTCCAGGAGTGTGCTGATCCTCCTTTTGAAGCCATGCATGCTGCATCCAGTGGGAGGGAGTTCCACAAGCCAGTGACTCCTTGAGAGCAGACGCCCCTCCTCCTGGCTGCTCTGAATCCATCGTCCATCAGCTCCATGGGGTGCCTTGCAAGAGGCCGCGTTCCCTCAGGCCTGCCGCCGACTCGCCTGGGCTGTGGCATCGAGAAGGGGGGATTCGTAGGCATCCGTTAATCAGCCCAGGCGCCTTCAGTGACTCTGTGGGGTTTGTTTATTTATTTAAAATGTTTCTGCTGTCGCTTTTGCACCCAAGTAGGGTCTCCAAGTAACTGCAGTCCCGTTCCCTGGGTCCCGTTCACGGCCTTCCTTATTTCATCAAAATAAAATATTTACAAAACAATATCATCTGACCTCGAAACAGTCACAGAGGGAGCAAAATCCAACAGAAGGCGGCACGAAATGGTTCATATGCAGGGAAGGACCTGGGCCAATGAGGATGTTTTCATGAGGAAGAGGAGGAGGAGGAGGAGGAGGAGGAGATTGGATTTATACCCCCCCGCCCTTCACTCGGAGTCTCCGAGCGGCTTACAAACTCTTTCCCCTTCCCCCTCCCCGCAACAGACACCCGGTGAGGTAGGTGGGGCTGAGAGAGCTCTGACTGAGAACTCCTCTTGAGAGAACAGCTCTGAGAGAACTTGTGACTGACCCGAGGTCTCCCAGCTGGCTACATGTGGAGGAGGAGTGGGGAATCAAACCTGGCTCTCCAAATTAGAGCCCGCCGCTCTATAACCGTTACACCAAACTGGCATCGCTGAGATGCCCAGACTTCAAGAGTAAGCCCTAGATGGAGAGGCGTGGGAAGGGGTCTCTGCACCTGAGGTAGAAAAGGCCCTGTCCGTGGTAGCCTGTCACCGTGCCTCCAGAGGAGGGGCAGCAGTCCGGCAGGTTCCTATGGCCGGGGCAGTCCGTTGGGGTCTCTGGTCCCAGACAATTCAAGAGAACAGATCAAGTCCCCCCAAACTTCTAGACATTGCAGCGCAGCAGGTCCTTGACCTTGGACCGGGATGTCATTTTTGAAAGAATCGGGGGGGGGGTTGCAGGGTTTCAAACTTCCCCTTAGGATGCAAGGTCTAGGTTCGATCCCAAGGACCACGAAACAGATGCCACCGTCAGTGGCCGAGATCCTGTCAGATGCCGGCACTGGGTGCCCAGCCCAGCTTCTCAGACCCAGGGCCTCATCTGAGCACCACCTCTGGCACAATCCCCCCCACGTCCCATCTGCAGCCATCTCTCTCGCCAACACTTTCCTTTTGTTGTTGTTGTTCAGACAAACAGTCAAGTCAGACTCTTCATGACCCCATGGACCACATCATGCCAGGCCTTCCTGTCCTCCACTGTCCCCTGGAGTTTGCTTAATTTCATGTCCGCTGCCTTGGTGACACTGTCTAACCATCTTATCCTTTGCCGTCCCCTCCTTCTTTGACCTCCAGTCTTTCCCAGCATCAGGGTCTTCTTCTCCAGCGAGGGCTCCCTTCTCATTTGGTGGCCAAAGTATTTGAGCTTCAGCTTTGGTATCTGGCCTTCCAGGGAACAGTCAGGGTTGATTTCCTTTAGGACTGACTGATTCAATCTCCTTGCAGTCCGAGGGAATTTCCTTTTAGCTATAGGTGTGTTTCCACCACCAGGTGGCACCCTTCAACATCTGGCAGCCCCAACATGACCCATTGCTAAAAAGAAGGCAGATCCGGGTGGGTCGTAGTCCTCTTGGTCTGAAGCAGCAGAACAAAATTGGAGTCCAGTCAGACACCTCTTAGACCAACGAAGTTTTATTCTGCACACACGAACGCTTATACCCAGAATAAGACTTTGTGGGCTTTAAAGCTGCCACTGGACTCAGATTAAAAAGAAGGTCTGTCTTCTACCACATGTTCTTGCCCAGGAATGGAGACCCTACAGAGAGCCCCTCCTGCATGGCCCTCCAATCAAAGAAGCTCATCCGGTGCACATATGAGAGAGAGATAGAGAGACAGACAGAGACAGAGACAGAGAGAGACAGAGACAGAGAGACAGAGACAGAGAGACAAAGAGACAGAGAGAGACAGAGACAGAGAGAGACAGAGACAGAGAGACAAAGAGACAGAGAGAGACAGAGACAGAGACAGAGACAGAGAGAGGCCCTTTCGGAGTCCAAACTGGGTATAAATAAATAGCTGAACAAATGAATTCTGGTGGGTCGCCACGTTGGTCTGAAGCAACCGAACAAAGTTTGGGTCCAGTGGAGGCACCTTGAAGACCGACAAAGTTTAATTCTGGGTAGAAGCTTTCCTGTGCAGGCCCACGTCTTCAGATACATTGAAACAGATTTCGGTATATCTGAAGAAGAAGAAGGAGAAGAGATTGGATTTATACCCCGCCCTTCACTACCCAAGGGAGTCTCAGAGCGGCTGACAAACTCCTTTCCCTTCCCCTCCCCACAACAGGCATCCTGTGAGGTAGAAGAAGAAGAAGAAGAAGAAGAAGAAGAAGAAGAAGAAGAAGAAGAAGAAGAAGAAGAAGAAGAAGAAGAAGAAGAAGAAGAAGAAGAAGAGGAGGAGGAGGAGATTGGATTTATACCCCTTGCCCTTCACTACCCAAAGGTGTCTCAGAGCAGCTTATAAACTCCTTTCCCTTCCCCTCCCCACAACAGACAGCCCTGTGAGGTAGAAGAGAAGAAGAAGAGATTGGATTTATACCCCTTTGCCCTTCACTACCCAAAGGTGTCTCAGAGCGGCTTACAAACTCCTTTCCCTTCCCCTCCCCACAACAGACACCCGGTGAGGTAGGTGGGGCTGAGAGAGCTCTGGAAGAGACTGCTCTTTTTCAAGGACAGCTCTGAGAGAACTATGGCTTGCCTAAGGTCATCCAGCAGGTGCAAGTGGAGGTGTGGGGAATCGAACCCAGTTCTCCCAGATTAGAGTTCGCACACTTAACCACGACACCAAACTGGGCTCTATGGATGAGCAGACCCCCAAAGTCCAGTGGTCAGCTCAGCGTTATTAGTGATGCAGCAGAGACAAGGCAAAAGTCCAGGGCAACAGCCCTGTTTAAATAGCATGCAGACACCACCACACCCAGCCACACCCAACTCCCAACAATAGGCTATTTCCATAACATTCATTCCTCATTGGTCACCTCCTGGTGGGCTATTGTTCTAGATCTCCAAGCTCAGCCAGTCTCTGGTAAAACAGTCCTCGAATGTTCCAGTCCCAATACACAGCACCCCCATAATTGTTTGCAGGGTTTCAACCTTCCCCTTAGGATGCAAGGTCTAGGTTTGATCTCAAAGGCCACAAAACAGATGCCACAGTCAGTGGCAGAGATCCTGTGGGATGCCGGCACTGGGGGCCCAGCCCAGCTTCTCAGACCCAGGGCCTTGTCCGAGCAGCACCTGGCACAATTCCCCCCCCCCCGCCGCCCCATCCGCAGTCATCTCTCTCACCAACACTCTCCTTTTTGCTATAGGTATGTTTCCACCACCAGGTGGCACCCTTGAACATCTGGCGGCCCCGACATGACCCACTTCTAAAAAGAGCGGCTCAAACTTTGAATAACTAAATGGCTTTATAAGGAGGTGCAATCAATTCACAGACGAGGAAAAAGTCCACCGACGGCCACAGAGATTAAATGGAACTTCCATGTATAGAAGATCCAGTTGGGTCATAGCCCTCTTGGTCTGAAGCAGCGGAACCAAGTTGGAGTCCAGGGACACCTCTAAGACCAACGAAGTTTTATTCTGTGCACACAAAAGCTCATACCCAGAATAAAAGTTTGTTGGCTTTAAAGGTGCCACCGGACTCAAACTCGGTTCTTCCAAAAAGAAGGTCTGTCTTCTCCCACATGTGCTCGCCCAGGAATGGAGACCCCATGGAGAGGCCCGCCGAAGACCCCCTCCAATCAAAGAAGCTCATCCAGTGCACATACGAGAGAGAGGCCCTTTTGGAGTCCAAACTGGGTACAGAGCCAGTTTGGCGTAGTGGTTAAGTGCGCGGACTCTGATCTGGGAGAACTGGGTTTGATTCCCCACTCCTCCTCCACTTGCACCTGCTGGATGACCTTGGGCAAGCCATAGTTCTGTCAGAGCTGTTCCTGAAAAAGAGCAGTTCCTGTCAGAGCTGTTCTCTCAGCCCCACCTACCTCACAGGGTGTCTGTTGTGGGGAGGGGAAGGGAAAGGAGTTTGTAAGCCGCTCTGAGACTCTGAGTGAAGGGCGGGGGGTATACATCCAATCTCCTCCTCCTCCTCCTCCTCCTCCTCCTCCTCTTCTTCTTCTTCTTCTTCTTCTTCTTCTTCTTCTTCTTCTTCTTCTTCTTCTTCTTCTTCTTTTATGGCTGGTTCAAGGTAAAACACCCAGCCAAGGTATATCCCTCCCTCCTGGGACTCTGCTGCAGCCAGCAAGCCAGTTCGGTGTAGTGGTAAGGTGTGCGGACTCTAATCTTGGAGAACCGGGTTTGATTCCCCAATCCTCCACTTGCAGCTGCTGGTGTGACCTTGGGTCAGCCACAAGTTCTCTCAGAGCTGTTCTCTCATGAGCAGTCCTTAAAAGAGCTCTCTCAGCCCCGCCTGCCTCACAGGGTGTCTGTTGTGGGGAGGGGAAGGGAAAGGAGTTTGTCAGCCACTCTGAGACGCCTTTGGGTAGTGAAGGGTGGAATATAAATGCGATCTCCTCCTCCTCCTCCTCCTCCTCCTCCTCCTCTTCTTCTTCTTCTTCTTCTTCTTCTTCTTCTTCTTCTTAATAAATAAATAACTGAATAAATAAATTCTGGTGGGTAGCCATGTTGGTCTGAAGCAACAGAACAAAGTTTGGGTCCAGGGGGCACCTTTAAAACCAACAAAGTTTAATTCTGGGTATAAGCGTTTGTGTGTGCATGGACACTTCTTCGGATACCTTGAAACCGATTTCAGTGTATCTGAAGAAGTTTGCATGCACGCAAAAGCTTACTTGAAGAGGTGTCCCTGCACACACAAACACTTATACCCAGAATGAAACTTCGTTGGACTTAAAGGTGCCCCTGGATTCGGACTGTGAATAACTAAATGGCTTTAGAAGGAGGGGCGACCAATTCACAGAGGAGGAAAAGGTCCACCGATGGCCACAGAGATTAAATGGAACCTTCATGTATAGACGCAACTCACTAGAGGGCAACAGCAGAGACAGGATTTGGCCTCCGTGCCTTCCTTACAGGGCCTTCCGGTTGGCCAGCAGGGGAAACAGGATGCTGGAATGGATGGCCCACTGGCCACTCTTACAGCGATCTGTCGGAGGAACATAAACCTATATCCTAAATCCTTCCCAGGTGGGGCTGGTTCAGGCCAAGCAACGGTGCCTTCCCTTGTGGCCGGCCAAGCAACTATGAAGCTGCTTCAGGAAATATATTCAAGGCACTACATTTTTCAAGTTTTCATCATCAACTTGAAACACAACAACTTTACATCTACTAGGAACACCGCAACTGAAGTTCTTTGGAACCCTTCTGTGAAGGGATGCTGAAGAGGGGCAAATTCTAAGGGCTGTTGCCCAGGAAAACACCGTACTCCCTTTGGGCCTTTGCAAGGGAATTAGCAGGGCATAGTGGTTAAGAATCTATTCTTTGGCGCTCGGCCTTCCTTATAGTCCAACTCTCGCAGCCATACGTTACTACATGGGAATACCATTGTTTTGACCATGCGGACTTTTGTTGGCAGGGTGATGTCTCTGCTTTTTATCATGCTGTTTAGGTTTGCCATCGCTTTCCTCCCCAGGAGCAGGCATCTTTTAATGACAGTGTCGTCGATGCAACGAACATGAAACTGAGCAAACTCCAGAGGTCTCCAAACTCTCTCTCCACCGACCTCACAAGGTGCCTGTTCCGGGGAGAGGAAGGAAAAGGCGATCGTAATCTGCTGTGAGACTCCTTAGGGTAGAGATCAAATTGCCAACATTCGCTGGATTATGGAGAAAGCAAGAGAGTACCAGAAAAACATCTACTTCTGCTTCATTGACTATGCTAAAGCCTTTAACAAACAAACTGTGGCAGGTCCTTAAAGAGATGGGAGTACCGGACCACCTCATGTATCTCCAGAGAAACCTGTGTGAGGGTCAAGAAGTGACAGTTAGAACTGGATATGGAATGACTGATTGGTTTAGCATAAGAAAAGGAGTACAACAAGGATGTATATTGTCACCCTGCGTATTTAATTTATATGCAGAGTACATCATGTGAAATGCCAGCATGGATGAATCACAAGCCAGAATTAAGATTGCTTGGGGAAAAGATCGACAGCTTCAGATATGCAGACGATACCACTCCAGCGGCAGAAAGTGAAGAGGACCTCAAGAGCCTCTTGCTCGGGAGGAAAGAGGAGAGTGCAAAAGTGGGCTTGAAACTCAACATCAAAAAAACTAAGATCATGGCATCCGGCCCCATCACTCCTTGGCAAATAGAAGGGGAAGTTGTGGAAGCACTGACAGACTTCACATTCCTGGGATCAAAGATCATTGCAGCGGCGACTGCAGCCATGAAATTAAAAGACGCTTGCTCCTGTGGAGGAAAGCGATGGCAAACCTAGACAGCATGATAAAAAGCAGAGACATCACCCTGCCAACAAAAGTCTATATGGTTAAAGCAATGGTATTCCCCGTAGTACCATATGGCTGCGAGAGTTGGCCTATAAGGAAGGCCGGGCGCCGAAGAATAATTTTTTCGAATTCTGATGCTGGAGAAGAGAGTCCCTTGGATTGCCAGGAGATCAAATCAGTCAGTCCTAAAAGGAATCAACCCTGACTGTTCCCTGGAAGGCCAGAGACTGAAGCTGAAGCTCAAATACTTTGGCCACCAAATGAGAAGGGAGACCCTGATGCTGGGAGAGACTGAAGGTCAAAGAAGAAGGGGATGGCCAAGGATGAGATGGTTGGACAGTGTCATCGATGCAACGAACATGAAATTGAGCAAACTCCGGAGGACGGCAGAAGATGGGCAGGCCTGGCGTGATCTGGTCCACAGGGTCGTGAAGAGCTGGACTCGACTGTGCGACTGAACAACAACAATAAGGGTAGAGAAAAGGGGTGTATAAAACCAATTCCCGACCCTGCCAGACCCTGACCCTGCCTTGGCAGGGAAGGCGGGGTATAAATTGAATTCTTCTTCTTCTTCTTCTTCTTCTTCTTCTTCTTCTTCTTCTTCTTCTTCTTCTTCTTCTTCTTCTTCTTCTTCTTCTTCTTCTTCTTCTTCTTCTTCTTCTTCTTCTTCTTCTTCTTCTTCTTCTTCTTCTTCTCCTCCTCCTCCTCCTCCTCCTCCGCCGCCGCCGCCGCCACTACTACTACTACTACTACTACTACTACTACTACTACTACTACTTCTATCACACTCCAGGCCTTTGTAATACAGCAGGTTGAGAAAGAAGTGCTTTTCTCCCTTTCTCACCATACAAGAACTCGTGGGCACTCCATGAAATTGCTGAGCAGTCGGGTTAGAACAGATAAAAGGAAGTCCTTCTTCACCCAAAGAGTGATTCACACGTGGAATTCACTGCCACAGGAGGCGGTGGCAGCTACAAGCTTGGACAGTTTCAAGAGGGAATTAGATAAACATCTGGAGCAGAAGTCCATCAGTGGCCATTAGCCACAGGGTATAGATGGGAACTCTCGGTCTGGGGCAGGTGATGCACTCTATTCTTGGTGCTGGAGGGGGCAACAGTGGGTGGGCTTCTAGTGTCCTGGCCCCACTGCTGGACCTCCTGATGGCCTCTGGTATATTTTGGCCGCTGTGTGACACAGAGTGTTGGACTGGATGGGCCATTGGCCTGATCCAACACTGGCTTCTCTTGTGTTCTTATGTTCTTAACTCAGGAACAGCTTTACAAACTGCTCAGACTCCATGAGGGACTGGGGGGGCATTTCCCCAACTTCAAAGCTTTTAAAAGAGAAATAAAACAAGGCCTTCTGCTCTTATGCCAATGGCCACCCAGAGTTGCTAGGTGTGTCCCCCCACCCAGGTGGGTGGGGTTGCCAGATCCAGGTCTGGAAACTCCTGGAGATTTGGGGATGGAGCCCAGAGAGGGGAGGGACCTCAACAGTGGGGCACGATGCCCTAGAGTTAGGGTCGCCGGATGCCTTCCTCCTGCTGGTGTGGGGGGGACGACCAATGGGGGGGCATTCCAGGGGTGTGTGGGGACATTGGTGACTCTACTTTTAGGGCAAAACTCTATGGTAAAAACAGCTACAAACCATAGTGTTTTGCCCAAAAAGTAGACCATCGCCCCCAGTGTCCCTGACATGATGATGGATGACATAAGAACATAAGAGAAGCCAATGTTGAATCAGGCCAATGGCCCATCCAGTCCAACACTCTGTCACACAGTGGCCAAAATATACCAGGTGCCATCAGGAGGTCCAGCAGTGGGGCCAGGACACTAGAAGCCCTCCCACGGCTGCCCCCTCCAGCACCAAGAATAGAGTGCATCACCTGCCCCAGACTGAGAGTTCCCATCCATACCCTGTGGCTAATAGCCACTGATGGACCTCTGCTCCATATGTTTATCTAATTCCCTCTTGAAACTGTCCATGCTTGTAGCCGCTGCCACCTCCTGTGGCAGTGAATTCCATATGTTCATCACTCTTTGGGTGAAGAAGGACTTCCTTTTATCCATTCTAGCCCGACTGCTCAGCAATTTCATGGAGTGCCCATGAGTTCTTGTCTTGTGAGAAAGGGAGAAAAGGACTTCTTTCTCAACCTGCTCAATCCCATTCATAATCTTATAAACCTCAATCATGTCACCCCTCAGCTGTCGTTTCTCCAAGCTAAAGAGCCCCAAGCGTTTTAACCATTCTTCATAGGGAAGGTGTTCCAACCCTCTTATCATTCTAGTTGCCCTTCTCTGCACTTTTTCCAATGCTATAATATCCTTTTTTGAGATGTGGCGACCAGAACTGTACACAGTATTCCAAATGAGGTCGCACCAATGATTTATACAGGGGCATGATGATACTGGCTGATTTGTTTTCAATTCCCTTCCTAATAATCCCCAGCATAGCGTTGGCCTTCTTTATTGCAGCTACACACTGTCTAGACATTTTCAGTGAGTTACCTCCTACGACTCCAAGATCTCTCTCTTGGTCCGTCTCTGCCAGTTCAGACCCCATCAATGTGTATTTATAGTTAGGATTTTTGGCTCCAATGTGCATCACTTTGCACTTGGCCACATTGAACCCCATTTGCCACGTTGACGCCCACTCACCCATCCTCGACAGATCCCTTTGGAGTGCCTCACACTCCTCCCTGGTTTTCACCACCCTGAACAACTTCATGTCATCTGCAAATTTATCCACTTCACTGCTTACTCCCAATTCCAAATCGTTAATCAACAAGTTAAAAAGCATCGGACCGAGTACTGATCCCTGTGGTACCCCACTGCTTACCACCCTCCACTGAGAAAGTTTCCCACTTATACTCACTCTCTGTTTCCTATTTATAAGCCAGTTTTTGATCCACAAGAGGAGATCACTTCCAGAGGTGACATCAGCATGTCACCGACATTGTGCAGGGATTTCTGTTTGAGGGTGGAGACTGGCAATCAAGCGACTGTCAAGCCAAATAGATTCCACCCTCCTAAGCGTCCATCTTCTCCAGGGGAACTGATCTCTGTAGTCTGGAGAGGAGCTGTAATCCCGGGGATCCCCAGGTCCCACCTGGAGGCTGGCATCCCTATGCTGAGCCATGCCTATTTTTTATTATTTATTTTTTTTTAATTTCAATACAATACAGTAACAAAAAATCACCTAAAGATTGCATAAAATAAGGTAGCATAACTCTGAAAGTATTATTCTGACAGTTATGGTGGCTTACTTCCTATTATTTCTTACATTTCAAAGAACTGTTGGTGCAACTGAAAAATAAAGTCACTTTTGGTATTGCTTATTTTGGGGGATAATTCCTCCCTCTGCGAGGTAACTGGCCACAGGAAACCAGATTGCTTGAAATGATTTCTGATAATTGTTAGTATTCCAGTTCTATTGTTTGCTTGTTATTTTCCCATAAATAAAGTGTTCCCAGATTTTATTTTGCCAACAAGACAAGGTGGGAATGGTTTTTTCCTTCCATTTCTGAGCAAGAGTTATTCTAGCTATTGAAGCAATGTAGATATTAGCGAAGCTGATGTATTACTTGTACAGGGTTTGCGGTACATAAGAACATAAGAGAAGCCAATGTTGGATCAGGTCAATGGCCCATCTAGTCCAACACTCTGTGTCACACCATGGCCAAAAATAACAGGTGTCATCAGGAGGTCCATCAGTGGGGCCAGGATACTAGAAGCCCTCCCATTGCTATGAGTCCAGCAAGACAGTCTCGGGTAAAGCAGGTAAGTTGTATCCTGTTACAATGTAAATTTGTTGTAGAATTTGAGTCCAGAACTGTTGTATGAATGGGCAAGACCACCAGCAGTGTAGAAAGGCCATGCCTTTTTGACCAAAGGTTGGAACTCACTCACTGCCAGGAGAAGAAATGGCAGTACATGTGGCTAGACCATGTAGGGTTGGGAAATACCCGGAGATTTGGGGGGGTGGAGCCTGAGGATTAGTGGAGAGGAGGGACTTCAGTGGGGTAGAATGCCAGAGGGAGCCCGCCCCCAAAAGCAGCCATTTCCTCCGGGGGGAACTGATCTCTGTCGCCTGGAGATCAGTTGTAAGAGAGGGAGAGCTCCGGTCATCGCCCCTAAGGCCAGGGCCCAGAAAAGGCACGTGCAGATAGCTCAAAAGCCCATCTGTGTCCGTCTGCCACAAACGCTTTGTGTATTACGCAGCCAGAATGGTAAATCTGGATGAAATCCGCCTCTGGAGGATGACGGGGCAACTTCCTGCTTCTAGTACAAGGAAAGTACTTTCCATGCACCAGAAGTGGGAAGTCGCCCTGTCATTCCGATCCTTAGTAGGGCCTGCTAGGCATCTACTGTTGGAGAAATGAGGGGTGCAGGAGCACGGTGCAGACCGGGAACTGGAACTGCCACCTGCCAACAGGTAGCCAGGCCCGGGCTCACAAGCCCCAGGAGCTATTTGAGGGCAAAGCCTGGGAAGGGGCAGCATTGTGGACACTTTGCTGTCCCCCTCCCCTAAAATGCTCAAGGAATCTCCCAAATCTCCATGGTGAGACTGAGGTCAAATCTGCATTTGCATTTTAAATCAGTTGCGCGGTGCTGCCGTGACGCCGTCTTTTTCTATGCCTGTTTGAATGTTGTTTGGAGAAGATCCTTTTAAAGCAGTGCGGAGATTCAAGGACAGTGGAGCCACCCCAAAGGACGATAAACATATGTGGACGTGCGAAAGTATGCTAGCACTGTTGAGGTGTGAAAACGACACCAAATGTGGGCAGCTTTTTTGAAGACGGAGTCAAAAGGTGGGGACGCTGGTGGTGGGAAAGACAAACGCAGATTCGGCCTGAGTCAGTTCCTAGAGCACTACGGGACATTCCCTCCCCCATTTCTCTCCTGATGGATAGAGGGCAGGTGTGGGAGCTCCCCCTCACCTGGCAACCCGGATTCCTGGTCTGTCCAGGTCAGTCTTGTCTCACTCTGACTGGCAGCAGCTCTCCAGGGTCTCAGGAGGAGGTAAGAACGTAAGAGCATAAGGGAAGCCAGTGTTGGATCAGGCCAATGGCCCACCCAGTCCAACACTGTGTCACACAGTGGCCAAAACCCAGGTGCGTTCAGGAGGTCCACCAGCCGGGCCAGAACTCCAGGAGCACTCCCACTCTTGCCCCCTCCCCCCAAGCACCAAGAAGACAGAGCCACTGATGGACCTCTGCTCCATATGTTCATCCAACCACATCTTGAAGCTGCCCATGCCTGTAGCCGCTGCCACTTCACGTGGCAGTGAGTTCCACGTGTTCATTACTCTTGGGGTGAAGAAGGATGTCTTTCATATCACCGAGTCCTTTCAACTGGAGATGCTACCTGGGATTGAACCAGGGACTTCCTACATGCAGGGCAGAAGTTCTACCCTCAATTTTGATTGATTTTTTTTCACCACAGAAGACAACTGCTAGGCATGACAGCTAAATAGAACCAAAAACTGAAAAAGCGGGGTGGGGGGGGGAGAAACTCAACCCAAAATCAGCTGCGAGCTAAGAGGGTCAAGCGACAAACTATATTATACAAAAATACAAAACGTTTATTAGGGTGTTTTTGTTGTTCAGTCGCACAGTCGAGTCCGACTCTTCGCGACCCCATGGACCAGATCACGCCAGGCCCTCCTGTCTTCCGCTGTCCGCTGAAGTCTGCTCAATTTCATGTTCGTTGCATCGATGACACTGTCTAACCATCTCATCCTTTGCCGTCCCCTTCTTCTTTGACCTCCAGTCTTTCCCAGCATCAGGGTCTTCTCCAGTGAATGCTGCCTTCTCATTGGGTGGCCAAAGTAACACGTAACTAAAACATACTGTGGTTAAAAGAAACGCTTAAAAGGCTTATACAACCAAGCTAGTTATCATACAAATACAATTGATGGGTAAAAGTTTTTTGACCTAAGGACCATACGCATTTCGGCCCCTTCGGGCTTCCTCACTGGTCAACATTCTTTATATTACAATGACACACATCCAGAAATGTACACACAAGAAATTTATATATATATATATATATATATATATATATATATATATGACCAGATGTTGTTTTCTTGTTATGCTTTTGCCATTGCTACAAGTTTGTATTGTAGGCCATCAATAAAGGTAAAGGTAAAGGTTCCCTTGCTCAAAAGCCAGTCGAATCCAATTCTAAGGTTGCAGTGCTCATCTCTGTTTCAAAGCCGAAGAGCCAGCGCTGTCCGAAGACATTTCCGCGGTCACGTGGCCAGCATGACTAAACACCAAGGTGCACGGAACGCTGTTACCTTCCCACCGAAGTGGGACCTATTTATCTACTTGCAATTTCTTGCTTTCAAACTGCTAGGTTGGCAGGAGCTGGAACTAGAGACGGGAGCTCACCCTGTCATGCGGCACTCGCGGGTCTTGAACTGCTGAACTACTGGCCTTCCACAGCCTGCAGTTCAGCATCTTAACCACTTGAGCCACCACAGCTCCTTAGGCCATCAATAGTAGGCCCTAAATAGTAGCTGTATCAATTTTTCAGATTATTCTGGTGTCAAAGATTCCGTTAGTCAGGATGTGTGTCACCTCCATCAAAGGTAATAGTCTATGTGTACACCCTAATAAACATTTTGAATTTTTGGATAATATAGTTTGTAGCTTGACCCTCTTCGTTCACAGCTAATTGGAACCTCCATGTACTGAAGAAGTTTACCTCTGTGTGCTAGATGCAGGCAGGAGCAGACACCAGAGGGTTGCCTCCCAGCCCGTGAGCTTTCCAGGGGCCTCGTGAGCTTTCCAGAGGCCTTCCAGAGGAGAGCCAGTTTGGTGTAGTGGTTAAGTGTGCAGACTCTAATCTGGGAGAACCGGGTTTGATTCCCCACATCTCCACTTGCACCTGCTGATGTGACCTTGGGTCAGTCACAAGCTCTGGCACAGCTGTCCTTGAAAAAGAGCAGTTTCTGTCAGAGCTCTCTCAGCCCCACCCGCCTCACAGGGTGTCTGTTGTGGGGAGGGGAAGGGAAGGGAGTTTGTAAGCCGCTCTGAGACTCTAAGTGAAGGGCGGGGTAGAAATCCAATCTCTTCTTCTTCTCTAGCTGGACTCAGGACGCTGCTGGCCTGAAAAGCCACCCCCCCCACATCCAGCAACAGGTCGGAGGCAGGAAGAGAGGCAGACCCCCGGCCGGCAAGAGGAGTTTTTCCTGGCAGGCCCTTTGGGGAGTTGGCAGTACATCCCCCATCAGGAAAAAGGACATCATGCTGACCGTGGCCAAAGCCGTCATTTCTCGTGGTGGCCTGCCGTGGAAGGGAAGTGAGACCGAGCTGACGAGAGTGCCGAGGCTGAAGAGGAAACAGCTGCGGTTGGGGGCTGTGGTCTAAGGGGGGGGGTGAGCCATGAAGCCGATGACTGTGCCAGAAGAGACCGGCGTTGGCGAGCAGGAGCCCGGCTGATGGGCAAAGGTGGACAGTGCCAGAGAAGGAGCGGGGATGGAGGCCGCTGGCCTTTGGCGGGCGATGCTGCTGCTGGTTCTCTGGTCCTCAGGTGAGCGTCCCTCAAAGGCCGCCCCAAGGGGACCCGGGAGGGCCGAACCTTTGCCTCACTTCTCCAGCCGGACCGTTGTGATGTGTGGAGCAAATCCGTGATGGTTCCTGACTCTCAGGAAGAGATTGATCCCGGAATCAGGAAGCACTTGATGTGGCCTAACGAGAGTCAGTTTGCTGTAGTGGCTGGGAGGGGACTTCCGTCGGGGAGAACCGGGTTTGATTCCCCACTTCTCCTCCACATGCAGCTGCTGGTGTGACTTTGGGTCAGTCACAGGTTCTCTCAGAGCTGTTGTCTCAAGGGCAGTCCTTGAAAGAGCTCTCTCAGCCCCACCTACCTCACAGGGTGCCTGTTGTGGGGAGGGGAAGGGAAAAGGAGACTGTAAGCCGCTCTGAGACTCCATTAGGTAGTGAAGGGCAGGGTATAGATCCAGTCTCCTCCTCCTCTTCTTCTTCTTCTTCTTCTTCTTCTTCCTCTTCCTCTTCTTTGGAGAGCCGGTTTGGTGTAGTGGTTAAGTGCGCGGACTCTTATGTGGGAGAACCGGGTTTGATTCCCCACTCCTCCAACTTGCACCTGCTGATGTGACCTTGGGTCAGTCACAAGCTTTGGCACAGCTGTTCTCTCAAGGACAGTTTCTGTCAGAAGTTCTCTCAGCCCCACCTACCTCACAGGGTGTCTGTTGTGGGGAGGGGAAGGGAAAGGAGTTTGTAAGCTGCTCTGAGACGCCTTTGGGCACTGAAGGGCGGGGTATAAATCCAATCTCCTCCTCCTCCTCCTCCTCCTCCTCCTCCTCCTCCTCCTCCTCCTCCTCTTCTTCTTCTTCTTCTTCTTCTTCTTCTTCTTCTTCTTCCTGCATGATTTTGCCACTTGCCTCTTGGACCCTACGGAGCCTATGTCTTATTTTTTTTTCTCTCTCCCTGTGTCATTCTCTCCCTATTCTGTTTATATTCAGGGACCGTAAACCATCCAGCACCGTATCGAGTGAAGGGCATCCGGGGAGGGTCAGTCTCGCTGCCTGTACTCATCAGCCCGTCCAAAAGGGTAGCCAAAATCCAGTGGCAATTTCACCCCCCCACTGGCCCCGCGCTTGTGATTGCCAAATTCCAAAATGGAGAAATGGAGAGGTCCAACCTTAGCGACCGATTTGGGCAGCGGCTAGAAATGGTGGACGAGGCCACGCTGAGGATTATCGAGCTGGAGCTGGGGGACCGTGGCATCTACGTGGCCCGTGTGAGGCTGGCCTCTATGTTCATTGAGGAGTACTCCTTCAGCTGCATGGTCTATGGTAAGGGTTGAGCAGGGAACGGGATCCGCACCATGTTCCTCATGCAGTTAGTTAACAGCTTGAGGACTCACACGCCTCCATTGTTCTTGGCAGGGCCAGTGCCAGAACCACAGATACGCCACCAAGTGATCTCCAGGACGGCGGAGGGGTGCAACGTTACCTTGCAGTGCCTGGCGTCTGGAGAGGGGCCATTTAACATCTCCTGGAAAAGGGGGGACCAGCTTAATGTCCTAGAAGAAGGGTCGGACTGGTACCGGCTCTCTCCCGAGGGCAGGGAGCTCCACTTGTCCTGGCGGCCCGACTCCTCGGACTCCACCCTCACCTGCCTGCTCAGCAACCCCGTGGATCAGAGGAACGCCTCCTTCGACCTGCCCAGCGTCTGCCCGAGTGAGAGTCAGTCGGATGAAGACTCGAGTGTGAATCTGTCTGAGACGTGGACTTGGGGTTAGTCTTAGATTTAGGAAGATCGTAAATTGTCTGAATTAAATTCCCGTCCTCCGTTCAGTCTGCACCTTCCCTGGGCCAGATTGGCCCCTCCCTGGGGTCTCCTGGGAGGGGGGGTCTCTGGCCCACTCCACTCCTGGCACCCCTGAGGTCCCTGGGAAGCCAGATTCGTCGGAGGGCTGATTCTTCCAGCTCCTCTGTTTAAACCTCAAGCGCATTTCCCAGTTGGAGGAGTGCTGGTGGTCACTGAACCCTGTTATTTCCTAGTGGAGCCCCCTGTCCTGGAAAGACAGTGGGGGGGGGGGCTGATCCTGATCTGTCTGTGAGGGATCTCTGGCATCCCCCGTCCTGAAGAGGCCTTGCAAAGGCCACAGGGATACCGAGTCCTGTGCCATCACCAGGCAAAGCCACAGTCTCAGGGGGCCACAGATCTGGGGGGCAAAGTGGAGGGGGGGCAGCTCTAAGCCACGGGGATTTCTCCCACGCCAGCCCCAGCAGTGAGGCCTCTGGGCAGAAGAAGGCAGGAAGCCGGTCTTGCTTTCCTGTCTTCTTTCCGTGGCCCACTCAGGAGTCCTCCCCTCCCCCCCGCGGGTCTCCTTTTGTGGATCTGAGCAGCAGCAGCAGCAGCTGGGAGCCCAGCACCATCCAGCCATCGAGTCTCCCGCCCACCCTCCGCAGGGAGCCTACGCCCCCCCCACGGAACAGAACAAATCATCAAATTCCTTTTTTCTGCAGCCAGGATAATTATTGTGCCCAGCGCAGGAATAGAACAGACTGAAAGGCCGCAGCTGCTGAGACTTCTTTCGGGGGGGAGGGGAGGGGAGAGTGGTGCCTTCAGAGCCAGCTTGGGGGGCAGCAGCTCTGTCCCTGGCGGCACCCCCAAAAGCAGGCCGCAGCTTCACATTGAAAGGGTTTTTTCGCTTCACGAGGTTCTTTTCAGATAGTCTCCAAGCCCTGCCCTCACCTGTCTCCAAGCGGTGACCTGTGGAACTCCTGGCGACCGCAGCTACTGCAAAGGGCCACAGTGAAGCAAGGGCTGAAAGGGGGTCCGTGTGAGCCGGAGGCATTCAGGGGCCTGAGGGGGAGAGGGGGACTGGTGACTGCGCTGAACCAGAGGGCAGCCCACAAGCAGCAGTGAGCAGGGGTCATTTCGTAGAAAAGCACAGGAGCTCATTTGCATAGCTCATTTATTTTATTTACTTTCAATTTATATCCCGCCTTGCCGGTGTGAACTGGCTGAAGGCAGCTTACACTAGTTAAAATACAATAAAACCAATAAACACAGTAAGATTACAATAAAAGCAATGTCATAAAGTGCAAATTATAAACAGATGGCGGGAATTTCTGTCCGTGGTCCAATGGGGAGGGGCCATATCTGGTGTTGCTGCATATGCCACACCCCCTGACAAAGGGCAAGCATGCCTAGGTCCCCTGCTCGACCTTCTCAAGATCGGGCAGGGAACCCAGGCATGTTTAAAATGCCTTTCTTTCCCTTCCCCATCTGAGGAAGGGAAAGAAAGGCATTTTACCCCCCCACACTTCCCTGAGTTTCTCCACAAAAGCAGAGAGGCTCAGGGGAAAAACAGGGCATGTCTGTCTGCCTCCCCTTCCCCTTCCCCTCCCCAGCCAACCTGCCATGGCGGGCTGGCTGGAGTAGGCAAGGGAAGGGCAGGCAGGCAACCCAGTCATGTTTAGAATGCCTTTCCTTCCCTTCCCCATTTGGGGAAGGGAAAGAAAGGCACTTAAATCCCCCTAGGTGGCGGGGGGGGGGCTGACCCTGGGCTTGCTACTGCCGGAGCACTGTTCCGGCACACTCTGGCAGGAAATGGCCCCGGCAGTGAGGGACGGATGGTGGCGGAGACGGATTAGGGATGGAGGCCCACAGCTTCTGTTGGCTGCTTCTGCTCCCAGATCTCCTTTCCTCGGGTACGCTGAAATCTGACTTGGTGCCAAGTGTGAGTTGAGACTTCACCACACATCAGCCGAGAACAGGCCATCCACAGAAGGCGGGGGAGGTGGAGAACTGGGGCCCAGCAGGGCTCTTGGCTCACTTTGGGCCACTTTTGAAACTCAGCGGGTGGGGAGTTCCAAAAGAAGCTTGTAGAATGGCCGAGGGGTGTCTGCTGGTCAAAGGAAGAAGGCCGGTCAGTCTTACCATTTGGCACATACGATGGGAGGCATGGAGAACTCTGGATTGTTGCCAAAAATGCATTTCCCTTTGCTTGAAACACTTTCTTGTATTCCCCCTCCCAATGATTAAAATGTTGGCACTGGAAGTAATCCAGCAGAGGATCCACCTCTCCAGGTGAACAGGTTCCTGGGAGGATCCGTCTTGCTCCCTTTACCTCCAACAAAAACATGAATTCCTCTGGTCTCCTTTTCAAGCCCCCCTGAGCTGACGGCCTGCCCTGGGCGCCTCTTGCAGCAGCAGCGGTGGCAGCAGCAGGCCTCTCCTAAGTCAATTATGTGTTGATTGAGCTAATTATTCTGTGCTGCGTGGGAAAGCACGTCCTTTGGCTGGCATGGAATATGGGGAAACACGGGTGGGTGGGCTCCCGTGGGAGAAGGAGATGGGGTGTCTTGCAAAATGGGCGAGGGGGATCCAGGAGGGACTTTGTGCCCTTAGCCCACCTGTCCAAGGGGGAAGATGATTTTTGCCCCAAGTGGGAGTCAGGTTACGGGGTGTTGGCCAATGAGCCTGCCTCTGTGTTGCTCCCACCTTGCCCTAACACCCTCCTCATTCCCTTCTTGCCCCCTCCAGGAGCCAGCGGGTGCCTCTCCTGGGTGCGGGTGGCCATGCTGACTGGGGTCCTGGTGCAGATCCTCGCCGTTGCTTCGGTGAACATCCTGGAAAGGACAGGGCAGAGGCAGGACTGAAGGGCTGCAGGTGCAACGGCCGGGACCGGACATCGGCGGTGGACTCTCCGGAGCAAAGATCTTTCCAGAGCACCCCAGCCTTGCAGTGTGTTTTGCAGAACTGGGAGGTGGACACTCGGCCGCTGTCTTGGCAGGGTTCCCATCATCTCACCCACTCCCTCGTCCAAAGATCTGGGGTATGTTCGCACAGCTTTTCCCAATGATGGTCAGGCTGCGGGGGGGGCTAGCAAGATGCCAGCGATGGGACCCTCTATCCAACACACTGCTCTGCCCAATACCAGCCTATAGAGGGCAGGCACAAGGCACCAAGCGCAAGCCGTACACCTCCAAGTACGCTGAGCCTCCTGGATCAGGTCCCCAGTCCCTCAAGCGTGTATATTTGGGGCCAGTTCCCCATCTAGGCTTGCCTGTCCTTTGCTGATCTACCAGTGTTGTGTTTTCCCTCACTGCTGTGGGTCCAGATTGGTTGAGAAACCGGGCAGGGCCTTCTCTGTTGTGGCCCCCGATCCCATATTAATTCTAGACCAGGAACTGTGTGATGGTTTAATATGGCAAACCGCAATGTCCACTTCTTGCATATGGTTTGGTGCCACCTAGAACTGAGCCCCGCCACCCCTCCCGGGGGGGGGGATCCTTTGAAAAGAGGAGAAAATACTGGCCTGCCCTGAAAGAAATACCAACCCAGGCATCTCAGCCGCTAGAAACACCCCCCCTTCCCCCTCATCAATGACTCCAGAGAGCAGAGAAGCTCCAGAGCCTGGCCTCCCTTCTCAGAAGCTGCCACAGATTTCGCACCCGGGGTCTGACTCTCCCAGGTCGGAAGGTCTATATCCCAGAGCTGGGAGAACTGCCAAGAGAGGGTCTTCTGTGGTTGCCCTTCCTCTGCGCATTTACACAGGAGTAAACCCTCCTGAACACAAAATGGATTGGGGCTATCAGAGCTCTTCATCTGGGTTACCGAAGTTCTTCACCTGGGTTTATGATACAGCTAGCCAGCTCCTCAAGCAGAGAGTGGGAGACATAGAACGCCAATCCGACATTTCCAAAGCACCCAATTTCACTGTTGCCCCTCAAAGACGTTGGCTGTGGTCACACACGCTAAATAATTCACTTCCAATCCACTTCGAGTGCACTTTGCAACTGGATTTTTACTGTGTGAACTTGCTAAATCCATTTGGAAAGTGCTTTGAAAGTGGACTGAAAATGGATTATTTAGTGTGTGTAACTGCAGCTGTTATCTTCTCCAACCGGCCTCTTACTTACATAGCCTGGCAAATGCTAACCTTTTCTCTTGCAAGGCTAAGCAGTATGGCCATCAGCCATCATTGAGGGTAGATATAACACAATCCTTCAAGCTGAGAGAGTATTATGTCCTTGTAACACTGATGTGATAGAGACAACAACCCGCGTTTTACTTCACTGCTCGATATACAATGAAATTCGCCTGACCTTTGTTTCGTCGAAAGTACCAACAGGTCCCGAAATCTCTGAGGAAGAGACTGTTAATAAATGTCTTCCTGATGAGAACACAGAGACTACTAAGAAAATAGCAACATTTTGTGCTCAAGTGATAAAATTACACTCCATCTATATTTCTAAAGGAATAGCGGGAACTCGATATGCATAACCGTCCCAACAGTTTTAAATTTGTGCATTCAATTTTTGAATATTTTCAGAGAGCCAGTTTGGTGTAGTGGTTAAGTGCGTGGACTCTAATCTGGGAGAACTGGGTTTGATTCCCCACTCCTCCACTTGCACCTGCTGGATGACCTTGGGCAAGCCATAGTTCTGACAAGAGCTGTCCTTGAAAAAGAGCAGTTTCTTCCAGAGCTCTCTCAGCCCCACCTACCTCGCAGGGTGTCTGTTGTGGGGAGGGGAAGGGAAAAGGGTTTGCAAGTCGCTCTGAGACTCCCTTGGGTAGTGAAGGGCAGCATATAAATCCAATCTCTTCTTCTTCTCTTCTTAAATTATGCTATTGTTTTGTCTTTCTTACGCGTGGTCGTTGTAGTATTTATTTATATACTGGCCGTGGGCTGTTAATAAAATCCGACTGACTGACTGACTGACAGGATTGGGGCTATCAGAGGGGACCTCTTGCAGCCAACACCAAGCGGGCAGCCCATGGACCTCCAGACTCCCGGTTGGCTTGCTCTTCTCCTCTGCAGCTTCAATCTTTTCTTGCAGAGATTCTCGCTGCTGCCACCAAGCCGGCTTGTCTTTGAGGGGATGTGAGGCGGTGTGAGTATCTGTGTGAATCACCATTCCTGGAACGCCGGAGCAGCTGAGAAACACAACCCCCACCCAGCTGCTGATACTCCCACCAGTCGCCCCCCTGGAGCTGCTTTTCCACACGACAAATAAAAAGTCACTCACTTTGCTGTGGCTTCTCGCAACCAACGCACCTCGGTCTTTTCCTTCCCCTCTAACCCAAAAATAGAACTCCACAGCCCTCCCTCCTTTCTCACCACAGAGAACCACAAAAGTTGCATTCTCTGGGGAGGGGGGGTTTGAGCAAAAGAAGGCCAGTATGCAAATGAGCATCACCCCCCTTGTCCCCCACCCCTGAAGTTGTTGTTGTTGTTGTTCAGTCGCACAGTCGAGTCCGACTCTTCGCGACCCCATGGACCAGATTACGCCAGGCCCTCCTGTCTTCCGCTGTCCGCTGAAGTTTGCTCAATTTCATGTTCGTTGCATCGATGACACTGTCTAACCATCTCATCCTTTGCCGTCCCCTTCTTCTTTGACCTTCAATCTTTCCCAGCATCAGGGTCTTCTCCAGTGAATGCTCCCTTCTCATTTGGTGGCCAAAGTATTTGAGCTTCAGCTTCAGGATCTGGCCTTCCAGGGAACAGTCAGGGTTGATTTCTTTTAGGATTGACTGATTTGATCTCCTTGCAGTCCAAGGGACTCTCAAGAGTCTTCTCCAGCACCATAGTTCAAAAGAATCTATTCTTCGGCGCTCGGCCTTCCTTATAGTCCAACTCTCGCAGCCATACATTACTACGGGGAATACCATTGCTTTGACCATGCGGACTTTTGTTGGCAAGGTGATGTCTCTGCTTTTTATCATGCTGTTTAGGTTTGCCATCGCTTTCCTCCCAAGGAGCAGGCGTCTTTTAATTTCATGGCTGCAGTCACCATCTGCGGTGATCTGGGATCCTAGGAACGTGAAGTCTGTCACTACTTCTACGACTTCCCCTTCTATTTGCCAAGGAGTGATGGGGCCAGATGCCATGATCTTAGTTTTTTTGATGTTGAGCTTCAAGCCCACTTTTGCACTCTCCTCTTTCACCCTGAGCAAGAGACTCTTTAGGTCCTCTTCACTTTCTGCCATCAGAGTGGTATCGTCTGCATATCTGAGGTTATTGATCTTTTCCCCAGCAATCTTAACTCCAGCTTGTGATTCATCCAGGCCAGCATTTCGCATGATGTACTCTGCATATAAATTAAATAAGCAAGGTGACAATATACATCCTTGTCGAACTCCTTTTCCTATGTTAAACCAATCAGTTGTTCCATATCCGGTTCTAACTGTTGCTTCTTGACCCTTATACAGGTTTCTCAGGAGACATGTGAGGTGGTCTGGTACTCCCATCTCTTTAAGAACCTGCCATAATTTATTGTGATCCACACAATCAAAGGCTTTAGCATAGTCAATGAAGCAGAAATAGATGTTTTTCTGGTACTCTCTTGCTTTCTCCATAATCCAGCGAATGTTGGCAATTTGATCTCTAGTTCCTCTACCTCTTCGAAACCCAGCTTGTACTTCTGGCAGTTCTCTATCCACATACTGTTGGAGCCTAGCTTGTAGGATTTTGAGCATGACCTTGCTAGCGTGTGAAATGAGTGCAATTGTGCGATAGTTTGAACATTCTTTGACGTTGCCCTTCTTTGGGATTGGAATGTAAACTGACCTTTTCCAATCCTGTGGCCACTGTTGTGTTTTCCAAATTTGTTGGCAAATTGAGTGCAGCACTTTAACAGCATCTTCTTTTAAGACTTTGAATAACTCAGCTGGGAACCCCTGAAGTAGGAAGACGGAAAAAGACATTCTCATTTGAGGGAGGGGGGGCTTCAGGAATACGGGCACATTTTTAATAGCTTGGTTTTTTCCTTGCTTGTTCCTAAGGGCTTGTTTTTAATATTTTGGCACCCAACTGTGGATTGGGACACCAGATGATTTGTGGCAGGCCGTTCCCATCAGCTGAGGTGACCCACACAGCCACGTATGGTCTTGGGGGGAACCCAGGTTTGGTTTAAACGCGAACCCTTCCCCGAGTGAGTGTGGAGGCTTGGGGCTTGTGGCTGTGAGGTCAGTGCTGTGATGCAGAAGAAGAACAGGGAGGCCCCAGAGGCAGGGGCTGTTAGCCACAAAAAGAGGATTTGTGTCTTCACAAGGAGGTTTCCAGAAAGAGAGCAGTGGCACACAGTCTCCAGGCAGACAAAAGGGGAAACTGGCTGACGCATGTCCATTCAGAGAGCCGTTTCAATTGTCTTTAATCCTTTCCAAACAAAGATGTCTTCACCTGCTGGCAGAAGACAGTGAGAGAAGGGGGGGCAAAGGAATATCCCAGGAGGAGGTTCCAAACTTTTGGCAGCATGACTGAGAAGGACCTTTCTTGGGTTGCCCCCACCCTTAGCCTCAGATGGTGTGGGCACCCGAGGCAGGCCCTCCAGAGACACCCTTTCCTACGAGGACAGGCTGAAGGAGCTCGGTACGTTTGGCCTGGAGAGGAGACGAGAGGTGATATGACAACCATCTTCAAGTACTTGAAAGGCTGTATTCTGTTGACCAGAACCAACGGGTTGAAATTAAATTAGAAGAGTTTTCGGCTAAACATTAGGAAGAACTTCCTGAGAGTTTGAGCAGTTCCTCGGTGGAACAGGTTTCCTCAGGAGGTGGTGGGCTCTCCTTCTTGGGAGACTGGGTGGCCATCTCAGGCAGATCACAAGAAGGGAGGGCAGGAAGGGTCGCCGCAGGGCTTGGCTCTCGTGGGCCTTTCTGACACCCCCAGGGAAATGCTGGTTGCCACTTTGGGGTCAGGAAGCATTTTTTCTCCAGGCCAGTTTGGCTGGAGATCCTGGAGGTTTTTTGTTTTCTTCTGGACATGGAACAGCGGTCACTGTGGGTGTGGAGGGGGAGGCGTTTGTGAATTTCCTGCATCTTGACATCTGGCCTGTGCCGCCCGGTGATTTAGGAAGACCACTGAGCTGAAAAAACAGTTTGTCTGTATGCCATCTTAAGTAATTAATGAAATTTGCTAGCACTTTATGATTTTATGATCTTATTTGTAATTGAATTGTTTAAATGATATTATGTGGATTTTAATGGTTTTATGTACCAACCAATGCAAGCCACCCTGAGCTGGCTTGCAGGGAGGGAGGGGTACAAATTAATTAAATAACAACAACAACGACAACGACAACAATAACAACAACAACAACAACAACAACAATAATAATAATAATAATTGTATAGGGGGTTGGACTAGATGACCCCAGAGGTCCCTTCCCACTCTATGATTCTATGACTGTAGTGGTCAGGTAGGTTTGTACGAGAGCAGGCGATCCGATAGGTGTGC
Source organism: Gekko gecko (assembly GCA_029375565.1). Lineage (NCBI taxonomy): Eukaryota > Metazoa > Chordata > Lepidosauria > Squamata > Gekkonidae > Gekko > Gekko gecko. Next base: position 1,807,947 of record JAPDNY010000001.1, on the reverse strand, counting down.
AGGCCACAAGCCCATGTAGGGCTTGAAAGGTCAACACCGGCAGCACCCTGGATTGGGCCCAGAAGTTAACCGAGAGCCAGTGTTGGTGGAACAAGACTGGAGTGATACAGTCCTTACGACCCACTCCAGTCAATGTCTTTGCTGTTCTGCACGAGTGGCAGAAACCCTAGAAGTTTACTAGGGCAAGGGTGCCACACAGAGAGTCTGGGATCTTTGGACCCCTGAGGCATATATTAGAACACCCCATTCATTTCCATTCCCCATTGGACCATCCTGCCTGAGTTAAGGGATGAGTTTGCTGGATTGGGGAAACACCACCAACATTGTTTACCTGGATTTCAGTAAAGCATTTTGACAAGTCTACCCATGACATTCTGATGGATAGGCTGGAGGACTGTGGACTGGACTCTAGGATACTTAGGTGGACAGGGAACTGGTTGGAGAACCGCACTCAGAGAGTAGTTGCCAATGGCATTTCATCTGAACGGAGGGTGGTATCCAATGGGGTGCCAAAGGGCTTGGTTCTAGGCCCAATACTTGTCAATGTTTTTATAAATGATCTATGCAGAGATGGCTTCCACTCGGCCCAGCAGTGTAGGTGAGGGAGGCAGAGGGCAAGCGAGAGCCCAACTGAATAAATAAATAAATTAAATAACTGAACAAAGACAAGTGCAGGTCCCTCTTTGAGCCGCCCAGAAGCCCATTCTGCCCCCCCCCCGCAGAGGATTATAATCTGACTCCCAGTGGCAGACACACCTCATGGTCTCAAAGGCAGCAAAGGCATCCCTGAAAGGTTTGGGCTTCTCCCTCCTGAAACTGCACAGCTGGGTTTTTAAAGCCCTTTGCTGGAAAAAATGCAGAAGTTCTGCAAAGCGACCTCTGCTGATTTTCTAAATGGAACCGGGACCCTCGGAGGGCGAAGGGGCTGAGAACAGCCAAGAGCCCCTTCGCCAGCCGCACCTCCCTGTCTGTGCCCCTTGGATGAACAGCTGGATTTTGGCCAGAGAAATTGGAAGCTGGAAAGCCCAATTCCAGACCAATGCTACCTCTAAGCTATGGAGTCTTGTGAGCAAAAATTCTACTTTGTGAGCTGCTGGCATTAAAGTTGTGAGCAAGCGATTTGGCTGCTGCATAAATTAGTTTGCTCTGGAGCCCTCCTTCCTGAGCTAAGACAAAAATGTGTGAGCCAAAGAACTGTGAGCTAGCTCACACCAACTCAGCTTAGAGGGAACACTGTTCCAGACTGCCCTCTCTGTGGGGAGGGAAAGACACCCTGGAGCCCCCGAGAGGCACTCTTCGTTCCAGGCAGCCTGCAGCAGAGACCGGGCCAACCACAGGTAGCCACAAATTCTGTTAGTCTTGAACGTGCTCCTGGTCTTTAGTTTCTGGGATTTGTTTTAAGGCCTGTTTTCAAATCCGATGAACTATTTTAATGCTTATTTTAGATATCCACCATGCCAAGCAGTGCCAGTGCATAAAGAGAAAAGTGTGGGGACAAAATATCCCTTACCTTCACTCAGGCAGATACCGAGCAGGTTGAAGGAGGTGGTCTTCTGATCCACGGGGTTGCTGAGCAGGCAGGTGAGGGTAGGGCCGCCAGGACAAGTGGAACTCCATGCCCGCGGCAGAGAGCTGGTGCCAGTCCGACCCTCCTTCTAGGACACTAAGCTGGTCCCCCCTTTTCCAGGAGATGTTAAATCCTCCCCTCTCAGACGCCAGGCACCATAGGGTGACGTTGCACCCCTCCGCTGGTGGCGGAGACCAGCTGGTGGCGTATCTGTGGATCTGGAACGGGCTCTGCTCAGAGGGAAGTAAAAAAAACCAAAACCCCAACTCATCAAGGTACTCATTCTCCTTGGAGGACAGTCCCTGAACTTTCTAGGCGGAGCTCCGTGAGGAACAGGCCAGGGCACTCACCAAGGACAGAGAGAATGCTCTGGGAATTCTGCGGCGGCCGGCGCAGAGCCACTCAGTCCTCGCCACCGGAGCCGGGGGGGGAGAGGAGATCAGTGGAGGAGGAGGAGGATCACCGGAGTTGGGGGAGGGGAGATTGGCGGGCCCGGTGGCTGGAAGCCGCTTGGGCCTTGCCTCCGGACCCCGGGGGGGAGGAGGAGATCAGTGGTGGCGAAGGAGGGGGACATCGCCGGAGCCAGGTGGAGGGAGGGAGGAGATGGCAGTGGCGACAGAGGAGATTGCTGGAGCTGGGGGGAGGGGAGAGACAAGATCAGCAGGCCCGATGGCTGGAAGTTGCTTGGGTACCGCTGCTGGGGCCGGGGGGGAGGTGATCGCCGGAGCCAGGAGGCAGGGAGGAGGACATCACCGGATCCTCCCTCGCGAATATTACGGGTCCCTCTTCTTGTGTTCTTATGTTCTATAGGGGGCGGTGGTGCAGGCAGTAAGAACGCCTGCAAAAGTTACATCAACGAACAGGCATGTTTGAAACCCACCGCGGCCAGGGTGAGCTCCCGGCCCATGTCCCAGTTCCCGTCCACCCAGCGGTTCGAAAGCATCATAAATGCAAGTAGATAAAAGTGGGTACCTGCCCTAGGTGGCAGGGGGCACCCCCTCCTCCTTGTGACGCGGAGATTCGGTGGCAGCAGCGGCAGCAGCGATGGCAGCGTGCAGTTCCTGGTGACCCGATGGAGCAATGTTGGAGGCGGAGCCCGGAGAAGTGGAGGCCTGGAGAGCGTGGTGACGTGTAGCGCAGCGTGGCGGAGCCACCTGAGGACAGTAGCCGGAACTGCAGCCAACACAGAGCCATGCACCAGGACGAGACCTGCCAGAGGAAGCTGCCCGGAAGATCGGCTCCAGAAGGGCACCAGGATGCCAATATCTGAAGCTGCGGAAGGAAGCCGGATGACAACTAGCCCTAGTTAGGTTAAAAATTGGTTGCTTAGAACCTCTATGTAAACCGCCCAGAGACCCTCCGGGGTCAGGGTGGCATATAAACCGAACGTATGTATGTATGTATGTATGTATGTATGTATGTATCAGACCAAGCGTGATCCCCTGGAGAAGGAAAGGCAACCCACTCCAGTATCTTTGCCAAGAAAACCCCATGGACAGTAACAAAAGGCTAAAAGATATGACGCCGGAAGATGAGACCCTCAGGTCGGAAGGTGTCCAATATGCTACTGGGGAAGAGCAGAGGGCAAGTACGAGTAACCCCAGAAAGAGTGAAGCGGCTGGGCCAAAGCCGAAAGGACGCTCAGTTGTGGATGTGTCTGACGGTGAAAGGAAAGTTCGATGCTGCAAAGAACAATACTGCATAGGAACCTGGAATGTAAGATCTATGAATCAAGGTAAGCTTGACGTGGTCAAAAATGAGATGGCAAGAATGAACATCGACATCTTGGGAATCAGTGAACTAAAGTGGACAGGAATGGGCGAATTTAACTCAGAAGATCATTATATCTACTACTGTGGCCAGGAATCCCGTAGAAAAAATGGTGTGGCCTTTATAGTCAACAAGAGAGTGAGAAAGGCAGTATTGGGATACAATCTCAAAAATGACAGAATGATCTCGGTCCGAATCCAAGGCAAACCATTCAATATCACAGTAATCCAAGTCTATGCCCCAACCACTGCTGCAGAAGAGGCTGAAGTGGACCAGTTCTATGAAGACCTACAACAGCTCATAGAACTAACACCAAAAAATGATGTCCTCATCATCATAGGGGACTGGAATGCTAAAGTAGGAAATCAAAAGGTAACCGGAATAACAGACAAGTTTGGCCTTGGAGAACAAAATGAAGCAGGGCAAAGGCTAACAGAGTTTTGCCAAGAGAACATGCTGGTCATAGCGAACACCCTTTTCCAACAACCTAAGAGGCGTCTCTACACATGGACATCACCAGATGGGCAACACCGAAATCAGATTGACTATATAATTTGCAGTCAAAGATGGAGAAGCTCTATCCAGTCAGTAAAAACAAGACCTGGAGCTGACTGTGGCTCAGATCATGAGCTACTCATTGCAAAATTCAGGCTTAAATTGAAGAAAGTTGGGAAAACCACTAGGCCATTCAGATTTGACCTAGATCGCATCCCCGATGAATATACAGTAGAGGTGAAGAATAGGTTTAAGGGACTAGATTTGATAGACAGAGTGCCTGAAGAACTATGGACAGAGGTCCGTGACATTGTAATGTCAAGGAATGTTCAAACTATCGCACAATTGCACTCATTTCACATGCTAGCAAGGTCATGCTCAAAATCCTACAAGCTAGGCTCCAACAGTACGTGGATAGAGAACTACCAGAAGTACAAGCTGGGTTTCGAAGAGGTAGAGGAACTAGAGATCAAATTGCCAACATTCGCTGGATTATGGAGAAAGCAAGAGAGTACCAGAAAAACGTCTACTTCTGCTTCATTGACTATGCTAAAGCCTTTGATTGTGTGGATCACAATAAATTATGGCAGGTTCTTAAAGAGATGGGAGTACCAGACCACCTCACATGTCTCCTGAGAAACCTGTATAAGGGTCAAGAAGCAACAGTTAGAACCGGATGTGGAACAACTGATTGGTTTAGCATAGGAAAAGGAGTACGACAAGGATGTATATTGTCACCTTGCTTATTTAATTTATATGCAGAGTACATCATGCGAAATGCTGGCCTGGATGAATCACAAGCTGGAGTTAAGATTGCTGGGGAAAAGATCAATAACCTCAGATATGCAGACGATACCACTCTGATGGCAGAAAGTGAAGAGGACCTAAAGAGCCTCTTGTTCACGGTGAAAGAGGAGAGCGCAAAAGTGGGCTTGAAGCTCAACATAAAAAAACTAAGATCATGGCATCCGGCCCCATCACTCCTTGGCAAATAGAAGGGGAAGTCGTAGAAGTAGTGACAGACTTCACGTTCCTAGGATCCCAGATCACTGCAGATGGTGACTGCAGCCATGAAATTAAAAGACGCCTGCTCCTTGGGAGGAAAGCGATGGCAAACCTAAACAGCATGATAAAAAGCAGAGACATCACCTTGCCAACAAAAGTCCGCATGGTCAAAGCAATGGTATTCCCCGTAGTAATGTATGGCTGTGAGAGTTGGACTATAAGGAAGGCCGAGCGCCGAAAAATAGATTCTTTTGAACTATGGTGCTGGAGAAGACTCTTGAGAGTTCCTTGGACTGCCAGGAGATCAAATCAGTCAATCCTAAAAGAAATCAACCCTGACTGTTCCCTGGAAGGCCAGAGACTGAAGCTGAAGCTCAAATACTTTGGCCACCCAATGAGAAGGGAGCACTCCCTGGAGAAGACCCTGATGCTGGGAAAGATTGAAGGTCAAAGAAGAAAGGGACGGCAAAGGATGAGATGGTTAGACAGTGTCATCGATGCAACGAACATGAAATTGAGCAAACTTCAGAGGACAGCGGAAGACAGGAGGGCCTGGCATGATGCGATCCATGGTGTCGCGGAGAGTCGTACTCGACTGTGTGACTGAACAACAACAACATGTATGTATGTATGTATGTATAAATAAATAAATAAATAAATAAAATGGGTGTGATATACAGGGATAGCAAGGGAGTGGGGCCTTAATGTAGATGGCCCAGGCAAGCCGGATCTTGTTAAGATCTTTGATCCAGACACGGAGCCGTGTTCATCTTCTCTGCACCTTCAAGACGACAGCATTTCTGGCAGGTGAATCACTCACAGCTCACGTCTTCAGATACCTTTGATTTCGTCAGCATCCACTCTCGCCTTTTGTTCGCACTCCAAGACACCCTCTCAAACAATAGAGCGCTGGAAATCCTGGCATAATTGCACTATGGCGAAAGAGTCCCCAAATGCCCCATGCGCACAAGGGGGGAGCAACACTTCCCCCATCACTACAGGAGAGCAGAATGCCGAGGAGGGGCAAACCTGCGGCTGCCAGGTGGTTGCTGCTGGCCTTCTGGCTTGTGGGTAAGAAAAAGTCACCCGAGGCCAGCTGGAGGGCAGGCCTGTAGCTGGGATTTTTTATATTCGGGGGGTCCTTTTAATAAGTCAGGGGGCACCCACACACACACTCCTGCACACACACACACCCCACAGGAGCCTCACAAATTAAAAAAAAAAATGGAAGTCGGTGGGGGGGCGGGCTGGATGGGAAGTGGGGGGGGGGCTTGGCAGTAAGTCCAGGGGGCGGGCCCCAAGATGCCCCACTGCTGAAGGGTGCCGTCGGTGGGGCCAGGAGGGGGAGGAGGGCGGCGGTGTGCTGGCGAGATTGCAGCTGGAGCAGGCCGGGCTGGAGGGAGACCCCCCTCCCAACCCGGAGAAGAAAGGGCGCCAAGGAAGGCAGCAAGGAAAGAGCGGGGGGGGGGGGAGATGGGCCAAGGCAGCCATGCACTGCAGGTGGATCGGGCCCGTCGGGGTAGGGCCACCCAGAGCAGCAGGAGGGGCCCTGAAGTCGGAGTCGCCTAGCTGCAGCCAGAAGAAATTCTCCCCACACGCAGTTCTGGGTGCAGGCAGAGGGGCGCAGGGTCAGAGATGAGGTTAGAAGATGAAGGGGGGGGGACATGAGAGAGGATTATAAAATTAGGCACTGGGCAGAGAGAGCAGACAGCGAGAACTTATTCTCCCTCTCCCCTAAGAACAGAACTCGAGGCCATCCAATGAAGCTGATGGGCAGTAGGTTCAGGAGGAACAAAAGGAAATACCACTTTACACAGAGACAGATTAAAAAGTGGGATTCACTGCCAGAGGATGGAGTGATGGCCACAGGAATAAAAAGTTTAAAGAGGAGATTAGATAGGTTCTCGAAGGATAAGTGTATCTGTGGCTACTAACTGCACTGACTAAAGGGAACCTCCATGTTCAGAGGCAGATAAACCCATGAATCCCAGAGGCAAAAGGCAACATCAGGGGAACATTTCAGCCTCTCTGCCCTGTTGTGGGCCCTTCAGAGGTATGACACAGGAGGCTGGACTAGATGATCAGTATGGCTGGTCTGACCCAGCAAGGCTCTTCTTCTGTTCTTATGCCCTGTTGCTGGCCCTCCAGAGGAACTGGCTGGCCACTGTGTAAGACAGGATCATAGAACCATAGAATCAGGGTCAACTCGTCCAACCCCATGCAGAAGGCAGGAAATTCACAAGTACCTCCCCACCTCACACCCCCAGTGACCGCTGTTCCATACCCAGAAGATGACAAGAAATCTCCAGGATCTCTGACCAAACTGGCCTGGAGAAAATTTGCTTCCTGACCCCAAAGTGGCAATCAGCATTTCCCTGGGCGTGTAAGAAGGGGCCACAAGAGCTAAGGATTGAGGCAACCCTTCCTGCCCTCCCTTCTCCCTGCTGCTGGACCTCCTGATAGCACTTGGTATTTTTGGCCGCTGTGTGACAGAGTGTTGGACTAGATGGGCCATTGGCCTGATTCAACATTGGCTTCTCTTATGTTCTTATGTTCTCGTGATCTGCAGTCCGCATTGCTGTCAGATGGGGCCATCCAGCCTCTGCTTGAAAAACTCCAAAGAAGGAGAGCCCACCACCTCCTCCCGAGGAAGCCTGTTCCACTGAGGAACCGCTCTAACTGTCAGGAAGTTCTTCCTCGTGTTTAGCCAAAAACTCTTCTGATTTAATTGCAACCTGTTGGTTCTGGTCCGACCTTCTGGGGCAACAGAAAACAACTCTGCACCATCCTCTGATATGACAGCCCTTCAAGTACTTGAAGATGGTTCTCATATCACCTCTCAGTCGTCTCCTCTCCAGGCTAAACAGACCCAGCTCCTTCAACCTCTCCTCATAGAACTTGGTCTCTAGACCCCTCACCATCTTTGTTGCCCTCCTCTGGACACATCCCAGATTGTCTATATCGTTCCTAAATTGCTGGACTGGATGGACCCTCCCTGGTCAGATCCAGCAGGGCTCTTCTGAGGTTCTTCTCAGGGGAAGGTCTCGGCCTCCATGCTCTGCTGTTGGCCCTCCAGAGGAACTGGTCGGCCACTGTGTGAAACAGGATGCTGGACTGGATGGACCCTCACTGGCCTGACCCAGAAGGGCTCTTCTGATGCTCTTATCAGGGGAAGGCCCCGGCCTCTCTGCCCTGTTGTTGGCCCTCCAGAGGAACTGGCTGGCCACTGTGTGAGACGGGAGGCTGGACTAGATGGACCCTCTGTTTATTAAGTTTTAGAATACACAAAGGTGGGGAGGGGAAAAGGGGAAGGGGCTGGGAAAGGAAGAAGAAGAGGAGGAGGAGGAGGAGGAGGAGGAGATTGGATTTATACCCCGCCCTTCACTACCCAAGGTAGTCTCAGAGCAGCTTACAAACTCCTTTCCCTTCCCCTCACCACAGCAAAAATAATAAGGCTTCTGTCTGGAACTTTCCTCTACTGATAAGTTGTGAGATTTTAAAAGTTCATAAAAGCTTCTTGATATTATGATACTAAAAACTTCATTTCTTTGTATTTCTCTCCTATCCAATTATAAAATGGACTCCATAGTCCAACAAAGTCTTCTTCCATCTGCCCTTTTAACATCGAGGTCAATCTGTCCGTTTCCGCACTTTCCATAATTTTCACTATTAAGTCACGTTCAGAAGGTATTGATAGGAGTTTCCAGTAGGATGCAAATACAATTCTAGCTGCAGTTACTACATGAATTATAAAGTATCTTTGGGGTTTTTTTATCAAAGTCATCTGGTATACAATTCAATAAAAACAATTCTGGCCGAAAAGGTATTGAAATCTGCAAAACTGTCTGTATAAAGGTATGTAACATAACCCAGAACTTACGCACTATATCACATGTCCATCCCGTATGGTAAAATGTACCCACATGTTTTTTACACTTCCAGCAACTATTCAACATATTGTAAGGCAGCAAATACTTGAGACCATCTAAAGGGGCGAGGTGGGAGCCTGAGGCAGCTGGTGCCGCCGGGCACCACGAAGACTTATTGCAGTAGCCACAAATAGGGCAGGGCCTGTAGCTCAGTGGCAGATCCTCTGTGTGGCACGTGGAAGGTGAGGTCCTTCCAGGCTCAGTCCCTGGTGGCATCCCCATTTCAAAGGACCAGGAAGGAGGTGATGGGAAAGACCTTTCCCTACTGGACCCTGGAGAGCCGCTGCCGGTCGGAGTGGACATAACCGGCTCGCCCACTAGGTGAGCTAGGCGCTCGCCTAGAGCGCAGTGGTCACAGGGGTGCCAAAAGGCGCCCCTCGCATCTTCCCAGGCTTGCTTGGGTGCCCTGCAGAGCACCCAAGCAAGCCGGCGCTGGGAGGGATGGGGCGGTGGCTAGACCCCCGCCCCCTTCCCGGCTTTCCTGGGGGTCCCGCAGCTTCGGAGCGCCCAGGAAAGCCAGCACTCCACCGCTGCCCCAGTCTCCAGGCCCCACCGGGAGGTTGGCAGCCCCGGTGGGGGCGCCCCAGGCTGTCCTGCCTAGGGCGCCCAGGCACCTGGAGCTGGCCCTGGGAGTGGACGGCCCTGGCCTTGATGGACCAAGGGTTTGATTCCGCAGAGGGCAGCTTCAAAACCAGGCACCATGGGCTTCCAGCTACCAGTAACTGCAGGTTAGGTAAGAAAAGTGAATGGAAGATGTTCTTCTGTTCTAGCCCCTTCCCTGTTTTAAAAGGACTGCTGATTTGGTGCTTCCGGCATTTTCAAATTCTGGATTGTTGGCAGTGAGGACTCTCTGGTGTTAGCATGAGTACTTTCCAGAGGAGACAAAGACCACAAATTGGGGGGAGGGGGGTGTTTTGCAGGATCAGGCTGTGCAGCATGGGCTCTCTCTTAGCCTGCCCTGCCCGGCGACTCCACCCATGAATATTCGTGAATGGCAGCTTTTCATTCCCTTTCCAAGGAGCTCCGGGGTCATGGGTGCAGACCCCCCCCCCCGCCGGTGCAACTCTTAGTTGTTGTGTTTTTGAGTCAGCCTTGAACAAACGAGGCTGCCTTCCACTGAACCAGACCCCCCCCCCGGTCCATCCAGGTCAGCCTTGTCTGCTCAGACTGGCAGCCGCTCTGCAGGGTCTCAGGCTGAGAGAGGCCTTTCCCCTCACCAACCGCCTGGTCCTTTTACCTGGAAAAGCAGAGCCAGTTGGTTTGTTTTTAACTGCCCCAAAGGGCAGGATTTTATTGAATTCTTTCAAATACAGAACATAACACGAACATGACTAACACTAAACATAAAACACAAAGGGGGGTAATATCTGCTTTAACGTTTCTTCTAAACCATGTCGCACTAAAGCCATAACAATATCCTCCTCCAATATAAGTCTGTCTCTTGCCCTTTCCTTTTCCCTTGTTGGGTACAAAGTTTCACTTATGCTTAATCCTCCCAATATCAACCTATTCCATGTTACTGTACCAGTTATAAAATCGCGCCCAAGTGTTCTGAAAGGTGGAGTCAGACAGTCCTTTCATCACTAATGTCAGCTTGTCCATCTCCGCTGCTTCTAAAGCTTTATGGATGTATTCTTGCTTCGAGGGAGTCTGGGTAGCAGTGTTCCCTCTAAGCTGAGTTAGTGTGAGCCAGCTCACAGTTTTCTAGCCTCCAGCTCACACATTTTTGTCTCAGCTCAGGAAGAGGTGGCTCCAGAGCAAACTAATTTATGCAGTGGTCAAATCGCTCGCTCACAACTTTAACGCCAGTAGCTCACAAAGCAGAATTTTTGCTCACAGGACTCTCCACAGCTTAGAGGGAGCATTGCGGGGTAGTCTTCCAGTATTTTGAGTACACAAGTCTAGCCGCAGTAGTTAAATATACCACAAGATATCCCTATTAAAATCTTTTGGCAAAATACTTAATAACGTTACCTCAGGCATAAACGGTATCACCATACCTAATACCTTTTGTATCACCCGATGGATCCATATCTAATATTCTTTGCTTATCTCACACCCCCACCACATGAAAGAATGAACCAACCTTTTCTTCAGATTTCCGACCCTTGAAGGTTTGCTATCACCTTTCGCCAACCTTTCCGACATTGCATACCATCTATAAAACATCTTATACAAATTTTCTTTATAAGGTACTGGCTTTGTAATCTTTATGTTTTTCCTCCACATTTGTTCCCACTGTTCCCAGTCAATATTACACCCCACATTTTGAGCCCCCTGAATCATATTTCCTTTAACTGTCTCACCTAACATCATCTCATTAAGTAGCAGTGTACAGGCTCTTTTTATAAACTTCTGATCCTGGGAAATCATTAGCTTCTCAATATCCATCAGCTCCTCAAAAAAAAAAAAAACAATTAAGTTATCTTTTGTGTACCTAGATTTTTTGCCACCACGATAAACCCTCCATCGGTTTCAGCTCATTCCTAGAGTCTAAAATGTCCAAATAACTTCTTGGCTAATCTTCCCCATAAACATTAGGTAATGTAAATGCTTCAAAGGGGGCAACCAGCTTCACAGTCCTCCTAAAAAATTCCCAGTTGGGTGTCATGGTTAAGTGCGCGGACTCTCATCTGATTCCCCACTCCTCCACTTGCACCTGTCCTGCTGGATGACCTGGGGCAAGCCGTAGTTCTGATAAGAGCTGTCCTTGAAAAAAGAGCCGTTTCTATCAAGAGCTCTCTCAACCCCGCCTGCCTCACCGGGTGTCTGTTGTGGGGAGGGGGAGGGGAAAGAAGTTTGTGAGCCGCTCTGAGACTCCCTTGGGGAGTGAAGGGAGGCATATAAATCCAGTCTCTTCTTCTTCTGCCTCGCAGGGGGTGTGTGTTCTGCGACGGGGAAGGGAGAGGAGTTCGTCAGCGGCTGTGAGACTCCGGGGAAGAGCCGGGAAGGAAGCCAGACCCCTCCTCCTTTTGCCGCGTCTCACCGGATGCCTGTGCTGGGGAGCGCAGGGGAAAGCGGCCGGCGGCGAGGGAATGTGCGTCCTTTCCTGGTCGCGCCGGCACCGCCGTCTGGGCGCGCGTGGCTGTGAAGGGTTCCGCGGACCGCCCGCCGCCCATGCCGGTCCCGGCCGCGCCCCCCGCCGCCTCCTCCTCCTCCTCCTCCTCCATGCGCTGCTGCGGGGCGCCCTCCCAGGTAAGGCGGGCTGGAGACGGCGGGGGGCTGGAGCAGGGTGGAGAGTTGGGTCTCGGTGGAAAAAGGCGAACGCGGCTGGTCAGCCCGGAGGTGGCCCGCCTCCTCCCTCCCTCCCTCCCTCGCCCGCGGCGAGGGTCCCGGACTCCGGGGTGTCGGACTCCACGCGGTCGGTCCGGGGAGGGGGGCGGGGGAAGCTCATGCGAGGGGCCGCCCCCTTTCCTCCGCCCGCCCTCGGACACGCCGTTTCGGACACCCTTTAGCACTCTGCCAGCGGTTCACAGGTTGACTTCGCGGGTGCACCTAGCCTTCCCATGGTATGCCGAGGGCCCTTTCTGATTCTGATCGTAGAAACAGAAATCAACCATGATGAACATGTATAGTACTTTTCTCCCTTTCTCACAATACAAGAACTCGTGGGCACTCCATGAAATTGCTGAGCAGTCGGGTTAGAACAGATAAAAGGAAATACTTCTTCACCCAAAGAGTGATTCACATGTGGAATTCACTGTCAGAGGAGGCGGTGGCAGCTGCAAGCATGGAGAGTTTCAGGAGGGAATTAGATAAACAGATGGAGCAGAGGTCCATCAGTGGCTCTTAGCCACAGGGTATAGATGGGAACTCTCAGTGTGGGGCAGGTGATGCACTCTATCCTTGGTGCTGGAGGGGGCAGCAGTGGGAGGGCTTCTAGTGTCCTGGCCCCACTGCTGGACCTCCTGATGGCCCCTGGTATATTTTGGCCGCTGTGTGACAGAGTGTTGGACTAGATGGGCCATTGGCCTGATCCAACATTGGCTTCTCTTATGTTCTTATGTTCTTATGTTATTCCGATATGAACTGTGGTTCATTAATGGCCACTGCTGGGAGAGGTATGCCGGGAGAATAAGAAGCTGCCAACCTAGCAGGATCTTGCCAAAGCCTAACCTGTAGAGCTGCGGGGGCTCAGGTGGTTAAGCTGAAATTTGTTGTTGTTGTTCAGTCGCACAGTCGTGTCCGACTCTTCGCGACCCCGTGGACCAGATCACGCCAGGCCCTCCTGTCTTCCGCTGTCCGCTGAAGTTTGTTCAATTTCATGTTCGTTGCATCGATGACATTGTCTGACCATCTCATCCTTTGCCATCCCCTTCTTCTTTGACCTTCAGCCTTTCCCAGCATCAGGGCCTTCTCCAACGAGGGCTCCCTTCTCATTGGGTGGCCAAAGTATTTGAGCTTCAGCTTCAGGATCTGGCCTTCCGGGGAACAGCCAGGGTTGATTTCTTTTAGGATTGACTGATTTGATCTCCTGGCAGTCCGAGGGACTCTCTGAAATTAATGTCTTCTAATGATTGGCCGTCTAATGATTGGTCTTATTCTTTTTAGTTGGGAGGCCGCCTCCGGCAGGTTCCCCGAGCAGCCTCCTAAAACGTTTCTGCAGAAGCGGATAGTCACAGGGTGCGGATTGTCTCCTCCTTTGGGACGGGGTGTGAGGGGGCTGCCCAGTCTGCTCTGCGGGGTGGAGACCAAGCATCATTTCTCCCTTGGCTTGAAACGTTTTCTTCTCTCTTCCCCCTCCCCCCTCCCTAATGAAATTAAACTGCAGGCACTGGAAGTAACGCGGCAGAGAAGCCACCCCGGCAGGTGAACGGGAGGCTGGGAGGACCCGCCCAGTTCCCTCTGAAGTTGTCTCCAACAAAACCAGGGCCCAAAATTGAGTGGTCCTTTCAAGCATCATCAGGCCCTGAATTTCAGATTGCTGAACTCCGGGATGGGAAACTGGAGCGGCAAAATACCAGCGGCAGCCTTGGGCAGCGGCTAGGAATGGCTGACGAGACCACGCTGCGGATCAGGGCCTTGGAGAAGGAGGACAGCGGGGTGTTCACGGCTCGTGTCATTTTCCCCAATTCTGTGATTGCTGAGCAGGCCTTCTGCCTCTCTGTCTTGGGTGAGTGCCCTGGCCTCTTCCTCACGGAGCTGCTTGTTTGTCCCGTGCAGGGACCGCCCTCCAAGGAGAACAAGCACCTTGATGAATTGTTTTTACTTCCCTCTGAGCAGAGCCCGTTCCAGCTCCACGGATATACCACCAGCTGGTCTCCAAGACGGCGGAGGGGTGCAACGTGACCCTGCAGTGTCTGGCGTCCAACAAGGAGGGATTTAGTGTCTCCTGGAAAAGGGGGAACCAGCTTAGTGACTTAGAAGGAGGGTCGGGCTGGTACCGGCTCTATGCTGAGGGCACGGAGCTCCAGTTGTTCTGGCGGCCCGACTCCTCGGACTCCACCGTCACCTGCCTGCTCAGCAACCCCGTGGATCAGAAGAACGCCTCCTTCGACTTGCTCAGCATCTGCCCAAGGGAAGGTAAGGGATATTTTGCCCCCACGATTTACCCATTATGCACTGGCTCTGCTTGGCATGGTGGATATTTAAAATAGCCATTAAAATATTTCATTGGATTTGAAAACAGGCCTTAAAATAAATCCCAGAAACTAAACCATGTGTTATAATTCTGAAGTACTGGGTTCTCTTTTAGAAACCTGGCCAAAGTTCTGATTTGGTGCAAAAAAGAAAAACTTTTCCAGGCCTTGATGATCCCACCGGTGACCTGCCTTGGCTGGGTAGGGCTGGCCTGGGAGGGGGCCACAGCTGAGCACAAGAATCCCCATTCCCGTTCCAGGCCAGCCAGCCTGCGGAAGGCCTCTTTCTCTCTCTGCCTGCACCCTGGCCTAGCACCAGCTGCCTCTGGCCGAAGAAGACGGGGCCACCTGGAAGGGCCAGGGGTGTCTCCTGGGGCTCAGCAAACGAGGCTCGGCCATCGCGGTTCATTCCCCCCTTCCCTTCCCTCCCCAGGCCTGGAGGCCGCTCTCCTCCATGGAAGTTGGGTGAGTGGGGAAGGGTCTGCTTGCAGGAGGGGCCCAGAGCCGTCTGTTACTTGTTGCAGGTCATCCCCGGACGGCATGGCTCCTTCTTCTTTTTCTGCTGGTTCCCGTCCTGGCCGTGGTTCTGGGGGTTTACCTGTGGAAGAAAAGGTATAAACTTCATATAAGCCTCTGCTCCATCTATTTGTGTGCCCTGTGTGCCGTGCCACGACTCAGTCCAGGGGGAAGGGTGCCAGTGGGTATTGCTGGCCAAAAGATCTGAGTTCAGATCGCTTCAGCACTCATTGCAAGCCTCACAAATCACTTTCTCTCAGCCTACTAAGACCACAATCCTCTATGATCTTTTGTCAGAACAGGACATGGACCTGGCATGTGTGACCGAGACCTGGGTGCGAGCAGGGAGACCGTAGGTCTCTCCCAGTCAGCTCCTCCCGGGTTCTCGGTCCTCCACCAATCCCGGACTAAGGGGCGGGGGGGGAGTGGCTTTGTTCATTCGGGAGACTTCCACCTTCAGAGTGCTCCCGCCATCGAAGCTCACGGGCATAGAGTGTGCCGGCTTTGTATGGGAAGCTGGGGAGAGTTTGGCTGTTTGGTTGGTGTGCCAACCGCCCAACACACCGACAAATAGCCTGCCATCCCTGCTGGAGGCCATATCAGGCTGGACGCTGGAGCACCCTAGACTATTAATCCTGGGCGACTTCAGTGTCCATGCCGATGACGCGACCTCCATGCAGGCAATGGATCTGGTGTCATCCAGGGTGGCGCTAGGGCTCTCCCAATGTGTCACAGCACCCACTCACCGAGCTGGGAACACCCTCGATTTGATCTTCGTGGCGGGGGTTACAGTGGACCGCATGTTCGGACCACCATGTTCTGAAGGCCCATGTGAACGGGCCGCCCTGACCGTGTTTGGGTGGCAAGTCTATTTTAGCTTGTCTGCAGAGCCAAATGGGCCCAATGCGGTTCCAAGTGGCCCTGCGGGATCCGATACTCCCTGGTGGCTCGCTAGATGATCTAGTTGATCACAAGCTAAACATGAGCCTGCAGTGCAATGTGGCTGTGAAGAAAGCTAATGCAATCTTTAACAGAATGCATTAACAGAAGCATTGTGTCCAGATCACCGGAGGTGGTCATTCCGCTCTGTGCTGCTATGGTCAGGCCTCACCTGGAGTCCTGTGTCCAGTTTTGGGCACCACTTTTTAGGAAAGATGTCGACAAGCTTGAGCGTGTCCAGAAGAGGGCAACCAAGACGGCGAGAGGGTTGGAATCCAAGTCTTACGAGGAAAGGCTGAAAGAGTTGGGTCTGTTTAGCCTGGGAAAGAGAAGGCTTAGAGGGGACAGGATGGCAGTCTTCAAATATCTGAAGGGCTGTCATGTAAAAGATGGAGCAGATCTATTCTCTCTTGCTCCGGATTGCAAGACTAGATCGAATGGGTGGAAATGACACGGGAGTCGATACTGGCTAAATATCAGGAGAAACTTCCTAGCTGTAAGAGTGGTTGAGCAGTGGGACAGTCTGCCTCGGGAGGTGGTGGATGCTCCTTCGATGGACGTTTCCAAGCGGAGGCTGGACGACCATCTTTTGGGTACATTGTAGGGCTATCTCTTGGTTATGCTCTTGCAGAGTGCCGGGGGTTGGACTAGATGACCTGCAAGGTCCCTTCCTACTCTAGCATTCTATGATTCTATGAGCTTGTCGAGGATTGGCAGAGCTGACTCTCGGCAGCCATCAATGAGATCACTCCTGATGCCCCCTGCGCCCCCGCTCAGAACTCACTCCATGGTATGCACAGGAGCTGAGGGAGGTGAAGCGGGAGCATAGACAGCTAGAGAGACAGTGGTGATGTGCTCAGGACACGTTTATGAGATCCTATGAAAGGGCAGTCAAGGCAGCGAAAAGAGAATACCATGCGGCCACAATTGCGTCTGCAAGCTCTCGCCCAGCACAATTATTTAGAACAATTTGGTCTCTTACAGCTCTGCCACAGGGCAGACTAAACGATAAGGAATTGGAAACTGGCTGTGAGGCATTTGCGAGCCATTTCGCATATAAAGTCCTGTCTCTCCACTACGACCTCCCCGCCATAGCTGAGACAGTAGCAGAACTCGAGGCCCCATGCGCATCTTCTGGTCAAGTTCCGGATTATTTCAGTCCAGTTAGCCTAGAGGAGGTTGGCAAACGGCTCTCAGCTGTTCGACTGACCACTTGTAGCCTCGACGCCTGCCCATCGTGGCTAATCAAAGCTGGCCGTGAGGGGTTACGAGGTGCACTGAGGGAGATTATCAACAAGTCCCTCGTTGAGAGACTCTTCCCTGGTGCTCTGAAGGAGGCAGTGGTCCGTCCCCTCTTTAGAAAACCATCTGTGGATCTGGCCAGATTGGCCAACTATTGGCCGGTATCCAGGGCTCTTTTTGTAGCAGGGATTCCTTTGCATATTGGGCCACACACCCCTGATGTAGCCAATCCTCCAAGAGCTTATAGTCGCCCCTGTAAGAAGAGCTCTGTCAGCTCTTGAAGGATTGGCTACATTAGGATGTGTGTCGCCTAATATGCAAAGGAGTTCCTGCTACAAAAAGAGCCCTGCCGGTATCCAATTTGCCCTATTTGGGCAATCTGATTGAGAGGGCGGGGTTTTTTCAGCTGCAGGGTTTTTTGGATGACACCTCCATACTAGATCCCTTCCAGTCCGGCTTCCGACCAGGCCATGGGACAGAGACAGCCCTGGTCGCCCTCACAGATGATCTCCAGAGGCATCTGTATCAGGGCAGTACAGCAGTGTTGTTGTTAGACCTGTCGGCAGCATTCGCCATGGTCGACCACCGACTACTGACCTGCCGCCTCGCCAACAGCGGGATTCAGGGGTTTGCCTTGCAGTGGCTCTCCTTGTTCCTGCAAGGTCGGGGACAAAGGGCAGTTGTTGGGGAACAGCTACCTGGAAGGCATCCGCTAATTTGCGGAGTGCCCCAAGGAGCAGTGCTTTCCCCAATGTTATTCAACATCTATATGCGCCCCCTTGCCCAGATTGCCCGAAGTCACAGCCTGGGCTGTCACCATATTTATGTGAGCCACATTGAGCCTGCCTCGGTGGGGAGGTGTGGGATCTAAAGAACCCATATTATTTATTTATTTATGTTTTATTTATAATTTAGGTTTGTGAATCGCTCAGTTCCTGAGTATTAGGAGCGCTGAGTGATGAATAACAACAAACAACAACAATTTATATGTCAATATGTTGCCAAAGGCTTTCGCGGCCAGAGTTCATTAGTTGTGGTAGATTCACCTGGACACATAGAGTCCTCCATCTTTCTGTGTTATACCTCTGAGGATGCCAGTCGCAGCTACTGGTGAAACGTCAGGTCCTGCAATGCCAAGGCCATGGCCACACAGCCCGGAAAATCTACAGCAACTAATATATATATATCACATCATAATAACAACCTCCAACAATTTAAAATTAATTCAAACTAATTAAAACACTTCGTAGATGGCATTAGTCATTCGAATTCCAGACTGTGTCACTGCCTTGTAGATGGGGGGAAAGGAAGGAGATGGGGAAAGTGCAGGGGGGGGAGGGGTACCCATCGCTGTCCTCAACCAAAAGCCCACTGGAGCATCTCTGCCTTGCAAGCCCGGACAGGGGCCAGGGCTAAAAAAGCCCTGGCATTGGTTGAAGACAGCTGGACATCTTTTGAGCTGGGGACCAGGTGGTTACCTGCAGAGCACAAAGCACAGGGTCACTGTGAGGGGAAAGAGTGCTGATTTTGTGCATGTTCCCGTAGTCTCCGGGAGAAACAAGTACAATGCTGGTGCGGTCTGCGCCATGAGCCCTCGGCCTCTCTGCCCTGTTGCTGGCCCTCCAGAGGAACTGGCCACTGTGTGAGACGGGAGGTTGGACTAGATGGACCCTCCCTGGTCTGACCCAGAAGGGCTCTTCTTTTTTTTTTTTTTAATTTATAATTTTTATTTTTCCAAATTTAACATCAACAACAAACAAACCATATATACACAGCATAACAACAGGAATAGTCAGAAATTCAATCATGTACAATGCTACAATAACATATAGTGATCAATCAAGCACAGTATAGAAACAAACGTTAAGGACCCTAGCTTTAAAATACAACAGACTCTGGTAGTATGGATTTTTTGGAACAACTCCTTCAGAATTTAGGTATTCCAAACCTGGGAGCCATACTGCTTGGAATGTTTTGTGATATCTCCCTACGTTCTTATCCCCTTGTAGAGGGGATTTGCCATAAACAAAATGCTCCCATAATTTATTCTGCCATTGTTGGATAGTAGGACTTGATTTTGTCTCTCCATTTCTGGACTATGCATAGTCTGGGAATCGCAACGAGCGTTGAGATTAATATGTGTTTTGTTTTGTTTCCAGATTCTTCAGTCCATGCATCCAGGAGGGCCACCTCAGGTTGGAATGGTAAGTCAATTCCGGAAATAATTTGTATTTGAGTATACACTTTATGCCAAAAGTCATTAATTACTGGACACAGAAGGGCTCTTCTCAGGGGAAGGCCTCGGCCTCTCTGTCCTGCTGTTGACCCTCCAGAGGAACTGCTTGGCCCCTATGTGAGATAAGAGGCTGGACTAGATGGACCCTCCCTGGTCTGACCCAGCAGGGCTCTTCTGAGGTTCTTCTCAGGGAAAGGCCTCGGCCTCTCTGCCCTCTTGTTGGCCCTCCAGAGGAACTGCCTGGCCACTGTGTGAGACAGGAGGCTGTGTGAGACAGGAGGCTGGACACTGCTGGACCTCCTGATGGCACCTGGTATATTTTGGCCACTGTGTGACAGAGTGTTGGACTAGATGGGCCATTGGCCTGATTCAACATTGGCTTCTCTTATGTTCTTATGTTCTTATGACTAGATGGACCCTCACTGGTCTGACCCAGAAGGGCTCTTCTCAGGGGAAGGCCTTGGCCTCTCTGTCCTGCTGTTGACCCTCCAGAGGAACTGGTTGGCCCCTGTGTGAGACAGGATGCTGGACTAGATGGACCCTCACTGGTCTGACCCAGCAGGGCTCTTTTGAGGTTCTTCTCAGGGAAAGGCCTCGGCCTCTCTGCCCTCTTGTTGGCCCTCCAGAGGAACTGCCTGGCCACTGTGTGAGACAGGATGCTGGACTAGATGGACCCTCACTGGTCTGACCCAGAAGGGCTCTTCTCAGGGGAAGGCCTCGGCCTCTCTGCCCTGCTGTTGACCCTCCAGAGGAACTGGTTGGCCCCTGTGTGAGACTGGAGGCTAGACTAGATGGACCCTCATTGGTCTGACCCAGCAGGGCTCTTCTGAGGTTCTTCTCGGGGAAGGCCTCGGCCTCTATGCCCTGTTTGTTCGGCCCTCCAGAGGAACTGGCTGGCCCCGTGTGCGATGGGATGCTAGACTGGATGGACCCTCACTGGTCTGACCCAGAAGGGCTCTTCTCATGTTCTTTTCAGGGGAAGGCCTCGGCCTCTCTGCCCTCTTGTTGGCCTTCCAGTAGCGGGACCCGCAGTGTATAACCAAAACCCACAAATATGTCACGCAGTCACAAGTATAAGCAATCCCAAGAACCCAGAGAGATACAATGGTTCAACCAGCCATTCAAAAGCCTTGTCTTCTTCAAGGACACTCCCATGTGAAAGTTCCGGGAGGTGCTGCTTGAGAAAAGGTTACTAGCATTGCCTCTCTAAACTGCAGACATTCGCTCAGCCCCTCCCTCTCTCTCTCTCTCCCCCCTCCCACCAGGAATGTCAGCAACGGGCAAGTGATAAGTCGGCAGCTGGATACATCTGCTTTAGCCCAAGCAAGCGGAGAGGGCATAGGGGCGTGCGGGGTACAGAAATATTTGAAGACTGCAATCATGTCCCTTCTAAGCCTTCTCTTTCTCAGGATAAACAGACCCAACTCTTTCAGCCTCTCCTCGTAAGACTTGGATTCCAACCCTCTCACCATCCTGGTTGCCCTCCTCTGGACACGCTCGAGCTTGTCAACATCCTTCCTAAAATGTGGTGCCCAAAACTGGACACAGGACTCCAGGTGAGGCCTGGCCATAGCAGAATAGAGCGGAACTACCACCTCCCGTGATCTGGACACAAGGCTTCTGTTAATGCATCCTAAGACTGCATTGGCTTTCTTCACAGCCACATTGCACTGTAGGCTCATGTTGAGCTTGTGATCAACCAGAACACCCAGATCCCTTTCACATGTGCTGCTCTCAAGCCAAGTCCCTCCCATTCTATATCTGTGCCTTTGATTTTTTGTACCTAAGTGTAGGACATTTTATTTGCCTCAGCCCACTGTTCCAGCCTATCTAGATCATTCTGAATCCTGACTCTGTTTTCTTTAGAATTAGCAATCCCACCCAGCTTTGTGTCATCTGCAGATTTGATAAGCATCCCCTCTTGATAAGCAACCTTAACCCTAACCCTCTATGTCTTCCTCCAGGTCATTTATAAAAACACTGAACAACACCAGGCCCAGGACCGAGCCCTGTGGCACTCCACTCGAGACTTCCCTCCACATAGACATAGAACCATTTGCGAGCACTCGTTGGGTGCGATTTGGTGTGAGGTCCTAGAGGTAGAATGCTGGCAGGGGGGCTATCCTGTGTATTGCACGGAGTCAGCGCCAGCTCGCCTGCTAGGTGAACTAGGCACTCGCCTAGGGTGCGCCAGCCCTCACGGGTGCCAGATGGCAACCCCCCCTCGAAAAGCCACCCTGCCGCCCTAACCGGGTGCCCGCCGCCGCCAGTACAGAGGGGAGCGGTGGCGCAGTGGGTAAATCCCCTGCATAACTGTAACATCTGAACTGCCAAGCTTTGTCAGTTCTAGCCCTGCGCTGGCGTGAGCAACCAAGCCTTGTCCCCAGCTCATCGTCCACCCACCGATTCAAAAGCTTCGGCAAGTAGATAGATTGGGAAACACCCGCTAGGGGTGGGCACACCAATCCCTTCGGGGGGGGTGTTAGCTGCCGCTGAAAGACGTCTGCTGCGCTGCAAGATTGGAAGGTGGAAGAATCTGTGTCGGTATGTCCTGCAGTGGAGCAAATCGGCCAGGTGGTGGCAGTGTGACAATGTGACATCATAAGTCCTGCG
Organism: Gekko gecko; assembly: GCA_029375565.1. Classification (NCBI taxonomy): domain Eukaryota; kingdom Metazoa; phylum Chordata; class Lepidosauria; order Squamata; family Gekkonidae; genus Gekko; species Gekko gecko. The sequence continues at coordinate 1,786,056 of JAPDNY010000001.1, read as the reverse complement.
TCATCAGCCAGCTGACAAAGAACATGCTGTCGGATCACGTCTGATACAGCCTGCAGATGAATCCCCTCGAGCAGCTACAGTTTGTGATTAAATAATTGTATGTTGTCTCCCTATCCCCGCAAAAAAATTGTCAGTCCCTGTCTCTCTGAGTAACTGTAAATCACTCTGAGCCTGCGTGAGTGGGAAAAAGCGATCAATAAATCAAAATTATTATTGTTATTGTTATTGTTATTGTTATCATTGTTATCATTGTTATCATTGTTATCATTGTTATCATTGTTATCATTGTTATCATTGTTATCATTGTTATCATTGTTATTATTATTACAGAGCGTCTGGCAGGGGCACAGAAGGAGGTGGCACAGCTCGCCGGGAGGTTGGCATCTGCGCCCGCCTAGGGTCTGACCCAGCAGGGCTCTTCTGAGGTTCTTCTCAGGGGAAGGCCTTGGCCTCTCTGCCCTGTTGTTGGCCCTCCAGAGGAACTGGTTGAGGCCACTGTGTGAGACAGGAGGCTGGACTGGATGGACCCTCCCTGGCCTGATCCAGCAGGGCTCTTCTGAGGTTCTTATCAGGGGAAGGCCCCAGCTTCTCTGCCCTGTTGTTGGCTCTCCAGATGAACTGGTTGGCCCCTGTGTGAGACGGGAGGCTGGACTGGATGGACCCTCCCTGGTCCGACCCAGCAGGACTCTTCTGGTGTTCTTCTCAGGGAAAGGCCTCGGCCTCTCTGCCCTGTTGCTGGTCCTCCAGAGGAACTGGTTGAGGCCACTGTGTGAGACAGGAGGCTGGACTAGATGGACCCTCACTGGTCTGATCCAGCAGGGCTCTTCTGAGGTTCTTCTCAGAGGAAGACCATGGCCACTCTGCCCTGTTGTTGGCCCTCCAGAGGAACTGGTTGAGGCCACTGTGTGAGACAGGAGGCTGGACTGGATGGACCCTCCCTGGTCTGATCCAGCAGGGCTCTTCTGGTGTTCTTCTCAGAGAAAGGCCACGGCCTCCCTGCCCTGTTGTTGGACCTCCACAGTTACTGGTTTTCCACTGTGTGAGACAAGATACTGGACCAGACGACACACCAGTCTGATCCAGAAAGGCCACTCTCATGTTTTTATGAGTCTTTGTTGTTTTTGGCTGACAGTAGTGAATGATATAACAACTGCATGTGTTTCCCCTTCCCAGGATCCTAACAATCTCACTCCATGCCTGGCAGAGAGTCCCATGGAGGTGACTTCTGTAACTGCCTGTGCTATGCTGCAGCCTCCTCCAACCCCCTAAGCAAGGTGAAACTTTGCCAGGACTTGGCCCCACGCCCAATTGTGTGCCACGCCACAGCTCAGTCCTGGGATGGACAACACTTGAGGCCATGTACAGAGTGCTTTGTTCTTTCCTACTTAGTAATCCCTCCTTCCAAGAAACCTGGGATTAGGGGGGAAATCCATCAAAGACCAGAGGCATGTAGCTTTTGAGAAACGGGGCTCCACCAAACTACAGTGGCTCGCTACAGCCTGATGGTGAGCTGGTCTTACAACTGCAGGGAGAAACGGGGACCTCAAAGCTACAGGAACGGGAATTGATCTGGAAAGGAGACTGGGAGCGTGAAGGAGAAGTCTGAATTGAGGCCCATGTTGGATGTGCGCACCGGGGAACTTACTTGGTGGTGCTCTTTTTGCACCATGAAAAGCTCCACTCATTAAACCTCTCCTACAGGGTCCGTCATTCCTTGGCAAATCGAAGGGGAAGTCGTGGAAACAACGACAGACTTCACGTTCCTGGGATCCAGGATCACTGCAGACGGTGACTGCAGCCATGAAATTAAGAGACGCCTGCTCCTGGGGAGGAAAGCGATGGCAAACCTAAACAGCATGATAAAAAGCAGAGACATCACCCTGCCAACAAAAGTCCGCATGGTCAAAGCAATGGTATTCCCAGTAGTCATGTATGGCTGCGAGAGTTGGACTATAAGGAAGGCCGAGCGCCGAAGAATAGATTCTTTTGAACTATGGTGCTGGAGAAGACTCTTGAGAGTCCCTCGGACTGCAAGGAGATCAAATCAGTCAATCCTAAAAAAAATGAACCCTGACTGTTCCCTGGAAGGCCAGAGACTGAAGCTGAAGCTCAAATACTTTGGCCACCAAATGAGAAGGGAGCACTCCCTGGAGAAGACCCTGAGGATGGGAAAGATTGAAGGTCAAAGAAGAAGGGGACAGCAAAGGATGAGATGGTCAGTGTCATTGAGGCAACGGACATGAAGCTGAGCAAACTCCAGAGGACAGTGGAAGACAGGAGGGCCTGCCGTGACGTGGTCCGTGGGGTCGCAAAGTGTCGGACTTGACTGTGCGACTGAACAACAACAAAGGGACGGGACACTTTCCCCCTCTGATCAGTTGGCAACCACATTTGTGTGCCCTCCCCAATAATGGTCATGAAATCAAAGTAATATGCTGGCAAAGTCCTGAACTTGTTGGGGGGGGGGGCAGGGCAGACATTTTACTCAGAATTAACGTCTCCTTGATGGCTTTGTAGCTTGGGCAAGTAAAGCGGAAAGAAGTTCACCTAATCCTGTTGTCAAAAGATCTCGGTCGAAAGAAGAAACAGGGAGTTGGCTTCTACCCACTGTCGTCTCCCCACAGGGCATAGGACATCCTGAATCTGTTTCAGAGGATGGTGCCAAGTGCTGTACAGGTACAGGGAAGATTCTGGATGCCCCACAGAGCTGCCCGTGGTTGGCCCGGTCTCTGCTGCAGGCTGCCTGGAACGGAGAGTGCCTCTCGGGGGCTCCAGGGTGTCTTTCCCTCCCCACGGAGAGGGCAGTCTGGGAATCCAGCCGCTCTTCCAAGGGGCACAGACAGGGAGGTGTGGCTGGCAAAGGGGCTCTTGGCTGATCTCAGCCCCTTCGCCCTCCGAAGGTCCCGGTTCCATTTAGAAAATCTGCAGAGGTCGTTTTGCAGAACTTCTGCATTTTTTCAGCAAAGGGCTTTAATAACGCAGATGTGCAGTTTCAGAAGGGAGAAACCCAAACCTTTTAGGGATGTACTTGCTGCCTTCGAGACCATGAGCTGGGAATCGGATTATAATCCTCTGCAAAAAAAATGGACTCCTGGGTGGGTCAAAGAGGGACCTGTACAGGGTTAGGGTTAGGGGTGTGGAAGCGGCCTGCCAAACTCTGAAGTGTTAAGCCATCTACCCCACCCCAAAGGGAGAGCCCCACAGAAGACTCCTTGGCTGCTGCTCAAGTCATAGAATCACAGAGTTGGACAGGGCCAGAGAGACCATGCGGAATTGTGCCAAGTTGCTGCTTATTCACATACGCCCACTATTCCAGTTTAAAATAAACCTGAGTCCCCCAAACCATAGGCGGCTGTGTGGGTCCCTTCAGCTGATAGAAACGGCCTGTCACAGATTGTCTGGTGTCCCAGTCATGAGTTTCCACAGTTGGGTACCACAATATTAAAAACAAGCCCTTAGGAACAAGCAATGAAAACTCCAAGCTATTAAAAATGTGCCCGTATTCCTGGAGCACCCCCCCCCCCAAATGAGAATGTCTTTTTCGTCTTCCTACCAGTTTGGTGTCGTGGTTCAGTGCGCGGACTCTAATCTGGGAGAACCAGGCTTGATTCCCCACTCCTCCACTCGCACCTGGTTGGATGACCTTGGGCAAGCCATAGTTCTGGCACAGCTGTTCTTGAAAAAGGGCAGTTTCTGTCAGAGCTCTCTCAGCCCCGCCTCCCTCACAGGGTGCCTGTTGTGGGGAGGGGAAGGGAAAGGAGTTTGTAAACTGCTCTGAGACTCTGAGTGAAGGGCGGGGCATAAATCCAATCTCTTCTTCTACTACTACTTCAGGGGTGGGGGGGAAGGGGAATGCTTATTTGCATACTGGCCCATTTCTGCCTTGGCACCCCCCCAAGAATGCAGCTTTTGTGGCTGGCTGTGGTAAGAAAGGGGGGAAGGGTGGTGGCATTCTATTTAGGGGCTAGAGGGGAAGAAAAAGATCGAGGCTGTAATGATTCCATGTTTTGGTGCATGTGTTCCTTTACATGTTTAGTTTGACTGCAGTACTGTAAGGAGAGTGATAGAGGGAGACAAGTGTATTTTGATTGGCTGCTGACTGAGAGTGTGGGAGGAGATGTTCTGGGAGGATTCTGTGTGTGTGTGTCAATGAAGTGATTCTGTGGTATGAGAGAGACAAGTATGGAAGAGTTTTAAAGAGAGTCTGTGTGACTCTGAGAGTTATGAAGGATTCTGTGTGTGAAGCTTGAAGAAAGAGCATAGTCTGTGTGACTATGGAATTCTGAGTCTAATTGTGTGTGAACAAGACCAACAGTCTGTGTGACAAAGAGAGCTGATTCTATTCAGTGTGAATAAAACAAAGAGACTAGCCTGTGTGGCTTCACATATGAGAGAAAGATTATACTGGGTGTATAAGCCTGTCAGAGTGGGGTTTGGAGGCTGAGAGACTGTTTGTGGCACCAAGCTTTGCCAGTTACATTTACAAGCTCCTTTCTTCAGCAAGTGTTCAAAATAACCAGAAACCTATTTTGTTCTTTATTAAATAAATCATTTTTGTTTAAACTTATCCCCGAAATCAGTACAGTACTTCCTCAGGGCCACATAGTCCTCTGAAATGCCCAGACCCTAGGTCATACTACCAAAAGAGAGGGATTTGGAATTTTTAATTCCTGGTGGCAGCGTAAAACTACCAAGTTTATGTACTCAGAGAGTGTTTCAAGGTAGAACTCATTTCCCCTATAAGCGAGGACGCCACAGAGGCATCGGTTAAAAGAAGCACAGCAAAGAGAGTGACTTTTATTTGTCGTGTGGAAAAGCAGCTACTGGGGGGCGACTGGTGGGAGTGTCAGCGGATGGGGGGGGTGTGCATTTCTCAGCTGCTCTGACATTCCAGGAAAGGTGATTCACACTCACACCTCTTCACACCCCCTAAAATGCAGGCCAGCTTGGCAGCAGCAGCAAGAATCTCTGCAAGAAAAGACTGAAGCTGCAGAGAAGAAGAGCGAGCCAGCCGGAAGACCCAAGGTTTGTGGGCTGCCTGGTTGGTGTGGCTGCAAGAGGTCCCCTATTATAGCCCCAATCCTTTTTGTGTTCAGGAGGGTTTACTCCTGCATAAATGCGCAGAGGAAGGGCAACCAGAGAAGACCCTCTCTTGGCAGTTCTCCCAGCTCTGGGATATACACCTTCTGGCCTGGGAGAGTCAGACCTCGGGTGCGAAATCTGTGGCAGCTGCTGAGAAGTGGGGCCACACTCTGGAGCTTCTCTGCTTTCTGGAGTCATTGGTGAGGGGGAAGGGGGGGTGTTTCTAGTGGCTGAGATGCCTGGGTTGGAATTTCTTTCAGGGCAGGCCAGTATTTTCTCCTCTTTTCAAAGGATTCCCCCCCCCCCCGGAGGGGTGGCAGGGCTCAGTTCTAGGTGGCACCAAACCATATGCAAGGACATTGCGGTTTGCCATATCAAACCATCACACAGTTCCTGGCCTAGGATTAATATGGGGTCGGGGCCCACAACAGAGAAGGCCCTGCCCGGTTTCTCAACCAATCTGGACCCACAACAGTGAGGGAAAACACAAGACTGGTAGATCAGCAAAGGACAGGCAAGCCTAGATGGGGAAGCGCCCCCAAAGATACATGCTTGAGGGATTGGGGACCTGATCCAGGAGGCTCAGCGTACTTGGAGGTGTACGGCTTGCGCTTGGTGCCTCATGCCTGCCCTCTATAGGCTGGTATTGGGCAGAGCAGTGTGTTAGACAGAAGGTCCCATCGCTGGCATCTTGCTAGCCCCCCCCCCATCTGACCACCATTACTTGGGAAAAGCTGTGCAAACAGACCCCAAACATTTGGATGAGGAAGTGGGTGAGATGATGGGAACTCTGCCAAGAGAAAACAAAAAATAACAACTGTACACTACAGAAACCCGCACCAAAGCTTACAATAAGAAACTTCAATACAATAAGTAATTCAACACATGTAATCAATCATAGGAAAATATACAAGTCCACTATATCCCAAAGGGAAAGAACAAAGTCCAGAATAGAAATCTCTCAGCAGGAAGCAATGAAGTCTGGAATAGATGTCCAACACTTTTCCTAGGTATTGATCAGTGTTTTGAACTTCAGGTCCTTCCTCAGGAACTAGAAGCCATTATAGGAAGTTTTATTGCAATTTCTTAACAAGGTCAACATTATTCAGTTTCAATATGGGCCAGGTCTCCTAAGCTCTAAAAAGCACCTGCAAAGGTTGCTACTATGTAAATTGGACCAAACATGCTTTTTAGAGCTTAGGAGACCTGGCCCATATTGAAACTGAATAATGTTGACCTTGTTAAGAAATTGCAATAAAACTTCCTAAAATGGCTTCTAGTTCCTGAGGAAGGACCTGAAGTTCGAAACACTGATCAATACCTAGGAAAAGTGTTGGACATCTATTCCAGACTTCATTGCTTCCTTCTGAGAGATTTCTATTCTGGACTTTGTTCTTTCCCTTTGGGATATAGTGGACTTGTATATTTTCCTATGATTGATTACATGTGTTGAATTACTTATTGTATTGAAGTTTCTTATTGTAAGCTTTGGTGCGGGTTTCTGCAGTGCACAGTTGTTATTTTTTGTTTTCTCTTGGTCATTGTTTACTGAGGACTGTATTATTGTTGTTGTTGTTGAGAACTCTGCCAAGACAGAACCCGAGTGTCCGCCTCCTAGTTCTGCAAAGCATGCCACATGGCTGGGGCACTCTGGAAAGATCTTTGGCCTATTCTTTGCTCCGGAAAGTCCACCGCCGATGTCCGGTCCCGGCCGTTGCGCCTGCAGCCCTTCAGTCCTGCCTCTGCCCCTTCCTTTCCAGGATGTTCAGCGAGGCAATGGCAAGGATCTGCACCAGGACCCCAGCCAGCATGCCCACCTGGACCCAGGAGAGGCACCCACTGGCTCCTGCAGGGGGCAAGAAGGGAACGGGGGGGGGGGTTCAAGGTAAGGTGGGAGCAACACAGACGCAGGCTCACTGGCCACCACCCCGTAACCTGACTCCCACTTGGGGCAAAAATCACCTTCCCCCTTGGACGGGTGGGCTAAGGGCCCAAAGTCCCTCTTGCACCCCCACCCCACGCCTCATGAGGCCCGGCATCTCCCTCTCCCACAGGACTAGATGAACTCTGAGACATCCCCCCCCCCCCGTGTTCCTCTACATTCAGCACCAGCCAAAGGACGTGCTTTCCCACATGGTACAGAATAATTATCCCAATTAACATGTAATTGACTTATGAGAACCCTGCTGCTGCCACTGCCAGAGGTGTCCATGGCTGGCCCCTGGCTCAAAAGGCAATAAAAGGAGATCAGAGGAATTCATGGAGGAGGGAAAGAGCGAAATGGAAGGTCCACACGCAGAACACTCCCTTAGGTGCCAGCAGTTGGGGGCCCACAGAGGCCTTCCTGTCCTGCTTGTGGACTTCCAGGGCTCATCTGACTGGCCTCTGCAGGAAGCAGGACCCTGGAATAAGGGGGTCCTCAGCCTGATGTTCTTATGACTTGAGTTCAAATTCTCGTGTGACTCACCCTCACTCTGGCAGATGCTCAGCAAGTCCAAGGAGGCGTTCTTCTGATCCACGGGGTTGCCGCACAGGCAGGTGACGGTGGAGTCCAAGGAGTTGGGCCGCCAGGACAAGTGGAGCTCTGTCCCCTCGGCAGAGAGCCGGTACCAGTCTGAACCTTCTTCTAGGGCCCCGAGACGGTCGCCCCTTTTCCAGGAGATGTTAAATCTTCCCCTTTCAGACACCAGGCACTGCAGGGTCACGTTGCACCCCTCCGCCGTCTTGGAGACCAGCTGGTGGCGTAGCTGTGGATCTGGAAGAGGCTCTGCTCAGAGGGAATTTGGAAAAAAAAACACATCATGGTGCTTGGAGGGCAGTCTCAGCACAGGACAAACAAGCAGCCCCGTGAGAAAGAGAGAAGGACGCTTACCGAAGACAGAGAGGCGGAAGGTCTGCTTGAGGACCTCATTAGTGGCAAAGAGAACGTGAGCCTTCAATGCACCACTGTCCTCCTTCTTCAGGGCCCTGATCCGGAGGGTGGCCTCATCAGCCATTTCTAGCCGCTGCCCAAATCCGTCGCTGGTATTTTGCCGCTCCAGTTTCCCATCCCTGAACGTGGCAATCAGAAATTCGGGGCCGGACCCCGTTTGAAAGGACCACTGAATTCTGTCCGTTGTTTTTGCTGGAGGCAACTTCAGAGGGAGCAAGGCGGATCCTCCCAGCATCCCGTTCACCTGCTGGGGTGGATTCCCTGCCGGATTACTTCCAGCGCCTGCAGTTTAGTTATATTAAGGGGGGGGGGAGAGAAGAAAACGTTTCAAGCAAAATGATGTTTCTTCTAAATCAAGCAGACGGGACTGGGTGGGAGTAACCCTCATTCGCACCCTTCCTCGCCAGAAGAGGACTTTCCCCTCCATACGTGATTTGGGTTAAGAGCAGACCCCGAAAAAGGGAGGGGGAATGTAGATGCAATTGTGCAAACTATGTAGGGGAGGGCTGCCATTTTGGTAGGGGGGAGGGCTGCCAACTCGCCTCCCTGCCCCTAAATCAGCAGTCGGTCCACGCAGGCGGGTGAGATCCTGTCCACATCGGGTGCCTTCCCTATAAATATGCCACCCGTGAGGAAATCAAGTTCACCCCCAGCATTTCTGGCAACAATCCTGAGTTCTCCACACCCCAGATTGTATGTGCCAAATGGCAAGAACATAAGAACATAAGAGAAGCCAATGTTGAATCAGGCCAATGGCCCGTCTAGTCCAACACTCTGTCACATAGCGGTCAAAATATACCAGGTGCCATCAGGAGGTCCAGCAGTGGGGCCAGGACACTAGAAGCCCTCCCACTGCTGCCCCCCCCAGCACCAAGAATAGAGTACATCACCTGCCCCAGACTGAGAGTTCCCATCTATACCCTGTGGCTAATAGCCACTGATGGACTTCTGCTCCATATGTTTATCTAATTCCCTCTTGAAACTGTCCGTGCTTGTAGCTGCCACCACCTCCTGTGGCAGTGAATTCCATATGTTAATCACTCTTTGGGTGAAGAAGGACTTCCTTTTATCTGTTCTAACCCGACTGCTCAGCAATTTCATTGCGTGCCCACGAGTTTTTGTATTGTGAGAAAGGGAGAAAAGTACTTCTTTCTCAACCTGCTCTCTCCCATGCATAATCTTGTAAACCTCGATCATGTCACCCCTCAGCTGTCATTTCTCCAAGCTGAAGAGCCCCAAGCGTTTTAACCTTTCTTCATAGGGAAGGTGTTCCAACCCTTTTATCACTGGAACACCTTCCCTATGAAGACTGACCAGCCTTTGTCCTTTGACCAGCAGACACCCCTCTGAAGAAGAAGAGGAGATTGGATTCATACTCCCCGCCCTTCACTCGGAGTCTCAGAGCGGCTTACAAACTCCCTTCCCTTCCCCTCCCCACAACAGACACCCTGTGAGGTCGGTGGGCCTGAGAGAACTCTGACAGAAACTGCTCTTTTTCAAGGACATCTCTTGTCAGAACTATGGCTTGCAAGTGGTGCAAGTGGAGGGGTAAGGAAACAAACCCGGTTCTCCCAGATTAGAGTCTGCGCGCTGCTCTGGCTCTGCCATTCTACAAGCTTCTTTTGAAATTTCCCCAAGTGTCAGAGGAGACCAGAGGGGAGCTGAGAGCCCTTCAGGGCACCCAGTTCTCCGCTGCCTTCTGTGGACGGTCTGCTGCACTCCACTGAGATGAGGCCAAGTCTCCACTGAGATGAGGCCAAGTCTCAGCTTGCACTTGGTGGTGGCGAGTGAGATTTCTGCTTACCTGAGGATGGAAGGTCCAGCAGCAGCAGTAGCAGCCCCCACCACAAGCTGGGAGCCCCCATCCCCGCTCCTTCTCTGCCACTGTCCTCCCTCATGGCTGACTGTGAGCTGCCCGCTCGTTCAGCACAGTCCGTTTCTTCCGGCACAGGCACCAGCCCCCCTCCCCCCTGGACCACAGCCATTTCCTCTCCCTTCAGGCCATGAACGCCTCTGGGCTCACATGAACCACCTTTCGGCCCTTGCTTCGCTGTGGCCTTTTGTAGCATCTGCGGTCGCCAGGAGTTCCACAGGTCACCACTTGGGGACGGATGTGGGCGGGGCCTGGGGGACTACCGGAGAAGAATCTTGTGAACAGGGCTGTAGCAAGAATTTTCAGGGGGCATTTAAATAAGTCAGGGGGGCACGGCCCCCCCCACTGTCACGGGTACTGCCGAGGATGAGTTCCCGGCCCGGCAGAAGTCCTGAGTACTGCTGGGGATGAGCTCCCAGCTCTGGCAGACTCCACACCGGACCCCAATGAAACCGTGCAGCCCGCTCTGGCAACAGCTGGAAGGGAACAACGCTGGAAGGGAACAAAGCAAACACCGTTCCCCATTCGCCCCCACCGAGATCAGCACTGGCCGGACCTGGCATCCCGGTGTCCCATTTGCGAGATCAGCACTGGCTGGACCTGGCATCCCAGTGGTGAGAGGCATGCCTGCGTTAGCCCTGAGTTCTAACAGGAGCCGGGACACACACGTTGATCACTAATTGATAGCAGCCTGGAGGGGTATTTAGCTCCCCACTCCACGCTGGCTCCTCGTGCCAGCAACTAGTCAATTTGACAGCACTCTGCACCCGCCTCGCCCGTGTTCCTGGTTCCCGTCTCCCATTTTGAACTCTTGGCTCCTCGACGCCGGCTCTGACAACAACACTCTTTGATTCGTGCCCTGGACTTTGGTGTTTTGGTTTCTGACCCTCTGGACTCTGGCTTAACGACTACGCTTACGGTTTGTGCTTTGGACTTGGTGCTTTGCTTTCTTGCTCTCTTGGCTTTCGACCCTGGACCAGACCTAGACCATCCCTCCCTCGCTCTGCCTGCATTCCAGCCCATGACACACACACACCCAGGCTGTGTCAGGAGCTGTCATGACGTGGGCTGTGCCATCAGAGGCCTACTAGGCCCAGGAAGCCTGGCTAGCAGTAGAGGAGGCTGGGCCTACAAACCCCAGGAGGCCTTGGGAAGTTTTGGCACTGATTTTGACCAATAGGGAAGAAGAGGGCTGGGGAAATAAAACAACTGGTGCAGGAGGAGAAGCTGTTCGTCTTCTTCCCAGGGAACAGGGCCAGAAGAGAGGCTACTGTGGGGAAGAAAACCTCACCCTGAGGGAAGGGTGAGTAGTCTGAGGCCACTGGAGATAGTGAGCTAGGGACAGTATATATTCAAACGCGCTAGGGCATTCGATCTCTTTTCTTTTCACCCACTTACTGTTATTATTCCTACACCCTTCCAATGCAAAGCTACGGCCTGCTTTTGGGGGTGCCCCCCGCTGAGCCCCTGGGACAGGGACAGGACTTCTGCCCCCAGAGCTGGTTCTGAAGGCACCACTGTCCTCCTTTTCAGACGCCAGGCACGGCAGGGTCACGTTGCACTCCTCTGCCGTCTTGGAGATCACTTGGTGCACGTATCTGTGGTTCTGGCACTGGCCCTGCGGCGAACAATGCACACGTGTGAGCCCTCCAGCTGTTAACTAACTGCGTGAGGAACATGGTGCGGATCCCGTTCCCTGCTCAGCCCTTTCCATAGACCACGCAGCTGAAGGAGTGCTCCTCAACCATCGCAGAGGCCAGCCTCACGCGGGCCACGTAGGCGCCACGGTCCCCCAGCTCCAGCTCGGCAATCCTCAGCATGGCCTCGCCCGCCATTTCTAGCCGCTGCCCAAATCGGTCGCCAGGGTTGGGCCGCTCCAGTTTTCCATTTCTGAATTCGGCAATCACAAGCGCGAGGCCAGTTGGGGGCTGGAATTTCCACTCAGCTTTGGCTACCCTTTTGGATGGGCTGATGAGTACAGGCAGCGAGACTGACCCTCCCCGGATGCCGTTCACTCGATGGCGAAGGGGATACGGTGTCGGCTGATTTGCAGCCCCTGAGTGTAAACAGAAAAGGAGAGAATGACACACAGAGAGAAAAATAAGCATTTCTGTGAAGACAATGAAGAGCTGAAGACCCACCTGCCAAAGGCCAAGTGGCAAAATCATGCGGTTAGGCTAGGACAAGGGCTTCTTCTTGGGAAACCTCCTGATTCCAGGATCCGTCTCTTCCTGAGAGTCGGGAACCATCACAGATTTGCTCCACACATCACAACAGTCCAAAGTGAGGCAAAGGTTTGGTCCTCCCGGGTCCCCTTGGGGTGTCTCAAAGGCAAGTCAGATTGGGGCGGCCTTTCGGGGATGCTCACCTGAGGACCAGAGAACCAGCAGCAGCATCACCCGCCAAAGGCCAGCGCCCTCCATCCCCGCTCCTTCTCCGGCACTGTCCACCTTTGCCCCTCAGCCGGGCTCCTGCTCACCAATGCTGGTCTCTTCCGGCACAGTCATCAGGTTGGTAGTTCACCCCCTTAGACCACAGTCCCCGACCGCAGCCGTTTCCTCTTCAGCCTCGGCACTCTCGTCAGCTCGGTCTCACTTCCCTTCCACGGCAGTCCACCATGAGAAACAACAGCTTCGGCCTTGGTCAGCATGATGTCCTTTTTCCTGATGGGGGATGTACTGCCAACTCCCCAAAGGGCCTGTCAGGAGAAACCCCTCTTTCCCACCGGGGGTCTGCCTCTCTTCTTGCCTTCGACCTGTTGCCAGATGGGGGGGGGGCTTTTCAGGCCAGCAGCGTCCTGAGTCCAGCTAGAGGCCTCTGGGAAGCTCACGGGCTGGGAGGCAACCCTCTGGTGTCTGTTCCTGGCCGCATCTAGCACTCAGAGGTATACTTCTTCGGTACATGGAGGTTCCATTTAACCGTCACACCTAGCAGCTGTCAACCAACCAAAAGATCAACCAAAATTGGGGGGTAAAACATCTGCCCTGCATGTAGAAAGTCCCCGGTTCAATCCCAGGTAGCATCTCCAGTTGAAAGAACTCAGAAGCAGGTGATATGAAAGACCTACTTCTTCACCCAAAGAGACATTCACTCATGGAATTCACTGTCACAGGCAGTGCTGGCGACTGCAAGCATAGATGGCTTCAAGAGGGGATTGGATAAACATTTGGAGCACAGGTCTATGAGTCACAAGGTCTAGATGGAACACTCTGTCTGGGGCGGGGATGCCCTGTCTTCTTGGTGTTTGGGGGGCAAGAGTGGGAGGGCTTCTGAAGTTCTGGCCCCGCTGGTGGACCTCCTGATGGCCCCTGGATTTTGGTCACTCTGTGACATAGAGTGCTGGACAGGATGGGCCACTGGCCTGATCCATCATGGCTTCTCTTGTGTTCTTTATGTCTGGGACACTGATGCTCTATATTCTTGGAGCTTGGGGGGCAACACTGGGGGGGCCTTCTGGAGTTCTGGCCCCACTGATGGACCTCCCGAGGGCCCCTGGGTTTTGGCCACTCTGTGACACAGAGTGCGGGACTGGATGGACCACTGGCCTGATCCAACATGGCTTCTCTTACGTTCTTATGTCTGAGGCACTGATGCTCTATATTCTTGGAGCTTGGACCATCTATCATCACTAACACTTGGACGTGTCAGGCCTGTAACCAGTGGGGCATTTTGGGGCTGGCCCCCAAATTCTTCCAAGCCCCCCGACTTCCATCCCCCCTCAGCCCCTCCCCCCGCTCTCTGGGCCACCCAAAGGACTCCCCACTGCCCCCCTTCCCCAAGCGCAGCTTGCTTCCTACTGTAGGCAGGCAGAGTGCAAACGCTGCAAAAAGTGAGTTTTCAAATATTTTATTGTGTGATGTCAGTGCCCACTGACTTATTTAAAGGCCTCCCCTGAATTATAAAATCCTGGCTACGGGCCTGGGACGTGTCCCTTTAATAAGGAAATGGGCAGCGGGAACTTTTCATGGCATGATCCGAATTCAGTAGCACCTTAAAGGCCACCAAGCTTTGACTCTGGAAAGAGATGTTTATTGAGAAGACTTCCGTGCCGCCTCTTCAGAGTTCTGCTCCGGGTGATTTCCGAGTAAAAACACAAACAGCATAAAAATATCTCGAGTCCAGGAGCACCTCAGAGGCCCAAAAGATTTTCGGAGTAGGAGCTTTCGAGAGTCAAAGCGCCCTTTGGCAGATCCCCCGAAAATATCTGCCTGCCTCCGAGCCCTACACTATAGTCGTCTCTGCTCCAGCCCCTCAGACAGAGACACTCACTTGAAGGATTTATTTATTTATTTTGAATTTATATCCCGCCTTGCTGAAGACTGGCTCACGGCGGCGTACAAGCATTAAAAGCAGTTTATTTATTTATTTATTATTTTCAATTTATATCCCGCTTTGCCAAAGACTGGGTCACAGCGGCATACAAGCATTAAAAGCAGTTTATTTATTTATTTATTATTTTCAATTTATATCCCGCCTTGCCAAAGACTGGCTCACGGCGGCGTACAAGCATTAAAAGCAGTTTATTTATTTATTTATTATTTTCAATTTATATCCCGCTTTGCCAAAGACTGGCTCATGGCGGTGAACAAGCATTAAAAGCAGTTTATTTATTTATTATTTTCAATTTATATCCCGCCTTGCCAAAGACTGGCTCACGGCGGCGTACAAGCATTAAAAGCAGTTTATTTATTTATTTATTTTCAATTTATATCCCGCCTTGCCAAAGACTGGGTCACAGCGGCATACAAGCATTAAAAGCAGTTTATTTATTTATTATTTTCAATTTATATCCCGCCTTGCCAAAGACTGGCTCACGGCGGCGTACAAGCATTAAAAGCAGTTTATTTATTTATTTATTTTCAATTTATATCCCGCCTTGCCAAAGACTGGCTCACGGCGGCGTACAAGCATTAAAAGCAGTTTATTTATTTATTTATTTTCAATTTATATCCCGCCTTGCCAAAGACTGGGTCACAGCGGCATACAAGCATTAAAAGCAGTTTATTTATTTATTATTTTCAATTTATATCCCGCCTTGCCAAAGACTGGCTCATGGCGGCGTACAAGCATTAAAAGCAGTTTATTTATTTATTTATTTTCAATTTATATCCCGCCTTGCCAAAGACTGGCTCACGGCGGCGTACAAGCATTAAAAGCAGTTTATTTATTTATTTATTTTCAATTTATATCCTGCCTTGCCAAAGACTGGGTCACAGCGGCATACAAGCATTAAAAGCAGTTTATTTATTTATTATTTTCAATTTATATCCCGCCTTGCCAACGACTGGCTCACGGCGGCGTACAAGCATTAAAAGCAATAAAACAGTAAATACAATGTTGTTGTTGTTCAGTCGCACAGTCGAGTCCGACTCTTCGCGACCCCATGGACCAGATCACGCCAGGCCCTCCTGTCTTCCGCTGTCCTCTGAAGTTTGCTCAATTTCATGTACATTGCGTCGATGACATTGTCTCACTGTCTCATCCTTTGCTGTCCCCTTCTTCTTCTTTGACCTTCAGTCTTTCCCAGCATCAGGGTCTTCTTCTCCAGCAAGGGCTCCCTTCTCATTTGGGGGCCAAAGTATTTGAGCTTCAGCTTCAGTCTATGGCCTTCCAGGGAACAGTCAGGGTTCATTTCTTTTAGGATTGACTGATTTGATCTCCTTGCAGTCCAAGGGACTTTCAAGAGTCTTCTCCAGCACCACAGTTCAAAAGAATCTATTCTTCGGTGCTTGGCCTTCCTTATAGTCCAACTCTCGCAGCCATACAATAGAATATACATAAACAACCTATGAACATCGTAAAGTTCTAATAAGAACAGTGCAGTGAACAGTGCAAATGATGGCAGCATTTCAATTTATATCCCGCCTTGCTGAAGTCTGGCTCAAGGTGGTGCACAACGGGCTCCACAACAGGCATTGCTGCAAATGCAATATCCTCCTGGGATGGTGAGAAAGATTATTGGAAAGGCCAGGATGACACCCAGGGACCAGACAAGCCCAAGGAGAAGGACAACAGAACTCCACTGGTGGTCACCTGCAGCTCACAAGCCAGCCCAACGTATTATTAGCGACCTGCAACCAATGTTCCCTCTAAGCTGAGTTAGTGTGAGCTAGCTCACAGTTTTTCAGCCTCCGGCTCACACATTTTTGTCTCCGCTCAGGAAGGGAGGGCTCCTGAGCAAACTAGTTTATGCAGTAGCCAAATTGCTCGCTCACAACTTTAATGCCAATGGCTCACAAAGTAGAATTTTTGCTCACAAGACCCCACAGCTTAGAGGGAACATTGCCTACAACCCTCGCTGGGTAGGGACGCGCCCCTCACACGGGCATGGGTGTGTGTGTGCAACCTTTTCTTGCTTACAGACAGCCTGCTGACCTAAGGCAACTTCTCACCCAGAATGATGAACTGCTTAGCAGTAAGACAGACTCTGGTCCCCAGGCCTGCATCAAACCAAGAGGCCAACTTTGCTCTCCTGTAGATCCCAGCAACACCGTCAGGGGACCCAGCAGCAACGTCAGCCAGACCGTCTCAGGTTCCGACTCCTGCTCCTCCTCTGATGTGAGCAATGTTCTCTCTAAGCTGTGGAGTCTTATAAGCAAAAATTCTCCTTTGCGAGCTACTGGCATTAAAGTTGTGAGTGAGCGATTTGGCTACTGCATAAATTAGTTTGCTCTGGAGCTGTCCTTCCTGAGCTAAGACAAAAATGTGTGAGCTGGAGGCTAAAAAACGGTGAGCTAGCTCACAGTCACTCAGCTTAGAGGGAACACTGGATGTGAGTTATGCCATCCCGTGCCAGCAATGCCCTTCCACCCTCTACGTTGGGCAAACAGGCCAGTCCCTTCGACAAGGAATTAATGGACATGAGGCTGACATCAGGAATGACAGCATTCAGAAACCAGCGGGGGGGGGACATTTTAACCTTTCAGGGCATTCACTTGCTGACCTAAGAGTAGCAGTCCTCTTACAAAGGAATTGCAAAGGGAGATTAGAAAGAGAGACTGTCCTGAATTGCAACTGATAACGAAGCTCAAGACAATGCATCCACCTGGACTGAATCGAGACCTCGGTTTCCTGTCCCATTACCAGTGCTGATTCCTCCCCACCTACTGCCTCTCTGCATTTCACACCTAATCCAATCACATCACAATTTGCCCGCTAATGTCATTTGGCACCTGAAATCACTCCACTCCACCAATTAATAGGACAGATGGACTCCCATTCTAGCTGTACCTGGAGAAGAGAGCAGTGACTCCCAAAAGCTCTTCCCCTGCCACAAATTTCATTAGTCTCGAAGTTGCTTCTGGACTCTTCTCCAGAAAACCTTG
Source organism: Gekko gecko (assembly GCA_029375565.1). Lineage (NCBI taxonomy): Eukaryota > Metazoa > Chordata > Lepidosauria > Squamata > Gekkonidae > Gekko > Gekko gecko. Next base: position 1,768,844 of record JAPDNY010000001.1, on the reverse strand, counting down.
CAGGTGCCAGAAGTGCTGCTGGTCTTGCCTCGTGCTCTCCCAGTGCAGTCAGCCGGGCTACCCTCCGAAAGGAGTCTCACGGCACGAAGGACAACGACACAATCCCCTTCAGCCTCTGCGAAAGGGACAGGACGTTTTTCTCCAGCCCTGTTGCCAACTGTGCCCAGAGAGCACTGTTTGACGGGCAAGGGCCCAGCCTCCCTCCTCCGCTCTGCTGTGCTGCCCAGGGGAAGCGCCCTCAAGTTGCCGCTGACTTCTGGGCAGAGGTGGCTGGCTCTGGCCTTCCTCTGCGGAGACCTCCCGGGAGGCCCCCCGGCCAATCACATTCCCTGCCTGGCTTCTGTTCTGGGATCTGGGCAGACTGGGCTGTCCCAGGCAAGGTTCCCCCTGAGCTCCCCAGTGCTGTGAGCAAAAACTCTACCCCCTGAGCGAAAAAAGGTAGTAGCACTAAACTGGTGAGCCAGTCTACATTTGCCTGTCGCGTAAAAGTTTGGTGCAGTGGTGAAGTGCGCGGACTCTAATCTGGGAGAGCCGAGTTTGATTCCTCACTTCTCCACTTGCACCTGCTGGATGACCTTGGGCAAGCCGCAGTTCTGTCAGAGCTGTCCTTGAAAAACAGTAGTTTCTCTCAGCCCCGCCTGCCTCACAGGGTGTCTATTGTGGGGAGGGGAAGGGGAAGGAGTTTGTAAGCCGCTTTGAGACTGCAAGTGAAGGGCAGGGTATAAATCCAATCTCTTCTTCTTCTAAATTAGTTTTTTTTAGAAGATTGTTTCCATAACCTTCTAAAAATCTCAGAATGAGTTCTTTTAAACTATATTTTAACACTATAAGAGAAAACTGAATCAAGTCGAATTTCGTTACAGGAAATGTTGTCCTCTATGGGGGTAGACCTGGCCTCTGGAGAACAAGTCTACCCACCCCTTTCCACTAGATTGGTAGACCTGGCCTCAGACCGTCGCCTGACACTGAGCCTTAGGAAAGATACCAGCACTGGGGGAGAGGGGGGCTCTGGCAGTCTCCTTTTGTCTTTTAAGTGAAATATGACAACCAGCATTACAGGTCAAGTATAAGAGAGGTGGAACAATCACTTTCGGAACCCTGCCTCACCTAACCAACAGGAAGTGGCTTAAATGTTACCAACCTGCCCAAACTGCTTATTTATTTGAATATGTATATCCCACTTTTCCCTGTGACTCAAGACATCTTACAAATCATACTGAATAGTGTGATGGGGTGGGCAAAAAAAAAAAAAGATTTTTCCCCAGCTCCATTATAGCCTATTGTCGTGCCAGAGATACTGATTCGCAGAACCATTACAGAGAAGAAGCCTGTAAGTTTAGTCAGGATCAGCACGTCCAGTGAGCTAAGCAAATGGGAGACAGCTGGGTCAAGGCAGCAATCCCTAATTAGCCTAGGACGGGGATTGGGGAAGTGAAAAATAAGAATCCAGTCCAAGAAGCAGAGAAGAACCAAGAGGAGCTGATGGACTTGCCTGAACACGCACACATCTACGCATTCAGAGGAAGCTGTGAGACTGGAGGTTCTCGACAACTTAACGAATGCTAGGAATGCTGCACAAGGCCTTGAAGTACCAGAGGCTGTGGTGGGAATCTTTCTGAACTGCTCACCGTGAGGTATAGTCCGGGTGCAGGAGCTGCTCAGAAGACAGCCAGTGTCTGCAAGCAAGTGAGTCTTGGCAGTTCTGTGTGAACCCTGAAGCAAGTGGCTAAGCCAGAGGGAGCCAGGGGGAAAGGATCAGCAAACCATATGTGTATAGTAGCTAGGATAGATTAAGATTAGTTTTGTTTATTGTCCGTTTTATTCCACAACTCCCCCTTATTTGTTTTTACTTCTTTTGAATAAACCTTTATGTTTTATAAGCCGGGAGTCTGAACAAGTCTTTGGGCAGTAGAGACTGTTCATGTGCCCTCCTTGCTTCTCCTAAGCTGAGCCGGCTGGCTCTGTAAATGAAGGGGACTCAGGATAAGAGAAGCACGCTACCAAAGTGACCCTGAGCCCCAGTTTAAATTGAGGCCCAGACCCAGGGGGTTGCCTGAGAGATATTGTGGTCAACACCCACCTGGCACCCCAGGGCTCTAATAGACGAAGCATTTACAACACATGTATGTGATATGGTGGCAGTTATATGACACCTATGGGGACCATTATAGTCAATTAACCCCATAGACTATAATGTAGAGTTGATCGGGGGGTATCTGGGGGGCTGTTGGTGTAGTGAAGAAGAAGAGATTGGATTTATACCTCACCCTTCACTCGGAGTCTCAGAGCGGCTTACAAGCTCCTTTTACCCTTCCCCACCCCACAAGAGACACCCTGTGAGGGAGGTGGGGCTGAGAGAGCTCTGACAGAAACTGCTCCAGTTTGGTGTAGTGGTTAAGTCTGCGGACTCTAAACTGGGAAAACCGGGTTTGATTCCCCACTCCTCCACTTGCACCTGCTGGATGACCTTGGGCAAGCCATAGCTCTGGCAGAGCTGTTCTTGGAAAAGAGCAGTTTCTGTCAGAGCTCTCTCAGCCCCACCTGCCTCACAGGGTGTCTGTTGTGGGGAGGGGAAGGGAAAGGAGTTTGTAAGTTGCTCTGAGACTTCTTTGGGTAGTGAAGGGCAGGGTATAAATCCAATCTCTTCTTCTTCTCTTTTTCAAGAACAGCTGTGCCAGAACTTGTGACTGACCCAAGGTCACACCAGCAGGTGCAAGTGGAGGTGTGGGGAATCAAACCTGGTTCTCCCAGATTAGAGTCCGCACACTTAACCACTGCACCAAACTAGTGGTTAAGTATGCCAACCCTAATCTGGGAGAACAGGGTTTGATTCCCCACTCCTCCACTTGTAGCCAGCTGAGTGACCGTGGGTCAGTTACGAGCGAATGCCGTCGGGAACAGGTCTGAGTCTACAGCTGAATAAAAAAAATCCCTGTTGGCTGCAAACGTGTGTGATTTAAAGATTTATATGTTGTCCTCCCTTACCCCTATGAATCGTAGTCCCTCATTAATCTGCAGGATTGAGCGATCAATAAATTGAAAGATATTATTATTATATTATTATTATTGTTTTCAGAGGTGTTCTCTCAAGAGCAGTTCTCAAAAGACCTCTCTCAGCCCCACCTACCTCACAGGGTGTCTGTTGTGGGGAGGGGAAGGGGTTTGTAAATTGCTCTGGTATAAAATCCAATCTCCTACTCCTCCTCTTCCTCTTTGTAGATGTACCACATTTGCAGCATAGCTACTCTCCTAAAAAAACAAAGAAACCCCAGGTTTCAAAAGATTGGACCAGGTGGTCCAATTCTGTGGGCCCCAGAAGGAGGTGCCCCCATCCTCCATAGTTTCCAATGGAGGGGAAAAACCGCCTTCTCCGTTCACTTGTGGGCTGAAGCAAAAATCCCTGCACTGCTGGCTAAAATTTTGTGCACTAGCACCCCCTAGCGCAGGTTAGAGGAAACGTGTGCCACTGTGTGACACAAGAGTGTTGGACTAGCAGGACCACCGGCATGATCCAACATTGGCTTCTCTTATGTTCTTATGTTGGTCCCCGGCCGTCTTCCTCCCCTGCTGCTCAGCGCTGAGTGGGGGCAGGCTCCTTGCAGGATGAGGCCCTCCGCTGCCTGCGGCTTCTGCCTCGTTTTTCCGGGCCAGCCTTCCTCCAACCTGGAGGCTCCAAGTTTCCCGGTTCAGTGTGTGCGCGTGCGGGGGAGGAGGGGGGAGTTCCATCCCAGCCTCCCGCCCCAGCGCCGCACGGCTCCTCCTCCCGGGAGTGTCCCCGCTGCTCTGCAAGCCGCCTCTTTGCGGGTGGGGGGAGGGCACGTTCCCCCCCCCTTGCGGTCCTGGCCATCTCAGGCCGTCGGGTGGCGTCGTTTTCTGCCGCCAAGGCCGGCCGGGGTCAAGTTGCAGCCTCCCCCGGGCGTTGTGCGCGCCAGGAGCGGGCGGAGCCCCCGGGAGGGAGGCGGCCGCGGAGGGCTAGGCTCCTCCCCCTCCCTCCCCCCCGCCCGGCCCAAAGGCGCCCGCGAGCGCCGAGCTGTGGCGGCGGCAGGCGGCGGCGGCGGGGAGCGATGGGGAGCGCGGCGGCGGGCCGGAGGGATGCGCTGCGGCTCTGGCTCGGGACGCTGGCCGGTCTCCTCCTGGCAGGTAAGGCGGGCGGAGCCCTGCTGCGCGGACCCTCTCCCGAGTCCCGGCCCCGGAGCCGCGGCTGCCTCGACGGCTGAGCCCCCCCCCCGCCCCGCCCCCGAGGGAGGAAGGAAGGAAGGAGCCCCGGCCGAGCGGCCCGACGGGACGGGAGCGCGCCTCCCCACCGGGCACCCCCTGCGCCGCCTCCGCCCGCCTGGGAGGAGGGGGCCAGCCTGGGGGGGGGGCTTCCCGCGCCGCGGCGTCTGCTCTCCTCCTCCTCCCCCCCGACGGGGCTGCCGGGGCAGCGGTCCCTTTCCCTCCAGGAACCTCCCGCCGCCCGGGGCGCGCCTCTCTCCCCCGGGGGAGTCTCCTCCGCCTTGTTGCAAATTGAGCGCCTCTCCCCCCCCCCGTGCACCTGCCGGCTCGGACCGCCGTTCAGTCCCTGGAACGGCTCCCGGCCTCTTGGCATCGGGAAAAGCCCTCCCCCTTCCGAAGCCGGGATGAGCTCATCCGGAGGCTGCGATCCCGCTGCCACTTTGCCTACCCCCCCCGCGACCCCCGTTGCGCGAGAACATTGAGCTGCGCCTGCGATTCACACCCCCGGCCGGAGTTGGCACCCGCTGCCCCCCCCCTTCCGCCGCCGCCGCCGCCGCCGCCCGGCTTTTTATAGCAGGCGCGAGGTGCGCGATAGCCCCGGTGGGTCCCCTGGGGGAGGCGGCTAGGAAGAAGGAAGGAGCACTTATGTGGGGGGGCATTAAAAGGCGTGTAGCGGCCCGCCCCGACCCCCCAATTCGCTTCTACTAGGCGCAGGGAGGCTTCCAAACTGGTCCCTTCTGCTGCTTCTTCCTGAGAGATTCCCCTCTCTAAAAGGGTCCCAAGACCCCCCCCCACAGAGCACATCCGCAGATGGGAGCTGTGGATCCTGGTGGCCTCTCAGGTGCCACTCCCCCTCCCCCTGGTACTGCAGCCCAAGATGACTGCCCACCACCCGGTGCTAACTGGGGTTGCCAACCTCTGGGTGAGGCCTGGGGCAGTTCTTCTGGGGTGGCAGCTGATTTCTGGCCACAGATTAAAAGTTCCCTGGGAGGAATTGGTAGCCTGAGAGGGTGGGGAGGCCGGGGTCCAAGAGCAAGAGGCCAGGCCAGGAGGGATCCCACTATCTCCGGTGCCTTTACTCCTGCTGGACAATGCCGCTTCAGTCCGCTACAGTGACCCTTTTGCAAGTGGATCTTGCCCTTTCACACATGACCGATTTCCCACAAGCCGCTGCGCCGCCTCACACTTCCCTTTTCCCCCCATTGCATTCGTCAACTTCCCACTACTTGCTGCAGGGCAGCATTTTGACCCACAGCATCCCCCAATTCCCCCCCCCATCTTTGCGATCCCTATTTATTTGAGATCGTGAAGACAGGAGCTGCTTGTGGGAAATCGGTCACAGTAGCATCCAGTTTCAAAGTGCATTGAATGTGGACTGGAAGAGCGTCATGTAGTGTGCCACGTTTCCGTGGTTTAGGTCGTGGGAATGACTGCCAGTGTCCCCTTCCTTCCTTCCTGGGTTGTGGCTGTGCTCTGGGTCGCCCACAGGCCCCAGGTGTCTTTTGTGAGCTTCTTAGGGGTGTCGGCCTTCAGGAGTGACCCCGGAATTAGAGCTCATCTTTAGGCTACAGAGATCAGTTCCCCTGAAGAGAATGGAAGTTTTGGAGGGTGGACTCTGTGGCCTCGTACCCCAATGCGGTCCCTGTCCTCCCCCCAGCCTCCACCCCCAAATCTCCAGGAGCATCCCGATCTGGAGCTGGCAACCCTAACCTCCTACCAGTCTTCCCTCTAAGCTGAGTGAGTGTGAGCTAGCTCAGAGTTCTTTAGCCTCCGGCTCACACCGTTTTGTCTTCGCTCAGGGAGGGTGGCTCCAGGGCACACTAATTGATGCAGTAGCTCACAAGGTAGGAATTTTGCTCACAAGACTCCACGGCTTAGAGGGAGCCTTGGCCCCTACCCCCTGCCTGCCAGTGGCCGGGGGATGGACGGACCTGGCACCCCTAGAACTTCTCCACTCACTTCTTGCCTCGGAGGCCTTGGAGTGCTGCACAGAAATGTCCCTGGTTTTCTGGGGCTCTTGGGTTCAGGTTGGAGCCCCACTCTTCACCCTGTTAGTCTGTAGGCCTGTATGTACCCACGGGGCTGGCACCGCATGCATCAGGCCAAGCAGGGTCTGGCCTGCCAGCCTCCCGAGTGCCTCTTCACCAGGGCAGCGTGTGTGGCTCTCCTGTCTCCGTTTTATCCTCCCAACGGCCCTGTGAGGCGGTTGGTCCGACTGCGAGGGATGGTGGGGTGGCCCGGGTCACCCCACAAGCCTCACGACCGAGTGGCGGGAACTTGGACCCTCCAAGTGAGTCCATCCTGCAAACCAGTGAAAGGAGGAGAGCGTCTGCCCCAGGCCAGTGTTTCCTCTAAGCTGAGTGAGTGTGAGCTCCTTCACAGTTTTTCAGCCTCCGGCTCACACATTTTTGCCTTAGCTCTGGAAGGAGAGCTCCAGAACAGACTAGTTTAGAATCACCTGCTCACAACTTTAATGCTGGTAGCTTGCAAAGTAGGATTTTTGCTCACAAGACCCTCCACGGCTTAGAGGGAGTGTTGCCCCCAGACGCTCTGTGGGCCTGCCGGGTACCCAGAGACTCCACTGCTGGAGCAAGGCTTCTCTCCTGCCCCTCCCTTTTGCCCCGTGCCACTACGAGGAGCTGATAGGGTTGCCAACTCTGGGCTGGGAAACCCCTGGAGGTTTGGGGAGAGAACTCAGAGCCCACCCTTCAAAGCTGCCATTTTCTGCAGGGGAGCTGATCTCTGAGGAACAGCTGCAATCCCGGGAGATCTCCAGCCTCCAGGCCCCGCCTGGAGCATGGCAACCCCGGTTTTGTTAATCCATCTTCCAAAACGCCAGGGGGACGCCTTGTCTTCATGCAACAGTTGAGATGCGTAAAGCATCTTTTCAAGAGCAGGTTCCTTGCAATCGGGTTGGAAACCAGGCCAGGAGGCTCGGAGGGAGGGGGGCCTTTCTCCCCCCCCCACCCCAGCAGGCCTCCTCCCCCTTCTCTGTGCCCCCTCAGGTTCCTCTAGCCGGGCAGCCCCCTCTCCTCCTCCTCCTCCTGGTAATAATCCCCCCTCCGCCCCCCCCTCGACCGACCTGTCAAGTCTTTCCGTCAGAGGACAGGGGATTTGCGGAGATTACCATGTTCAGACCAACTTCAGGATAAATGGATAAAGCCGTGGTAAACTCAGGAAGCAATTTCCTTTATCCCAGTGAGCCGGGCCCTGATCCACCGTTTCCTGAAGGTGACGCTGGATGACAGTCGTGCTGTTGGGGGTGGGAGCCCTTTGAATGGTTCAGGGTGGAGGGGAGGAGAGCGAGAGAGAGACCCTCTGCCCAGAGACACCTCCTGGCCTCCCTGTCTTTCTTAGGCTCTGGACAGCTCCCTGCCGGGCACTGCAGGTTTTGGGTGGGGGCTTTTCAGGCTAGGAGGGGGGGGGGATGCGTTGCATTCTGCAGAGACCCAGCCCTGACTCCTCGCTTTGCCAGTATCTCTGTCTCTCTCCTGGAGAGGAAGGTCCCTTCCCCAAGCCCTTTTGCTGAAGAGCTTCAGCCTGGAGTTGCTGCCGGCTGGGGACTGGCCCTGGGGACTCCCGCCTGCGAGGCCCGTGCTCTGCCCCATCGGCTCCAACAGACACTCCTTTGGCTTGGAGCCCGTGCAGGTGGCCAGGGATGCGGGGACCGACTGGAGGGGGCAGCCCCAGGACTTGGGGGTGGGCACAGGGCACCTCTTGCTCCCCGCTGCTGAGAGTGGATGGAAGCCCGCGCGAGAACAGAGAGCATGCCCGGAGGTACGCCCGGCATCAGGCAGCCGATGCACAGGGAAGCAGAAAATCTGCCCTGGTGGGGAAACGTCCCTGTCATCTCTGATCTCACTGAGGATCTGCCTGGAGCTTCCAGTGATGTCCCCAGCCTCAGGGAGAGCAGCTGACTCATTTATTGCAAAAAAAAAAGAAATGCATTTACTTAAAATATTCCTAACCCCCCCTTTCTCCCAACAGAGTTGAGACTGAAAAGGTATAGAGAGGGGGCGGACCCAGCAGGGTCCAAACGTTGCTGATCTTTATTTTTTTAAAAAAAAACCAGCCCTGCCTGTTTCTTGCTTTGAAAACAACCTTAAAGATACTGGGAAGGGGCCCGGGGATCGACCTTTTGCACCTGCTTGACACCTTGGGGCCGACATGCCCAGATTCTGTGGCCTCTTCCGTCCCTGCGTGAAATCAGAGAGGCTGGAAATTCACAGGGGAGGCGCTCCGAGGGGGATCTCCAGCCAGAGAGGGCCGGGGGCAAGCAGCCCCCCCTCTCACCCCTCTTGAGCCCCCTCCCTCCCACACAGGCCAGGCGACATCGCAGCGGCCCACCGTGGGGTAATTTGGGCAGCCGGAAGCTGCGCGGGGAGTAAGCACTCTCTTGTGCGGGTATTTAATCTTCTCCTAATGCCCGGCCCACAGCTGTTTCATTTTCCCTCAAAGCACAGATTATGCGGGGGGGGGAGCAGAGAAAGCTGCAGGCTGAGCAACCGGCAGAGGGGACCACGAGGCTCCACAGATTTCATGCCCCACCGTCCCGGAGGGTTTTGCGAGGTGGGGGCAACGAGCAAGGCGACGGGGAGGAGGGTGGCAGCTATTTCCCAGCCTGGAGTGAAGGAGACAAGAAGCCACACTGGGGGGGGGAGCTGTTTCGGGGCCCTGGCAGGAGGTCCAAGGAGCACCCCCCCTGCAAACTTTGATGCAGACTCTAAAAACTGCAGCACGGGATCGTCCGTAGCAGTAGAAAGAACAAGAGTCGAGTAGCACCTTAAAGACTAACCAAATATGTGGCAAGGGAACTGATCCTGCAGAAAGGGTGTGCCTACCCGATCATCTTCCTGTGGGAGATGCTGAACCACCCATACTCAAGCCATGTTCCAACACCAAGGAACACCCTTCGGCTCATGAATTCATATTAACAACATAAGACGATCCCTGCTGGGTCAGACCAGGGAGGGTCCATCCAGTCCAGCATCCCGTCTCACACAGCGACTGACTGGTTCCTCTGGAGGGCCAACAACAGGGCAGAGAGGCCAAGGCCTTTCCCTGAGAAGAACCTCTGAAGAGCCCTGCTGGATCAGACCAGGGAGGGTCCATCCAGTCCAGCATCCTGTCTCACACAGCGACTGACTGGTTCCTCTGGAGGGCCAACAACAGGGCAGAGAGGCCAAGGCCTTTCCCTGAGAAGAACCTCTGAAGAGCCCTGTTGGATCAGACCAGGGAGGGTCCATCTAGTTCAGCATCCTGTCCCACACAATGGCCAACCAGTTCCTCTGGAGGGACAACAACAGGGCAGAGAGGCTGAGGCCTTTCCCTGAGAAGAACCTCTGAAGAGCCCTGTTGGATCAGACCAGGGAGGGTCCATCTAGTTCAGCATCCTGTCCCACACAATGGCCAACCAGTTCCTCTGGAGGGACAACAACAGGGCAGAGAGGCTGAGGCCTTTCCCTGAGAAGAACCTCTGAAGAGCCCTGTTGGATCAGACCAGGGAGGGTCCATCTAGTTCAGCATCCTGTCCCACACAATGGCCAACCAGTTCCTCTGGAGGGCCAACAACAGGGCAGAGAGGCCAAGGCCTTTCCCTGAGAAGAACCTCTGAAGAGCCCTGTTGGATCAGACCAGGGAGGGTCCATCTAGTTCAGCATCCTGTCCCACACAATGGCCAACCAGTTCCTCTGGAGGGACAACAACAGGGCAGAGAGGCTGAGGCCTTTCCCTGAGAAGAACCTCTGAAGAGCCCTGTTGGATCAGACCAGGGAGGGTCCATCTAGTTCAGCATCCTGTCCCACACAATGGCCAACCAGTTCCTCTGGAGGGCCAGCAACAGGGCACAGAGGCCGAGGCCTTCCCCTGAGAAGAACACCAGAAGAGCCCTGCTGGGTCAGACCAGGGAGGGTCCATTCAGTCCAGCCTCCCGTCTCACACAGAGGCCAACCAGTTCGTCTGGAGGTTCAACAACAGGGCAGAGAGGCCGAGGCCTTCCCCTGGTGTTGCCTGCTGGCTGTAGGATTCAGAGGCTTAGTTCCTCTGAATGTGGAGGTTCCCCTCCGTCACCAGGGCTAGTAGCCTCTGATAGCCCTCTCCCCCATGAATGATAGCCCTCTCTTCATCCCCTTTTCAAGCTGTTTATTCTTGTGGCCATCACTACGTCCTCTGGCAGTGAATTCCACATTTTAATTACTCTCCATGTAAAGTAGTATTTACTTTTGTTTCGAGATCGGTAGTCTCTGTCAAATTTTTCTGTTTCATTTACCATCTCTAAGGTACGGTGGTTAATTTTTATGAATTCTCATTTTTAAATGCTTTTCATTCATCTTCTTATACAGTGACTGCCCTGTGTGGCTAATGTAAAGGGCACGGCAGGGCGGACTTTAGTGGGTGCGGCCATGAGAACGTCCTCCCTGAGCAAGGAATGGTCACCGATGGTGTTCCCAGAGCAGATGAGGGAAGAGGGCTAACAAAAGAGTCAACAAGTTCTGGCTTTCCCCAAAATTTCCCATTGGGCAAGGCCACTCCCTGCCTGTCTAGGATGCCGGCATGCCCCAGCGCCAGGAATAAGGATGAGTTGGGTTGGGGGAGTCTTGTCCCCCATTAGCTGGTGGGTATATTTTAAATGATGTGAAATTCTGCCTTCCCCTGGAGTGTACGGACACTTGCGTATCGTAAACTCTCCAGATGGCGGATGGATTTAATGACCTAATGCCCCCAACAAAATAACATCAGGCTTTATGTCACTCTTCTTATCTGACTGGTGTTTATTGCTGTAAAAATAAAACACTGCAATACTCAAAACATTTAGAAGAAGAAGAAGAGATTGGATTTATACCCTGCCCTTCACTACCCAAGGAAGTCTCAGAGCGGCTTACAAACTCCCTTCCCTTCCCCTCCCCACAACAGACACACCCTGTGAGGTAGGTGGGGCTGAGAGAGCTCTGACAGAAACTGCTCTTTTTCAAACTGGGAGCCAGTTTGGTGTAGAGGTTACGTGCGTGGACTCTTATCTGGGAGAACTGGGTTTGATTCCCCACTCCTCCACTTGCAGCTGCTGATGTGACTTTGGGTCAGTCACAGGTTCTCTCAGAGCTGTTCTCTCAAGGGCAGTCCTTGAAAGAGCTCTCTCAGCCCCACCTCCTTCACAGGGTGTCTGTTGTGGGGAGGGGAAGGGAAAGGAGTTTGTAAGCCGCTCTGAGACGCCTTTGGGCAGTGAAGGGTGCGGTATAAATCCAATCTCCTCCTCCTCCTCCTCCTCCTCCTCCTCCTCCTCCTCCTCCTCCTCCTCCTCCTCCTCCTCCTCCTCCTCCTCCTCCTCCTCCTCCTCCTCCTCCTCCTCCTCCTCCTCCTCCTCCTCCTCCTCCTCCTCCTCCTCTCTCCTCCTCCTCTTCCTCTCCTTCTTCTTCTTCTTCTTCTTCTTCTTCTTCTTCTTCTTCTTCTTCTTCTTCTTCTTCTTCTTCTTCTTCTTCTTCTTCTTCTTCTTCTTCTTCTTCTTCTCTTATCAGAACTACAGCTTGCCCAAGGTCATCCAGGCACGTGTAAGTGGAGGAGTGGGGAATCAAACCCAGATTAGAGTCCGTGCACTGAACCACTACACCAAACCACAACATGCGTCCATCCCACAAAGGCAGGAATTGTGTGCCTTAATAATGTTTCTGATGGGAAACCCTTCTGTTGAGTCCAGTTGCAATGGAGATCCAGCACAGGGCCAGACGTAACACATCCCATTGTCTGTCAGCCACTGAGTTCATGCCCCCACGCTCCAGTGTGCTGTTCATGCTTTGCCTTGTGTCTCTTTCTCAGCTGTTGCCGCTGACCAGCCACAAAATCTTCCCCGTCGGGTGAACGGAGTGCTGGGAGGCTCAGTGGTTCTCTCGGTGAACGTCGCGCCCAGCGTCAAAGTGCGGGAGATTGAGTGGAGCTATCAGGCCGGGTCCGGACCAGCGCTCCTCATTGCTTTGTTTCGGGATGGCAAATTTGACCGCCCGGATCCCAGCGACAGGTTCGAGGAGAGGATCGAAATGTTCAATGAGACGCTGCGGATCAAGGCCCTGGATCTGAATGACAGCGGCGTCTTCGGAGCCCGGGTGAAGATCTTTCCGGCCCTTGTGGAAGACCAGCTCTTCCAGCTGATGGTCTACGGTAGGCGAACATTTCAGAGCCCTGCCGGGCGCCTCGCAATGCCCTACGTGTCAAGAATTATTTACTTATGTATTTATTGTCTGCATTTATATTCCGCCCATCCCGCGGGCGGGGTCAGGGTGGGTAACATCATCGAAATAAATACAATTTTGGTTTAAAAAAATTAAACATTAAATCACAATAAAACATTATAACAATTAAAACAATGGGTACAGCTTGGAAGAATCATAGCATCATAGAATGTTAGAGTTGGAAGGGACCTTACAGGTCATCTAGTCCAACCCCCTGCACTCTGCAGGAGCGTAGTCGAAAGAGAGCCCTACATACCTACAACATACCCAAAAGGTGGTTGTCCAGCCTCCGCTTGAAAACGTCCAGGGAAGGAGCATCCACCACCTCCTGAGGCAGACTGTTCCACTGCTCAAACACTCTTACAGTTAGGAAGTTTCTCCTGATGTTTAGCTGGTAATGACTCCCTTGTCATTTCCTCCCATTAGATTTAGTCCTGCAATCTGGAGCAAGAGAGAATAGATCTGCCAGTTGTCGGTGGCCAGTAGAAAGGTGACAGGTGGGTGACAGCAACCCCAGGGAGGCCATAGGTGGGCACCCACTGCCTCAACCAAAGGCCTAGCGGAAGAGCTCCGTCTTGCAGGCCCTGTGGAATTGGAGGAGATCCCGCAGGGCCCTGGTCTCCTTAGGGAGCGTGTGCCACCAGGCTGGGGCCAGGACAGAGAAAGCCCTGGCCCTCGTTGAGGCAAGACGGGTGTCCTTTGGGCCAGGGACCACCAAGAGGTGTTGATCTTTTGAGCATAACGCTCTTCGAGGTGAATATGGGAAGAGGCAGTCCCTTAGAATGTGGGTCCCAGGCTGTATAAGGCTTTGAAGGTCAAAACCAGCACCTTGAAGCGAGTCCAGCACTCAACAGGCAACCGATGCAGTTGGCAGAGTTGTAGTTCTTACGTTGGCAGCTGGTTGGACTAGATGATCCTTCAGATCTAAATAAATGAGCATCTAAAGTGGGTCTCGGGATTTTGCCATCAAATGTCACAAAAGCACTTCCCAGCAGAATTACGATTTTAAAAAGGAGAATCCAGAATTCTTGCTGTGTTTAGAAATTGCTTGCAGACTGATTACTTGGAGAGGATAGATTCAAGTGGGTAGCCATGTTGGCACCTTTAAGACCAACACAATTTAATTCAAGGTCTAAGCCTGCGCCCAGAAGCTCATACCTTGAATTAAACTTTGTGGGTCTTAAAGGTGCCTCCACTGGTCTCCAACTTTGTGCTACTTGTAGACTAAGAAGAGAAGAAGAAGAGTTTGGATTTATTCCCCCGCCCTTCACTGCCCAAAGGCGTCTCAGAGCGGCTTACAGTCTCCTTTCCCTTCCCGTCCCCACAACAGACACCCTGTGAGGTAGGTGGGGCTGAGAGAACTTCTGACAGAAACTGTCCTTGAGAGAACAGCTGTGCCAGAGCTTGTGACTGACCCAAGGTCACACCAGCAGGTGCAAGTGGAGGAGTGGGGGAATCAAACCCGGTTCTCCCAGATAAGAGTCCGCGCACTTAACCACTACACCAAACTACACCAAAGAATGACTAACCATTCTTGTGGAGGAGCCAGTTTGGTGTTGTGGTTAAGAGTGCAGACTCTAATCTGGGAGAGCTGGGTTTGAGTCCCCACTCCTCCACCTGCAGCTGCTGGCATGACCTTTGGGCCAGTCTCAAGTTCTTTCAGAGCTGTTCTCTCAAGGGCAGTCATAAGAACATAAGAACATAAGAGAAGCCAATGTTGAATCAGGCCAATGGCCCATCTAGTCCAACACTCTGTCACACAGCGGCCAAAATATACCAGGTGCCATCCGGAGGTCCAGCAGTGGGGCCAGGGCACCAGAAGCCCTCCCACTGCTGCCCCCTCCAGCACCAAGAATAGAGTGCATCACCTGCCCCAGACTGAGAGTTCCCATCCATACCCTGTGGCTAATAGCCACTGGTGGACTTCTGCTCCATATGTTTATCTAATTTCCTCTTGAAACTGTCCATGCTTCCAGCTGCCACGACCTCCTGTGGCAGTGAATTCCATATGTTAATCACTCTTTGGGTGAAGAAGTATTTCCTTTTATCTGTTTTAACCCGACTGCTCAGCAATTTCATAGAGTGCCCACGAGTTCTTGTATTGTGAGAAAGGGAGAAAAGTACTTCTTTCTCAACCTGCTCAATCCCATTCATAATCTTATAAATAATCTCAAGAGAGCTCTCCCAGCCCTACCTAGTGTCAATAATGGCCCATTGTTTCATGTTGCATACTGAGTTCATTGTTCTGTGTTCCCTATCTTGTCCCTGCTTCTGCGCTTGCGTAGGTATGCTTGCAGTAACGTGCAGTAACGTCGGTGTTATCACAGTGGCCTTGAATGCAGGTCTTTGGGCTATTCTTGAGTCTCTGAGAATTTTCCAGTCCTGTGAAGCCGAGGGGTGGGGGGAGCAGTCTCCCGATCATTAAGTAACTCTCCCGCCGGGAGTTTCCCACGTGCGCGCTTGAAGTTCATTTGCTAGTTGCATGTTTGCATCATACTATAACCATGCCTGAGCTGCACATCCCACCATTCCTGACAATAACCATCGTACTGTGGGTTTTAGCACTGTATTCCAATAAAGCCTTTCTTTGCCTCAAGAATGCTTGGATCTACTTGCTTTTGAACCTGACAGAAATTGTCACAGGGTGTCAGTGGTGGGGAGGGGAAGAGAAAGGAGTTTGTCAGCTGCTCTGAGACTCCTTCAGATAGGGAAGGGCAAGGTATGAATCCAATCTCCTCCTCCTCCTCCTCCTCCTCCTCTTCTTCTTTTGAGTCGTTTAACCAATGTATAAAGATGAATGCCTTTGCAGATTTTTCTTGGACAACCCACACCCGTTAATGTGCTTTAGGAATCGTAACTCAGTGGTAGAGCAGAGGGTGTCTGGTTTGCAAGCAGAAGGTCCCCAGGTTGAGCACCTTGTCCAATGATCTCAGAGACCTTGAATCAATGATATGATCCAGCATAGTTCATGAGCAACTGGGACTCAGTTCAATCCAAGCAGCTGCTTCCTATTGAACAGTGACCCCCCCTGACGTGGGGCCATTGGATGCCATGAATGGTGCCCACCAGTGCATCTCCCGGCACCCGCTTCCTTCCACCTCAAAGCAAAGGGCCAGTCCTGGCTTCCCTCCATCTCACTGGAGCAGGAGTGGTCTAGAAGAGTCCCGAAGGCAACATCCTTGTGCCTGCAAGCAGCACCCACTGGGGAAATGGCTGCCTCTGCCGCAGGAAAGCACTTGGCTTGGAAACCCAGCATTTGGTGACTGGCTCCCGCCCCTTTTGCAGAATTCCCAAAGTGCCCACCAGGTCGGGGATTTCTGTTAGGGGGGCACCTGTGATGGAACCCAAGATCTCCTGTGACCTGAGAAATTCCCATGTGCCTGGCAAGAAATTGCCCTGTTACATTTCCTCCAGGCTGCTGCATCCATTGGACGCTTTTGGCATGGACAACTCCGAATCTGCAGGCCTTGCCCCTGGGCCAGGAAACAGGGTGCCTTCAGGGACATGGATTTGGCCCTCTTTATAGCCACGCTCTGCACTGGTTGGAACTCACTGTGCTTTTTTCCTTTTGATGCCCCCAGAACCTGTTTTGACTCCCCGCATACAGAGCCAGCTGATATCCAGCACCCCCAGTGGATGCAACGTGACGCTTCAGTGTCTGACGCCTGGAAAGGGCCGCGTGAACGTCACCTGGAGGAAAGGGAACCCAATCCAAGACCTCGGCAGCACGGACAAATACCAAGTCTCTCCCGACGGCAGGACTCTCCGGCTCTCTTTGCAGCCCACCTCTCTGAACACGACCTACTCCTGCATGGCCAGCAACCCCATCGAGCATAAAATCGTCTCCTTCAATCTGCAGAGGATCTGCCAGAGCGGAGGTGGGGGAGACAAGGGGCACAGTTTTGCTCTTTCTTTGTTTGTGTGTTTTGGGGGGGAATTTTTGCTTGGGGCAAAGTATGCTGCCATTTTTGACTTCTCTTGGATTTGAGAGCAGGACAAAAGAGGGTGTCAAGTAGAGCGGCCGACTCCAGGTTGGAAAATTGAGAAATCTCTGGCGATAACCAGGGCCAGGGCCTTCTCAGTGGTGGCTCCACACTGGTGGAATGAGCTCCTGGAAGAGATCAGGGCCCTGCGGGACTTCTTACAGTTCCACAGGGCCTGCAAGACGGAGCTCTTCCACCAGGCCTTCGATTAGGAGCAGCATCAAATATCTGAGGAATGACCCTATGCCCTGGCCTTATTACCTTCAGCCTGTCCTCGCCACACAAATAAATTGATCTAACTGATCTGGTGTGGGAATATCATCACGATTGTCACCTGAGCAGTGCTGTTTAATCTAGAAACCTCTGCTCTCACACTTTATTCGAGTTTTGTTCCGGCACTTTAAGATAACTGACAATTGATTTGTTTATGGTTGTTTTTATGAATGATTTTAATTGTATTTATATGTACTTTTATGTACGCCGCCCTGAGCCTGCCATGGTGGGGAGGTCAGGGTATAAATTGAACGAATGAATAAATTAATTAATTAAATTGAGGTGGAGGGACCTGAGCAAGATACAATGCCACAGACATCATCCTCCAAAGCAGCCAATGTCTCCATGGGAATCGATCTCTGTGGTCTGGAGATCAGTTGCAATTCCAGGAGATCTCCAGCCAACACCTGCAGGCTGGCAACCCTGGTGTTAAGCTCATCACTTCTTGGCACCTGAATTCCACATGGTTTTTAAGAAGGCACGGAGTATTCGGCAAACCTAACAGACACCCCACAGCGACACTCAATGGAGGCAACTTCTTTTCCTTTGTCAACTGTAACCACTCAAGTCAGTCAAAGGCCTTCTTGTGGCCGAAGATTGCTAACCCATTAAGCCAGGGTCAATATTAGATCAATCTGCTTTCTCAATATTTTTTTCCTTTATTTAATAAGATTTTTACCCCATTTTCCCCTCTCATAAGGCCGCCAAGGCGGCTGACCAATTAAAACATTCAAATTAAAATCTTGTCTTAGAAAGCCAACATATTTGGCCCCTCTTAGTATGGAACATTCACCAAGATCCTTGATGTTAGGTGATATTTCATTTCTCAAATGGCTTTTGGCATTTAGCAGCGTACTCTGTATAAGTGAGCCCACATGCTTCATATCTACAACTCTCACAAGCAGTGTCCTTTTTGAATGTTACACGGAAGTGATTGTGCAGGAAGCTGGGCAGATTCTGCCTCCTAAAGCCTGGAGTGCCTCAGTCGTTTGGATCGTATAACTTTCTCCTCGTCACACTTCCCTCCGGCTACTACAGCTTCTGCAGAGACTGGAGAGAAGTGTGAGGGAAACACAAGTCATAGGATCCAAGCTGGTTTCTCTTCCAGATCGGGAGTTTGTCCGCAAGCAATTTCGGTGTGTGTTTGTGTGACGCAGACACGCCTTGTGTTGTAAACTGGCTGTGCTCCTCCATTTCTGCAGTGGACACGTCCTTCTCCAAGTCCGGCTACATGGTCCTGACCATTGTCCTCTTGGTGCTCAGTCTCGGCACAGCCTTTTGGTGCTGGCGGATCAACAGTGAGAAGTCGGCCCAGGCAGGTAAGCCCAGTGTCTCAGTCCGAGTATTTTGGCCTTAACAATCTTCCACAAAGAGGCTGTTTTTCTAAAAATCCAAACTCAAGGCTTCCTGTGGGTTCGGCAAGCATGAATGACGTGGTGCCAATTTGGTGTAGTGACTAGGAGAATGGACTGTAATCTGGGAGAACCGGGTTTGATCCCCCACTCCTCCACATGCAGCTGTTGGTGTGATCCTGGGTCAATCACCAGTTCTCTCACAGCTGTTCTCTCAAGGGCAGTCCTCAAAAGAGCTCTCTCAGCCCCACCTACCTCACAGGGTGTCTGTTGTGGGGAGGGGAAGGGAAAGGAGATTGTAAGCCACTCTGTGACTCCTTCAGGTAGTGAAGGGGGGGGTAGAAGTCTATCCTCCTCCTCTTCTTCTTCTTCTTTTTCTCTTTCTTCCCTTTGACTTGACAGGTTAACACAGAGCTGGGCTGGCTGCCACCTCCATAGTGCCATGAAAGCCAAAGAGTTTGTCTCTGAATCTTGCCAGCTCAGTTCCTCAATCACATTGCTCCGTTAATTATATCCTTTTTTGCATTCTATGGAAGAAACCTCAGTAACCATTTACAAATGGGGGTGAGGTGTAGGGTTGCCAGGTCTGGGTTGGAAAATACCTGGAGACTTTGGGGGCAGAGCCGGGAGAGGGCGGGATTTGGGAAGGGGAGGGGCCTCAGCATGGTACAATGCCATGAAGTCCACCCTTCAAAGCAGCCATTTTCTCCAGGGAAGCTGGAGATCAGTTGTAAAAGCAGGGGATCTCCAGGCCCCACCTGGAGGCTGGCAACAATGCTCCCTCTAAGCTGTGGAGCCTTGTGAGCAAAAATTCTACTTTGCGAGCTACTGGCATTAAAGTTGTGAGTGAGCGACTTGGCTACTGCCTAAATAAGTTTGCTCTGGAGCCATCCCTTCCTGAGCTACGACAAAAATGTGTAAGCTGGAGGCTAACCAATGGTGAGCTAGCTCACACTCACTCAGCTTAGAGGGAACACTGGCTGGCAACCCTAGCGTGGTGGACCCTCTATGTTCTCTCAAAGACTGAGCTGCTGCTCGGGCTCCCGTCTGTTTTTCAATGGCCCTGATCCGGAGCCTTGAGCGCAGCGCCTGCCTTGCTGAAGTATCTCCTCTGTTGCATGACTGGGAAGTGCTTCATCCGTAGCGTTTGTGCACATCAAGGCAGCTCTGGGGGAATAACGGGCTTCCCGAGGCTCCTCTCCCTTGACAAGGTGTCTTTTCTCCCCAGCTGCCATCCCCACCGTCCAAGTGGAGGAGAGCCCTTCAGAGGCCCAGAACAGCGAGGTCCCAAAGAGGAGCCCCCCAGAAGGTAACGACAAGGTGAGGCTGTCCTGAGGCCTTCCCACTGGGCCGCTGCTCTGCCGAGTGGGAGGCGCAGCCGACCAGGCCCTTGCTGAAGAACCGGCCCCCCAGCTCAACAAGGGTAGGCTTCTCTCCCTCTGGCTTCACAGAGAGCAGAGGGCCAGTTCTGGTTTTGGAGGGTCAGCCATCTTGGGAAGTCCTCAGTTCGTGGCTCTCAAACCCTTTCCCACTGTGAAGCCCCTTTTCCTGTTTGTGTCCCTGTCTCTAGTCCCTCGGTCTCCAGGAAAATAACGCACAAAGAAGCCCCCAGAGAGAACCACTCATCAAAACTGTTCACGGCCAGAGCTGAAGGAACTTGGACAAGAAGCCTGCGGAAGCCACCTAAGGCCCCGGTGAGTCTTTCCCACCTCCACCACCTGGCAGCCTGGCTGGTGCAGGCAGTCCCAGCAAAGGGCCATCCTTAGTCCCTGATTCACCACGCTCTGGTCCGAGCCCATTTCTGTGAGTCATATCTCCAGGGCCAAGAGCTAGGCCTAATGTCCACATCAGGATGCTCGAGCTTGAATTCTGCTTACACCTGTTGCCTTTGTGTAACACGCAGCAGTACTAAACCTCTGAATGCCAGAGCCAGGAGGCAACATCAGGGGAAGGCCTCAACCTCCATGCCCTGCTTGTTGGCCCTCCAGAGGAACTGGTTGGCCACTGTGTGAGGCAGGAGGCTTGACTAGATGGACCCTCACTGGTCTGATCCAGCAGGGCTCTTCTGATGTTCTGATCAGGGGAAAGCTTCGGCCTCTCTGCCCTGTTGTTGGCCCTCCAGAGGAACTGGCTGGTCCATATGTGGAACAGGATGCTGGACTGGATGGTTCCTCACTGGTCTGACCCAGCAGAGCTCTTCTAATCTTCTTCTCAGGGGAAGGCCTCGGCCTCTCTGCCCTGTTGTTGGCCCTCCAGAGGAACTGGCTGGCCAATGTGTGAGATGGGAGGCTGGACTGGATGGACCCTCCCTGGTCTGACCCAGCAGGGCTCTTCTGGTGTTCTTCTCAGGGGAAGGCCTCGACCTCTCTGCCCTGTTGTTGGCCCTCCAGAGGAACTGGCTGGCCAATGTGTGAGACGTGAGGCTGGACTGGATGGACCCTCCTTGGTCTGACCCAGCAGAGCTCTTCTGGTGTCCTTCACAGGGGAAGGCCTCGGCCTCCCTGCCCTGTTGCTGGCCCTCCAGAGGGACTGGCTGGCCCCTGCATGAGACAGGATGCTGGACTAGATCAACCACTAGTCTGACCCAGCAGGGCTCTTCTGAGGTTCTTCTCAGGGGAAGGCCTTGGCCTCTATGTCCTGTTGTTGGTCCTCCAGATGAACTGGTTGGTGTGGGACAGGAGGCTGGACTAGATGGACCCTCACTGGTCTGACCCAGCAGAGCTCTTCTTATGTTTAGGACAGATAAATGGAAATAATTCTTCATAAGTGACGAAATTCACTACCAGAGGATGCAGTGATGGACACCAGCCTAGACAGCTTTAAAAGAGGATTGGACAGTTTCACGGAGGAGAGAGAGAGGCCTATCAGTGGCTGCATGCCATCGAGACTACAGGAAACCTTCACGTTCAGAAACAGCCACAGTACAATCCTGGGGACACATTCCTGGGAGCAAGCCCCATTGAATAGGCCACAGTGGAATTCAGAGTGGGCATGCTTAGGATTGGTCTCTCAGCCTCTGAACCCCAGGGCCAGGAGGTGACGTCAGGGGAAGGCCTCAGCCTCTATGCCCTACGAGAGCCAGCTGTGGTGTTGTGGTTAAGAGCAGCGGATTCTAGTCTGGAGATCTGGGTTTGATTCCCCACTCCTCCTCTGCATGAAGCCTGCTGGGTGACCTTGGGCCAGTCCCAGGTCTCTCTCTCAGGACTGTCTTTACCCACCTAGATCATAAGGTGCTTGCTGTGGGGAGGGGAAAGGAAGGTAGTTGTCAGCTGCTTTTGAAACTCCTTAGGGTAGAGAAAAGCAGGATATAAAAATCCACTCTACTTTTTCTTGGGCCTCCAGAGGACTAGATGGACCACTGGTCTGATCCAGCAGGGCTCTTCTTAAGCTAAGTGACCGCCATTCTATGTGTGCAGCCCTGCAAAACTCACCCCGCTCCATCCAAAGTAACTCCACCAGACCTGTTTCTTACACATTCCTTTCCTTGAAACTCTCAGAGATGGTTGCTGGATAGCTCCATTGACTCCAAGGGCTTTATAAACATGAGAGACAGTTTGGTGTAGTGGTTAGGAGCATGGACTCTAATCTGGGAGAACCGGGTTTGATTCCCCACTCCGCCACATGCAGCCAGGTGGGTGACCCTGGGTCAGTCACAAGTTCTCTCGGAGCTGTTCTCTCAAGGGCAGTCCTCAAGAGAGCTCTCTCAGCCCCACCTACCTCACAGGGTGTCTGTTGTGGGGAGGGGAAGGGGAAGGAGATTATAAGCTGCCCTGAGACTCCCGCTGGTCTTTTCACCATCCTCTAAGATCTAGTTCTGAAGATGTGCTTGGGGATTTCCTGACCCGGATATAAAAAACACACACAAAAACAACTCTTGTTTCCCAACAGGAGCCAGCAAAGAGAGTCTTTGTGAGGATCACTACCGGGGCTCAGAGAGAACTATGAACTAAACCCCCCGAGTATTACCTGGGACATCCCAATGCAGCTCTTTTGGCGCAGAAAAGGAGAGGACTTCTGTGCCTGGACCAGGTGTTCTTTCCTCCCTTCTGCTGGGGAAGTTTACTTTCTGCCAGAAGCCCTCGTTCCCAGATGGCAGGATGTGTCTTACTCGAACCTTGGCAAAGTACCAGACTTGGTCAACCACACAGCAAACCACTTTCTGGAAGGATGACTCACACTACAGAGTTGAGCACAACAGTTCTCCCACCTGTGTTAGTGAGTTTTGAGATATGTATCTCCATATTGGATCCAACCAGCTGAGAGGAGGTGGCTGCTGAGTTGCTGGTCATCAAACTCCAGAAGAAGACGCCATTTTGATCTGTGGAAGTACCTCTGTACACTGGGAAAAAAAATCTTAATGGTATGCTGCTATGGGAGTAACAGGAGGGCCCATTTTTTCCTGAAAGGTAAACAAATAACCCCACGGGAAATAAGCTGGTCAACAGCTGTTGGCCACGATGGAGCACAGATGTGACTTCAGTCTCAGGATATCTCTTCACTTCTCTGATTGCTAGGGCTTCACAAGATATGGCAAGGTACATTTCACACACCTTATGCTTCCAAAACAGGTTTCCTTGGTTTCATGAGGACAGCTGGACCTTGTGGATCATACAGTGGACTTCACTGGGCAGCTCTTTTACAATACGTTAAATAAAATACATCCACAGGAGAGGTGGATGCTCCTACAATCTCTCTGATAAACTGACTCAGCCTTCAGAACTGGGCCAATGGGCAGGGTTGCCAGTCTCCAGGTGCTACCTGGAATTACAACTGATCTCCAGGTTACAGAGATTAGTTCCCCTGGAGAAAGTTGCTGCTTTGGAGGGTGGACTCTTCGACATTATATCCTTGAGTGTACTCTTTGGCATTATATCCTGGAGAGGTCCCTCCCAGACTTCACCACCAAATCTTTAGGAATTTCCCAGCCTCGAGCTGACAACGCCTCCCGTGGGCCCAGGTGAGGACAAGCACTTATTGCCAAGACGTGCAAAGCGCTGGAGATACACCTGGATTTCCTTGCTTTCTGCCTGGTGACGAGGAAGGGGCCGACCCTAAACGGAGCTTCCAGGTCTCAAGAGATCTACTCGGCATGGGAGCTCCAAGGTCCGGCCAGACCTCACCACCCACTTCCACCCGCTTTGCCCAGGGGTGGAGACTGCGGTCATGACTCTTGAACTGGGACTTGTTTCTTGAACTGGACTGGGGATCGCCCAGAATGTGATTCTCCACCATGTTTTTTTTTTTTGTTAGAGGTTGTCGTGTCGCCCCTTGACATGACGTTGTGATAGTTTCCATTATGTGGGATTGGTCAAAAGGTAGATGTAGGCCGTGAACTTCTGTGCTCTGCTCTGGGGCTAGAGTTAGATCCGTGCAGGTGCGTCTTGTCCGCAAGTTGCTGGGAGGAAGGAGGCGGAGGCTGCGATCACACGAGCAGTTTGGCCCGACGCAGCCACTCCTCCCCTCCCGATCAAATGGGCGCAGTCAGACAGCGCATCTGTTAGGTGTTCCCCAGCCATACTCACCCCATCATAGGATGACTTGGGTCCAGGTTAAAAAGGCACCACATCACAAGTGGTGTTTTTGGTTCCCCATGCAGTCATTGCGCATGCCCGGATGTCTGAACAGGGGGGAGTGCGCATAGAATGGATTTGGCAGTCTGAACCTGCAGATCCATTCCGCCGCTAGGGAGGGTTTTTTTAAAACTGCCTATATGTGCATGTGCGCACATGCATTTTGAAACAATTTGGGGCAGCGTGCTCTGTGTCTGAGGCGCTGCAGTAATGTGGATGCTTGACCACGGGATGGGTAACCCACAGCAGGGTGTGCTGTCTGGCTGATACGCCCCACAACACTTTGAACCAGCACAATTAGAGGTGGCACCAGATTGCGCCAAGCCGCCAGTGTGACCACAGCCTGAGTCGTTTGGCTTCCTGCTTTGTCTTCTCACCGGAAGAGAGCGTGAGGCACGGACTGCTGGCCCTCAAAAGGTGCTCTTGGCCAGGGGAGGCAGGTGTGCATTGCTCCGTTTGTCAGTCTGCGACGCCTCCTGTCTCCTCCTCCTGAATTTTCACAAGGTTTCATGGTGTGCAGCTCTGGATGGCTTCTGTATCGTGCTGTTTGTCAGGAAAATATGGACCAAAAAAATTGGCTGTTGGGGAGGTGGTGAATTTTTGACTCAGAACAAACCCAGTAACCAAAGTTGACATTTCCCCCCAACTTCTTTGGTTACCTTGTTTGTCAGAAAACCACTTGATTGGCTTTTGGGAAACCAATGAGCCAGGCCTGGAAAGCTCATGTTGAGATCCGTAAGGTTTCCGGTTGCCAGTAATTTGAACCCTCGCTAAAACAATGCATTCCTGCTGTGTTGGCTTTGGGGGAGGGGGGCACCATTTCTCTTTTCCATGGATCACTTAAAAAAAAAAAAAATTACACTTCTAGAGTCTACCCCCCATTTCTCTTGAAATTTCCTTCATGGCAGAGCCCAGTGGCAATTTGAGGATGTGTGAGAAATGTCTCTAGGAGCCGGTTTGGTGTAGTGGTTAAGTGTGTGGACTCTAATCTGGGAGAACTGGGTTTGATTCCCCACTCCTCCACTTGCAGCTGCTGGATGACCTTGGGCAAGCCATAGTTCTGTCAGAGCTGTTCTCTCGAGGGCAGTCCTTGGAAGAGCTCTCTCAGCCCCGCCTACCTCACAGGGTGTCTGTTGTGGGGAGGGGAAGGAAAAGGAGTTTGTAAGCTGCTCTGAGACTCCGAGTGAATGACGGGGTATAAATCCAATCTCTTCTTCTTCTCTTCTCTTCTTCTTCGCTCCATGACATTCTCTTCCTACTGGGAATACTTCTAGACTCCCATCCACATTTGCAGGGCTAGCTGACTAAATATCAAATACAGAGGCTGACTATCCAATACCTTACAGAAAACCCAGGCAGCTACCAATGTAAGCAACAATGAAACACAATAAAATACATTAAAACTATTAACTTTAAAACAATAATTTAAAACCAAGGGTAGGCAGAAGGGTGGAACCTCACTGAATGCACTGGACCCAATTTATTCTGCTTCGAGTCACACCCTGAACAGACGAAACGTGGGCACTGTGGCCATCTGTACACCTCCTTCTTGACTCTAGTGTCCATCTGGAATTTATTTGCCGTAATCTGACTGGTGTAAACATACATTCGTTTATTAAAAATATTTTTACGTTTTTTTAATCCCAGCCGGTGGAACTCAAAAGTGGGTGAAAACAAATCTAAACACAAAGAAAAACTCATGTCAAGAGAAAGGCCAATAAAAGGGAGTGCACCACAACCCCCACTGTAGCTTCCTGTGTTTTCAAGGGCAGCCCCCCAAGTACAGTAGTCCAGTCTTATGATTACCACTAGCAGCAAAGCCCATTGTAAAAGCAATACAACAAGCTTTAGAAAGATGTGACATGTCTATCTGTCTGCCTGCACACTGGGGCCCCCCGCCACTCTGCTTTCTCCCCGCTCCACAGGCCCCGGGGCCAAGGGCCAGTGGAATGCCTCGCCACTGCCTCCCCACCCGTCCACCTCCACTGGCCTCCCAGCCACCTCCACCTCCCTCTGTCCCAGCGGCACACGCAGCCTTGTAGAGTTGGCCCACGGAGGTGGCGGAGTTCGCTGAACCACCACTCAGGCCCATGCAGCTCCTGGATCCTGGCCTCGCCCTCCTCCTTGGCCACCTTCTCCTCCATGGCGCTGGCCCCCATCCGCTCACAGCCCAGCCGATGATGACTGCTGCAGTGCCACCATGATTGGCCTCGGCCTCATCATCCTCTGCCCGCCGGAGCATCTGGCCCATCCATCGCCTCCCAGCACACTGAGGTCGAGATGCTGGGCGCCGCTTCTGTGGGCGGGACCAAGGCAACACAGCCAGTGGATAGGGACACCTTATGAGTGACAGATCAGGGGAGCCAACTGATTTAGGAGCGTGTGGAATGTTCTGGAGAGTGCCACCACCAAAACACAATTATTATATATAGAGGGAGCATGGATCAGTATCCCTAAGTCGGCTAAATGAAATGAAACTTCATTTAGGAACTGCTGCGAAATATCCTTCCATGAGTGCCAATAAAGTAATAACAGCAGAGCTGAACCACCTCTGTCTGGGTGCCTCTGGAGTCATCTATAAGGGTGACCGCTGTCTCTGTCCCACGACCAAGGCAGAAGCCAGACTGGAATGGCTTCAGGATCGAGGAGCTGTTTGGCTGCCGCTCTCTCAGCTACCTTACCCAAAAACAAAAGACTCAAGACTGGACAGTAATGGATCCATTAGGATCCATGGATGGTTTCTTTGAGAGCATCTCACCACAGCCTCCTTTAAAGCACCTGGAAAGGTCCTTGAACTCAGGGACATGTTGATAACATCTGCCAGGGTTCCTCGTATCCCATCACCACTGGCTTTCACCAGCCTTGACGGGCATGGGTCCAGGAGGCATGTGGTAGGCCTTACGGCTTTCAGAATCCTGTCAACCTCGTCCAAGGAGAGTCAGTTGAAACAATCCATAACTGGACCCAAAGACGGCCGCAGGGCCTCCAGTTCCCATACTGTCTCAAAAGCCGCCAGCTGTTCCTGGTGGAGCGACAAGATTTTATCCACAAAATAGCTTGCAAAAGCCTCAGCACTTAATAGCCAATTTATTATCATTTTGCAGCTCCTGAGGGTGAAAAGTTCGGGATCTAATTATTCTAAATAACTGGGCTGGGCGGGCGCTAGCAGATGCAATGGAGGCCGCCTGGAACTCTTTCTTTGCGGCCCTCACTGCCATCTCCTAGGATTTCATAAACATCCTAGAAGATGTTCTTGTGGCTTCGTCACGAGTCCACCGCCACGCTCGCTCTAGCCGTCTCGGCTCCCGTTTCGTCCTTCGTACCTCCAAGGCCCACCATGGGGCCCCTCTGGCACCCCTCTGCAGGGACTGTAAGCCACCCTGAGTTGAAGGGGGGCTATAAATCCAACTCTTCTTCTTAATTGACAACATCCCAAAGAGTGATTAACACATGGAATTCACTGCCACAGGAGGTGGTGGCAGCTACAAGCATGGACAGTTTCAAGAGGGAATTAGATAAACACATGGAGCAGAGGTCCATCAGTGGCTATTAGCCACAGGGTATAAATGGGAACTCTCAGTCTGGGGCAGGTGATGCACTCTATTCTTGGTGCTGGAGGGGGCAGCAGTGGGAGGGCTTCTGGTGCCCTGGCCCCACTGCTGGACCTCCTGATGGCACCTGGTATATTTTGGCCGCTATGTGACAGAGTGTTGGACTAGATGGGCCATTGGCCTGATTCAACATTGGCTTCTCTTATGTTATGTTCTTTGGTAATCAACGTTTGCCAGCCCTAAATCCAGCAAAGACTCAATCAAAACATGGCAGCCGTAATCTGTGGAATTTGGAGTAGAACGGCTGAGCCTCTCTCTTCATTCTGAGAGGAAGACCCCATTTCCAGACAGAGTGTCAGGACCCTCAGCTAGTCAGTCAAAACGCCAGGCCTCATTTAGTGAAACAAGGATAGCATTTATTAAGCTGCAATGCTGAAACACTAGAACAGGAGCATTGTTAAGAATAACATGAATACAAGAAGCACTTGGGGTTATACTCTAAGGGGGGAAGGGAACCCCCCTATCTCTACCAATGGTTAACAAGCCTGCGCGTGGGAAAGCCGAAAGGTGCTAAATCACTACATTCCCACCCAGCAAAAGTTCCCATGCCTAGCTGTTGTCTTTAGGAAAGCGAAAGTAGACAACTCGCCTGGCTCCAAGGCCATTTAGGCCTGGACGAGATGGAGATAGCCCGGTCTCCCAGGCAACCTTGTCACCTCCCCACATACCAACAGAAAACCAGATACATTTTATTGCTATGCCATCTCCTCCCTTCACCCCTATGGCAGGGATACCTGACACAGAGGCGTCCTGCAAGAGAGTGTGTGTGGGGGAGAGTCCCCCACGACACAGATCTCCTGCAGTTACCGAGGCAGACTGGCCCATGAACGTGCCTGGTGCCACCTCTGGCCAGGAGAGCCACTGGGGGCTGGGAGGAACTGAGGCTGAGGGGCCCCTGTAGAGCAGTCCATGCCACAGGGCCTGCTGGCTAAACCTAGAGTCCTTACCATCATCACCACAGCCCAGGGACTGGCCAAGAGCCCCTGTGGCACTGCCAGGCCCACATGCCCCCCCTCGTGGCTCAGTTTGCTCCACAGATGTTTTAAGGTTCCGATGCACCCCTGCCAAACACTCCAGGTAACCACGGCTGCATATATATCTCAGCCAGTCTCAAACAAGCCACCCTTGAGCAAAGTGATTGAAAGGGGGAAGGATGGACAAGTTCAGAGTTTCCTGGGTGGATTTTTGGGGCCCTTTCCTCTCTGCCTTCAGGCCTGGTTCTGGGACTGAAACAGTCTCAGACACGCTGGTGGGGGACCTGTGCTGGGAGACAGACTGGGGAGGGTGATCCGATGGATTCTGAGAATCATAGAATGTTAAGAGTTGGAAGGGACCTTGCAGGTCATCTAGTCCAACCCCCTGCACTCTGCAGGAGCATAGCCAGAAGACAGCCCTACATACCTACAACATACCCAAAAGATGGTCGTCCAGCCTCCACTTGAAAATGCCCAGGGAAGGAGCATCCACCACCTCCCGAGGCAGACTGTTCCACTGCTCAACCGCTCTTACAGTTAGGAAGTTTCTCCTGGTATTTAGCCGGTAACGACTCCCTTGTAACTTCCACCCATTAGATCTAGTCTTGCGATCTGGAGCAAGAGAGAATAGATCCACTCCATCTTCTACATGACAATTGTGTCCCTGCTAAGCCTTCTCTTTCCCAGGCTAAACAGACCCAACTCTTTCAGCCTTTCCTCGTAAGACTTGGACTCCAACCCTCTCACCATCCTGGTTGCCCTCTTCTGGACACGCGCCAGCTTGTCAACATCCTTCCTAAAATGTGGTGCCCAAAACTGGACACGGTACTCCACGTGAGGCCTGACCACAGCAGAATAGAGTGTTACTACCACCTCCTGTGATCTGGACACGATGCTTCTGTTAATGCATCCTAAGAGAGGTCTGACAGAAACTGCTCTTTTTCAAGAACACTTCTGACAGAACTATGGCTTGCCCAAGGTCATCCAGCAGCTGCAAGTGGAGGAGTGGGGAATCAAACCTGGTTCTCCCAGATTAGAGTCCGCGCACTTAACCACTACACCAGACTGGCTCAAACGGACATGGGGCTGGCCTTGAAAAGGGTTTGGAAATGTCAGTTGGTGCATCTGTCACAGAAGGAAGTGGAGGGCGGGGATGCCTTCCAAGGGTTCCCTGGAAAGCACCTTGGTGACCATCAGCTGTCACCACTCAGGGACAAAAAAGGTGAATATCATCTTGGGGTGTATCAACAGGGGCATGACATCCAGATCGCAAGATGTGATAGTCCCGCCATTCACTGCATTGGTCCGGCCGCACCAGGAGTCTTGTGTGCAGTTCTGGAGGCCTCCCTTCAAAAGGGATGTGGGCAGAATGGAGTGGGTGCAGAGGAGACCGAGGAGGATGATCAAATCCTATGAGGAGAGGCAGAGGGACTTCTTGGGAAGGTTCAGTCTGCAGAAGAGGAGGCCGAGGGGGGACAGGATGGCTCCCTTTACGTCTTTCAAGGGCTGTCACTCGGACGAGGGCAGGGAGCGGTTCCTGTCAGCAGCAGAGGAGAGGACTGGCGAGGATGGGTTTAAATGAAGGGTGGGAAGGTCCTGGCTGGATCTTACAAAGAGCTATTCTACAGTCAGAGTTGTGCCACAGTGAAATCAGCTGCCTGGGAAGGTGTGCTGAGCTCCCCCTCCCTGGCAGTCTTGAAGCAGCGGCTGGACCAACGCTTGTCAGGGATGCTATCAGCTAATCCTGCATTGCGAAGAGGGTTGGACTAGATGGCCTGGATGGCCCCTTCCGACTCTGTGATTCTAGGATTCTATGAACTCCTGAGAGCATCTAGACTGACCCACGGAGAAGCGATCTTTCTCACACAGTACTGGACCATGAACAAAGTAACGGGAGAAGTCCTGGAAAACACCTCACAACACACTATGCGGCATTTGTGTGATCTTCCACGTGGGGGAGAGATTAAGAGAAATATTCCAGAGAAATAAATTATACTGTGTGAAGCCAAAAAAATGTCTTTCTAAAAAGGTTCATTCTAAAAGAGAGAGAAAAGGAAAAGGGTGGTTGGATTTAAAAAGTGGTGGGGAAAATAAGCAAAGCAAGCCACAGGGGAAAGGCACACCATAACACAGCCCCGAGACTTTCAAATAAAAGCAATAAAGGTGGGCTAATTCAGCTACATACACGTTATCTAGGCTGCAGAAGGTTCCTCAGAGCATGTGCAGAGTTCCTTGTGGTAACAAGATGTCGGAGGAATCCTTAACCCCTTGCCAGCCAGCCTCCTGTGAAGTCGTTTCTGCTGAAGGCAGAAGAGAAAGGGGAAACCCCAACTGTCCAGATATTCATGGCCAATGGAATTGGACCCAAGCCAGCCTCCTCTCTAAGAGCGACAAGCCGAGTTCTCCAATCACACGCAAACCCCCATCTCAGATGTCAGAGGCGGCTGTCTCCAATCAGAGCTGCATAAAGTATAGTCCCGCCTCCATCGAGCATCTGGTAATGACTCTGAACAAACAGGTGGTCTGGTCCAAACGGGATGGTGGTCCTTTGTCCAAAAGGAATTAACTCAGGCCAGATGGTCCAATGTGGAATGGAAATGAATGGGGTGTTCTGATGGGAACCTCCAGCCATCCAAGATCCCAGGCACTCTTGAGTGGCATGCTTGCCCTCGTAGCATTTTAAGGTTTCTGCCACAGTACAGGACCCCAAGATGTTAACTGGAGTGGGTCGTAAGGACCGTATCACTCCAGCCTTGTTCCACTGGCTCTCAGCTTCAATTCGAGGTGCTGGGAGTGACCTTTAAAGCCCTATACTGCTTGGGGCCAGCATACTTAAAAGGCTTGCCTGCTTGCATATAAACCTACCTGACCCCTATGGTCAACTCTGGAGGCCTGGCTTCCAGTGCCCCCAGCTTCTGAGGCTAGAGGGGTGGGAACCCGAGAACGATCCTTCTCAGTCGTGGCACTAAAACTTTAGGATCCCCCCCCCCCGGTATTCCTTTGCTCCCTTCTTTCACTGTCTTCATAGAATCATAGAATGTTAGAGCTGGAAGGGACCTTCAAGGTCATCTAGTCCAACCCCCTGCGCTCTGCAGAAGCATACCCAAAAGATGGTCGTCCAGCCTCTGCTTGGAAACGTCCAGGGAAGGAGCATCCACCGCCTTCCGAGGCCGTCTGTCCCACTGCTCAATCACTCTGACAGTTGGGAAGTTTCTCCTGATATTTAGCCGGTATCGACTCCCTTGTCATTTCTACCCGTTAGATCTAGTCTTGCAATCTGCAGATGAAAACTTCTTTGTTTTGTCTGGAGTTCCAGTTCTGAATTTCCACAGTTTAGGGCTGAATTGATGAATGAATGATTGATTTACGCGATTTCTACGCCGCCCCTTCCAAGTCCTGCTTGAAGCGGCTTCTAATCAAAAACCACAGTATTTAGAAACAAGCCATTACAAACGAGCAATTAAAAAAACCAAGCTATTAAAAATGTCTCCGTGTTCCTGAAGCCCCCGCCCCACAAATAAGAATGTCTTCTGTCTTCCTACTTCAGCTGCAGGGGGGGCGGGGTGCTCATTTGTATACCAGCCCTCTTTTGCTATGGATGCCCCCCCCCCGAGAATGCCACTTTTGAGGCTGCCTGTGGTGGAAATGAGGGGGAGGGCGGTGGCGTTCTATTTTTGGGTTAGAGGCGAAGAAAAAGATTGCAATGTTGGTCGAAAGAGGCACAGCACAGAGAGTGACTTCATTTGTCGTGTGGAAAAACAGCTGCGGGGGGCGGGCTGGTGGGAGTGTCAGCAGATGTGGGGGGGCAGTTCTCAGCTCCTCCGGCATTCCAGGAAAGGTGATTCACACAAACACAGAGTTTCAAACACCCTTAAATACAAACACCCCCCCCACACCCCTGGGCCAGTTTAACTGCAGCAAGGAGAATCCCTGTGAGAAGAAACTGAAGCTGCAGAGAAGAAGAGCAAGCCGGCCGGGAGCCCCGAAGTTCGCAGGCCTCTTGCTGCACCTGGTTACAAGCAGTCCCCTTCCATAGCCCCAGTCCCATGTGAGCTTACATAAGAACATAAGAACACAAGAGAAACCCATGTTGAATCAGGCCAATGGCCCATCTAGTCCAACGTTCTGTCACACAGTGGCCAAAATATACCAGGTGCTATCAGGAGGTCCAGCAGTGGGGCCAGAACACTAGAAGCCCCCTCCCACTGCTGCCCCCTCCAGCACCAAGAACAGAGTGCATCACCTGCCCCAGACTGAGAGTTCCCATCTATACCCTGTGGCTCATAGCCACTGATGGACTTCTGCTCCAGATGTTTATTTAGCTTCTTTTTGTGTACAAGATAGTTTACTCTGAGCACATGTGCACAGGAAGTGCAACCAGAGAAGACCCTCTCTTGGCAGTTCTTTCAGCTCTGGGATACAGTCCTTCTGGCGTGGGAGGGTCAGACCCCGGTGTGAACTCTCTGGCAGCTTCTGAGAAGGGAGGCCGTGCTCTGGGCTTTCTCTGTCCTCTGGAGTTATGTGCACTGGGGTTAGGGTGGGGTTCGTAGCTGCTGAGATGCCTGTGTTGGTTTTTCTTTTAGGGAAGAACAATATTTTTCTCCTGATTCCAAAGGATTTCCCCCTGGAGGGGCGGCATGGCTCAGTTCTAGGTGCCACTGAACTGTATGTAGAACCCAGACATTGTGATTGGGCATATAACACCATGAAACCATTCCCGGCCCAGAATTAATGCAGGTGCCACAACAGAGGAGGCCCTGCCCACTTTCAGTAATGAGGGAGTACGGGAGATCAGTAGATCAGCAAAGGACAGGCAAGCCTAGATGGGAAACTGCCCCCCGCCCAAAAAAAACCCACAGGCTTGAGTGACTGGAGACCTGATCCAGAAGGCTCCATGCACTCCCGAGGTGTAGGGTTTGCCTCATGCCTGCCCTCTATAGGCTAGTATTAGGCAGAGCAGCCTAGTGGCATCTTGCTACCCACCCACCTCCATCTGACCCTCTTTTCTTGGGAAAAGCTGTGCAAACAGACCCCAAACATTTGGACAAGGAAGTGTGTGAGATGGTAGGAACCCTGCTAGGATGGATGCCAGGTGTCCACCTCCCAGTTCTGCAAAGCATGCCATGTGGCTGGTGTAGTGAGAATAATGTGGCTGTACACGGCTGTGTCTCCTTTTGGTTCGTGTGTTCCCTGAGTGTCGCCAAAGGCAAAAGGCGCAAGCTTGGAAACCACTGAACGCTGGCAGAGACCCTCAAGCAAAAGGTCTCTTCTTAAAATAAAACTTCTCTTTATTAACAAAGGCTTACCAGGCAAGGCGGTTACTGCAAACACGTGTTAGATATAAACTAACCCTGTGTGAAATGTGTACCTGAACCTTTTCCCACCCCTGGGTTCTGAACGGTCTATGGTGTGTGCCCCTTACCAAGGCGAGGATATAAATGTTAACAGTTAGCTGGAATGCAACACGGGGTTACTTAAAGAACAAAACTTCCTTAAAACTTATTAAAGTTAAAAGAAGGCAGAACAGTTGCCCAGCCAGGCGCTGGGCATCTGTCTAACACTGAAACAACATACACAAGCACAATACTTACTTCCTAGGAAAGAGAGAGGCAGAGATCAAATACAACAAAGACTTCCCCAGGCAGCAGAAGCTTCTGGACTGGCCCCAGAGACCCCCACAAGGACAGAATCTCCCTTGGGTCTCCAAGAGTCAGTGCTGGGATGGAGCTGCTGGTCCCCTTTTGTACAATCTTGGTCACATGCATTTCGACAGAGCTATTGAAATTATAAACTGCATCAATTGATAATAACTGTTTTGATAATGTGGGCCATCATGGCATAGGAGATGTTCCCCCATTCCAGCAGCAGTCAGTTTACCGTAATGCTTTAGCAGAACAATACAAAATAACACCTGAATGTCTAAATGACAAACACAAGAATGTGTTCATTTCAGGATGTCCTTTGTGTTCTTGGGGTGCGGTAGCCAGCTACGCACCATCTTCTGGCTGGAGGTGGGATGTGAGTTTTGGCATGTAGGCAAACCTTTAGTATTGCAATATTCTGGCTCCCTTGACTTAATGGCTGGCTCACACAAATGCTTTATTTCTAAATGGTTTGGAATTCTTTAAATCTATAAACAATGGAGGAGAATTTACATTCTGGGGAATGGAATGTAGACTCCTCTTCCTGTGTATGTGACAGGCGGCAGATACCTCTTGAGACAAAGGACTTGCAAAGCATGCTGGGATGCTGCTTGCTGTTTGGAAAGTTACAGAAATGGAGAAACCACTACGATTTCTTTATAGCATTAACTATATAAAATGGATTTTACATTTTCTAAACCAACTGTTTCATTTTTCTCACAACAGCTGGGATGCTCTGGAAGGATCTTTGCAGGGGCCCATTCTTTGCTCTGGAGTCCACCGCCGATGTCCGGTCCCGGCCGTTGCACCTGCAGCCCTTCAGTCCTGCTTCTGCCCCGTCTTTTCCAGGATGTTCAGCAAAGCAACGGCGAGGATCTGCACCAGGACCCCAGCCAGCATGCCCACCCGCACCCAGGAGAGGCACCCACTGGCTCCTGCAGGGGGCAAGAAGGGAACGAGGGGGTGTTAGGGCAGGGTGGGAGCAACACAGAGGCAGGCTCATTGGCCAGCACCCCATAGCCTGACTCCCACTGAGGGCAAAAATCACCTTCCCCCTCTGACATAAGGACATAACAGAAGCCAGTGGCCCATCCAGTCCAACACTCTGTGTCACACAGTGGCCAGAAATACCAGGGGCCATCAGGAGGTCCAGCAGTGGGGCCAGGACACTAGAAGCCCCTCCCACTGTTGCCCCCTCCAGCACCAAGAATACAGAGCATCCCTTGCCCCAGACTTAAGAGAAGCCAGTGCTGGATCAGGCCAATGGCCCATCCAGTCCAACACTCTGTGTCACACAGTGGCCAGAAATACCAGGGGCCATCAGGAGGTCCAGCAGTGGGGCCAGGACACCAGAAGCCCCTCCCACTGTTGCCCCCCCCAACACCAAGAAGACAGAGCATCCCTTGCCCCAGATCGAGAGAAGCCAGTGTTGGATCAGGCCAGCAGCTTGTCCAGACCAACACTCTGTGTCACACAGTGGCCAGAAATACCAGGTGCCATCAGGGGGTCCAGCAGTGGGGCCAGGACACTAGAAGCCCTCCCACTTTTTCTCCCCCCAAGCACCAAGGAGACAGAGCATCCCTTGCCCCAGACATAAGAGAAGCCAGTGTTGGATCAGGCCAATGGCCCATCCAGTCCAACACTCTGTGTCACACAGTGGCCAAATATACCAGGTGCCCTCAGGAGATCCAGCAGTGGGGCCAGGACATCAGAAGCCCCTCCCACTGTTGCCCCCCACCCCCCAAGCACCAAGAATACAGAGCCTCACTTGTCCCAGACTGAGAGTCCCCATCTATACCTTGTGGCTAATGGCTACCGATGGACCTCTGCTCCAGATGCTTATCCAATTTCCTCTGGAATCTGTCCATGCTTGTAGCCACCACCACCTCCTGTGGCAGTGAATTCCATGTGTTAATCACTCTTTGGGTGAAGAAGGACTTCCTTTTATCTGTTCTAACCCGACTGCTCAGCAATTTCATGGAGTGCCCACGGGTTCT
The DNA here is from genome assembly GCA_029375565.1 of Gekko gecko. Taxonomy (NCBI): domain Eukaryota; kingdom Metazoa; phylum Chordata; class Lepidosauria; order Squamata; family Gekkonidae; genus Gekko; species Gekko gecko. The sequence continues at coordinate 1,733,008 of JAPDNY010000001.1, read as the reverse complement.
TGTCTTGTGAGAAAGGGAGAAAAGTACTTCTTTCTCAACCTGCTCAATCCCATTCATAATCTTATAAACCTCGATCATGTCACCCCTCAGCCGTCATTTCTCCAAGCTAAAGAGTCCCAAGCACCTCAGCCTTTCCTCATAGGGAAAGTTCTCCATCCCTTTTATCATTCGAGTTGCCCTTCTCTGCACTTTTTCTAATGCTATAATATCCTTTTTGAGAGGGGATGACCAGAACTGTACACAGTATTCCAAATGAGGTCGCACCAATGATTTATACAGGGGCATGATGATACTGGCTGATCTGTTTTCAGTTCCCTTCCCAATAATCCCCAGCATAGCGTTGGCCTTCTTTATTGCAGTTGCACCCTGTCTTGACATTTTCAGTGGGTTATCTCTCTCTTGGTCCGTCTCTGCCAGTTCAGACCCCATCAATGTGTATTTATGGTTAGGATTTTTGGCTCCAATGTGCATCACTTTGCACTTGGCCACATTGAACCTCATTTGCCCCAATGATCCCCACTCGCCCATCCTCAACAGATCCCTTTGGAGTGCCTCACAATCCTCCCTGGTTCTCACCACCCTGAACAGCTTCGTATCACCTGCAAATTTAGCCACTTCACTGCTTACTCCCAACTCCAAATCATTAATGAACAAGTTCTCTCTCTCTTGCTCCGGATTGCAAGACTAGATCTAATGGGTGGAAATGACAAGGGAGTCATTATTGGCTAAATATCAGGAGAAACTTCCTAACTGTAAGAGTGGTTGGGCAGTGGAACAGACTGCCTCGGGAGGTGGTGGATGCTCCTTCCCTGGACGTTTTGAAGCGGAGGCTGGACGACCATCTTTCGGGTATGTTGTAGGTATGTAGGGCTATCTTTCGGCTCTGCTCCTGCAGAGTGCAGGGGTTGGACTAGATGACCTGCAAGGTCCCTTCCAACTCTAACATTCTGTGATTCTAAGTTAGAAAGCATTGGACCGAGTACTGATTCCTGCGGTACCCCACTGCTTACCACCCTCCAAAGTTCCTCCCAGTTTGGTGTAGTGGTTAAGTGCGTGGACTCTAACCTAGGAGAACCAGGTTTGATTCCCCACTCCTCCACTTGCACCTGCTGATGTGACCTTGGGTCAGTCACAAGCTCTGGCACAGCTGTTCTTGAAAAAAGAGCAGTTTCTGTCAGAGGTCTGTTCTGGGGAGGGGAAAGGAGATTGTAAACTGCTCTGAGACTCCAAGTGTAGGGCAGAGTATAAATCCAATCTCTTCTTCTTCTTCTTCTTCTTCTTCTTCTGCTTGCTGCTTCCCCCTCCCACAGGAGTAGAAGGACTCCAAGCCCCCCCCCCCATGTCCATCAAGATTCAGCACAGTCGAAAGGAAGTGCTTTCCTTCACCATGCAGAATGCGGAGTGCCCACGGCTGCCAGCTCAGACAGCTTTGAACGGAGGGAGGGCTGGGGGCAGCAGTTACGAGTACTGGACCAGGGCCTGGAACCAGGAGGTTCCTGGGACCACCGCGGTGCCCTTGGGCCTCTCATGATCTCCCCACCTCACATGATGCTGGATGTCGCCAGGAATATGGGGGTGGTGGTGAAATGGTGTGAAAATTTGCTTTGGATCCCTGAACAGGGAGGATATAAATAACAATAATAAGAACATAAGAACATAAGAGAAGCCCATGTTGAATCAGGCCAATGGCCCATCTAGTCCAACACTCTGTCACACAGCGGCCAAAATATACCAGGTGCCCTCAGGAGGTCCAGCAGTGGGGCCAGGACAATAGAAGCCCTCCCACTGCTGCCCCCCCAGCACCAAGAATAGAGTGCATCACCTGCCCCAGACTGAGAGTTCCCATCTATACCCTGTGGCTAATAGCCACTGATGGACTTCTGCTCCAGATGTTTATCTAATTCCCTCTTGAAACTGTCCATGCTTGTAGCTGCCACCACCTCCTGTGGCAGTGAATTCCATGTGTTAATCACTCTTTGTGGGTGAAATATTTCCTTTTATCTGTTCTAACCCGACTGCTCAGCAATTTCATGGAGTGCCCACGAGTTCTTGTCTTGTGAGAAAGGGAGAAAAGTGCTCAATCCCATGCCTAATCTTATAAACCTCGATCATGTCACCCCCTCAGCCGTCGTTTCTCCAAGCTAAAGAGCCCCAAGCGTTTTAACCTTTCTTCATAGGGAAGGTGTTCCAACCCTTTTATCATTCTAGTTGCCCTTAATAATAATAGAAATAATCCAGGTGGGTCACCCCACGTTGGTCTGAAGCAACAGAACGAAGTCTGAGTCCAGTCATGCGCCTGTAAGACCAACACAGTCTAATTCTGGGTCTAAGCAGTCGTGTGCAAGTGCCCTTCTTCATATACATGCACACGAAAGCTGGTACCCAGAATAAAACTGTGTTGGTCTTACAGGTGCCTGACTGGACTCAATAAAAATAATACCAGGGTAATTCATGGAGGAGGGAGATAGCAAAATGGCAACCCTTCGGGGCCAGGGGTTAGGGGTACCAGAAGTCTTCCTGCCCTGCTTCTGGACTTCCAGGGACATCTCGTTGGCCTTGACAGAACAGGGACTCTGGACTACAGGGATCCTTGACCTAACATCCTTATGACTTGTGTTCAAATACTTGTGTGACTCACCCTCATTCGGACAGATGCTGAGCAGGTCGAAGGAGGCGTTCTTCTGATCCACGGGGTTGCTGAGCAGGCAGGTGAGGGTGGAGTCCGAGGAGTCGGGCCGCCAGGACAAGTGGAGCTCCATGCCCCCAGCAGAGAGCTGGTACCAGTCCGAATGTTCTTCTAGGGCACTAAGCTGGTCCCCTCTTTTCCAGGAGATGTTAAATCCTCCCCTTTCAGATGCCAGACACTGCAAGGTGACATTGCACCCCTCTGCTGTCTTGGAGGTCAGTTGGGGGTGGATTTGAGGATCCGGAACGGGCTCTGCTCAGAGGGAAGGGGGGAAAAATGCATCAAGGTGCTTGTTCTCCTTGGAGGACGGTGCTTGAATGGGATGAACTGGGACAAACTTTCTATGCGGAGCCCTGTGAGGAAGAGGCCGGGACACTCACCGAAGACAGAGAGGCGGAAGTTCTGCTTGTGAATCTCAAGAGAGGCAAAGACGACACGAGCTGTCAACACCCCGCTGTCCTCCTTCTCCAAGGCCCTGATCCGCAGCGTGGTCTCCTCAGCCATTTCTAGCCGCTGCCCAAGCCTGGCACTGGCCTTTCTTCGCTCCAGTTTCCCATCCCTGAGTTCAGCAATCAGGGTTTTGGGGCCAGACCCTGTTTGAAAGGACCACTCAATTCTGTCCACCGTTTCTGCTGGAGGTAAATCCAGAGGGAACCGGGCAGATCCTCCCAGCACCCCGTTCACCTGCCAGGGGGGCTTCTCTGCAGCGTTACTTCCAGGGCCTGTATTTTAATTAGTGGGGGGGAGAGAAAAATGTTCAGACAAAGGCAGAAATGATGCTTCTTCTGCATCGACCAGGTTGGATTTGTATGGGACCTCATTCTTACCCCTCCTCTTATCAGAAGAGGGCTTTATGCATGATACGTGTTCAGATGCATGATACGTGTTCAGATTATGACCCTCAGAAAAGGGCTGGGTGTAAAGATAATCACACACACACGATGCCATTTTGGTGGGAGGACAAAAGCCCGCCCCAAAGAGCCACTCAATTCTGGTAACTTTGTTTTTTGGAGGTTACTCTTGAGATGGAGGGGGGGGAGAAGGAAAAAAGAAACCTAAATCACCATCAGATCACCGAACAGACCTCCACACAGACGCGTGAGATCCTGGGCAGACCCACTGCCTTCCCTACAGATATGCCATCCATGATATGCCATGGCAAAAAATGAACACACGTTTTCAAGGAAAGGCCAGCCTGGCCCAGAGGACATAAAATTTACCCCCACCCCCACCAACACCCCCGAGCATTTTAGGCAACAACCCAGAGTGCTCCACGTCCAAAATCGTATGTGCCAGACAGTAAGACTGACCTGCCTTCTTCTTTTGGTTGAACTTAGTAAGGAAAAACAACTGTGATAAGATAACAAAACCTTGTTAGAGAAAAATATATATCTTCTTTAATTACCCAGGGAATAACAAATCATTGAAGGTGTTTTCTCTGAAGCAAATTGGGCTCAAGTTTTTCTTTCTGATGGTACAGCGCTCAATAGACCGTTTCACTCAAGGTTTCATTAGATGATTTCCTTATGTTTGGTGCAGTGGTTAAGTGCGCAGACACTAATCCGGGAGAACCGGGTTCGATTCCCCACTCCTCCACTTGCACCTGCTGATGTGACCTTGGGTCAGTCACAAGCTCTGGCACAGCTGTCCTTGAAAAAGAGCAGTTTCTGTCACAGCTCTCCCAGCCCCCACCTACCTCACAGGCTGTGAGGTAGGTGGGGGCTGGTGTCTGCTGTGGGGTTGTTGTTCAGTCGCACAGTCGAGTCCGACTCTTCGCGACCCCATGGACCAGATCACGCCAGGCCCTCCTGTCTTCCGCTGAAGTTTGCTCAATTTCATGTTCGTTGCATCAGTGACACTGTCTAACCATCTCATCCTTTGCTGTCCCCTTCTTCTTCTTTGACCTTCAGTCTTTCCCAGCATCGGGGTATTCTCCAGTGAGTGCTCCCTTCTCATTTGGTGGCCAAAGTATTTGAGCTTCAGCTTCAGGATCTGGCCTTCCAGGGAACAGTCAGGGTTGATTTCTTTTAGGATTGACTGATTTGATCTCCTTGCAGTCCAAGGGACTCTCAAGAGTCTTCTCCAGCACCACAGTTCAAAAGCATCTATTCTTCGGCGCTCGGCCTTCCTTATAGTCCAGCTCTCGCAGCCATACATTACTACGGGGAATACCATTGCTTTGACCATGCGGACTTTTGTTGGCAGGGTGATGTCTCTGCTTTTTATTATGCTGTTTAGGTTTGCCATCGCTTTCCTCCCAAGGAGCAGGCTTCTTTTAATGAAATTAATTAATTAATGAAATTAAAAGACTGTTATGGGGGAGGGGCAGGGAAAGGAGTTTGTCAGCCACTCTGAGACTCCTTTGGGTAGTGAGCAAGCCTATAGCCGGGATTTTTTAAGTCGGGGGCATTTAAATTTCTTAGGGGGCACTGGCTAATCAAATTAACCCAGCAGAGAAGGCCGTGACGCCCTGGGCTGGATGGGATGTGGGGGGGCTTGCCAGCATGTCGGGGGGCATAACCCCAAGATGCCCCACTGTAGCTATGGGCCGGGGCCAGAGGGGAACCGAAAGCCCTTCAGGGCACCCAGTTCTCCGCTGCCTTCTGTGGATCCTCTGCTGCACTCGGCTGAGGTGAGGCCAAGTCTCCGCTTGCACTTGGTGGCCAGTGAGGTTTCCACTTACCTGAGGATGGAAGATCCAGCAACAGCAGTAGCAGCAGCCTCCCCCACCAAACGCCGGGACCCCCCATCCCCTGCTCCTCCGCTGCCACGGTGTCCTGTGAGCTACCCGCTGATTCAGCACAGCCTGTCTCCTCCGGCACAGGCGCCAGCCTCGCACCCCCTTGGACCACAGCCCCCACCCCCAGCCATTTCCTCTCCCTTCCAGGCCCTGGACGCCTCCAGCCCTTTCGGCCTTTGCAGCAGCTGCGGTCGCCAGGAGTTCCACGGGTCACAGCTTGGGGACTATCCGAGAAGAACCTCGTGACGCTTTAAAAAAACCCTGCCGATGTGAAGCTACGGCCTGCTTTTGGGGGTGCCGCCAAGGACTGGACTGCTGCCGCCCCCCCCCCCAAGCTGGCTCTGAAGACCCCGCTGTCCTCCCCTCCCCAAAGAAGTCTCAGCAGCTGCGGCCCTTCCCTCTGTTCTATTCCTGCAGGGGCACTAGAATTATCCAGAATTATGCGGGGGGGGGATGTGAGGACTTGTCAGGAAGGCGGGAGACTCGACAGCCGGATGGTGCTGGGCTCCCAGCTGCTGCTGCTGCTGCTCAGATCCACAAAAGGAGGCCCGCGGAGGAGGGGGCAGGGCTCCCAAGCAAGGCTTCCTCCAAGCTGCGGAGAGTCTTGGGAGCAAAAATTCTCTTTTGCGAGCTACTGGCATTAAAAAGCTGTGAGCGATGGATTTGGCGGCTGCATCAATCGGTCTGCTCCGGAGCCCTCCTTCCTGAGCCGAGCCAAAAACCGTGTGAGCCGGAGGCTAAAAATCTGCGAGCTGGCTCGCACTCACTCGGCTTAGAGGGAACACTGCTCCCGAGGGGGCCGCGGAAGGCGAACGGGGAAAGCCAGGCCGGCTTCCCGGCGGCTCCTGCCCCGACGCCTCGCTGCTGCTGGGGCTGGCCGGGGAGAAATCCCCGGGGCTCAGGGCTGCCCCCCCCCCCGTCTAGTGGCGCCCGACGCTTCTCTTTGGCCTCTTTCGGGTCCCTGCTGGAGAGCGAAGACACCCCCCCCCCCCAGCGCCGCCGCCCGGGCTTCCTTCTAGGGCAGGGGGGTGTCCTGCTCCCGCCTGACTCCTCCGGCCCTCGGACGGGACGGGGTTCCAATCCTCCCACGAGGCTTCGTCTCAGCAGGGGAGCCAGAAGAAGCAGGCAGCCTCCCCCCGCCCGGGCTCCCCTGCCCGCAAGGCTCCTTGTCCTTTCCCGGGAGCCCCGCTGGGCCGTCCCCGGCTGCAGCAGCAGAGCCACCCTCCCCGTCGGGGCGCGGAAGCCCAGCCGCCCGGCTCGCCCGCCAGGACGCCCAGCCAGCAGCGAGGCGCGCCCAGGATGCGGCCACCCCCGCCCCCGGGGGACCGTCCGGGCTCCGGGGGAGGGCGGGTCCGCGCCGTTCCCGCGCAAGGGGCGGGCGCGGCCGAGGCAGAAGCGGGAGGCGGGCCGGCGGTGGCGGGGGTCTCTGCCTGCCTGCGTCCCTCGCGGGGGGATCGGGCGCCGCCGTCGGGGCGCGCCTGGCGGTAGAGGATCCCGCGCAGCGCCCGCCGGCCGGCCATGCTGGCCCCGGCCGCCCCCCTCCTCTTACTCCGCCCGGCGCTGCTGCTGCTGCTGCTGCTGCTGCTGCTGCGGGGCGGCCTCCCGGGTAAGGCGGGCGGGAGACCGGGGGGGGCGGGGAGTGAGTCCTCTCGGGCCGGAGCGGGGGCGCCCCTCCGGACAGAGCTCCCCACCCCGCCCCCGTGACTCTTCTGGCGGCCCAGGGCAGGGGTTTGGGCTGGGGCGGAGGGAGCTGCTGGCAGGCTGGAGCGGAATACCTTCTCATGGTGGTTGGGCTTCTTAATTTTGGTTGGCCAGCCGCCTGGGGCAGGGTCCTGGCTGCTGGGGAGGCCTCCGCAAAGTTGCCGACGGTCATGCGGAGGGGGTTGTCTCCTTGCAGCGGGGGGGGGGAAGGGGGCCACCCGGTCCGGTCCGGTCCGGTCCGGTCTGGTCTGGTCTGCTGGACGGAGACACAGCATCGATTCTCCCTTGGCTTGAAGCATTTCCTTCTCTCTTCCCGCCCCCACCCTTAATGTAATGAACCTGCAGGCCCTGGAAGTCACGCTGCGGAGAAGCCCCCCGGCAGGTGAACGGGAGGCTGAGAGGATCCGCCGGGTTCCCTCTGGATTTACCTCCAGCAGAAACGGTGGACAGAATTGAGTGGTCCTTTCAAACGGGGTCTGGCCCCAAAACCCTGATTGCTGAACTCAGGGATGGGCAACTGGAGCGAAGAAAGGCCAGCGACAGCCTTGGGCAGCGGCTAGAAATGGCTGGCAATACCACGCTGCGGATCAGGGCCTTGGAGAAGGAGGACAGTGGGGTGTTGGCGGCTCGTGTCGTCTTTGCCTCTCTTGAGATTCACGAGCAGACCTTCCGCCTCTCCGTCTTCGGTGAGTGTCCCAGCCCAGGCCCATAGCTACAGGGGGGGCATTTCGGGGCCTGGCCCCCTGACTTCCTGCCAAGGCCCCCCGACTTCCATCCAGGCCCCCTGGCTCTCTGGGCTACCTGGGGGTCTCCCCACCACTGCCCCTTCCCCAAGCATGGCTTGCTTCCTCATGTAGGCAAACCGAGTGCAAACATCACAAAAGTGAGTTTTTAAATGTTTATTTTTATTTTGTGACATCAGTGCCCCCTGACTTATTTAAAGGCCCCCTGAATTACAAAATCCGGGCTACAGGCCTGTCCCAGCCTCTTCCTCACGGGGCTCCACATAGAAAGTTTGTCCCCTTCAAGCACTGTCCTCCCAAGGTAGAACAAGCACATTTTTCCCCACCTCCCTCTGAGCAGACCCAGTTCCAGATCCTCAGATCCACCCTCAACTGACCTCCAAGACGGCGGAGGGGTGCAACTTGACCCTGCAGTGCCTGGCGTCTGAAAAGGGGCTATTTAACATCTCCTGGAAACAGGGGGACCAGCTTAGTGCCCTAGAAGGAGGGTTGGGCTGGCACCAGCTCTCTCCCGAGGGCACAGAGCTCCACTTGTCCTGGCGGCCCAACTCCTCAGACTCCACCATCACCTGCCTGTTCAGCAACCCCGTGGATCAGAAGAACGTCTCCTTCGACTTGTTCAGCGTCTGCCTGAGCGAAGGTAAGGGGACTTTTTGCCCCCACACTTTTCCTGGTATGCATTGGCACTGCATGGCAGATATCTAAAGTAACTGTTAAAATATTTCCTTGGATTTGAAAACAGGCATTAAAACAAATCCCAGAAACTAAACCATGTGTTATAATTCTGAAGGACTGGATTCCCTTTTGGAAACCTGGCCAAAGCTGTGGTTTGGTGTAAAAGAGAAAAGCGTTCCCAGCCCTTCACGCTCCCACCTGTGATCTCTCCTGGCTGAAGTCTGGGTCGGGCTGGCCTGGGAGGGGGCCACAGATGAGTTCAAGAGCCCCCCATTCCCATTCCGGGCCAGCCGGCCTGGGAAAGGCCTCTTTCTTTCCCTGGCTGCGCCCTGCCCCAGCACCAGCTGCCTCTGGCTGAAGACGATGGTGCCACGCCTGGAAGGGCCACGGTGTCTCCCAGAGTTCAGCAAACGAGGCTCAGCCATCGTGGGTCATTCCCCCCCCCAACCCCCCTCCCCAGGCCTGGGGGCCGCTCTCCTCCATGGAGGGTGGGGGAGTGGGGAAGGGTCTGCTTGCAAGAGGGGCCCAGAGCCATCTGTTACTCGTTGCAGGTCATCCCCGGATGGCGTGGCTCCTTGTTCTGCTGGTTCTCATCCTGGCCGCAGGTCTGGGGATCATTTACCTGTGGATGAAAAGGTGGTCCCAAGGAGGTAGGGAGCCTCTCTCCAGCCCCCTGCCAAGTTGTGTCTTTGCACTTCCGTTTATCCCCTGGAATAAAATTCCGTTATGTTAAAACTCCGCAGCTCTTCCCCTGGCAGCACCCGAGAAGGACGGGTCTCCTCCTGAGTCTCAGTACGCGGAGCTGCGGAAGAGGAGGAGCCCCCCAGAAGGCAACGAGAACCAGGTGAGCCTGTCAGGTGCAGGACTGGGCGGTCCTCTCGGGCTTCGTGTCCCTATAAACGCTTCGTTGCTGCTTGACTGTTCTCCTATCTGAATAAAACACCTAACATGTACAGAGTTTCTTTTGAAAACAGAGGCGGGGTTATCATCCCCACATGGTCCCCCTCCTGGCCCAGAGGAACTCCTGTCTCAGGACAGGTTTGGCCAAAGACCAACGGGTTGGTTTCCCTCCCGGAGCATCCCCTGTGATCACTCACTGAGAGGCGCTCCGGCTCACTTCCAAAACCATTGCTGGAGTCACTCTCCCAGTATTGGGCGTGGGAGACTGGGGTGGAGGTGGAGAGAGAGGTATCCTACAACTTGGTGCTGGGACGGACATCAGCTGGATTTGGCCTTCTAGCCTGTTAGTGAGAATCAACAACCGGGGCCGGCCCCAGGCGTCTGGGCGCCTTAGGCAGGACAGCCTGGGGCGCCCACCCCACCGGGGATGCCAACCTCCCAGTGGGGCCTGGAGATGGCCCAGCACAGTTTTCCTGGGCACCTCGCAGCTGCGAGGCGCCCAGGAAAGCCAGGGAAGGGGCGGAGTTAGAACCCTCACCCCTTCCCTCCCAGTGCCGGCTTTTCTGGGCACCTCGTAGCTGCGAGGCGCCCAGGAGAGCCAGAGAAGGGGCGGGGTTAGAACCCTCACCCCTTCCCTCCCAGAAGCAGCGCCAGCTTTATTTATAATGCAGTTTTCTTATACTACACAACAATCATCCTTATGTAAGGTAAAGGTAAAGGTTCCCCTGCTCGAAAGCCAGTCGAATCCGACTCTAGGGTTGCAGTGCTCACCCCCGTTTCAAAGCCGAAGAGCCAGCGCTGTCCGAAGACGTTTCCGTGGTCATGTGGCCGGCATGACTAAACACCAAGGCGCACGGAAGGCTGTTACCTTCCCACCAAAGTGGTACCTATTTATCTAGTTGCAATTTCTTGCTTTCGAACTGCTAGGTTGGCTGGAACCGGAACTACAGACGGGAGCTCACTCCGTCTTGCAGCACCCGGGTCTTGAACTGCTGAACTACTGACCACAGCCTGCAGTTCAGCGTCTTAACCACCTGAGCCACTGCAGCTCCTTCCTTATGTAAAGTACATGCCATAAACATAGGCAAAGCCAGTAGATAATTGTGTGAGTACAATACAAAATCTTGATGCAAATGTTCTTGGCACTGTTTGGGCTACATTCCTGGAATGTTTTCTTCTTCAAGGCATCTTGATCTACTTGAGGCACCCGGCAGGAGAGTCTGGGTTTTCCCCGCTCTTCCCAAGCCTGGGGAGGAGTTCCACGGTGAAGCCTGACTTTCTCCAGTCAACCAGGCGATATTCTTTTATGGCATAAGCAGCTAGGCCGTCCTCCAGTAGACCTTACACCCGTGACCGTCTTCCCCAGGAACTGCTGGGGTCTTTGGGGGACAGCAGAGTTTGACTCCAGTGAAACCCCCTCCCTGAACTGATTTTGGGACATGGGAGAGAGCCCCCTGCTGATGTGGTTAGAGAAACATATGTTTGTGGTAGAGGCATACCCATGGCACATCGGGCTCCCACGGTGGAAAAAGGACAGAAGACAAACAGGTTATCAGGGAGAAGAGAAGCTATGCAGAGAGGCAGGGAAATGGTCAAAATGCCAAACACCTCGCATCGAGCTGGGAGTGAGTTCGAGGGTTCCCTGGCGGAAGCTGGGTCATCTGCTTATGGTACGGACAGATGGTGAGGCAGGCTGTCGCCCAACAAAAGCCGCTATCGGTGCTTGCATAGGGAAATGTCAATATTTGATATGGAGTTTTTTAAAAACACGTCCACCTGTGCCTGGTACTGGTTACTGTAGCGACACCAGCCTGCCCCCCAACCCTCCCTGCCTTTTCAGCTCATGGTTCGGTTTGCATAACCACCCCCACCAAGGCTGTGCAGACCCTTCCGGGCGCTCTGCCAGTTTGGGGTCGTGATCAAGCATGCGGACTCCAGTCTGGGAGAACCGGGTTTGATTCCCCCACTCCTCCACATGCAGCCAGCTGGGTGACCTCGGGTCAGTCATAAGTTCTTTCAGAGCTGCTCTGTCAAGGACAGTTCTCGGGAGAGCTCTCTCAGCCCCACCTCCCTCACAGGGTGTCTGTTGTGGGGAGGGGAAAGGAGATTGTAAACCGCTCTGAGGCTCCTTCGGGTATAAATCCAATCTCTTCTTCTTCTAGGCTCAGGGATGATGGGGATCCATTGTGGCTTTGCAGGCCTGACTCCAGAGGGGGACTTTGAGCTGGTTGTGGTTCTTCAGTCGCACAGTCGAGTCCGACTCTTTACGACCTCATGGACCACATCACTCCAGGCCCTCCTGTCTTCCGCTGTCCGCTGAAGTTTGCTCAATTTCATGTTCGTTGCCTCGGTGACACTGTCTAACCATCTCATCCTTTGCCGTCCCCTTCTTCTTTGACCTTCAGTCTTTCCCAGCATCAGGGTCTTCTTCTCCAGTGAGTGCTCCCTTCTCATTTGGTGGCCAAAGTATTTGAGCTTCAGCCTCAGTCCCTGGCCTTCCAGGGACCAGTCAGGGTTCATTTCTTTTAGGATTGACTGATTTGATCTCCTTGCAGTCCGACGAACTCTCAAGAGTCTTCTCCAGCACCATAGTTCAAAAGAATCTAATCTATTCTTCGGCGCTCGGCCTTCCTTATAGTCCAACTCTCGCAGCCATACATGACTACGGGGAATACCATTGCTTTGACCATGCGGACTTTTGTTGGCAGGGTGATGTCTCTGCTTTTTACCATGCTGTTTAGCTCAGTGCAAAAGCCTTTCAGAGGGGCCAGGAATCTGGGACTGGGGTGCGTCCCAGGCTGCAGGAGATAAAAGCCCGGGGAAAACCGAGCTGGTAAAACCGAGCTGCAGCCCATCCCTGACAGGAGAGTGGCAAAGAACAAAGCCCTCCTTGTGTGGGTTGAGGTAATAAATAGCTGGGACTGGAGCCAGCGATGGGCTGGTGCTTTCCGATCAGGATGTGACCTTGGGCCTTCCTGGTTTCCGGTGTTCACAGCCCCTCTGCTCCCCTCCCCCCCGAAAGAGGGGCTGCAGGTGAGCAGAAGAGCCCCTGCATTGCTTGCAGAAGGTCCGGCAGAAGGATGCCAGGTGTGAGGAAGGACCTTTCTCACCTGCTGAGACCCTGGGAAGAGCAGGCTGCTCTGACTGCAGTGGGCCAAGGGGCTGCCCCGGTCGAAGGCAGCACCCAGACAGGTGTGGGGGAGATACCAGGGGGCTCCTGACCGTCATCCGGCCTTGCGCTCTTCCAGGGCTGCATCCACAGCATGACGGTTCCCCCTTGTGCAGTTGTGGCTGAGAGAGTTCAGAGGCCTCGAAGTCTCGGCACGGGAGTTGTCTCCCTGCTTTCCTCCTCACCCCCTTATCTCCCACCGTTTCCACCCTCCTAAACCAACTGCATGGCACGAGAGGACTTTACAGCAGCTTTAAAAGAAATCGATAATGGCTGTATTCCTTGACAGTTATAACGTTCTGGCTTATCGCAGAGATAACAGCAACTGTCGTTGCTGTTTGTAGCCAATTTGGCATAGTGGTTGAGTGCGTGGACTCTAATCTGGGAGAACCGGGCTTGATTCCCCACTCCTCCATTTGCACCTGCTGGTGTGACCTTGGGTCGGTCACAAGCTCTGGCACAGCTGTTCTCCCACGGGCAGTCCTCAAATGAGCTCTCTCAGCCCCGCCTCCCTCACAGGGTGTCTGTGGTGGGGAGGGGAAGGGAAAGGAGTTTGTAAGCCGCTCTGAGATGCCTTTGGGCAGTGAAGGGCGGGGTATAAATCCAATCTCTTCTTCTTCTTCTTTTGTAAAAAGCCAGAGGTAGATGCAGAGTGCCACTTTGCAGATGGGCAGAACTGGCCACTGCCTGTTCACCTGCCTCCTCTGTGGTGGCCCCAGCGTTTGGCCCTCCCCACCACCACTAGCAACCTCTCCATTTTGCAGCCAGCCGTGTGAGCATTCGGTTTTTGTGAGCAAAACTGAATAGCAGCGAGTTGAAGGATTAGATCCCTTCTCTTTTCTTGGTTTTAGAAGAAGAGATTGGGATTTATACTCTGCCCTGCACTACCCAAAGGAGTCTCAGAGTGGCTTACAAACTCCTTTCCCTCCCCACCACAGACACCCTGTGAGGTCGGTGGGGTTTAGAGAGCTCTGACAGAAACTGCTCTTTTTCAAGGACAGCTGTGCCAGAACTTGTGACTGACCCAAGGTCATCCAGCCAGGTGCAAGTGGAGGAGTGGGGAAACAAACCCGGTTCTCCCAGATTAGAGTCCACACACTTAACCACGACACCAAACTGGTGTATTATTTTAATGGTGTAATCCTGTTTGGTTCTAATGGTTTTTAAGATGTGTTTATTATTATGCATTTTTTAAAAATCTGTTAGCCGGCTTGGGGGCATTGATCAGGGCCCAAAGGTGGACCATACAGAAGGGATCAAATCCTTCAACTCTCTACTATTCAGTTTTGCTCACAAAAGCCAGACTCCCCACGTTGTTGTTGTTCAGTCGCACAGTCAAGTCCGACTCTTCGCGACCCCATGGACCAGATCGCACCAGGCCCTCCTGTCTTCTGCTGTCCGCTGAAGTTTGCTCAATTTCATGTTCGTTGCATCGATGACACTGTCTAACCATCTCATCCTTTGCCGTCCCCTTCTTCTTTGACCTTCAGTCTTTCCCAGCATCAGGGTCTTCTCCAGTGAATGCTCCCTACTCATTTAGTGGCCAAAGTATTTGAGCTTCAGCTTCAGGATCCGGCCTTCCAGGGAACAATCAAGGTTAATTTCTTTTAGTATTGAATGATTTGATCTCCTTGCAGTCCAAGGGACTCTCAAGAGTCTTCTCCAGCACCTTAGTTCAAAAGAATCTATTCTTCGGCGCTCGGCCTTCCTTATAGTCCAGCTGTCGCAGCCATACATGACTATGGGGAATACCATTGCTTTGACCATGCGGACTTTTGTTGGCAAGGTGATGTCTCTGCTTTTTATCATGCTGTTTAGGTTTGCCATCGCTTTCCTCCCAAGAAGCAGGCGTTTTTTAATTTCATGGCTGTAGTCACCATCTGCAGTGATCTGGGATCCTAGGAACGTGAAGTCTGTCACTATTTCTATGACTTCCCCTTCTATTTGCCAAGGAGTGATGGGGCCAGATGCCATGATCTTAGTTTTTTTGATGTTGAGCTTGAAGCCCACTTTTGCGCTCTCCTCTTTCATCCTGAGCAAGGGGCTCTTGAGGTCCTCTTCACTTTCTGCCATCAGAGTGGTATCGTCTGCATATCTGAGGTTATTGATCTTTTCCCCAGCAATCTTAACTCCGGCTTGTGATTCATCCAGGCCAGCATTTCACATGATGTACTCTGCATATAAATTAAATAAGCACGGTGACAATATGCATCCTTGTCGTACTCCTTTTCCTATGCTAAACCAATCCGTTGTTCCATATCCGGTTCTAACTGTTGCTTCTTGACCCTTATACAGGTTTCTCAGGAGACATGTGAGGTGGTCTGGTACTCCCATCTCTTTAAGAACCTGCCATAATTTATTGTGATCCACACAATCAAAGGCTTTAGCATAGTCATTGAAGCAGAAGTCGATGTTTTTCTGGTACTCTCTTGCTTTCTCCATAATCCAGCGAATGTTGGCAATTTGATCTCTAGTTCCTCTACCTCTTCGAAACCCAGCTTGTACTTCTGGCAGTTCTCTATCCACGTACTGTTGGAGCCTAGCTTGTAGGATTTTGAGCATGACCTTGCTAGCGTGTGACTCCCCACGTAGGTAATTGCAAAACAGAGGTCCTACTAAGTGCTGGCGAGGAGGTCTGTCCCAGGAATGGGGTTCTCTCCTGTTCTGGATGGGGTTGCGCTGGATAAACAAGGGGCAGCAACGCCCAAGGGAGTCTTCCACCAGCTTTGACAAGTGAGGCAGTGGCAAGCTTTTCCTGGGCAGAAAAGATCTGGCCACTGCGGTGCATGCCTGGGTTATGTCCAGATTAGACTGCTGCAGTGTGCTGTATGTGGGGCTGCCCTTGAGAAGTGCTCAAAGATGCCAGTTGGAACAGAATGGGTGTTGGCTGGAGCAGGTCACAGGGACCACGCCACCCCAGTCTGGGTCCGCCTACACTGGCTCCCAATTCGCTTCCAGGCCCAAGTCAAGTTGCTGATCTTGACCTTCAAAGCCCTATAACGGCTTGGGGGCAGCATACCTTAAGGAGCGCCTACTCCTATATGAACTTACATAACCACTCCCAGGGCTCTTTTTGTAGCAGGAATTCCTTTGCGTATCAGGTGACACACCCCAAATGTAGCCAATCCGCCAAGAGCTTACAGAGCTCCTCTTACAGGGGCTAGTGTAAGCTCTTGGAGGACTGGCTACATTAGGGGGTGTGTTGCCTAGTATGCAAAGGAGTTCCTGCTACAAGAAGAGCCCTGGAATACCCCTGTATAGATCTAGAATGATAAATGGGTTGGGAAGAAAGGTTAAAGCACTTGGGGCTCTTTAGCTTGGAGAAATGACGGCTGAGGGGTGACATGATCGAGGTTTACAAGGTTATGCATGGGACAGAGCAGGCAGAGAAAGAGGTACTTTTCTCCCTTTCTCACAATGCAAGCACTCGTGGGCATTCCATGAAATTGCTGAGCAGTTGGGTTAGAACGGATAAAAGGAAGTCCTTCTTCACCCAAAGAGTGATTCACACATGGAATTCACTGCCACAGGAGGTGGTGGCAGCTACAAGCATGGACAGTTTCAAGAGGGAATTAGATAAACATATGGAGCAGAGGTCCATCAGTGGCTATTAGCCACAAGGTATAGATAGGAACTATCAGTCTGGGGCAGGTGATGCACTCTATTCTTGGTGCTGGAAGGGGCAGCAGTGGGAGGGCTTCTAGTGTCCTGGCCCCACTGCTGGACCTCCTGATGGCCCCTGGTATTTTTGAGAGAGTTGGACTGGATGGGCCATTGGCCTGATCCAACATTGGCTTCTCTAATGCTCTTGTGTTAAGAGCAGAGGTCCATCAGTGGCCATTAGCCACAAGGTATAGACAGGGACTCTCAGTCTGGGGCAAGGGATGCTCTGTCTTCTTGGTGCCTGGGGCGGGTCAACAGTGGGAGGACTTCTGGAGTTCCAGCCCTGCTGGTGGACCTCCTGATGGCACCTGGTATTTTTGGCCACATTAGGGGTGTATCACCTAATATGCAAAAGAGTTCCTGCTACACAAAGAGCCCTGGGTATTGAAATATCGACCGTTTCATTCTCAATCCCATCCCTAATAATCTCTAAAACAGAGTTTGCCTTGTTCACTGTTGCAGAGTTGACAGTTCCATTGAGCTACTCACTACAACCAATGTTCCCTCTAAGCTGTGGAGTCTTGTGAGCAAAAATTCTACTCTGTGAGCTCCTGGCATTAAAGCTGTGAGCGAGCGATTTGGCTACTGCAGCAATTAGCTTGCTCTGGAGCCCTCCCTTCCTGAGCTAAGGCAAAAATGTGTGAGCCGGAGGCTAAAAAACTGTGAGCTCGCTCACACTGACTCAGCTTAGAGGGAACAGTGACTACAACCCTAAGTTCTTTTTCCTTCTCCGTCTCAGTAAGTTCAGACCCCCAACAGCTTCCATTCTGATTTGAGAACCAAGTTTCTGGCCCTTACGGCTGTGGAGAGCTGAATGAGAAATGCCGGGGGAAATCCCAGAAATGGGGGAAGTGCTGAGGAAGGTTTCCAGAGATCATGGCCGGGAGGTGAGAATCCTGCACGGCTTCTCGGCCCATCCCCAGCGGGCTTGCCAAGGCAAGAATAAATTATACAAAATAAGCATAAATGCGGTGATTCACCGTATCGCAGAAAAGGTTATTGCAGGGCTGGCAGGATGATCGACAGCTTGGAGCGCCCACCGTTGTGACGAGGAAAAGCTGGGGAGTCGGGGACTTTCCAGTTTACAAAAGGGATAACTAAGGAAATAACATGAGAGAGATTTAGAAAAGTATGCATGCGATAGTGAGAGGACAGAGAGAACCTTCTCTGTCTCTCTGTCTCTCTCTGTCTCTCTGTCCCTCTCTGTCTCTCCCCCCCCCCCAATACTAGGACTCAGGGACACCCAGTATCTTAGTATAGATAAACACATGGAGCAGAAGTCCATCAGTGGCTATTAGCCACATAAGGGTATAGATGGGAACTCTCAGTCTGGGGCAGGTGATGCACTCTATTCTTGGTGCTGGAGGGGGCAGCAGTGGGAGGGGCTTCTGGTGTCCTGGCCCCACTGCTGGACCTCCTGAGGGCACCTGGTATATTTTGGCCGCTGTGTGACAGAGTGTTGGACTAGATGGGCCACTGGCCTGATTCAACATTGGCTTCTCTTATGTTCTTATGTTCTTATGTAATGACATTGTTGGCAAGTTGTTTCAGGACGGAGAAAAAGAGTAATTTCCTCAATGAGTAAATGTGATGCCAGAGGATGTAGTGATGGCCACGGGCACAGACGGCTTTAAAAGGGGGGTTGGCTGATTCAAGGAGAGATCCATCAATGGCTCCTCGCCATGGTGAGTAAAGGGAACCTCCATGTATAGAGGCAGTAAGGAGACAAAATAAAGACCTCGGCCTCTGTGCCCCTCTCTGTTGGCCGCCCAGGGCAACTGTTTTGGCCACTGCTTGAAAAAAGATGCTGGACTAGATGGGCCGCTGGTCTGATCTAGCAGGGTCCCTCTCGTGCTTTTATTTATTTATTTATTCATTTCAGCTTCTAGGCCACCCTCCCCCATAAGACAGGGCTCAGGGTGGTGTACAACAATAAATCTTTGTTGGTTTTTGTCAACAGTTAAAAGGTAAAGGTTCCCCTTGCTCGAAAGCCAATCGAATCAGACTCCAGGGGGCAGTGCTCATCTCTGTTTCCAAGCCAAAGAGCCAGCGCTGTCCGAAGACGTTTCCGTGGTCATGTGGCTGGCATGACTAGACACCGAGGTGCATGGAACGCTGCTACCTTCCCACCGAAGCGGTTCCTATTTATCTACTTGCAATTTCTTGCTTTCGAACTGCTAGGTTGGCAGGAGCTGGGGCCAGAGACGGGAGCTCACTCTGTCATTTGGCACTCAGGTCTCGAACTGCTGAACTACCAACCTTCTCGTCTGCAGCTTCAGCATCTTAACCACTGAGTCACCACAGCCAGTCAAGAGTAGTGTGGGTTAAAGCAAAGGCATTTGTTTCCCCTTCCCAGGATCCTGAGCCTCTCGCTCCATGCCTGGCAGAGATCCCCACGGTGACGACTCCTGCAACCGTCTATGCGATGCTGCAGCCTCCTCCGACCACCTAAGCAAGGTGAGGCTTTGCCAGGACTTGGCCCTTCCACAATTTGCATGCCATGCCATGGCTTAGTACTGGGGCAGGGTGCCAGCGGGATGCATTGGATATTGTTGGCCAAAAGGCCTGAGTATCTCTCAGCCTAACTTGCCTTACAGAAAAGTGCTAATTTTGTGTGTTTCCTTAGCTTCTTGGAGAAAATAACAGTTGAAGGACAGTGCTCTTGGCCATGTACAGAGTGTTTTGTTCTCCCGGCTTAGTATCTTTTTGTTGTTGTTGTTGTCTTGTTCATATTGTTTTTACTGTGTTTTTTAAATAACAGTTGTATTTGTTGGATATTTAGCAGAGTAAATGAAACACAGCGGACTAATGCAGCACAGACACGTGTGGGTTTAACTTCTAAGAGAAAGTTTGCTTCAAAATTAGGGAAAGGATTACATGGAAAGAAAACAACAACAGTCTGACTAACCCCTCTTTCTAGTTCTGATTGACTTCATCTCGTTTGTTTGTTCCCTCCGACCCTAAGAAGGAAGGAATGGAAGTTTCTCCCCAAAGCTCCACCCCTTGTGTATGTGCAGACGGGCACAAACTATCTCCAATATATTGATTAGCCAATAGTCATTCTTAAAGTCACCTCATTAAGAATAAAACCTTCCCCTTTGTGGTGGGAAGAATCTAAAGGTAAAGGTAAAGGTTTCTCTTGCTCGAAAGCCAGTCGAATCCGACTCTAGGGGGTGGTGCTCATCTCCGTTTCCAAGTTGAAGAGCCAGCGCTGTCCAAAGATGTTTCTGTGGTCATGTGGCCGGCATGACTAGATGCCGAGGCACATGGAACGCTGTTACCTTCCCACCGAAGTGGTACCTATTTATCTACTTGCAATTTCTTGCTTTCATAGAATCGTAGAATCATAGAATGTTAGAGCTGGAAGGGATCTTGCAGGTCATCTAGTCCAACCCCCTGCACTCTGCAGTGGCATCGCCGAAAGAGAGCCCTGCAACATCCCCGAAAGATGGTCGTCCAGCCTCCGCTTGAAAACGTCCAGCGAAGGAGCACCCACCACCTCCCGAGGCATTCTGCTCCACTGCTCAACCACTCTTACAGTTAGAAAGTTTCTCCTAATATTTAGCCGGTAACGACTCCCTCATAATTTCCACCCATTAGATCTCATCTTGCAATCCGGATCAAGAGAGAATAGATCCGGTCCATCTTCTACATGACAGCCTGCTTTTGAACTGCTAGGTTGGCAGGAGCTGGGGCAGAGATGGGAGCTCACTCCGTCACGCGGCACTCAGATCTCGAACTGCCGAACTACCAACCTTCTGGTCTGCAGCTCAGCGTCTTAACCTCTGAATCTACTCTACACCTAATTGGTTCCTTGCTAAACTTGCTTTTATTAGATCTAAGTGGGCAGCCCTGTTGGTCTGAAGAAACAGAACAAAGTTCTGTTTGTTGTATTGCTGTTATTAGCTTATAGAAACTTCAGCTTAACCCTTTCATCACTGAAAGGATGACACTTGCAAAATCCAACAATATTGTAAGCTGCTTTGCCCTGGCCTGGATGGCGCAGGCTGGCCTGTCTCATCGGACCTCAGAAGCTAAGAAGGGTCAGCCCTGGTTAGTACTCGGATGGGAGACCACCAAGGAAGTCCAGAGACAGGCAATGGCAAACCTCTGAATGTCTCTTGCCTTGAAAAACCTACAGAGTCTCCATAAGTCAGCTGTGACTTGACGGCAAAAACAAAGCTACTTGGAGGTCCACAAGGGAGAAAGGTGGCTAATGAAATGTTTTAAATAAATTAACCCCCCCCCCCAATCTGGGATTAGAGGGGAAAGCCATCGCAGATCAGAAGCGTCTAGCGTTTGAGAAATGGAGCTCTGCCAGATTAAGGCGGACTAAGATGCCTTCAGCCTGTTGGTGAACTAATAATAATTAATAATTATTGTATGGCATTGTGTGAAGTGTAGCCAGGAGATCCTAAGACTGTCTGGCAGCCTTAAGTTCTAACTCTTTTTCCTTTATGCACCACTAGGTGGTGAGCTAGACTTGGGTTTTTGGGGGGCTGAGAGAGCTCTGAAAGAGCTGTGACTGACCCAAGTTCACCCAGGTGGCTTCATGTGGAGGAAGAGTGGGGAATCAAACCTGGTTTTCCAGATTAGAGTCTGTCGTTCCTAACCACTACACAAAACAACAATAATAGGAGTGGATCTGGAAAGGAGACGGGGATTGTGATGGAGGAGAAGACTGAACCGAGGCCCACATTGAGTCTACACACCGGGGACTGTTACGTAATATTACATGTATCCTGAAAGTTACACTGTCAAGTAAGACTGAGATTCTTATAATGGTCTCTAAATTGTGAGGCCGTGTTGACTTGCTGAATTTTAGAAGATGTTATATTCCTCCATAACTCCTCCGCCCCCCGCACACACTAGAGTTCTGTCAAGTAGCGTTTTGTAAACTCCTCTAACAGGACTTCCTTGGTAGTGTCCTTCGGGGGGGGTGGGAACATGCCCCATGAGGCGGGTGCCATCTTTTCAACTGGCCCCCTCTGGCTGTCTTGCTAATATCCATTTGGTCTGCAAACAGTTATCAGGTGATATTCTTTAACTTTGCACCATGAAAAGTTTCAACTGCACATTTCCACTCATTAAACCTCTGCTAAAGGGACAGGACACAAAATCCGGCTGAGCCTGTTTCACCGGATACTATGAACACCCCCCCTCCCAAAAAAAAGGTTGTGGGGGGGGTCCCATGCTTTGGTGTCAGCATGCATGATTCTGTAGCATTCAGCGTTCCTCAGCTGGCCTTTGTGGTCTCCCCCCCCCCCAGCTGCTGTAAGAGGACTTGTCTTTTGTTCAAAATATAGATTGCTTCACATTTGCATCCTCGCACTAGTTCACCTTCCAATAGCGCTCTTCGCCTGTAGATAAGAACATAAGAGGAGCCAATGCTGGATCAGGCCGGTGACCCATCCAGTCCAACACTCCGTGTCACACAGTGGCCAAAAATACCAGGGGCCATCAGGAGGTCCAGCAGTGGGGCCAGGACACCAGAAGCCCTCCCACTGCTGCCCCTCCAAGCACCAAGAATACAGAGCCTCATTTGCCCTGGACTGAGAGAGAGGCCACCAATGGACCTCTGCTCTTAACATAAGAACATAAGAGAAGCCAGTGTTGGATCAGGCCGGCGGCCCATCCAGTCCAACACTCCGTGTCACACAGTGGCCAAAAATACCAGGGGCCATCAGGAGGCCTACCTCTTTCTCGACCTGCTCTCTCCCCTGCATAATCTTATCAACCTCGATCATGTCACCCCTCAGTCGACATTTCTCCAAGCTAAAGAGCCCCAAGCATTTTAACCTTTCTTCATAGGGAAGGTGTTCCAACCCTTTGATCATTCTAGTGGCCCTTCTCTGCAAAGCTATAATGTCCTTTTTGAGGTGTGGTGACCAGAACTGTACACAGCATTCCAAATGAGGTCGCACCATCGATTTATACAGCGTCTCGACGATACTGGCTGATCTGTTTTCAGTTCCCTTCCCAATAATCCCCAGCATAGCATTGGCCTTTTTTTATTGCAGTCGCACACTGTCTCTTTTTTTTTTTTTTTTGTAAAACTCTCTTAAAAAAGAGAATTTTATTCTTTTTATAAGAAAAGGGAAGGGTAGACAGATGGAGAAAGAAAAAGGTGGAGTGAAATTTTTTTCTGTTAGTGAGAGTTAGTTTAGGTTAATAACCAATACCAAGTTTTGGCATCCATCATGGTTAGAAGATCTTCTTTTTAACTAAAGCAAAGTCCAAAATCACTCTGTTAATGCAGTTAGTAAAGTCCATTGGGGTTAGTAATTAAACAGCTCCTTCCAGATGTAACACGAACAGTCCTCAAAGTATCTTCTTCTTAATTTTCTTCCAGTTATGGATTAAGTCCATTTTAACTTTGAAGTCTTCCGTTCCATCACCTTCCCCTGGGCTGCTGTCTTCTGCACTTATCCCAGTTTTGAATGCTGCATCCTTCTTCCTGCTGGCGTGTCTCTTCAGGAGTTTCTGTGTTTTGAAGATGAAATCCTTCTTCTTTCTTTTCTTTTTTTCTTAAACTTCTGGCCTTCAAGCTTCCAGGGCTCCACAAACTCAGCAGATGAAATTAGATCTCCTGTTTGTCGCCTGCTATGCTCGACATCCCCTTCTACTGGCAGAGTATTTCTTTTTATAAAGGCGGAATAGGTTTTGGGAGCCTTATCCACCTCTTCTTTTAACTTTATCGCTTCACTGCCAGTTAGGGGTGTCAAGACATTTATCAAGGTAAATCCGAGATCTTCTTTCTCCTCTTCTTTAGCGCCCTGGGAACCTGGAATCAAATTCGATTTCTGTTCAATCTCCTTCATCTTTCTAGTTGTTTCCAATATCTGTTTCTGTCGACTGATGAGAACACTTTCCATTTTAAACAAAGTTTGGTTGATCTTCTGCAATTGTTCCAGCAGGGGGCACAGCATCTCCTTTTTCTGTTGATTGACAGCAAGCTCTTGGGGGGGCTATCTGGACCGGAAGTCCCTCCTCTCTTCTCTTCCGGTGTCTGCAGGGCTTTTTCCATTATCGACATTTTGTTTTTTTGTTTACTTTTAAAAAGTTCGTGCCGCATCCCCCAGGAAGCTAAGATGAACACATTCTTCCATGCAGCCCCAACGGTACTTTCACCAACACTTTGTTTTCTTTCTGCCCCCCTTCGCGCTCCCTTTGAATAGCTTGCTTCTCGAGGGGGGTGGGGACTCCTCCCTCCTCCCAACGCTTATACGCATGCAGGGGGGCTCCGATTTACGCTTCAAAATAGATCTTCAACTCACGATTCGATGCCACTACTTCTTTTTATGTTGAACCATAGCGCTGTTTTCACTCCTGGAATTCGGTGGCGCCGCTAACTCCCATTACGGGCCCGCCGCAGCGGGGCCAATTGGGGCGGGGAGAAAGCCTCAATTTCCCGGCTGTCTGCCGGCAAAGAGGCTACTCCCCAAGCGCCCCCGGTTCGGAGCCTTTACCTAAGGCTCACTAGGGTCTTTCACATATGCGAAGACCCCCCCTAACTGCGCGTGGGCTAACCGCCTCCGGGAGCGTCCCGAGAAGCGGCCGCCATTCGCGATGCCGGAAACCGAAACCCGCACACTGTCTCGACATTTTCAGTGAGTTCTCTACTACAACTAGATAAAGCTGGTTCACTTTCAGATCGGATTCAGTTTGTTTTTGCTGCAGCAGACCGGCATGACCCCCTCCCTGCACAATGCTGCCCCCTCCCTCCCTCCCTCCCTCCCTCGCTTGCCAGCCTGCTGCATGGGGCCGTGGGGGCCACAGACCCAGGGTTAGTAGGGTGAGAACTTCACTGGAACCAGTGGAGGTGCCTGCAGCAGAACAAATCTGCCAGCCACAAGAATGTAAATGAATGAGTCCTTTGTGCCTTAAGGGCTGGTCTCAGGATCCCTGCAAGTGTCCGTAGGGAACCAAAACCATCTGACTCCCCGCAATAGAACACTTCACAGTGGGAGCAAAGAGCTTGAAAGATTCCCAGGGAAGTTGGGTTCGTGTCTGTTTCAGTTCCTTTAGCCACATGAGCTTACGAATGTAGACGTGGTTCCTAAACTGGGCTTGGCTTGTTAAACAAATCCTTCCTCTTTTAAAAAATGTCCTGTTTATAGTCCTGTTTATAAATCATCTGATATGCAGGCCATAATTGGAAATCTGCTTGACTAAAGGGTTTTTCTTTTCCAAATACATCCCAAGTTCCTGTTTCAATTAGGTCAACCGAGAAGTGCTTTGGCTGTTACATTATCGCGCAAAAGGGAAGTAGGAACAGCCCTTCGCAAAACTGTTTTTGTATATCAGTCAATACAAGTGAGGGTTTCTAGGTGTGTCCCCCCCCCCGGCCCCCAGCAGGGGTTGAGGGAGTAGGGTTGCCAGATCGAGGCTTGGAAACTCCTGGAGATTTGGAAACGGAGCCTGGGGAGGCCAGGGACCTCAGTGGGGCACAGTGGCACAGAGTCCACCCTCCAAAGCATCCCTTTTCTCCAGGGGAACTGATAAGAACATAAGAGAAGCCAATGTTGGATCAGGCCAATGGCCCATCTAGTCCAACACTCTGTCACACAGCGGCCAAAATATACCAGGTGCCATCAGGAGGTCCAGCAGTGGGGCCAGGACACTAGAAGCCCTCCCACTGCTGCCCCCTCCAGCACCAAGAATAGAGGGCATCACCTGCCCCAGACTGAGAGTTCCCATCTATACCCTGTGGCTAATAGCCACTGATGGACTTCTGCTCCGTATGTTGATCTAATTCCCTCTTGAAACTGTCCATGCTTGCAGCGGCCACCACCTCCTGTGGCAGTGAGTTCCACATGTTAATCACTCTTTGGGTGAAGAAGGACTTCCTTTTATCTGTTCTCTGGAGATGAGCTGTAATTCCAGGGGATCCCCAGGTCCCACCTGGAGGCTGGCATCCCTAATACAAGCTGACATTTTCCGCTGAGTTTGTGCAGAAGGCCCGGGTCTTGTGGGCAGAACACTTCTGCCTCTCTCCGGCTGAACGGACAGCAGTTCCCAGGATTCCCCACCCACCCACATCTCCCCCTCCTTGGTAGGGTGGACTGTTGCAAGCAATGCTCCCTCTGAGCTGTGGAATCTTGTGAGCTACAAAATCCTACTTTTGTGAGCTACTGCCATTGTGAGCAAGCAGTTTGGCTGCTGCATAAATCAGTTTGCTCTGGAGGCCGCCTTCCTGGGCAAAGGCAACAATGTGTGAGCTGGAGGCCAAAAAACTGTGAGCTGGCTCACACTATCTCGGCTTAGAGGAAACATGGGTTACAAGTTGCCAGCCAGTTCCCCGTCCTGTTAGCTGACTCTAGCTGAGAGCCTTCCATGGCTCTCAGGGCCTACTCAGTCCTCGACAGGCCAGTTTTTAGGGCTTGCAACAGGGTTGCCAACTTCCAGGTGGCACCTGGAGGTCTCCCACTGTTACAATTGATCTCCAGGCAACCAAGATAAATTCCCCTGGAGCCAGCAGCTGCTTTGGAGGGTGGACTCTGTGGCATCGACCCTGATGACATTTCTCCCCAAACCATAAGAACATGAGAAAAGTCATGTTGGATCAGGCCAATGGCCCCTCCAGCCCAACACTTTGTGTTGCACAGTGGCCAAAACCCAGGGGCCATCAGGAGGTCCACCATCAGGGCCACAACTCCAGAAGCCCTCCCACTCTTGCCCCCCAAGCACCAAGAAGACAGAGCATCACATGCCCCAGACATAAGAACATAAGAGAAGCCAATGCTGGATCAGGCCAGTGGCCCATCCAGTCCAACACTCTGTGTCACACAGAGGTCAAAAATACCAGGTGCCATCCACAGGCTCCACCCTTAAAATCTCCAGGCATTTCCCAACCCAGAGCTGGCAACCTTAGTTTGCAGAGGTGTTTTAGTTTCCCTGCATACCCCGAGAGTCCCCCGAGAAGCCCTCTCCCTTGCCAGTGGGTGGCTTGGCTTGGCTGCTTGGACTGAGGATGAAGAACATCTAAAGAGCCATACAGTATCAGCTCAAGGTGGGTCCTGCTACATCAGGGTCCCGTGCTAACAATGGCCAGCCTCATGTTTCATAAGAGCATAAAAGAGAAGCCAGTATTCAGGAATGTGGTAATTGATTGATTGAGAGAACCTGTGCTCAGTTGTATAACCAGACGGGAGGGGGGAGTTAGGAGTGCACGTTAACATCTTCTGGACAGTTCCATCAAGGCAGATGCCAGATTGGATCTGAGAAAACACCTGGTGCCAGAGGGCAAAAGACTATAAAAGGGAGTACAGGCCAGAGGGAATCCATGCTAACTTTATGCTCGTGCCATATTAGAATGCTTTGATATCTTATGCTGCATCAATGATGGACTGCAGTGGATGGAACGCTTTTATGCTACGGCTTGGATTCGTATTGCTGCAAGAAGATACGCCATCTAATACCAAATATTCAATGTATTAGAATGCAGCCTCCTAGCTGGGAATGGAATGGGCCGGGGAGGGGTGGAGGCGTGTAGTTCCAGAAGGGCGCAGAGACCGTGTAGAAAACAGAGGGGGGGAAGCCAGACTGCCCAGCTCCGGAGCTGGAGCCTCAATCATAGGCTCTTAACACCTTGTTTAAGGCTACTGATAGCATACCAAATTCGCTTTAAAGTGCTAGTTCTTACCTTTAAAGCACTTTATGGTCAGGGACCTACATACCTGAGGGACCGCCTTTCCCCACGTGTTCCCCAGAGACCACTGCGACCAGGGTCTCAACACCGACTCACCCTCTCCGGACCAAAGGATGCCAGGCTAGCCACAACCAGGGCCAGGGCTTTCTCGGTGGTGGCTCCTCTCTGGTGGAACGAGCTCCCGGAGGTGATCAGGGCCCTGCGGGACCTTATGCAGTTCCGCAGGGCCTGCAAGACGGAGCTCTTCCGCCAGGCATGCAATTAGGAGCCGCCCCGGGGGAGAACACCCTGTCCCTGGAAATTTTTTAAGCAGCCTGAGCCGCCCACACAATATTAGATCGGGATCGACTACTAGGACGGCACGGAAGTCTGAACACCATCCCAAACGTAATGCTAAACTGTTATTGTTTAATGGTAATTGGAGGATTATTAGTGGTAGCACCTTTTAATGCTGTCATTGTTATATGGTTTTATGATTTTTATACTATTTATTGTTGTTTTTATGTTGTTGAAAGCTGCCCTGAGCCGGCCAAGGCTGGAAGCACGGGGTATTAATGTAATAAATAAATAAATAAATAAATAAAGCTGTGACTTGTGTATGAAAATTGGGAAGGGAGGGTGACTTTTGTCCTAAATTGTAAATTTTAGAATGATTGTTTCAGGGCTGTGTTATCTAGCGGGCAGTTCGTTTGGGACCCTCCTCTTGGAAGCACCGGGGCACTGAGCGTTCACCTGGAGACTTCCTGGCTCTCCGACTAGAGCAGTGTTTTTCAACCTTTTTGTGCAAAGGCACACTTTTTTCATGAAAAAAATCACGAGGCACACCACCATTAGAAAATGTTAAAAAAATTTAACTCTGTGCCTATATTGACTATATATAAAGTAATTCTCTTGAATAGGAATCAAATAAACACAAAGAAATTATTTTATAATTACTTTATTATGAAATAATAATACTTTATTTTATCATTGTTCATATGTTACGGATGAAATTGGAATTTTTCCCACGGCACACTAGTGTGCCACGGCACAGTGGTTGAAAAACACTGGACTAGAGGAAAGAGACGGACTTTGGGGGTGGCAAGCTGTGAAGGAGGGGAAAGGGGACGGTTTGGACTTCAAAACGTCGTTGTCCTGTCGTGTTGCTAAGCTCTGTGTTTTTGTTACAGGATATGATGTTGAGTGAAAAGTAAAAAAACCAAAAAAGTTTTATTCTGTTTGCATTATTGTGAGACTCATTCCACAGTCTGCTGCCCCACAGAACCCACAAACTGTGGTTACAGGAACAGTTGAGCTTCTTTGCTTTCTCAACGGCTGAGCTATAGAGACTGTGCTGCTTAGTGAATCCTTTTTTACACTTCTGAATAAAGCTTTATATATATTTTTACAAGGATCTGCTTTATTTCTGTGCGTTTCACCTCGAGGACCCCCAGGGTTCAAGCAATAAGGAGTGGTGGTGACCCGGGGAGGGGGTGGGGGGAGCAGGTCCAGGCTCGGGTCTCTGACAACAGTCAGTTCTTCTCCCATCCTGAGACCCCCGATTCACTTTTTGATCACTTCCTCCTCATGACAGCGTCAATGTCCCCCCCCTCCCCAACAGCCATTTTGCGATTGTGTCCCCCACCCTGTGTCAGAGTTCCAGAGGTGCCCACAGACTCAAAATGACCGGGAACCCCAGCCTAGGCAATGCAGGGCCATTCTGGTCTCCTTCAGCCATGCTTCCACTTTAGCAGGAGAAGGAGACCCCGCCCTTCACTCGGAGTCTCAGAGCGGCTTACCAACTTCTTCCCCTCCCCACAACAGACACCCTGTGAGCCGTGTTCCCTCTAAGCGGAGTTAGTGTGAGCTAGCTCACAGTTTTTTAGCCTCCAGCTCACACATTTTCGTCTCAGCTCAGGAAGGAGGGCTCCAGAGCAAACTGATTCATGCAGCAGCCAAATGGCTCGCTCACAACCTTCATGCCAGTAGCTCACAAAGTAGAATTTTTGCTCACAAGACGCCACAGCTTAGAGGGAACATTGCCTGTGAGGTGGGTGGGGCTGAGGGAGCTCTGGCTGAGAACTGCTCTTGAGAGAACAGCTCTGATAGAACTGTGGCTTGCCCAAGGTCATCCAGCAGGTGCAAGTGGAGGAATGGGGAATTGAACCCAGTTCTCCCAGATTAGAGTCCGCACACTTAACCCCTACACCAAACTGGCTCTCAGATCTTCTTGCCATGCCAAGATGGAGTCTGTGCTGTTCTTATGCTCATGTCTACTCCAGTGCAGGGAAGGGGCAGAAATCTTGCTGCTGTAGGGCAGATCTGCACATCTCTCCCATAACCAAACGCTGCACCTTCTTCTCCTCCAGTCACCCACCTGCTCCCTCCCTCTGGCTAAGTGGGAACCTCACCTGTCCCGACCCTCACAGGCACTGGACGAGCATGAGCCCCACTCCTGACCCTGACGGCCCATCGACAGCCATCCCAGGCCCAGTGTGGGGCAGGAGAGGCTGAGCCCCAAGGTCTCAGAGGCCAAGAGGGCAGGGTGGCCCCTCTCCCAGACCCCAAACTTGTCCTAGTACTTTCCTCTGGTCACCCCCAGCCATGTTGGGTTCAGAAAATCCAAACAACAAAGGGAAAAGACTAGTGTCACAGGAGTCCCAAGTATACAAATTCCACTAGCAGAAAACACCCTCAAAGATCGCCAAAACAACATATTAACCAATTATAAAGATGGTGGTGTCACAACAACAACATCAACATTAATGCATACTGTAAGTAACTATAATCAGGCATAAGATGCAATATTTCTTCCCTTGAAGATAAGACATGAAGTCCATGTGGTCAGTGTAACTTGATAGCAGGAGTCCGCATGGTCAAAACATTTTCCAAACAAGCCTTTGCAAAGACGCCCGTTCTAGATAATTGGAAGACGCGTTTCCTTCGACTTCTTCAGTTTGCCGGCTGTGTAAGTGGAACCTGATTTCAGCCATTTCGACAGACCACGAGGTTCATAGTGTAAGGAGCGAATTGTAGGTTCTTATGCCTTATTAGAGTTACAGTATGCATTAATGTTGGGTTCAGAGGCTGACCGTGCATACAGAACTCATCTCACTGCAAGTGTTAACTGGATGGGAAAGAAAAGGCAGTGCGTGTGTGTGTATGGGGTGGAGTAGAAAAGGCAATCACCCTGCCCCCCGCGTTCCTCACCACCCACCACAAAAGGCGCCATCCTAGCGGGGCTTGGTTAAGGTGCTGCTTTCGGTTCCCATCAGGACCAGTAATTGGCCACAGGCGGAAATGAATCCAAGGGGCCCCACTAGCGGCTTCTCCACCGCCTCCCCCCACCCCCTGCACTTTCCAAAGAGACACAATTGTTTTATAAGGTAAACCCCTAATCGGAGGCAGATAATCTTGCAGGAGACCAGCTGTTGTGCAAACAGGATGAGGCCGGGACAATCGGCCAGGCCGGTCATTAACCTCAAGGCGAGATCCCAGCTCTGCAGAGCACTACGCTACGTGCGAGCCCCATCTGGGGCAGCGATGCTCGGTCTTCTTGGTGCTTGGGGGTGGACCTCCTGATGCCCCCTGGGCTTTGGCCACTGTGTGACACAGAGTGTTGGACTGGAGGGTCCACTGGCCTGGTCCAAGATGGCTTCTCTTGTGTTCTTATGTCTGGGGCAGTGATGCTCTGTCTTCTTGGTGCTTGGGGGGCAACAGTGGGAGGGGCTTCCGGAGTTCTGGCCCCGCTGGTGGACCTCCTGATGGCCCCTGGGTTTTGGCCACTGTGTGACACAGAGTGTGTTGGACTGGATGGGCCATTGGCCTGATCCAACGTTGGCTTCTCTTGTGTTCTTATATCTGGGGCAGTGATGCTCTGTCTTCCTGGGCCTTGGGAGGGGCACAGTGGGAGGGCTTCTAGTGTCCTGTCCCCACTGGTGGACCTCCTGAGGGCACCTGGTATTTCTGGCCTATGAGTGACACAGAGTGTTGGACTGGATGGGCCATTGGCCTGATCCAACATGGCGCTCTTATGTTCTTATGGTTTCTGTCTTCTTGGTCCTTGGGAGGCCACAGTGGGAGGGCTTCCGGAGTCCTGGCCCCACTGGTGGACCTCCTGATGGCCCCTGGTATTCTTGGCCACTGTGTGAAACAGAGTGTTGGACTGGAGGGGCCACTGGCCTGATCCAAGATGGCTTCTCTTGTGTTGTTATGTCTGGGGGCAGTGATGCCTTGTCTTCTTGGTGCTTGGGGGGCAACAGTGGGAGGCGGGCTTCTGGAGTCTTGGCCCTGATGGTGGACCTCCTGATGGCCCCTGGGTTTTGCCCACTGTGTGACACAGAGTGTTGGACTGGATGGGCCACTGGCCTGATCCAAGATGGCTTCTCTTGTGTTCTTATGTCTGGGGCAGGGATGCCCTGTCTTCTTGGTACTTGGGGGGGCAACAGTGGGAGGAGGGCTTCTGGAGTCCTGGCCCCGCTGGTGGACCTCCTGATGGCATCTGGGTTTTGCCCACTTTGTGACACAAAGTGCTGGACTGGATGGGCCATTGTGGCTTCTCTTGTGCAGGGCTTTTTTTGTAGAAAAAGCCCAGCAGGAACTCATTAGCATAATAGGCCACACCCCTGACAGCACAGCTCATTAGCATATTGGGCCACACATCCCATGTTGCCAGACCTGTGGTCATCCGGCCACACCCACCTTTTGCTTCTTATTCTGTTTACCTTGTTTGTTTTCAAAACCCAGGGCTTTTTTTGGAGCAGGAATTCCTTTGCATGTTAGGCCACACACCCTCTCATGTGGCCAATCCTCGTGAGTGCCTGCTGTGGGGTGTGGCCTATTATCCTAATGAGTTCCTGCTGGGCGTGGCCAACTTGGGAGCCAGCCAGAACTCTGTTCCTGTGCGTTCCTACCCCCAAAATAGCCCTGCTCTTGTGTCCTTATGTCTGGGGCAGTGATGCTCTGTCTTCCTGGTGCTTGGGGGGCAAGAGTGGGAGAAGGGCTTCTGGAGTCCTGGCCCCACTGGTGGACCTCCTGATGGCAACTGGGTTTTGGCCACTGTGTGACAGATAGTGTTGGACCCAATGGGTCATTGGCCTGATCCAACATGGCTTCTCTTATATTCTTATGGGCACCCCCTCTTCCGGTGGTGCAACCGAATGGGGCCGTGTCCGTTTGTGGAAATGGTGCGGAGAAAGGCTGGTTCTCTCCTCTCTCTGTTTTGTGGCCCCAATCCAAACCAGGACCACGTGGGAAATGAGCCCCCCCACACACACTCTCAGTCTTGCTGCTGGGAAAAGATGCTGGCACGTTTTTTAAAGCTGCCTGCACTTTAACGGTCTGTGGGATCGGGCAGGAAATGGAGTTCTGTCTTTGGCCTTGTGGCTCGTAAGAGGAGCTTGCTGGGCCCGGGGCTGGGAGGAGGCATCAAGCCAGGTGCTTACAGGAGGCTGAGGAAGGGGGAGATCCCAGAAGAGGCCCCCGGGGGAGGACAGAGGGGATCTCTGCAACAGCCTCCATCCAGGGAGAAGACGGGGAAGGGCATTGGGTGCGAGAAACAGCAAGAGAGGCACCTTGCCATGTCGGAAGAGCGACTGTGCCTTGCAGAAGGACTCCGAAAGGACCTCCTCTCACTCCCCGGAGGCAGGGGAAGCGCCCTGAACTTGGAATGACTTCGCCTCCCGCCTCTTCAGCCCCACAGCTTTGCTTATCCCGAAATGACGATTAACATGCAAAGGAAACAGGACAAACATCTGTCATGGGGGGGGTACTCAAGCCCTTATCCTTCCTCTGTGCGGCTGCTCCCCCCCCACGCCCACGCCTCTGCCTCGCTAGCAAAAACAGCAGCCGCCGCTGCCACGCCGCCTGAGATGAAATCCTGCAGCGCCGCTGGGTCAATTGGGCTCACGGTTCCTAAGTAGCCGGCGGGTGGAGATGAAGTCGTGGGCCGGGTCAGGCTGAGCCGGAGTGACGTAACTATGGAAGAAGGTCACCCGGAAGGCTGAAGGCACGGCCTCCCTTTCTCCGCCGGCCCAGGAAGGCGGGAGAGGCCTCTGCAGTCTCATTTTCTGGTTGCGTAGAATCCAGGGCATGGGAATTGCCCCAAGCTGGGGACGTTCCTTGCATCGGTTTAAAGAAATAGTCCAAATATCAGACTCTTAAAACTTTCTACATCCAGAGCTGATAGTTATACATAGAATCCTAGAATGTTAGAGTTAGAAGGGACCTTGCAGGTCATCTAGTCCAACCCCCTGCACTCTGCAGGAGCGTAGCTGAAAGAGAGCTCTACATACCTACAACATACCCAAAAGATGGTCGTCCAGCCTCCGCTTGAAAATGTCCAATTAAGGGGTATAACTTTTGACCAATGGACCGTACGCGCTTCGGCCCCTTCGAGCCTTCCTCAGGGGTCAATATTCCTATTGTGCAATAACACACGTCCAGAAATAAATACATGAAACAAACATTTTTCTTTAGAGCCAGGAGTTGCTTTCTCTTATGCTGTGCCGTTGCTAAAAGTGTGTATAATGGGCCATGGATAGTAACTGCACCAATTCTCCAAATTATTCTCGTAATGAATATCCGGTGTGTCTGGATGTCTGTCACTTCCACGACACATTATTGACCACTGAGGAAGGCCTGAAGGGGCCGAAACGCATAAGGTCTATTGGTCAAAAGTTCTACCCATCAATTGGACGTGTATAACTATCTGCTCCTCCTGCCAACCTAGCAGTTCGAAAGCAAGAAATTGCAAGTAGATAAATAGGTACCACTTCGGTGGGAAGGTAACAGCGTTCCGTGCACCTTGGTGTTTAGTCATGCCGGCCACATGACCACGGAAACGTCTTCGGACAGCGCTGGCTCTTTGGCTTTGAAACGGAGATGAGCACCGCAACCCTAGAGTCGGATTCGACTGGCTTTCGAGCAAGGGAACCTTTACCTTTACCTTAACTATCTGCTCTGGATGTAAAAAGTTTTAAGAGTCTGATATTCGGACTATTTCTTTGAAACTAATGTATGTTTTATTTATGTGTACACCATAATAAATATTTGTATTTTTATAATAATTTAATTTGTTAGCTTGACCCTCTTAGAGCACAGCTACATTTTGGGTTGAGTCCCCCCCCAGTGTTCCCTCTAAGCTGTGGGGTCTTGCGAGCAAAAATTCTACTTTGTGAGCTACTAGCTATTAAAGGTCAAAGAAGGTCAAAGAAGAAGGGGACGGCAAAGGATGAGATGGTTAGATGGTCTCATCGATGCAACAAACATGAAATTGAGCAAACTTCAGCGGACAGCGGAAGATAGGAGGGCCTGGCGTGATCTGGTCCGTGGGGTCGCAAAGAGTCGGACTCGACTGTGCAACTGAACAACAACAGCTATTAAAGTGGTGAGCGAGCAGTTTGGCTGCTGCATAAATTAGTTTGCTCTGGAACCCTCCTTCCTGAGCTAAGACAAAAATCTGTGAGCTGGAGGCTAAAAAAATTGTGAGCTAGCTCACACTAACTCAGCTTAGAGGGAACATTGGTCCCCCCCCTTTTTTTCTTCTCGGTTTTTGTCAGACTTTCCTTGCATACCAGGTCACGCTGGTTACAAGGGAGCCAACCAGGAACTATGCAGGGCTTGTACAGGGCCCTCTCACCTGGGGGTGGGGGCTACAAGAGAACCCATCCCTGCCTGTGTGGACACTTAGCAAGACCCACCTGCATCTTCAGAGGCCGCCTTGCACAGCATTGGAGAGATGCCCCCTGCCCGGTCTCTTCGAGTGCTGGAGGTGAGGCCACTATGGTGTCGTTTCTTGCATCGTGCACATTCGGAGCCCCTTCCCGATGAGGAAAGGTGGAAGTGTCTGGGACTTTTCAGTTTAGAAAAGAGACAACGAAGGGGGAAGGGGCAGGACTTATAAAATGATACCAGGGGTGGAGTGAGTTGACAAAGAGAACTTTTCCTCTCACTCCCAAAATAGTAGAACTCGAGGGAATCCAGTGAAGCTGATGGGCAGTAGGTTCAGGACAGACAGAAGGAAAGACCACTTGACACAGAGAGTGGTTAAAATGTGGAATTTGCTGCCAGAGGATGGAGTGACGGCCACAGGAATAAAGAGCTTTAAAGGGGGATTAGACACACATGAGATACTGCCTGGGTCCATCAAAGTCAGTACTGCCTGCTCAGACTGGCAGCGATTTTCCAGGGTCTCAGGCAGGGGTATTTCCCATCACCTCCTGCCTGGAGCTTTTTAACTGGAGATGCTGGCTGGGGTTGAACCTGGGACCTTCTGCATGCCAAGCAGAGGCTCTTCCACTGAGCCAGAGCCCCTCCCCAGAAAGAGCTCTCCAGGGTCTCAGGAAGAGGTCTTTCACATCACCTACTACCACATCCTCTTAAATGGAGATGCTGGGGATTGAACCTGGGACCTTCTGCATGCCAAGCAGAGGCTCTTCCACTGAGCCAGAGCCCATCCCCAGAAAGAGCTCTCCAGGGTCTCAGGAAGAGGTCTTTCACATCACCTACTACCACATCCTCTTAAATGGAGATGCTGGGGATTGAACCTGGAACCTTCTGCATGCCAAGCAGATGCTCTCCCACTGAGCCACAGCCCTTCTATCAGTGGCTACTAGCCATGGTGACTGAGGGGAACCTCCATGTTCAGAGGCAGGAAACTTCTGAATCCCAGAGGCAGGAGGCAACTTCAGGGAAAGGTCTCAGCCTCTCTGCCCTGTTGTTGGCCCTCCAGAGGAATGGGTTGGCTCCTGTGTGAGACAGGAGGCTGGACTGGATGGACCCTCACTGGTCTGATCCACCAGGGCTCTTCTGAGGTTCTTATCCTCTGCAATGTTGCGTTCACCTTGGATCATGTGGTGGTACTGCTGCTGCTTTTCATGTCAATACTTTGGACTGTGGTGACCATTTCATGAAGCCAGGGCTGGCATCAACATACCCTGAGGTGGGGCAGTTGTCAGGGCCCAGGGCGCCTGGTGGAACTGCCTGACATTGTGTGTCCCCCCCACGCCCACTCAGTTGCCAGCACCCCACCACCCATGCATGCGCAACCAGTGTTCCCTCTAAGCCGAGTTGGTGTGAGCTAGCTCACAGTTTCTCAGCCTCCGGCTCACACATTTTATGTCTCAGCTCAGGCAGGATGGGCTCCAGAGCAAACTAATCTATGCAGCGGCCAAACCGCTTGCTCACAACTTTAAGGCCCGTAGCTCACAAAGTAGCATTTTTGTTCCCAGGACTCTCCACAGTTTGGAGGGAGCGTTGTGTGCAACCCATGTCATTTTCACTTTACCATTCTATTTCTGTTACAGGGTTTAGAATTTAGGGCCAAGGCAGCCAAAGGTCACAGAGCAGGGGACGTTGGTGCGGTTGCTCACATCTATTTCTAGCTGCAAGAGCCCCCGGCCCCTCAGTCAGCTGCCACAAATCTTGTTGGTCTTTAAGGTGCTCTTAGACTCTTACTCCTTGGATGTCTTAGAAGAGAAGAAGAGATTGGGTTTATATCCCACCCTTCACTCTGAGTCTCAGAGCAGCTTACAATCTCCTTTCCCCTCCCCAGAACAGACACACCCTGTGAGGCAGGTGGGGCTGAGAGAGCTCTCTGAGAGAACTTGTGACTGACCCAAGGTCACACCAGCAGCTGCCTGTGGAGGAGTGGGGAATCAAACCCAGTTCTCCCAGATTAGAGTCCGCGCTCCTAACCACGACACCAAACTGGCTCCCTTAGCAATTTATTGTCTTAACAATTTATTGTCCAGATGCAATATTACCACAGTCTGCAGTTTTTGGATATTTTGCCGATGATTGAAAGGTACACTGGCCTTACTGTGTACTTAATTTTGTGTACATCCTGTCAACGCATTGTTTGAAAGCGACACCTTGTAGCATATGTTGTAGCACTGATTCACAGATGGGTCAAAGTGATTCTCATTTTGAATTCTCAATAATAGATCAATTGCAAAAATTTTCTGACATCGATACATTGAGGCCCTGGTCACACAGCAAGGTAATTGCACTTTGTTCCCGCTTTGTTTAAATCGGGAACATTTTTCTTCGCATTGGGCTGACTAGATGCAGCCAGCCTCTCTTTCCCAGCACCCGCTCGCCTGCTGCTGCGCCATCCCTCCAGGCGATCCTGCCGGCCACGGGGAGGCTCGGGCGGCTGCTGCTCCTGCCGTCACTGTGGGGGGGGTTCCCACTGCTGCTGCCGCCTCCATTGCCCCACGAAAACGGGCTCCGTCGTCTCCGCCATCCTCCTTGCCGGCCCCGTCCAGGCTGCCGGAGCCCCCGCCTCTTGTTCCCGCCTCCAGGGCCATCTTTGTGGGTTGTTTTTTAAAAAGCTTCTGGTTTGAGCGCTTGACTAAACATGCGCTTAATAAAAACATTATTAAATGTTAAATGGATTTATTAAGCACATGTTTGCTCAAGCGCTCAAACCGGAAGCTTTTTTTAAAAAAAAAGCACAAAGAGCGTTCAGACGGCCCTAATCGCAATCATGGGCTGTCCAGATAGGCGAAATCATGCATTCAAAGTGGAAGTGCCAGGAAAACTGGGGTCAGGAAAACTGACATGCGCAAGGGGAGAGCAGCGAACCCCTATCAAAACGTCCGTGTGACCGAGCCCTAATATTTCTGATGTCAGACGCAGACCCTACAGTTTCCTATAGGGCAGCACTCTTCGCCTTAGCAGCTAGTAAAATCAGGGCGAAGAACACATTAAAATGAAATTGAACTGCAAAATGGTAATGTTTGAGGCTGTGTATGCGTTTCTGGAGATGGACATCTGTATTTAAGATTTTAGTTAATTTAAATACCGAATGGGCAGATTTTTAGAGGTTGTTATAATTTAAAGTTGTCTAATTTGTACATTGTTTTAAACTGTAATGGCTAATGGCTACACAATAAATTTTACTATCTATCATCTGTCTGTCTGTCTGTCTGTCTGTCTATCATCTATCATCATCATTACAAGGAAATCACAAGGGAGTCGTTACTGGCTAGATATCAGGAGAAACTTCCTGACTGTCGGAGTGGTTGAGCAGTCGAACAGTCTGCCTCGGGAGGTGGTGGATGCTCCTTCCCTGGACGTTTTCAAGCGGAGGCTGGACGACCATCTTTCGGGGATGTTGTAGGTACGTAGGGCTCTCTTTCGGCTGCGCTCCTGCAGAGTGCAGGGGGTTGGACTAGATGACCTGCAAGGTCCCTTCCAACTCTAACATTCTATGATTCTGTCTGTCTGTCTGTCTGTCTGTCCGTCCGTCCGTCCGTCCGTCCATCCATCCATCTATCATTTTGGATTCTCACAATACACTCCATTTTTTCTTTGGCACCTCTAGCACTTCTGATGGTTTGATTGCAAACGTTAAATAAAACACGGCTCCCACCTGGTGCACGCCTGTCACCGGCCCACAAGTGGCGAAAGATGCCGGCCAGCCAGCTTCAACCAAGAAGTGCTGTGGGTGGTTTTTGCAGCGGCCGCCGCCTTCAGGCGGGGAGAGCCCACCAAACTGTGCAGGACAAAGCCGCAGACTGTTCCTGCAACCGAGCTCTCCTGGCTGAGTCAAGCTTTTCTCACGTTCAGCCCTGTGGCCGAAGGCCACGTGGTCACCCACACGGAGGCCTCGACGGCTGCCTGCAGCGGCCCCCGCCTGCCACTGGTTTGCTCCCCCACCATCTGGATGTCACAGGCCTGCAGATGAGAGGATGTTGCTGAGAGAAGGCAGAAAATACATTTTGATCTCAGCGGGGTGGAAACTGGAGACCAGGCCAAAAGCGAGGCGGGGGTGGGTCTCTCCACAGCTTTGACTTTTATTATAAAAACTGCTTCTCACACCACATTGGCTTCTTTGCTTTCAGATGTCAAGGTTCCAAAAGCGAGCAGGGAGAGCTGGACTGCTCCTTTCCCGACAGCGTCCCTAGGCCCTCGCCAGCATGTGCAGAACTGAGCTACGTTTCCACAGCGAAAAATGTCTCAGATTAGCCTGGGATGAC
The DNA here is from genome assembly GCA_029375565.1 of Gekko gecko. Taxonomy (NCBI): domain Eukaryota; kingdom Metazoa; phylum Chordata; class Lepidosauria; order Squamata; family Gekkonidae; genus Gekko; species Gekko gecko. The sequence continues at coordinate 1,694,117 of JAPDNY010000001.1, read as the reverse complement.
CAGGCCACCTCCGTGTGCACGCGCTGAAGAAGGAAGCTGTCATATTCATCTTTGGCAGCCCCACGGCTTCTCTCCTTGCAGTCTGACACCTGGGCAACCAGAAAGCGAGACAGGACTTTGCAGTCATATATGGTGGTTGTTTATTCCCTCTGTTGCCTCTGGGATAAGGGTAATGAATATAGTGCTGTCAAAATAAGCAGAGTTAATACAGTTCTGGTCGCCACATCTCAAAAAGGATATTATAGCATTGGAAAAAGTGTGGAGAAGGGCAACTAGAATGATAAAAGGGTTGGAACACTTTCCCTATGAAGAAAGGTTACAGCGCTTGGGGCTCTTTAGCTTGGAGAAACAACGGCTGAGGGGTGACATGATCGAAGTTTATAAGATTATGAATGGGATTGAGCAGGTTGAGAAAGAGGTACTTTTCTCCCTTTCTCACAAGACAAGAACTCATGGGCACTCCATGAAATTGCTGAGCAGTCGGGTCAGAACGGATAGAAGGAAGTCCTTCTTTACCCAAAGAGTGATTAACATATGGAATTCACTGCCACAGGAGGTGGTGGCAGCTACAAGCATGGTGTCAGGTTCAATAACAAGTGGATCCAGTCATTCTTGTACAAAGAAAGGTTTTATTGGATTATCTTGCTAAAACCCACAGTAGGAGGTCATTGTCAGGAATGGGGGGTGAAGCAATGCAAGCTAACATAGTGTGATGCAAAAAGCGCCTAGCAAATGAAATATGAGCGCGCGCGCGGGAAACTCCCGGCGGGAGATATACTTCATGAACAGGAGACTACTCCCCCCCTCCTTTGCCTTCCCAGGACTGGAAAATTCTCAGTAACACAAGAATAGCCCAAAGCCTACATTCAAGGCCACCGTGATAAGGAAAAGCGGCAGGGAAGAAGCTCCCACGTTTCTGCCTGCATAGCTACGCAAGCGCAAAGCAGGGTAGGGAACACATAACAATGGATTCAGTGAGAAACATCAAGGAGCATTTCTGACACATGGACAGTTTCAAGAGGGAATTAGATAAACATATGGAGCAGAAGTCCATCAGTGGCTATTAGCCACAGGGTACAGATAGGAACTCTCAGTCTGGGGCAGGTGATGCACTCTATTCTGGATGCTGGAGGGGGCAACAGTGGGTGGGCTTCTAGTGTCCTGGCCCCACTGCTGGACCTCCTGATGGCCCCTGGTATATTTTGGCCGCTGTGTGACAGAGTGTTGGACTAGATGGGCCACTGGCCTGATTCAACATTGGCTTCTCTTATGTTCTTATGTTAATATGAGAACATAAGAGAAGCCACGTTGGATCAGGCCAGTGGCCCCTCCAGTCCAACACTCTGGGTCACACAGTGGCCAAAACCCAGGGGCCACCAGGAGGTCCACCAGCAGGTCCAGAACTCCAGAAGCCCTCCCACTCTTGCCCTCCAAGCACCAAGAAGACAGAGCATCCCTGACCCAGACATAAAAGTGCTCCCCCTGTACCTCTGCCCCATATGCTCCTTGCCCCAAGGAGCTTCCCATCCAAGTTCCAACAGGAGGAGGAGAGGGGGAGGCCCAGGCTGCCCTGGGGCATTTTATTTTCACAGAGGACTGGAAGGTGAAGCAGCTCCTGGTTTGGACCTGCCTCAGGTCAGCCAGCGTTGGGTTGCCAGGTGCCCCCTGGCCACCGGAGGGGGATGGGGGGATGGGTTGCCCGAATTAGGTTGGGGATAGAGCCTGGGCAGAACAGGAGCCTTATGGGGGTACAACATCCTAGAATACACCCTCCAAAGCATCCATGTTCTCCAGGGGAACGGATCTCTGGAGTCTGGAGATGAGCCAGAATTCCGGGGGATCCCCAGGTCCCACCTGGAGGCTGGCATCCCTACATGAGCCGGGGCTGCTTTCTGACATCCAAGTCTGCGGGTTTCCTGCAGCCGCAGGCCGGCCCAGGAGAGGGGTGGATCCTGTCCCTTTAATGCTGTGCAGACAAGGGAGTCTTGGCCAACGCAGAACCTGTGCAGTGCCCCAGGAAGTGTGGGGGGCCGTTGCCCTTCCTTCCACAGGAGGAAATCCTCAAGGCCGAGCAGGGGCACTCCGGGATGGCACAAGGCGAGGGAAACAAAGGAGACCAACCTCATGGCCACAGCGTGCTGACAGATGGTGAGATTTATGGAGATGCTGGAGTTCCCCCTGGGATGACTGCTGGGTCAGCAAAGATTTCAGCTGGGATCGCCAGCCACGGGAAGCCAAATCACCTTCAGGAGGGCCGGCACAAGCAGCACAGAGAGCGGTGAGCAAATTTCTGCATTCCTCAGAACGGATCAGTCTCTGCAACGAAGCAAAAGAAAACAAGGGGAGGGAGGAGAGGCAGAGATCTTCGTAACCTTTGTAATTGGGAAAGGGACCGGGGCCCCTCGTAGCCTGATGGCTCATTAGGGAGGCGGAAGAAAGAGTTGATGTCTTGCTCTTTAAATGTGAACAAGCCCCGGTTTGAGCCTGAACACTTTCCTTTGAGGATCTCATGAGAGTTATCAAGAATGGATAGGGGGGAAAGGGTTGGAGGTGGGGTGGCTCTGTATGTCAGAGAGGGTATACCGTCCAGTAAGATTGAGAGGGTAAGAGAATTGGATTCACTTCTGGAAATGCTATGGGTTGAAATAGTGGGTCCAAAAGGAGGCTTAACAGTGGGAGTTTGTTATCGCCCACCAGATCAAAAGATAGAGGAGGATTATAAAATGATGAATGAATTAAAGATAGCGGCTAGACGAAATAACTGTGTTGTAATAGGCGACTTTAACTACCCACACATTGATTGGGTCAATATGAGTTCTAGTCGGGAAAAAGAGATTGTGTTCTTAGACACTCTCAATGACTGTGCTGTGGAACAGATGGTCACAGATCCTACCAGGGGAGAGGCGATCCTGGATTTGGTCCTAAGTAACACCCAAGACCTGGTGAGAGATGTAAAAGTGATTGCACCACTTGGGAACAGTGACCATAATGTCATTGAGTTTAACATTTGTACAGATAGGGAGTTGCCCAAAAAGACTGATGCAACCACTTTTAACTTTAAAAGGGGTAACTTCTCTGGTATGAGGGGACATGTGAGGAAGAAATTGAAAGGAAGAGTGGAGAAGGTCAAAACCATTGGGGAAGCTTGGAGACTATTTAAAAAGACAATCCTAGAAGCTCAGAAAAAATATATACCGCAGGTTAGGAAAGGTACAAATAGGTATAGAAAAAAGCCTGCATGGTTAACAAATAAAGTAATGGAAGCTGTAAAAGGTAAGAAGGATTCCTTTAAGCGGTGGAAAGCTAGTCTTAGTGAGGTTGATAAAGGGAACACAGACTATGGCAAATAAAATGCAAGTCTGTGATCAGGCAAGCAAAAAGGGAATATGAGGAGCATATCGCAAAAAACATAAAGACCAACAATAAAACTTTCTTCAAATACATTAGAAGTAGGAAGCCAGCCAGGGAGGCAGTGGGGCCCTTGGATGACCAAGGGGTAAAAGGAGTAGTGAAGGATGATAGGGAAATGGCTGAGAAGCTGAATGCATTTTTTGCCTCTGTCTTCACTGTGGAAGAGGAGAAGTGTTTGCCCACTCCAGAAACACCGATTTCGGGAGGGGGTTTGAAAGACCTGAATCAGATTGCGGTGACAAGAGAGGAAGTCCTCCGACTGATGGACAATTTAAAAACTAATAAATCACCAGGCCCGGATGGCATTCATCCGAGAGTTCTGAAAGAACTCAAATGTGAACTTGTGGATCTCCTGACAAAAATATGTAATCTTTCTTTAAAATCTGCCTCCATTCCTGAGGACTGGAAGGTAGCTAATGTCACTCCCATCTTTAAAAAGGGCTCCAGGGAGATCCAGGAAATTACAGGCCAGTCAGTCTGACATCGATACCGGGTAAGTTGGTGGAAACTGTTATTAAGGAAAGAATTAGTAGGCACATTGATAAACAAAAACTATTGAGGCAGACTCAGCATGGGTTCTGTAAGGGAAGATCTTGTCTCACTAACCTGTTAGTGTTTTTTGAGGGAGTGAACAAACATGTGGACAAGGGGGACCCAATAGATATTATTTACCTTGACTTCCGGAAAGCTTTTGATACAGTTCCTCATCAAAGGCTCCTAAGTAAGCTCAATAATCATGGGATAAAAGGACAAGTCCTCTTGTGGATCAAAAACTGGCTTATAAATAGGAAACAGAGAGTGAGTATAAATGGGAAACTTTCTCAGTGGAGGGTGGTAAGCAGTGGGGTACCACAGGGATCAGTACTCGGTCCGATGCTTTTTAACTTGTTTATTAACGATTTGGAATTGGGAGTAAGCAGTGATGTGGCTAAATTTGCAGATGACACAAAGTTGTTCAGGGTGGTGAAAACCAGGGAGGATTGTGAGGCACTCCAAAGGGATCTGTTGAGGATGGGTGAGTGGGCGTCAATGTGGCAAATGGGGTTCAATGTGGCCAAGTGCAAAGTGATGCACATTGGAGCAAAAAATCCTAAATATAAATACACGTTGATGGGGTCTGATCTGGCAGAGACGGACCAAGAGAGAGATCTTGGAGTCGTAGTGGATAACTCGCTGAAAATGTCTACACAATGTGTAGCTGCAATAAAGAAGGCCAACGCTATGCTAGGGATTATTAGGAAGGGAATTGATAACAAATCAGCCAGTATCATCATGCCCCTGTATAAATCATTGGTGCGACCTCATTTGGAATACTGTGTACAGTTCTGGTCACCACATCTCAAAAAGGATATTATAGCATTGGAAAAAGTGCAGAGAAGGGCAACTAGAATGATAAAAGGGTTGGAACACCTTCCCTATGAAGAAAGGTTAAAATGCTTGGGGCTCTTTAGCTTGGAGAAACGACGGCTGAGAGGTGACATGATCGAGGTTTATAAGATTATGAATGGGATTGAGCAGGTTGAGAAAGAAGTCCTTTTCTCCCTTTCTCACAATACAAGAACTCATGGGCACTCTATGAAATTGCTGAACAGTCGGGTTAGAACAGATAAAAGGAAATACTTCTTCACCCAAAGAGTGATTAACATATGGAATTCACTGCCACAGGAGGTCGTGGCAGCTGCAAGCATGGACAGTTTCAAGAGGAAATTAGATAAACATATGGAGCAGAAGTCCACCAGTGGCTATTAGCCACAGGGTATAGAGGGCAACTCTCAGTCTGGGGCAGGTGATGCACTCTATTCTTGGTGCTGGAGGGGGCAGCAGTGGGAGGGCTTCTGGTGCCCTGGCCCCACTGCTGGACCTCCTGATGGCACCTGGTATATTTTGGCCGCTGTGTGACAGAGTGTTGGACTGGATGGGCCATTGGCCTGATTCAACATTGGCTTCTCTTATGTTCTTATGTTCTTATGTAATGCCTCCTAAACCTACCTGTTGCTTATCTTCATAAGGGACCAATTGCTTTATTCAGAGGACAATCATGTCTGGAGAGCTAGAAAGGTTTATTTCCATTCCTAATTAGAATCACAGAATGTTAGAGTTGGAAGGGACCTTGCAGGTCATCTAGTCCAACCCCCTGCACTCTGCAGGAGCATAGCCAAAAGACAGCCCTACATACCTACAACATACCCAAAAGATGGTCATCCAGCCTCCGCTTGAAAACCTCCAGCGAAGGAGCATCCACCACCTCCCAAGGCAGACTGTTAGGAAGTTTCTCCTGATATTTAGCCGGTAATGACTCCCTTGTCATTTCCACCCATTAGGTTTGGTCTTGCAATCCGGAGCAAGAGATAATAGATCCGTTCCATCTTCTACATGTAAAGGTAAAGGTTCCCTTGCTTGAAAGCCAGTCGAATCCGACTCTAGGGTTGCGGTGCTCATCTCCGTTTCAAAGCCAAAGAGCCAGCACTGTCCGAAGACGTTTCTGTGGTCATGTGGCCGGTATGACTAAACACCAAGGTGCACGGAACGCTGTTACCTTCCCACCGAAGTAGTACCTATTTATCTACTTGCAATTTCTTGCTTTCGAACTGCTAGGTTGGCAGGAGCTGGAACTAGAGACGGGAGCTCACCCCGTCATGCGGCACCCGGGTCTCGAACTGCTGAACTACCGACCTTCCACAGCCTGCAGTTCAGTGTCTTAACCACTTGAGCCACCGCAGCTCCTATCTTCTACATGACAGTCCTTCAAATACTTGAAGACTGTAATCGTGTCCCCTCTAAGCCTTCTCGTTCCCAGGAGAAACATACCCAACTCTATCAGCCTTTCCTCGTAAGACTTGGATTCCAAGTGTGTTCAGCTTTGGTACATCGGCTTGCTGTTAAGGTTTGTGGGTGGAATTTATAGTTTTCCCATCAATGCTGAAAAACCAAGATCCAGTTGAAAAAACAAGATCCAGTGGGTTGGATCCAGTGCACCTCCCGAGGCAGACTGTTCCACTGCTCAGCCACTCTTACAGTTAGGAAGTTTCTCCTGATATTTAGCCGGTAACGACTCCCTTGTAATTTCCACCCATTAGATCTAGTCTTGCAATCCAAAGCAAGAGAGAACAGATCTGCTCCATCTTCTACACCTTCGTGACCTTTTCTATAGAACATGTTCTCCCATAGAGCACTCCATCTTCTACACCTTTTTCACCTTTTCTATAAAACACGTTCCCCAGGGAGCACTGCGATCAGGGGCCCAGAACCGACTAGCTCTCCCAAGTCTTAAGGAGCCCAGGCTGGTAGCAACCAGGGCCAGGGCTTTCTTAGTGGTGGCTCCACTCAGGTGGAATAAGCTCCCAGAGGAGATCAGGGCCTTGCAGGACCTTGTGCAGTTTCGCGGGGCCTGTAAAATGGAGCTCTTCCGCCAGGTTTTGGAGCCGTTGCCACCGTTAACCATCACCATTACTACCATTAACAACTAACAACCGATAGCTGAAGGTGAGAGAGCTCTTTGTTTCCCTGGAACTCTTAATAACAGCTCGAGTCAGTCGCCGGAAGGACAATTAAAAGAAAATCGAGGAACCAGCTATGAGAAGAGTGGACTGAATAATCGTAGCCATTGGGAATTGATGCACTTTATTGAGTTGTACAGTTTAATGATTTTAGAATTGTTGTAATCTAAATTGACCTATGTTTTATGGTAAATTATGTATTGATTTTATGTAAGCCACCCTCAGCCAGCTTTGGCTAGGAGGGCGGGGTAAAAACCCAATAAAGAAATAATCACGCTTTCTGCTGGCGGCTTCTACTCAGGGAAAATCTTTGGGGAGATATCTCTCTCTCTGGGGGCGCAGGCCTTCGTAGCTTTGCACTGCATAGCATTCTGTCAATCATCTAATAATTTGGAGCAGAGGTCCATCAGTGGCTCTTAGCCACAAGGTATAGATAGGAACTCTCAGTCTGGGGCAAGAGATGCTCTGTTTTCTTGGTGCTTGGTGTTGGGGGGGGCAAGAGTGGGAGGGGCTTCTAGTGTCCTGGCCCCACTGCTGGACCTCCTGATGGCCCCTGATATTTTTGGCAACTGTGTGACACAGCATGTTGGACTGGATGGGCCACTGGCCTGATCCGACACTGGCTTCTCTTATGTTCTTATAGGAACTCTCAGTCTGGGGCAAGTGATGCTCTGTCTTCTTGGTGCTTGGGGGGAGTCAACAATGTGAGGGCTTCTGGTGTCCTGGCCCCACTGCTGGACCTCCTGATGGCATCTGGTATTTCTGGCCACTGTGTGACATAGAGTATTGGACTGAATGGGCCGTTGGCCTGATCCAGCACTGGCTCCTCTCTTATGTTCTTATAGAAACTCTCAGTCTGGGGCAAGTGATGCTCTGTCTTCTTGGTGCTTGGGGGGAGTCAACAATGGGAGGGCTTCTGGTGTCCTGGCCCCACTGCTGGACCTCCTTATGGTCTCTGATATATTTTGGCCACTGTGTAACCTAGAGTGTTGGACTAGATGGGCCATTGGCCTGGTCCAACATTGGCAGAGGTTTGTCTGGCAGGGGTTAGTTTGGATTAACCCCCGGGGTTACTCTGGCCTGGTCCGGCAGGGGTTATTCTAGGCTAGGCCAGAGTAACCCCGGGGTTATTCTGGCCGAGGGGTGAATCCGGCCTGTTACACCGGGATGTGTGAAATGGGCACCACTAGTTTGATTAGTTGGCGCCCCTACGGAATTTAAATCCCCCCGACTTAAAAATTCCTGGCTACAGGGCTGTCTCCAGGTAGTTGGCAACACTCTACAGCAGTAGTTTTTACTACCCTTTGGAACACGCAGGCTTAGTCCCCCCCCACACACACACACACACCCTTGCAAATGGAGCAGCTTATTGCCGGGCCTCAAATCCGGCTTTGCAGGGCAGCTGGAATCCAGCCAGGCCGAAGCGGCCGCTGGCCCTGGGAGGAGGAAGAGCAGGAGAAGCAGCCTCGGAACTCGGCCCCCAGGCCTCCTTGTTCTATTGCTTCAGACCAACATGGCGACCCCACCTAAATCTGTCTTGGGTCAGTCACACGCTCTCGGCCTAACCTACTTCACAAGGCTGTTGTTATGGTAAAGTGTAGGCGAGGAGAACCACGTAAACCACTTTAGGAGAGAAAAGTGGAGTAAGGTAAAGGTAAAGGTTTCCCGTGCTTGAAAGCCAGTCGATTCCGACTCTAGGGTTGCGGTGCTCATCTCCATTTCCAAGCCGAAGAGCCAGCGCTGTCCGAAGACGTTTCTGTAGTCACGTGGCCGGCATGACTAAACGCCAAGGTGCACAGAACGCTGTTACCTTCCCACCGAAGCGGTACCTATTTATCTACCTGCAATTTCTTATAAACGCAGTAAATCAACAGATCTCTTTGACAGGTTTAAATCTCCTCCCGGGAAGATGGAGGCCCAGTTCCTTAGAGATGGAGCTCGTAGGCTACAAAAAGAAAACAATTCAAAAGTGGGTGAATCTAATTATGAGTCTTCTGCAGGCCATCAGCCCTCATTTCCATATGCTGTAGAGGAGGGGAAAGTTTAGACCGAGAATCTAACACTTCCCCCCCCCCATAAACTTAGCAAGGTTTGTTAAGTAGGTTCCTGGGCTTTAATGTGGGAGAGAGGGAGACCCAAAAATGTCATTAGGCTGTGTGCATGACCTTCAAGGCGGAAGGCACTCTTTCACCCCCCACCTACATCTCTCGGTCTGACTCTTGTCTACATCAGACACCAACTGGAAGTTTACTGGGACGACAGAACCCAGCTGCAAGGGCCACGGCAGGGTTACCAGCCTCTAGGTCGGTATTTATACAATCATATGAACATCAAATTAGACAACAATTTAAACTTTTACAATATTACTAAGGAAATTCTAACATTTTCAAGGAAAAGTTCGTCATCCTAATTTAAATACTTCAAATGGAATTAGGTAAAGGTAAAGGTTTCCCCTGCTTGAAAGCCAGTTGAATCTGACTCTAGGGTTGCGGTGCTCATCTCTGTTTCCAAGCCGAAGAGCCAGCGCTGTCCAAAGACATTTCTGTGGTCATGTGGCCGGCTTGACTAGACGCCAAGGCGCACGGAACGCTGTTACCTTCCCACCAAAGCAGTACCTATTTATCTACTTGCAGTCTCTTGCTTTCGAACTGCTAGAAGCAAGTTAAAAGTTAAAAATTATTAATTATTTCAAAAGTTATAACAAAACAATATTCCCTTCAGCTTCATGTTTCTCTCCATGCTAAATAACCATGTGTGTTCCAGGATAAACTGAAGAAAGTCGAAAAGAGGTCAAGCCGTAATAATTTGAAGATGGAACTAGAAGATAATTTGAAGAAAGTTAAAAGAGAACTTAAGCTGTAAAAATTTGAAGAAAGTAAAAAAGAAGACAAACCATATCAAGAGGCTGACACCTTTTAATACGATAGGATTAGTCCTGAGGAAAATGGGTGAAACGAGTGTATAACCGGGTACTCATTGGGGATGACGGACTTTTCCTTGAAAATGTTAGGATCTCCTCAGTAATACTGTAAAAGTTTAAATTGTTATCCAGGGGTCTTTTCGTAGAAAAACAGCTGCAGGAGCTATTAGGCTATTAGCATATGCCACACCCCCTGACATCACCGGAAGTGATGTCAGAAGGGGAAGCAAAAGGGAGGGAGGCATCTTCAAAAGCCTCCCCTTCCCTTCCCCAGCTGGCCTGGGTGGGGGAGCTAAGAGAGAAGGGGTTTAAAGTTTAAACTCCATCTCACTAGAGTTGGGCCACAGAAGGAGGAAAGAGGAAAGGAAAGAACGAGAGCAGAGAGAAGGAAAGAAGGAAGGAAAGAGGGAAAGAAAGAGAAGGAAAGAAGGAGGGGAAAAAAGAGAGAGAAGGGAAGGAGGAAGGAAACAGGGAAAGGAGGAAAAAGAGAAGAGAAAAGGTGGGAAAGAAAGAGAGGAGAAGAAGGAGGGAAAGAGGAAAAGGAGAGAAGGAAAGGAGGCAGTGAAAGAAATTCGGCGGCAATTCAGCCTCATTGTATCCTATGGGCCATTGAATGGTGAAAACATAGGGTATATTCTGGGGGATGGAGGGCAACCTGTTTGGGCCCATCATAGAGAACAATGGAGGGGATGGGGGCAACCTGTTTGGGGGCCCATGAAATTGGACTCCCTGGTCCAATGTTCTTGAAACTTGGTGGGTATCTTGGGGAGAGGCTCCATCAGCTACCCTGTGAGTTTGGAGCCTCTCCCTCAAACCCCCTCCCCTCCAGCCCCCAGAATATACCCTATGTTTTCACCATTGACTTCAATGGCCCATAGTATGTAATGGAGGTGAAATTGACATTCGGCTGCCTGAAAGACTCCCCGGGACGCCGGCTGGGGGCGGGGCTTGGCTCCTGAGCTCCCGGAGCTGCGCTCTGGTGCGCTCCCCCCCCCAAAAGACCCCTGTTGTTATCTAATTTGATGCTCATAAGGTTTATTAAATGTGATTGTCATTTTTATCATGGTGTTCGTTTGTTTGATATATTTCCTGTCATTGTGAGCGGTGGCACAGAGGATTTATCCTCTGGTTATAAGTAACATCTGAACTGAACAGAACGTCTGCCAGTTCTAGCCCCGTGCTGGTGTGAGCTACTAGTCTCATCCCCAGCTCGCTGTCCACCCAGCGGTTCGAAGGCTTCGGCGAATAGATAAATGGGTACCACCCCTTAGAGAGGGTGGGCGCACTAAACCCCCCCAGCAGGGGGGAGGTGTTAGCCGGCGAATCGGAATGTCCAGCTCGTGAGCTCGAAAGCTTAGTGAAAAATCTCTTGGACAGCAGCCTGTGATGGGCCGATCCAGCCAGGTGGGGGCAGTGTGGCACTATGACTTGAAAGCAGTCCAGGAAAAACAGCTGACGTCATCCAGCCAAGCCAAAATGAATGCCATGGAAAATGACCCCATCGGCTGCAAAATGTGTGCAATTTAAAGATTTATATGTTGTCTTCCCTTACCCCAATGAATTATTGTTAGTCCCTTGTCATATGAGTAACTATTCATCACTTAGAGCCGGCAAGCTTTGGATTAAGCGATTAATAAATTGAAAGATATTGTTATTATTATTCTTTGGTTTACTCAGCCTCCAGGTTGGGCCTGGTGTTCTTTTGGAACCACAGCTCATCTCCCGACTACAGGGATCAGTCCCCCTGGAGAAAATGGCTGCTTTGGGGGGGGGGTCTCTATGGCAGCATAGTGTGACAGAGAGTGTTGGACTGGAGGGGCCACTGGCCTGATCCAACATTCCCTTCAAGGGGGAATTAGATAAGCATATGGAGCAGAGGTCCATCAGTGGCTGTTAGGCACAAGGTATAGATAAGAACTCTTGGTCTGGGGCAGGTGATGCACTCTGTTCTTGGTGTTGGATGGGGCAGCAGTGGGAGGGCTTCTAGTGTCCTGGCCCCACTGCTGGACCTCCTGATGGCCCCTGGTATTTTTAGCCACTGTGTGACAAAGAGTGTTGGACTGGATGGGCCATTGGCCTGATTCAGCATTGGCTTCTCTTATGTTCTTATTAAAGGGGCGTGATCATATGGCAACATCTGGCAAGTGTTGCGTGCCCGTCTCCAACCTGTATTGGCTGGCCAAAGAAGCGGGGTTAAAAGATACTGGGGAAAGTGCACTGTTTTCTGGAAAATGCGCAACACGGGCGGGCGCCTGATCGTGGAAGTGCTAGTATCCCGTTGTATCCTGTCGCATCTTCTTTTTCTTCTTCTCTTCAGCCCTTCCTCCTAGGGAAGGCTCTCCAGCGCCTTGATCCGAAGGCAGACACTGAGGCGAGAGAGTCCGGCACATATTCTTTTATTAGCATTACTGGTTAGGAAGGTATCGAGGAGAAAACCGTCGCACATTCCCACCGTCCAGCCGTGACGCGTGTGTAAGGAGCAGCCGTACTCCCGACTCATCGGTAGAAGAGAAGCAGGGCCGATTCCAGTAACTGTTTGCTGACACTCCAGTCCTTGTGTGTGCCGTAGCCGCTCCAGTCAAAGGCAGCGAAGTCGCCACACTGGCGAGCGTTTTCTGGATAATACCCTCCTCCACCGACACAGAACTGGAGAAAGGAAAAAATGGAAGGAGTCTTGATTGGGACTCATGTGGTGGCAACCGGGGGGCGGGGGGGCACATTGCACACAGCTCCCAATCCATGTTCCCTCTAAGCTGTGGAGTCTTGTGAGCAGAAATTCTACTTTGTGAGCTCCGGGCATTAAAGTTGTGAGCGAGCAGTTTGGCTGCTGCGTAAATGAGTCCGGATCCATCCTTCGTGAGCTGAGACAAAAATGTGTGAGCCGGAGGCTAAAAAACTGTGAGCTAGCTCACACTAACTCAACTTAGAGGGAACACTGCTCCCAAGGTTACCTCGCCCTCTCGGGACCATCCATGGCCCGACTACTCACCGTCTCGGTGTCGCAACCGGTGGCTTTAATGCCGGCACAGAGAGCCAAGACTGCTTTCTCGTTGTTAAACACCCGGAACTGAATGTAGCCAGCAACAAATTGACCTGGGGAAACAAGGTTTTTAAGACCAGCAGAAAGGCTGTCTCAGTGGCCCAACTCAACAGTGGTGAGGGTGGAAAGCACTGCCGAGTTACAGCCAACTTTGGGTTCTCAAGGCAAGAGACGTCCAGAGATGGTCTGCCATGGCCTGCTGCTGCGTGGCAGCCCTGGGCTTCCTCCATCCAAACACTAACCAGGGCCGACCCTGCTCAGCTTCTGAGATCAGGTGAGACTGGGCTATGCCGGTCAAGGCAAGAGATGATCTGGTATGAAAAAACGTATACAGATGTGTGCTAGATGCCCCCAAAACCAGGGCTATTTTGGGGCAGGAACGCACAGGAACAGAGTTCCGGCTGGCTCCTGAGTTGGTCACGCCCAGCAGGAACTCATTAGCATAATAGGCCACACCCGACAGCAGAAACTCATTAGGACTGGCTACATTTGGGGTGTGTGGCCAAAGATGCAAAGGAGCTCCTGCTACAAAAAAAGCCCTGGGTTTTGACAACAGACAAAGTAAACAGAATAAGAAGCAAAAGGTGGGTGTGGCTGGATCACCACACACCTGGTGACATGGGGGTGTGGCCTAATATGCTAATGAGTTTCTGGTGTTGGGTGTGGCCTAATATGCTAATGAGTCCCTGCTGGGCCTTTTCTACAAAAAAAGCCCTGCCCAGAACAATGCAATAATAAAAGAAACAAGATTAAAGCCGTAATAACTTTAGTGTATGGTAATGAAAAAAAACCACTTTTTCCTTCCCATTGACAACACAAAGGTCAGTGAAATAACGTTACACGTAGCACTCTGCTCCAGACGCTTTCAGTCAATACCCTTCAAACAGTCTTGTATTCACAAAAGCAGTCTGCTCCCGAGTTCAATCAACACTTATTCCGGATATTAAAGTGTTTCAGACCTCCGGTCTTTCCTCAGGAAAAAAATCCTATATGGGAACTTCACATTCAATGTTACCTCCAAGTTGATACATTCATTGATTTAGTTTACTGTTAATCTACTTGGGCAAGGTCCCCTCACTTATTCTCAAGCCTGCTGCTGCTGCCGCTGCCAAAGTCAAACGGACCCAAACACCGCCTGAGGTAAATGTTGATGCCAACACTAAGCTTATGGAAAATGCTTTCTTTTATGCTGTTAAGCTTATATATACTTATCCTGTAAACGATTGTTATTCCTTGTTATTGGAATTTTGAAAATTGAATAAATTATATTGGGGGGAAAACTAAAAAAACAAACAAACCTCAACTCCAACGTGCACGCGGGCATCCCGGACTCTGGAAAGAAATGCTTACTTTTGGCATTTGGAGAGTGGTAGAAGGCTGTCTGCTCAGCATTGCCAAAATCATAGACCACGGGGACAATGGGGCCGTTGTTCTTTGGGCAGCTGCCGCTGCTGTGGGTGACCGGATATTGCTGGAAGGAAGAGCAAATGGTAAAGCCAACCAGCCAAGAGGTCCCAGTGCCAGGTGGCAAGCCACGTCGGGGAAGGCCTCCAACTCTGCGCCCTGTTTGTTGGTCGTTCAGTCTTTAGAAAGAGATGCTGGCCCAGATGGGCCACTGGCCTGATCCAGCAAGGCTCTTCTTAGCTTCCCACACCAGTTTAGTTTAGGGTGAAACTAAGTGTTAAAAAAAGAACATAAAAGAAGCCATGCCGGATCAGGCCAGTGGCCCATCCAGTCCAACACTCTGTGTCACTCAGTGGCCAAAACCCAGAGGCCCTCAGAGCACCAAGAAGACAGAGCTAATAGTGGCCATTAACCACAAGGTATAGATAGGAACTCTCAGTCTGGGGCAGGTGGTGCACTCTATTCTTGGTGCTGGAGGGGGCAGCAGTGGGAGGGCTGCTAGTGTCCTGGCCCCACTGCTGGACCTCCTGATGGCAACTGGTATATTTTGGCCGCTGTGTGACAGAGTGTTGGACTAGATGGGCCATTGGCCTGATTCAACATTGGCTTCTCTTATGTTCTTATGTTCATCACTGCTGCAGACATGAGAACGTAAGAGAAGCCATGTTGGATGAGGCTAACGGCCCCTCCAGTCCAACATTCTGTGACACACAGTGGCCAAAACCCAGGGGCCACCGGGAGGTCCACCACAGGTCCAACTTGTGGATGCCAATGCCATTTTAGAGCCAAACTCAGCTATTTTAAAATGGTGCATGGTAGCACGGCGGGACCAGGCGATCTAGTCCACCTTTCCCCGATCCCTCCACACTACGGCATGCCAAATTCAACCCTAAAATCACAACACACAAAGTCATTTCCAAATATTTGAGTCATTTCCAAATACTGAGTCTTCCAGAGAGCCGCCATTACCTGATAGAGCCTGAGAAGGTTCCCTCCTTCCACAGAGAAGAAGCCCGTCTCAGTGTGGTACCTCAAGATGGCCGCATTCCGCCATTCCCTCATGGGCGTGAGGTTGGGGACGTGCCAGATGGCCATGTCCGCTGCCTGGATGTCATAGTAGCCAGGGTTCTGGAAAGCAAAGAAGTCTGAGGAGAAAACACATCCCAAAGTGAGGCAGCGTCAAACTCATCCCTAAGCAACTGCGAGGGTAATGAAGGTATCTCTTCACTGATGTGTTCCACCAGCCTGATAATAACTGGTGCTCTGTGTGTGTGTGTGAAGGAAGAGCCCCATCTTTCACCTCCTTTCTGGGTCAGCATGCCCACAGAATCAGACCTCACCTTGTAGTCGTCACTGGTCGAGCCCACGGCTGTGCCAAAGGTAGTGTTCTTTGACCAGTGGCCCTCCCCGTTGGGGTAGTTGCTGTTGGGCGTCTGCTCACTGGACCAACGGTCTCCCTGGGTGCACTTCCCATAGATGTTGTTCTCATGGATGCTGGCCACCAGAGTCCACCCGCCTCCCTTGGTGGTCATGTCACAGAACGTCTGGTAGATATCACCGTCTTCTGTGCCCAGGAAATACAACCCATCTGCAGAAAAACCAGAGCATCTGTGTCAAAATTTTCACTCCGTTTAAGAACATAAGAGAAGCCAATGTTGAATTAGGTCAGTGGCCCATCTAGTCCGTCACACAGTGGCCAAAAATACCACATGCTATCAGGAGGTCCAGCAGTGGGGCCAGGACACCAGAAGCCCTCCCACTGCTGCCCCCTCCAGCACCAAGAATAGAGTGCATCACCTGCCCCAGACTGAGAGTTCCTATCTATACGTTGTGGCTAATAGCCACTGATGGACCTCTGCTCCAGATGTTTATCTAATTCCCAAGGAGTGATTCACACCTGGAATTCACTGCCACAGGAGGTGGTGACAGCTACAAGCATGGACAGTTTCAAGAGGGAATTAGATACACATCTGGAGCAGAAGTCCATCAGTGGCTGTTAACTGCAAGGTGTACATAGGACCTCTCGGTCTGGGGCAGGTGATGCACTCTATTCTTGGTGCTTGGTGGGGGGCAGCAGTGG
This sequence comes from Gekko gecko, assembly GCA_029375565.1. Classification (NCBI taxonomy): domain Eukaryota; kingdom Metazoa; phylum Chordata; class Lepidosauria; order Squamata; family Gekkonidae; genus Gekko; species Gekko gecko. Next base: position 1,677,765 of record JAPDNY010000001.1, on the reverse strand, counting down.
GAGGGCTTCTGGTGCCCTGGCCCCACTGCTGGACCTCCTGATGGCACCTGGTATATTTTGGCCACTGTGTGACAGAGTGTTGGACTAGATGGGCCATTGGCCTGATTCAACATTGGCTTCTCTTATGTTCTTATGTTCTTACCCAATATATATTAGCAGCCAACGGGGTAGACTGAGCCACTCTGGATCCAGTGTCTCGGAAGAGGATGAATAGGTTTGCTCTCCCCTTTCTTTGAGTTCGTTGTGCCCCCCCCCCCCAAAAAAAAACCCTTACAATCTCCTGTGCCTGTTTCTGGTCTCCTCACCTCCAGCGCCTTCCAGGGCCATCTTGATTTCCTTGCAGCTTCGAGGCAGGGTCCGGAGCAGGTTCGGGGACAGACCTTGCTGGTTCCGGAGGCAGGTGGCGTCTTCCCACTTGACCATCAGCCTCAGGATGTCCCGTTTCAAGGATGTGACGCAGCCGTTGGTGTCTGCCCAAGAGGGACCAGATAGGGGAAAGAGACCAGGGTGCAAAGACAAGAAGAAGAAGAAATGTTGTCAAAGGCTTTCAAAGCCGGAATTCATTAGTTGTTGTAGATTTTCCGGGCTGTATGTCCATGGTCTTGGTATTGTAGGACCTGAAACGTCAGGTCCTGCAATGCCAAGACCACGGCCATACAGCCCGGAAAATCTCTTAACGACTAATAGAAGAAGACTGTCAAATGTTTTATCTGGTAGGTCGGCATCTTTAATTCTCTCTGAAGACTGATGGCGAGAATTTAGCCTCTGTGCCCAGGTGCTGTGCAGGTACCAAGCACAGGGTCGCCAACCTCCAGCTGGGGCCTGGAGACCTCCTGAAATTACAATGGACCTCCCGATCAGACAGAGATCAGTTCCCCTGGAGAAAATGGCTCCTTCCATTTTCTGTGGCATTATACTGGGTGCCAAGATCGCTCCCCTGCCCAACCCCACCTCCCCGGGCTCCCCACATCCCACATCTCCAGGAATTTCCCAGCCAGGCATCGGCCACCCTCAGCTGAAAGGGAGGAAGGGGTTGCTGAACTTTAAGTAGCCAGTTACCCCTAAAGTGCCCACACTCACCACACAGCAGGCCTCGGGGGAACACAATCACACCCAGCAGGAGGGCCCAGAGGGGCTTCATTGTCCTGAACGGGAAAGGAAGGGAAACGGTTATGTGCCAAGGGGCCTGATCCTCGCCAGAGAGCCTCCCTCAGACACTCCAGTAGAGAAGCAGGCCTCTGCTAAGCCAACGGGACCCACTTTGCAGACTCTGTGGGTGGGACAGCTGTTGGAATCTAAAAGAGAAGTTCTTTGGATTTTGGGGGGACCTTGGTGGAGAAGGCTTTCGGATTTAAAACAGCAGGAATTTGGGTTTTGAAGCTAATCGGTTTACTTTGGCGAAAGCTAGATCATTAGCAAACGGGGGGGGGGAGACCAATCAAAGATCCAGGCCTTTAAATCTGAGTTTTGCATTGTGGAGAAGTCACCGAGATGTGCCCAGAGTTCTTTAGTTACACCAGACTAGCTGGCAGAAAGGAAAGGAAGGGTGAGGAACATGTTGTAATATACGGTATGTTAGAAGTGCATTTTCTTGGTAGACCAGAGGGGGGCAATAGAATATTCACACTTAGAATCATGGAATGTTAGAGTTGGAAGGGACTTTGCAGGTCATCTAGTCCAACCCCCTGCACTCTGCAGGAGCACAGCCGAAAAAGAGCCCTACAACATCCCCAAAAGATGGTCGACCAGCCCCCGCTTGAAAACGTCCAGCGAAGGAGCATCCACCACCTCCTGAGGCAGTCTGTTCCACTGCTCAACCACTCTCACACTTAGGAAGTTTCTCCTGATATCTAGCCAGTATCGACTCCCTTCTGGTTTCCACCCATTAGATCGAGTCCTGCAATCCGGAGCAAGAGAGAATAGGTCTGCTCCATCTTTTACATGACAGCCCTTCAAATACTTGAAGACTGCCATCCTGTCCCTTCTAAGCCTTCTCGTTCCCAGGCTAAACAGACTCAACTTAGGGTGGCCAACTTTGAGTGGGGAGGTACCTGGAGATTTTTGGGTGAAGAGATAAGAGATTGGATTTCTACCCCGCCCTTCACTCGGAGTCTCACAGATCAGCTCACAAACTCCTTTTCCCTTCCCCTCCCCACAATGGACACCCTATGAGGCAGGCAGGTGGGGCTGAGAGAGCTCTGACAGAAACGGTTCTTTTTCAAGAACAGATCAGACAGAACTACGCCTTGCCCCAAGGTCATCCAGCAGGTGCAAGTGGAGGAGTGCGGAATCAAACCCGGTTCTCCCAGATTAGAGTCTACGCACTTAACCACTAAACCAAACTGGCTCTTTATCTATCCCTTCCCCAGCCGAAGCCCTTCCTCCTGGGTTAGGAAATTCCTACAGGTTTTGTGGGTGGGGCCTGGGGAGGGTGGGGCCTGGGGAGGGGAGGGACCTCCACAGGGAATGATGCCATGCAGCCCGCCCTCCAATGCAGCTTTTTTTCCCCGGAGGGGGGAACCGATCTGGATCATCTGGAGAGCAGTTGCAATCCCAGGAGACCTCCAAACCCCACCTGGCTGTCCGTTCTCTGAAAGACTGAGTTCAAAACGGAT